>OY744482.1:46699956-47899956 GCA_963556165.1 Tipula helvola
CGAATCCTAAATAATTTAAACAAATTACAATATGGGATGAACACTAAAGAGTTGAAACTTAAATTAGGTGCTTTGCTTAGCCAGTACCTTAGTGAACAATTAAAGGTAATTATAAATGTTATTGGAGTATTTGAAGACGTGTGTATATTTAGTGTTTCACTTTTTGTATTTATTTTTTAGAGAATATTAAGTCGGAAAAGCGGACTGCAGGATATACGCCAACAGTATATTGGTATCCGCTATTAACAATTTTAGACGGATCCACAGAGCAGATACATCCATTTCGAATTTGGACGAGAATTTTAGGGAAGAAAACAGTTCATGTAAGTATTTAATTTATAAATATTTGTTTCAGTTTACTTGTTATTAGTTTTACAATTTAATTAAAAAAGTACTTTTCTTGCCAAGATACCTTACCAACACCATTATAATAATTTGTAAGGTATCCCTGACTTGTTTAGCAGCCCGCTTGTTACCTGTAATGATAATTTATTTTCCAATCTGTTTCATTTCGACCTTTTCCCCCAAAGAGCGCATATTCAAATATTCTTGTCCCTAATCTTCGAATAAAAAATGTTCATTCGTATAAAAATCTATCGTTACGTAATATTGGGCTAGATATGAATACACGGATATATTGTAACCACTATTTAACAAAGAACAATTATTCAATTTTGCAAGCGGCGTATAAGGTCAAACGAACGGAAAATATAATAACCAATGTTCTCACAAAAGGCGGTTTAGTGCATGTATCCTACAGTAACAATAGCAAAGTTGTTATACCAAAAAGCATGGATGATTTTCAACGTATTACAAAACAACATTTATCTGCTGTTACAACAGTTACGCTTGCTAATGCAGATGATAAACAACCCAATTTACATGGCACTCAACGTGTTGATAATATAACATCGATTCGAACTACTAGTAGAGCAGATGAATCTAATGACGTAATTCACAACATGGTGGGTGTACCAATGATTAAGGATAATTTACCTGCGCCAACTACAAGCAAGGTAGCTAATATACAATGGCAGATAATAACTCAGAGAAATCAGCGGTAAGCGTAAGAGTCTCGGCTAGAAAAAAAAAAGTAAAATTATGAATTTTTTGTGTACATTACTGTTTGTGTTTCTGTTCCTTTTATCTTTTTCATCTTTTATGATTCATTCTTTATAATTTATTTTTCTATTTTATTTTTATTTTTATTATTATTGATCTGTTATAATTTTTTTTATTGTTGGGGTCGATTATATTATTAATGAACAATTAACCATTCAAATCTAGTTAATGAAATATGTATTATTATTACAATTTTTGTTGTCTTTACCAATTAAGTTTTTATTTTTTTAAATTATTTTATTATTTTAGGTGAATCATGCATAACTTACTCTTTTTTATTTCTATCAAATTTGTTTACAAATTATATTCCTGTATTTTGTTGCCCTGTATAATTATGATGTCACTGGTCTTGTCTAATGGTAGCGGTTCTAAACAATTGTATAAAGATGATGGGTGATAGTTGCACCAATAATATGAGCTCCTTTGACTTGAGGAATGTAGTTTTGCGATCGTCTCTACCTGACAAAGATAATGTACTTAACTTTTGTCACCTAAATCCAGATAGCTTAGTGGCAAACTTTGATGAACTTAAGTTAATTGTAAAAAATGTTCCTCTGCATGTGATTGCTATTTCTGAGTCATGGCTGAAGTCCAAACATTCTAACCTACATTTTCAGTTGGATCACTTTACAATATTCCGTAAAGACCGCGAGGGTCGGCGTGGTGGTGGAGTTGCAATTTATGTCAAAAAGCTGTTGAGCTCTAAAATAATTTACTCTAATGCAAATAATGCTCCATTTGACATTTTGTTTATTGAACTAGCTAATCATAATAATAAAAAACTTGCTTTTATTGTGATCTACAATCCTATCCGTCCACTTCAACCAGAGCAAATTGATGAACTGGAAATCGTTTTAGGAGGTATTATGGTTAAGTACAGTGAAATTATCGTGGTCGGGGATTTCAATGTTGATGTTCTTGTTTCGACATCGTCGGCTACTAAACTAAAATCACTGATGTCATCCTTTGGCTTTAACTTAATCTCTAGGGAGCCTACCAACTTTACAGGTAATTCCGCCACCTTAATCGATTTAGCGTTTGCCAATCAACCTAGTAACTTCAAAACCTTTACACAAATTTCAACGCCTGGTATTGCTACTATACCCATGATATGATCTACGGTTCATATGCGTTTCCTGTTTACGGTATCAACAATACTAAACAATACGGTTACGTGAGAGATTTTAGGAATGTTCATAGCGAGTCATTAATCAAAGCTGCTATGTCGTTGTGCTGGTCACGCTTGTATTGTTTGTGTGATGTAAATGAGCAACTTTCAGTATTTAATTCCTACGTGAATGGGCTTTTTGAAGCGTACGTACCACTCAGATTGTAGTTACACGCAAAGAATGTAAGATGACCTATAGCTATGATATTCTCAAGTTCCGCAATATTCGTGATTTTTTACATGAGAATTGGAAGTTGCATCAAACGGAATCTAGCCGACTAGAATATATCAGAGCTAGAAACAAAGTTAATAGTTTGATTAGGGCTGCTAAACGCAAGTTTTTCAATGGTAAATTCAATAGCCAGGTCCCAAGTAAATTGTTCTGGAAAAATTATAAGACTTACATAAATCCTCCAGCTATGGAACAGAAATACGAAATCAATTCCTGTGAGTTTAATGCGCATTTCGGTTCAGTTTTCGTCGATGGTGATGAAAATTTTAGTATTAATACATTGCAATACAGTACGGATCATAACAGTTTTTATTTTCGTAATGTTTCTGAAGAGGAAATTCTCATCCAATTGAGCAGTATAAAATCATTCGCTGTTGGAGCTGATGTATGCCATGGTTCATTAAGCTAATACTTCCGATCTTACTGCCTCACATAACGTACTTAGTGAACTCTGGTTTGACTAAGTCTGTATTTCCTAATGCATGGAAAATTGCCTTGATTGTACCGATTCCTAAGATACGTTCTCCGGCTACTGCGAATGATTTCCGTCCAATTAGTATATTACCAACTTTATCCAAAATTTTTGAAAAGGTCATGCAATTACAGATTAATGCTTATGTGTCAAGTCATAACTTACTAAATACTCACCAGTCGGGTTTTCGAGCAAACCACAGCACTACTACGGCACTGCTAAAAATTATCGATAATATTACCTCTAACATTGAAGTTGGAAAAGTGGCGTTTCTAGCTCTTTTAGACTTTTCTAAAGCATTTGACAAGGTTGACCATTCAATGTTGATATCTATCTAAATTATGCTACGAATTTAATTTTTCCAGAAGTGCTTGTCAACTTATATTTTCCTATTTGCATTTGCGGCGTCAATCGGTGAAATATCATGAAAATATTAGCGACTCGATTTTAGTTACATCTGGTGTTCCTCAAGGCTCTATCTTGGGGCCTATCTTATTCTCGCTCTACATTAACCAAATATGTGAATCCATTCAGGGGACGAATGATATCATGTATCATCTTTTTGCAGACGATTTACAAATATATTCATTTGGTGATCCTGATTCTATCGAGACCGTAATAAATAACTTGAATGTTGCCTTAGGAAGTATATTAGATTGGTCCAAATTACATAAACTTCAAATTAATCCATGTAAGTCACAAGCTATTATTTTATCCAATAAGAGACGAGTCATCAGATCAACTAATTACCTAATGATTGATAGTCACAAAGTTGATTTCTATGAGCATGTGAAAAGTTTAGGTCTGGTCATAGATAGTAAACTGAATTGGTCAGCCCATATAAATAGTTTATGTAGTAAAATTTATGGGATTCTAAGTAAATTGTGGGATACAGCGAGATTTTTATCTATTGATGTTAAATGTCATATTATTCATACCCTAGTAGGACCCCTTATTTCATATTGTGCACCTATATTTTTAGAACGTTCCAAAAAATCTTTTAAAAAGCTAAATGTTGCGTTCAACTCCTGTACCAGATATATATTCTTGAAAAGAAGAGGCCATCTCTCATATCTTGAACTAGTGGCATTAACTTTCTTATACAATTTGATACATAACAAAGCACCATTATATTTATTTGAAAAACTGAACTTTAGCAAGTCACAGCGGACATTAAACCTAAATCTACCGAAATCATGTAAAACTAAGTCAAGAAAACGATCATTCCTTGTTTATGGAGTAAATCTTTAGAATAATATTCACCCATCTGTCAAAGCCGCGTCTAATGTAAGCAAATTTAAAGCGCTATACTTGGATAATATCATTGATACATAAGTTTAATTTTAATTTATAGTTTAATTAGTTAGGTTTATGCATGATACTTTTACTTTTACTTTTATTATTATTTTTTGTTTGTATTTTTAGTTTTATTTTTAATTGTTATATTTTATATTAAATTTTTTATGTACTAAATCACTTGCTACACAAATTGCGTATGATAAGATATTTTTATAATATTGTGAAAAGGCTTTGCCTTATTTGTGCAAGTATAAATATTGTAAATAAATAAATAAATAAATAAAAAGATGATTGGCGATAAAAAAAAAAAAAAATTTATGTATATACTCGTGCTGTTTACATTCTATTAACAAATTGTTGAGTAATGTAACACAAGCAAAAGATATTGTTTTGATTTTGGTGGTTCCAAATTTATGGTGGTATGAAACACCCTGAAGCGATTTGGTAATACCCCGCACGAGCTTTCCACCATTCTTCCCCCTTGCGAAAGACGATAATTAAAAATTGGTTCGTCTTGTTTAATGTCACGCAGGGAATAAGGCTTCATAATATTGTGACTGAGCAGAAAAGCATCATCAGCCAGGATAACATATGGTGTAGAACGATTTTCACCATAGCACCGCGATAATTATGATTTAATTTTTTATACACTCACCAAAGGAAAAGCCATGCAAACAAAAGCTTGTCAAATAATTTGCATACAACATAACACAAATGGATGAATCGTGATTCAATTACTGATTGGAAAGTTGTATTCTCTTACTAAATACAATACGTGCTGTAATTAATGATCGATAATAATTGAGCACTAGTTGTTTTACGAGTGAGAGTTTTGGTTATTGTATTCTTTTCGTACATCATTATTTTATGTCTTTTTCCGTTATGAGTGAGTTTAATTTTGTTTACCAGAATATTACAAGTGGTCGTCAAACAACGAACAACAACAAAGTCGGTCCAAGATAATACTACATTAGTGATGAATATCATAGTTAACGATAAACTTATCAAATAACGACTTTTTTAAAAATAATTTGAGCTCAGAAATTTTTTTATCTTTCATGCTTTCATCCAACGCATTAAATAGCTTGACACCTCTATAAAAGATACTATTTTGAGAAGTCTGGAATTTGTAATCCGGGAGCCGATAGTTAAACGAATTTGGTTGAGTTTGTCGGTGATAGACAAATTAGTAAAAAGATCTGTATTGTGCCTCATTAGACCATGCCTAATCCTATTTATAGTCAAGACATAGTGATATTCAACTAGTGATGAAAGAGGAAGAATTTTTTCATTATAAAGAATTTTAATAGCAGTCAAAACCGGCAGATTCTTTATCGCTTTTAATCCTTTATTTTGAAAATTTTGCAAGTCATTCAAATGAACATTGCTGGAGGAACCCCAGATTTCAATTAAATATGTTAAATGTGCATGAATAAACCCATAGTAAAGACTTTATTTAAGAGAATCCGGAATGAACCGCCCAACTCGCCGTAAAACTCCAATGATAGGACATATCTTTTGTTTGATTCCGTTGATGTGATTGGTCCAAGAGAGCTGTGAATTTATACGCAAACCAAGATAATTACACGCTTAATTGTTTCATTATTGAATTTTATATCATTAAAAATTTATGATAGTATGTGTTTTAAATAAAATATAATGAAATTAGATTTAGCAGCATTTAATACTAATTTACTATCAGATAACCAGTTATTAATAAGAGCCAAATCACTTTCCATATCATGTTGAAGTTTATAATAAGTCTCGGAACTGTATATAAGAGCGGCGTCATCTGCAAAAAGTTGAATCTTTCCTTTCAGATTTAGAGTGAATATGTCATTGACATATATCAAAAACAGAGTAGGACCCAAGATTGACCCCTGTGGAACACCAGCCGAAATATTGATACTCAAAGATTCATAACTACCAATGCGCACCGTTTGTTTTCTATCACTAAGGTAACTTTTCAATAATTTTAAGGCACTACCCGAAATTCCAAAGCTTACCAGTTTATCTATTAATATAGCATGATTGACGCAATCAAATGCTTTCCTAAAATCAAGAAATAAACAAGATGTTGCATATTTTTTTTCAAGCGATGCATAAATTAATTTCACTAAATTGAGTGCCGCAGAAGTAGTGCTACAACCAGTCCTAAATCCATACTGATTGATATTGATAAGTGCATTGAAATCCAAATGATCAGCAACAGCTGAGTGAATAATCCGTTCGAAAATTTTAGAAAAAACTGGAAGAATGGAGATTGGGCGGTAATTATTAATTGATAAACGATCTCCAGATTTTAGAATTGGGGTAACACCAGCTATCTTAAGAAATTTCGGAAATACACCTTCGTTAATCCATTGGTTTATGAGTATGAGTATGAGAATGAATTCGGGCAGGCTGCTGGCTTACATTGAGTCTGCATCCGTTAAGCCGTTGTTGATTGTTTTATCTGAAACTTGGATCTTTAATGATGAAATTGACAACTTCGGTCTGCTTGATTATTACCTGTTTGCTAAATGTTATGAGAATTATAGGTCCGGGGGTGTTGCAATTTACGCTAGTAAAATATTAAACTGTAAGCAGTCTAAACTAGACTTTAGGTCTTTTGATGGTGTTGGCATTACTTTTTATTGATGTTCGAGAATGTTATGTGCTGTGTGTATTTATAGACTGCATGACGCAGATAATTCAAGTTTTCATTGATGATTTCTTATTATATTAATTAATTTATGCTAAGTTTATAGGGCATACTGTACAGGGCTCGAATAAAGGTCATACTAAGACCAATATGAGGCAGATGTCTCGAATAGATTATGATTGCTTAAAAGAATTACTTATAAATGAGGAATGGATCAATGTTTATAATGAGTCTAACACGTCTTTAGCTTATGACAATTTCATTAATATTTTTGAAGGTCTTCTGGCCAATTGTACTAGGTCAGTCTCAGCCAATAAAACAGCCAAGCTTAAGCCATGGATGTCTGATAATTTATTAAGACACATACGTGAAAGGAATACAATATTTTACCTAGCAAAAAAGTTTCCAAATAATAGTACACTAGCTAACTACAGCCGCAAACTGTGTGATTTGGTCACCTTAAAATTGTGCGGACTAAAAAACACTTCTATTCAAAACAGTTTGAAAAATATGGCAATGATGCTCGTAAAAATTGGCAGACTGTTAATATTATAATTGGTGAGCATCCTGGTAATCCTGAAATTAAAGAAATGAATGGTCTTAATGATGTTACTATTTCGGATTCTGTAGCTATTGCAAATGAATTCAACGATTTTTTTGTGTTTATAGGAAACTCCAGTGGTCCGACTGTGATAGATGTCTTGGAAGGAAATCGAATAGATACCGAGCACTATATGATGCCACGAATAGTTGTTATTTCTCACCTATTTCTCCTGCGGAACTGTATAATATTATTAACTCCCTAAAAAATAAATCATCTCCTGGGCTAGATGGAACTCTAAAAAGTGTTGTTAAAAAAATGGCTTGCTACCTTGTTGGCGTCTTGTCTTTCTTCTTTAACTTAAGCGTAGAAACTGGTGTTTTTCCTAGAGCCTTGAAAGGAGCTGTTGCTTTCCCTATCTATATAAGAAAAATGATAAAACTTGTTTAAACAACTATTGAACAATTTCTCTTCTTTCTATCTTCTCCAAAATCTTTGAAAAGGCTATGACGAACAGGATTGTTGATTTTTTGGACAAAAATGAATTTCTACATATCTCCGAAAAAAATTTGGGTTTCGTTTCAATAAAAATACGGAACAAGCGATTTTAGAATTTCAGGAACATATAAGTGATAGCATTGTTCAAGGTTTTAAGGCTTCAGCAATGTTTGTTGACTTAACCAAAGCTATCGACAGAGTTAATCATACAATTATCTGCTTAAAACTTTATCGTTGCGGTTTTCATGGAATGATGCACACATGGCTTTGTGATTATCTAACTGATTGAACCCAAGTAGTCCGTGTCAATAATCTATTTAGCAAGTAGCTGTATATTAGGGTTGGAGTTCCTCAAGGTACAGTATTGGGGCCATTGGTCTTTCTAGTGTACGCATAAATGGAATTTTTAACCAGAATTTTTGTGGAACCGTTACTGCGTTCGCGGATGATCTTTCTTTTGTTTACGCTGGCATCAACTATCATGCGAACCTAACTAACATTGACCAAGATTTAGGTTGGAAGCCCATAATTTGATTTTGAGCGACAAGACTAAAGTTATGCATTTCAGGGATAGCCAGAGCATACAAACACCGATTATCTAGCATGCTTTTGGCTGTAAGAAGTAACCCATTTATTCCTCTAATAAGGTTGCTTCACCATAAGTTCAATTAAGGAAATTAGATATTAGAGGGAGTTATGATCGATGATAACCTTAACTGGAAGGCGCACATTGAGGGCCTCAAAATGTTCGTTTTATGAGTATACTGTCCAGTGTCCCGTGTCCGTTGTATCTTCTGAAATTGGGTTACTATGCCCTAGTTGATTCTATTCTCCTGTATGGTTTAGCATGTTGAGGCGGTGCTTGTAAAACACTCTTACATCGTCTGTTCGTGCGTCAGAAGCATGTTCTGCGGCTAGTGACTTTTAAATCATTGCTAACATCATCATGGCCTATATTTCAAGAGCGGGATGTATATTTTTACAACACATGTATGTCCTCAAGATCTTAAAGCTATTTTATATCATCAGCGGGAATAATTTTGTTAATTATTCTTTTTATAACTTTCATTTAAATTTATAAAGTATGTCCCCAATTTTAATTTAGAGTTTCGTAAACGCTTTTTCAGTGTGGTTTCACCTAATATTTTTAAAAACTTAACTTTTGAAATTCGGGTGTGCAGCGGCTGGTCCGCTAGCTCTAAAGTTCTTAAATTATGGTTGAAACTAAACAAATCAATAGAAAAGTAAAAATCTTATACATTATTCATAAAGTTTATATTTTTTGGAAAAAGAAAGAATAATCAAATAAAATATGATTTAAGTTTTAAATGATTCGTCAATAGGTTTAAAATAATATTATAAACAGTTTCAATATTTTTACGGAAGCACTCATTCCATACATGTACGCCTCATCCCTAAACTCGAGTTATATTGTCACAGATTTGTTGAATAAAAATCGTCATCAAATTTCATAATATTTCAAGTGTTACTACATTCGTTATCTACATTATGGCGTATAAGTATTACCGTACAAAGAGAATTTGATTTAATTTTGATCGAAAGATAATTTCAGCACACCCATCAAACCAAAACTTTTATCAATTTTTTTACTAAAAGATTTCAATGAGTTCACAATGAATTATATATACATAAAACTAATTAAATTAATTAAGAAATATGTAAATAGCTACAAATTTTCTTATACGGTATAGCCAAATTTCCGGGGAACCACAACTTTACAGCACATAAAAAATAAAATATTTCATGATTTTGTATACACAACTTTGGGCGAGCGTATTACAAATTAATAATTTAGGTGTATTTGTATAAGAATTTTTTATGCAAGCAAATACAAATCTTATGTCCAAAATGATGTACGAATATATGTATAAAACAAAAAAAGTTATTTTTACATACACCAAAGATATTTTTATTTGATGACCTAATGTTTGTTATTGACTTTGTTATTATAGACAGCTACTTAGAGTTAAAAAACAAAAAATTAAACGCGCTTGATAAAAATATTGTTGCATACTTACTGAATATTGTAACTATTGTTGGTTATTTAATGTGTTGATATCGTATTTATACAAACTTGTTGAATCGTTTTCGTATAAGGAACGTGCTAAGTCGTTCTACAACTTTTATGCATATAACATTGTGTTCTATAAAAATGTAAGTGTGATTATAATCTAAACGCATTAATAATTCCTTATTTTGTTAATTGCGATGCATTTTTTATTATTATTAATCAAATAATTTATGTTGTTCATCATTTTCATAATGGCTTTATAAAATCCTTGTGATAAGTGGAATATAGTAGTTCTACCAGTGGTAACTTTGAGTGTCAAAATATACGTTGAAAAGAGCAACAAACATTTTAACGTTGAGGTCGTGTCCATGTTTTTTTTGTGATTAATGCAAATTAAGTTATAAGCATATATCAGAAGAAATGCATCTAAACTAAACTGATATTGGGCTGATATTAATTTTGATATTTTAACTACATATTTTGAAATGCATAAAGGGTTTTATTTTATACTAGGTGAAACCAAATTTTTTTTTTTTTAGTGTTATATAGGTGGTAGTCTGTCGGCTTTTGATGGTATAACTCGCCGGTTTGAACCTATCCATAACAACTTTTTTATTTTAGAAACTTTTATCAATTTATACTTACTCTTTTGTCGCTGGAATTTTGACAGTCCACGCGCACTTATATAGTTGAAAATAACACTGTGATTCATTCCGAATTAAATATTTACCATTTTAAATTTGAATTTTCGCATTAAATCATAAAACAAAATTTAAATTTTATAAATTAATTAATTGGTAAATTTTTCAGTTATTATGTGCGTCTAATCTTTGCCAGAAAATAGATACAGTTTAATGACAATTTTGTCTCTGTACGTTTGGATTACAAAAATCGACTATTCCAATTGAATAACAAATTGGAGTCGAATTAGATATTTAAAAATTTAAAATCCGACTATTTGTCACTTCAAATTGACGGTCAAGCATGGCATACAAAATGTGAAGAAGATAGAATGGGAGACTTTTCCGGTAGGCGTTTCATAGTTAAAATTGACAGTCATCCGCATTTCTGAAATTTTGATCTTTTGTGAGCCTGTTCCGTTTTCCAACGGATAGATGGAATTAACTCTCATCTGGCGACTATTCCATTTTGTAGTCGCTTTTAAAATAAATTCGCTTGTTTGAAAATAAATTCGCACTATTTGAATAGTTGCTAATTCCATTTTAATTAGAACCATATCATTTGTATAATTTGATTCCTTTTATATTAGTCCTTACAACTAATTTGATGAAAAAAACGGTTTTTGTGCGCTTACTAGAAGTATGAAGATCAGTAAATTTTAATGTTATTCTACAAAATTTATATTTTATTATAGATTACAATATTGAGTTCCAATCAGAGTCCCACAATAATTATTTCTTTTAATGCAAAGTATCACACGAATATTTCTTTGGCTCAAATAATAATTGCCGCCCGTACAACATAAAGATATTCTCTAGTTCTAGATACCTCTTCGATTATTTGTATATTGTAAAACCGCACCAAAGTTGTGCTTTTAGTATGTAGCTGATGTATAATTCGATAGTTCATTTTTCGCTTGCAAAAATGTTGGTCACATATCGCTCCGCCCATTCAAGACTATCGTAAGTCAAAAATTACTATTTTCAGGAGAACATTTTTAAATTTTTTTTTATTATATTGAAGTTTTTAAAAATTTTATAAGCGGTTTTATTATTTATTTTGTGCCTAAATATTTTCATGTTATATACAAATTTGTGTTAGGTAAAACCATTTTAAAAAACATTATATTAACGGTTATTTTCATATTTTTAAAACTTACAATAATCTTGAACGGGTGTTTTATTTTTGGTAGTGCATGTAAGTATTACTTAATATATTTTGCATTGGACAAGCTATTATTGCCCTTGCCTGTAAGTTAACTTTTCATATTTTTAATAGGAGCAATCCAGTGTAGCATTTACTGTAAGTGTAGATAATATTATATAGCTGGGGCATTTGCATTTAAATCTCACATAAAAAATTTAAAATATAATTTTTAAATCATATTTCTGTTTCTTTTAAATCTGGGCGTGAGCAGATTAGTGTTTCGCATTTTTTTTAAATAATCTTTTGTCCTATTTTTAATTTTTCTGTCATGAACGTTACCTAAAAATACGTTATTTTTAAAATTATTAATTTGAAAATACAAAAGATTAAAATACCATTATTTTGGAAGTACACATATCACAAATGTGAATAAACGTCGATAAATTAAATTTATATTTTTGAATTTCACAATTTATCTAAAATAAGTAAAGTAACGTTCATGACAAAAAAACTCGTTTTTTTTTTTAAATAAAAGCCCAAAATAATTTAAAAACATACATTTTCATAAATGTCTGTATTGCAATCAAATACTTAACTTATAAAAATTATCTGTAAAATGCTTGGGGACAAAAAAATGCTTGGGGACAAAAACATGTGAGATTTAAATGCAAATGCCCCAGGTGGTTGTTTAACCAAACCCAAATGCCACTAATAATAACTAGTAAGAAAAAAACAAATTATGCATCATGAGTAAGTTTAAAATTCATTTTATTCGTAAAGCTTTTAAACAGTTTTCACTTTGTGCTTTAAATCTAAGGAACACCAAAAATAAGAAAAATTTATTATAAAATAATCTAAAACATAAAAAAGTAATTCTGACCGTAAACCTAATCAGAATCACTTGACTCAGGTAAAACATTTTCAGAAGTAAGAATTCTGTAAAAATTATGATAAGCAGTAGGAATATAATTATGGTTACATAAATAATTTAAATCCGCTAATTTTTCTCGCGAAATTGGAAGCGGCATATTGTAACACAATGGAAGCTGGTCAGGAAACATAAATTTTGGTTTGCGACCTCTTACATAGGTATTTTGATCTTTAAAGGTAATTATATTTTTGAAGTTCTCTTCAAAACTATACTTGTAACGAATTATATTCGGATCGTTTTTCAGTACTTCCACCTGTCTAATTTGAGTCCAATTCACTTTCTCATTCTCATCATTTTTTGCCAAATTTAGTTTAGTAGAAAAACTTTTGAAATTATAAAAATTTTCATTTGTCATTTCAATAACGTCATAGCTGCAAGATTTATCTGCTCTACAATTCCTAATCAACGAATACCATTGCTCAGGTATGTAGATTGTCTTTCGTTTTTTTTCCCCCTCGATTACCGAATGAACGTAATCCCCCTCGTTTTGGGTGTGTCCTTTTTCTAAAAATTTGTGTGAAATGTCAATATCTAAGGATTTCGATAACCAGCCATAACCACCGAACACTATGCGATTTTTATTTTGCCCAAAGCAATTATCGGACCATAAATTAAACTGCGTGACTCCTCGTTGTTTCCCCAATTTCAAAAAATGGTAAATGCAACTTATTACTTCGTTAGCACCCTTTTTGCCAACCGTTTCGTTCCAAACATAACATTTGGCTTGTTTGCTAGCCAAATCATAAATATACACACCTAATTTTCTTTTATAGTAGAAGACACTTGTATCTGCAGTTGGAACGGGCAATACCTTTTGAAAATCAAAGCATGCTGTAATAATTGAGTTCGATTCTATTGCATTAAGTTTATCTAAAGTTTTTAGATCCCGAGCCGCTTGTTTTTGATGTAGGTGCAAATAATGAAGTGGTTTTCGAACATCTTTTTCAGCTTCTGCTAAATTATCATACTTATGACACTCCTCGCATTGATCCTTTTTTGGTATGTGAAACCCGATATTAAAATCAGAATTGAAGGTATCCCGGTATTGTCTCAATGACGCTGCTCTCACGTTTGTACCATTTGATTCTTTAAGCCATTCCAGATACAAACGATGCATCTTAGCCACTGATAAATCGCCATCAATGTATTTCCTGGTAGTGCGTTCTCTAAGGTAGTGAGCTTCAACAGCCGGTGTTGAATTAATATGATTTCGGACTGATTCCTTTATCTGCTCCATCGCTGGATCCAAATGTCGTTGAAACTTTCCTCTTTTATCAGGTGATAAAGTAAATTTGCCGTACCTGTATTTTTTGTAAGCAGTCTCGATCCATTGGCTGGTAATAGATAAAGTATCAATAAATGTTTTCTGGCATACTTGTATAGGCTCTTTTTTATTTTCCACTATGCGATACAGAAAGTATTGACGAGTGCATGATCGGCGACTCGTTCCCGCTAACACTTTCGTAATTTTTTTATCGCTCTCTTTTGAATTTTCTATAATAAAAGCCCAATGGCGCGATTTATCAGAAATCTTATAAAACGTTTCAAATAATAATTTTCGTTCTGTGATTGTAACGACATCTCTACATTTCAGAGCACAGTTGTTGCAACCGTCTCTCATTTGTTTTGCTAACATAACTTTGCCACTCGACATAACATATTCGTTTCCCGAATTTCGCAATAATTTTAGCTTATTTCGTTGCCATTTTTCTGGGTTTCGTTTCCTTTTTCGGGCGAAACGAGGTGTCGTAGTAACGATGCTGTCCAACTGGACAACTAATGCCCTCACTGGTGTAATTGGACTATGTGCTGGTGTAGGAATGCCGCTTGTTACGGTACGTTGAACTATAGATGATGTTAAAGATTCGGAGTCCTCGTCGGAGCTCGATTCAGATTCTGGGACATAATCTTCACTGCTATATGAAAAGGGATCTGATAAAATGAAAGTTTAAGTTTATTATTCTTAAAATAAAAATTTTCATAACTATTACCTGGATCGGTATCATCAGATTCGCTTAAATTTTTAACTGCCTCAATTTCAAGAGTGTTTTGGTGATTATTGTTGTTTAAATAATCATTTTCGATTTCGCAAACTGAGCTTTCAGATTGATTTGGATTCACGTCTCTTGCTGTAATATGAAATAACATTTAAAATAACAGACGTTATTTTGTACATTACCTGCATGATGAGATTACCTGTCTCTAATTGAAGATCAATTAAATTTTCTCTATCAATATTTTCCTTATTAAAATTAATTTGCTTGGAGCATTTCAATGGAAACCCTGTAATTTAAATTATTTTATACACATATATTTTTTGGAAACCTTATTTATTTAAGAGACAATATTTTATTTAATAAAATTAATATTAACTTATTCTAAATTATATACCTTTAATATTTTTTAACGCCATTTCAACCATTATTTTAGATCGATTCATTTTAAAAGCGATCCTTCTTAAATTTCAATCAAAACTGCGCTAAAACGTTATCTTTGTTTTATTAATTTTTTAATGGATTATTTCTCCTGAAACAACACGTTCCACGATCAACTAACTACTGCTCATTGTATTTTTTATTGCAGGGAGTTACAATAAAAGCAATTTTTTTTAAATTTTTTTTTCTTTGTCTATCTTCAAAATAGTATGATTTTTTTTACTCTGTAGCAAAGTACATTAGTATAAAGAGGATATAAAATATAACGAAACTCTCTCACTCTCAAAATAAAATAAATATTGAGCAAGTAACTCACAGGTGTATTTGAGTTTAAAAGAAACATCCAAGTAAAATCATTATAAGTATATATTCACCAAAATCATTTCAGTCATACTTTGAGCAAAATGATTGTATGTGTTACTTACACACTTTATGTTAGCATATTATGTTCTGTTGAAAATATTGTAAGTAGGACATAAGGGCTTATTGGCAGAAGTAATGTCGAAGTAAAATCATTATAAGTCTACTTATCATTTTTAAAATAAGTTTTGTTCTTCAATTAAAAACCTTATATGGCTACTTACCATTATTTCGTTTGGATATATTTTCTAACCATGTCCAAGTTGATTTTACATTTTGCACCATAACTTTGTAGGGAGGCGTCCCATTCGAATGATTTTTTCAAAAAAAAAGTTAAGATTATAAAGACTACAAACTCGAGTGCACTCCTTTAATAGTTGCAAAACATTGTATTTACACTTACAATAGTCTTGAATGGACGGAGCGATATGTACCTAAAACCAAACATAAAGATTCTACTTTTGTCACTGCTTGTCATAACCTGACCTAAACTTTCTTGGACTAGGAATTTCGTAAAATCAAGAGTTTCGGAGAACGAACGTCATGTGAATATATTTGATATTATGGTAATTTTTTCGAAAAGCCATCGGAACTCAACATCATATGCACTAAGCATTAATCACCACGGAACATGTAACGCTTCTAGGTGCTATGGTGCACATGCTTGCCAGTTTTTATATATCCTGAATGCTCAGGGCTGGGAAGGTTCATCCTATGATAATTCGTGACCATTAGCATTACAAAAAAAATATCATGTGCGATTTTATAATAAAACACCCACCATATTACGACCAACGCCTTATCTGCTACTTCCCCACAAATTTAACGCTTAATCAGCCATATTCACTCACAATTAATAAGAACCATAAAAAAAATTAATATTTGTATCAATCTTGTAAATTTTATTTTTAAATCACAAGTAATGAACTAACTTTTATTACGATTAAATTGTATAACATGAAAGAACTATTGATAAATACCCACTCGTTCCTTAAGAGGACTTCAGACATGATAGGTTTAATTAATTAAATTGATAGCGGAAAACTCGTGGTAACCAAGGTGTTTAGTTTCTGCATTTGACTATTAAGTGGTATTCATTTAAAAGAATACGTGGCGGTTGAAAAATTTCATTCGTACAAACAAAAAATTTAGTAAATATACTTTATATAAAAACTTACCAACAAACTCCTGAGCGCTCTGGGTTGCTGTGCAAGGAATAAATATATCCCACCTAAAAAAAAAATTTCTGGTTTTGCACCAACACAAATTTTTGACAACCACAAAATCAAGTTTTTTTTTTTTCACTATACACTGAAAACGCACAATTACTTTGTGCAGCAAAAACTACCGAAATTAATTTAAAAAAAAATCTAACACTTTGGTTCACGAGGAGGAAAAAAAAAAGAAATCATACAATAGCAATATTAATTTTCCGTTAACCAATGAATATCAAAAGATTGATAAATAAAAACAAAAACTACACTAAATTTGCACAATGGCACAACTGTAACAACAATCGAACAAATCAGCTTTGATTTTATCTTCTGATATATTTGCTGAGCGATGGGATGATTCCCGCTGAATTTAATTCTGCTCTTCCGAATTATGGATGAGATGATTTTTTTTTTTTTGTTTTTGTTTTTCTAATTCGCTGGCGCTGTCCCAAACTAGTATGCTGACGTATACAATCCTCGTTTGTATTTTATTTATTTTGTTTATCCCTTATTATATGATAAATATAATAAAATAAAAATTACTATAGCCGTGGTACGGCTAGCGGTGATTAGACGCGAAATCGTCACACATAGTAATGATGGCGGCCTTTTGAATGAAACAAAATTAGGTCAACGCCTTTGTGTACACCCGCTATTAGAAAATGAAACGAAATATTCCGCAATAAATATTTATATAAATAATAGACCCCATTGAAATTAAAATATTTACCTATAGTAACGCTGTAATTAATTTGGGATGAAGTAGCCAGAAATCCCTGAATGAAAATTTCTTTCGTTCTGTTTTTAAATGTTTTATTATCCTGGTTGTGTAATATACATATATAAAACAATATTAATTATTCTTGTTGTTTTGATCACCACCGCAAGTAAAGAACGAATGATTAAATAATGGCCGATAATGTTGACCAAAAGATAGAAGTGAGACGATTACGTCCGACCGAAAAAAAAACGAGAACGAAATTCAACCGGATGAACAACAAAACCCACAATAATGTTTTCCCCTCACCACAATGATGAACGCATTACATTCATTCCAAATTAAATCAGAGATGAACGCCAAGCAATTGAAAATTGGTAGATATCAACTTTTAGGGGCAAATCAAATAATACTTCACCACAATCAAGTATGTACAGCCAAACGTTACAAACATTGTGCAACACAAAATCAGTTCTCCAATAATTCTGAAAGTTACATAACGTGTAACGTCGAACATGGGGAATCCAATTCAATAACTCCAAAGTTACAGGAAATGTCGGCCTATGTTAGAAAATATTTAACTAATTGCAAAAAGCAAAATTTTGAACCTCAAAAGACTAGCCCTCTCAAATAGTTTATGCAATTTCTGCCTGTTATGCAGAGCGACAGCCCGGCGGAAAATATCAGAAAATCAGAAGAATCCAGAAAATTGAACAAAATCAGCCTCTAACACAATCCCCCACAAAAGAGGGATTGTGTTAACAGACATAGCAATAGAGGTCTGGTTGCGGTATTGCGCTGGTTTAAGCTCGCCGCTAGGCGTGGGGGTTACCAGACATATTACTATGCTTGAAAACCGCATAGAGATAAAACGAAGGGGACTAGAAAATTATCCTACCTTGCCACGACCACAGTGGTAGATAATCATAAAATTGTGGTGCGCTCAACAAGGACGCCGGTGCCACTCCGGCGACCTTCGTCAAGGCCTAGGTCAGCATAAGGCCGCCCATTCCCCACGTGATCACTACGAAATATTTAGCCACACATGACACTATTTAACACTGTACTACTAAAACTGTAATTGCGCATGAAAACAAACTGATTCGGAAAAAAAATCGGAAAATGAAATGGAAATTGAACAGGAAAAGAAAAATTGAAACTAACACCGTTAAATAATAACCAAAAGAAACGTTATCAAAAAAAAAAAAAAAAAAAAAAAATAAGAACGTGGTGCGAATCGATTTTGGGGTGTCGCATGTGACGCCACCCGGAACCTGTAACCCGCAAAAATTTATGTATATAAACGTAAATAAAAAAAAATAAAAAAAAAAAATATAGTAATGAAACAAAGAGTCAAGTTGGCTCACAATTAAAAAATAAAATTAGAAAAAAAAATCACGCGGTGCCCTGGGTTTCTTTTATATTTTTCCCCAGCAAAACACCATACCTGTACACATCAAAAAATTTGGCCCGTCCGACCAGAAATTCAGCGCCGTTGCAGGAACCAGTCGCAGCAGCCCCCTCAATTCTCCGTCTCCGACCCACAGCAAGGTCAGCTGCCACAATACTTTTCAATAATCACTCAAATCCCACCACGGGACACCAGAAAATCCAGTTTCACAACGGACCAAGCATACAATAATCTTTCGCAACTACTTGAGACACTAGAAAGTGAAACTTTTCAACACTATAACGGATTCTACTCGTTTATACCGGTATCCAAATTCCAAGCTAAAAACTACAGCAGGACATCTCGTTTTGATTTTTTTTCTTTTTAATTTTACTTGAAGGAATACACCACACAGATTTTCAGTGTTAGTTACTTATCACCAGATAAAAACTCAGAACAAGGTCTTTATGATAATTATAATTAATTTTTATTTATTTTTTTTTTTTTATTTAATTTGCTTTTATTATAAACTTCCGTAACAAATCCAAATAAGCCACAATATCATTATCTTATGATAATAATTATTTGCTTTTTTTTTTCTTTATTTTACTACAATTTTTACATTATCAAACAACCAAAAAGTTTCTCAACCCACCAAAAAAATTCTCACTCGAATTTTTATATAGAAAAAAAAAAATGGTGGTTGGTTTTATAAAATTTTTTTTTCTTTACATCACCACAAAAACATTAATTAAACTATAAATCAAACAGTCTGATAAAAACCAAAAAAAAATTATCTGTTTTTTTTTTTTTTTATGAATTACACTCAAATCCCTCGTCCAAACTTGACTTTTATTCCTTTTTTTCAATATTCCCAACTATTTATATATTTTTTTTATGTTTTATAGAATTTGACATGAGACTTCATCAATTTTTAATCCAAAAAACTAGACTTATTTACTTTCAAATTCAAAACTAGACTATATGTTTTTATGAAATTCCAAAATAGACTATCCAAAAAAATATATTCGACCCGTACCATAAAAATAATTTTCCCCCACCCAAAAGAAATTTTAGCCATATAAAAAAAACCCGAACGATAGATTTCGGATGACGTACACATACGACATCACCCAAAATCGATTCACACGCACTCACACTACTTAGTTCAATCTCCAGAACATTCCATTCGCAAGTAATATCCACGCGCTAACAAAACAATACAAACGACGCAACACACCACCACTACACGTCATTACATACCATCAAACAAAAATAATAACACGAGCCGACCAAAATGAGGAGAAGTATAAAATGATAAATGGTACACTCTACCCAAAAAAAAAATATTTTCAATTACAAATTAAGTTACAGAAGGAATGACGTATAGTGGAAGAGATTTTTGCAGCGCAGTGGATAAACATGCAACCTTGTTGGGATTTTCAACCGCAATTACAGATTTAAATTAAATATATCATAACAACCACAAGCGGTTGTTACACAGTGTATATCTAAAAATGAATCGTTTTTATGTGATTTGTCAATATTATAGCCATCGCACGAAAAAATACCAATTCAAGTTTACCCTGGGAAAACTGGGATATTTGTTAAAGTTCCCAGCAAACTAAATCAATCCATCTCCAGACATAACACTCTAGAGGCTGATTTTATACCAAATTTTAAATTGATTTTTGCGTTTCGCGAATTTTCCACGAGGAATTGGAGGCAGGTTTTGCCACTTAGGACTATTGACAAATGCCTACAATGCTACACAGTTGACAATTTTTGTGATATACGATGCTATTAGCATCGCATATTGATCCAACTTAAGTGGACATCATTTTTTGATACAAGTCTGGCTTCGAAATCTGTTTAAACATTATTTGCATCGAAAACAGAATTTAGATGCAACCATTTTATCGAATAAAATTTAGTTACTAAAAGCAATTTCAATGCAAGTTTTGCTTCAAACAAAATTGCGACACTATACCCAAGTATCACTACTTTAAATAAATGATTCATTTTTTTGGAACTGAGTACAAGTTTGAGTTCCATTATATTATAGCGTTTCCGGGTTCATTTCATTCATTTCCACTTTGGAATTATACTTTTCTGGACCAAAATTTTTCAATTTTGGTTTTCTATTTTTCAATTTTTGTTATATAAAAGTCAATTACACAATTATTTTTCTATTTGTAATTTATATTTATCAATGTAAATTCATATTTTTCAATTTGCAGTTTATACATTTCAAAGTTCACTTTAAAGTTTCCAAAATTGGAAAGCAAAAATTATTGCAAACCAAACCTAAATATAGGGTGCATCCAGCGCAGCAAAATCTCACTGATAATCAAGCAGGGTTTACACATTTCACGTGCTTATAGGTATACGCTTACAGAATTAGCAGTACAGCGTCACCTAATTGTTGAGGATTGATTATCCGTATGTACGGAAAATAATACACACACGAACTTGAGTATTTAAAATTAAGGTTAATTTATTTTCGTTTAATATTATAAATGTTTCACCACAATTATCACTATTAATTCAATTGTTTAAATAAATTGCAAGTTACACTTTATGAATTAAATTATAATTTATCACCACGTAAATAATTATAAATTTATTAACTTTGAAAAATAAAGAAAATGACGCACCAAAAATGTTAAGCGTTCGTAACAATGGTGGTCACTTGATTTTTATATTTTTATTGAAAAGCGAATGACACGGCGCGTGCGCGTTGAGAGAGAATCGAAAACGTAATAATTAAAATGAATAAGTAAAAATTAAAAAGTCGAAAAAAATATTTTGTTTTTGCTTATTGGTTTTGGCGAAGAGTAAAATTATACGATTTGCTTTTGCTCGCTGGTAATTTCTGCAGGTGGTCGCATGCACAATGTTGCGCTGTGTTCTTATGTTAATTTATGTTTGGATGCTACTGACTAATTGTGGCGGCGAGTGAATATTTGAATGCGAATGAATGTATTTATGTTTGCATGAATGAATTAGTGAGTGAGCCGCTACAGGACTCCCCCGCAAGTGATTATCCCCTCGTTAGTGTATGCTTGAATGCGTAGTGGCAAAACGGACTCGTTTGTGTAAACGAGGGCTTGATGTTTGATCAGCTGAGAGAATTCCGTATGCTGGCTTGAGTCGATCGATTGAAATGTTGTGATTTTTACCATTAATCGATACGATGAAATGCTTGCGAAGACGCCGCAAGACTTTGTACGGGCCTTCGTAGGGAGGAGATAATCCCGTGCGAACCTTGTCTGTTCTTATGAAAACAAAATCACAATCGTTAAGTGATTTCGGAACAAAAATGTCATCTTGTTTCGATTGACGGGTTGCGTTTGGAACAAGGTTTTGCATGGTTTGTCGCAGTTGGTCGACGACTGTGTCGCTGGTTGGTAAGGGTGAAAGAGGATTTTCGACAAAGAACTCACCGGGTAGCTTGATGGTTTGTCCGTAAACCATTTCGGCTGGTGAGCACTTAAGATCTTCTTTCACGGTTGCTCGGATACCAAGTAGAACGATTGGTATTTCCGAACTCCAGTGAATTGTGTTGCTTCTGGCCATGAGTGCGGCTTTGAGTTGCCGGTGAAAGCGTTCGACCATGCCATTGGCTTGTGGATGATAAGCCGTTGTGCGTATACGATGAGATCCGAGGAGTTTCGTTAACTCTGTGAAAAGTTTCGACTCGAATTGTGTTCCCTGATCTGTTGTGATCTGAAGGGGCACGCCAAATCGTGATACGTAATTGTTGACGAAAGTTGTGGCAATGGTTGCAGCAGACATGTTTGTCATGCAATAAGCTTCGGGCCAGCGAGTGAAGCGATCGACACAGGTGAGCAAGTATGTATATCCATTAGACGGAGGAAGTGGACCTACGATGTCTAAATGGATATGTTCGAATCGACCAGGTGGAATTTCGAATTGTCCATGGGGTGATTTTGTGTGTCTTTGAACTTTGGCACGTTGGCAGGATAAGCAAGACTGAGCCCATTGGCCTACGTCTTTGTTTATACTGGGCCAAAAGTAGCGAGCAGTGATTAATTTGCGAGTTGCACGGACTCCAGGATGCGAAATGTTATGTAAGGTGTCGAAAATTGTTCGACGTAATGGTTCTGCGATGTATGGGCGATTGTTCCCAGTCGATGTTTCGCAGACTATTTCGAGGCCAGGTAGTTTAAAAAGCTCTAGTTTCAATGATGCGCTAGTGTGACATTCGGAACCAGAAAATAAATTCTGAAGTTCTAGGTCAGCTTTTTGTGCGTTTGCAATTGCTTGTAAGTCGATTTGTGTCTCGACTGTGGCCGTTTCGTTGTCAGCTGTGCGGGATAGTGTGTCCGCGACAACGTTGTCATATCCGTGAACATGTTGGATGTCCGTTGTAAATTGACTGATGTAATCCAGGTGACGAGATTGCCTGGGATTACGTTCAGTTTTTGATTGGATTGCTCTAGTCAGAGGCTTGTGGTCGGTGTATATTGTGAAGTCCCGACCCTCGACAAAATATCTGAAGTGTTTGACTGCTTGATAGATTGCGAGTAATTCCCGGTCGAATGCGGAATATTTCTTTTCGGCATCCGAGAGTTTCTTTGAGAAAAATCCCAAGGGCTCCCAACAGTTGTTATTATACTGTTGTACTACTGCACCGACAGCAGTGTTTGATGCGTCAGTGGTTAAGCTGAGCTTTGTGTCGCTCAGTGGGTGCGCCAGAAGTGTTATCTGGGCCAATTCAGCCTTTAGTGCCGTGAACACTTGTTGACATTCATCGGGCCAAGAGAAGTTCTTGGGTGACTTGGGTTTTTTAAGTAAATCTGCCAAGTGGCTGTGAATTGGTGCGAGCGTTTGTGCGAGTTTTGGTACAAATCGGTGGTAGTAATTTACCATGCCGATAAAACGCTGAATGTGTTTGATTGATGTTGGAGCTGGGAATTCCCTAATGGCGTTAATTCGTTCTTCGGACGGCAGAATACCATTAGGGGTGATCTTGTGACTGAGGAAATCAAGAGTGGTTGCGCCAAAGACGCATTTTGCGCTCTTGATATGCACGTCAAACTGCGTTAGTCTGTGGAAAAGTTGTTCCAGGTGCTTTTTGTGTTGCTCCTCAGTTTTTGAAGCTACAAGAATATCGTCAATGTAGACGAAAACGAAATCGAGATCGTAAACAACTTCGTTGATAAATCGCTGAAACGTTTGCGCGGCGTTGCGTAGACCGAATGGCATTCGAGTGAATTCGAAGAGGCCAAATGGTGTTGTGATCGCCGTTTTGTGAACGTCTTCAGGTGCGACGGGAATTAAGTGGTATGCTCTGACGAGATCAATCTTGGAGAATATTGTGCATCCATGTAAGTGCATGGAAAAGTTTTGAATGTGGGGTATCGGATATCGGTCAGGTGTTGTGACCATATTTAATCTGCGATAATCCCCACATGGTCTCCAATCTTGATCTTTTTTTCTCACCATATGGAGTGGACAAGAGACGGAAGATGCAGATGGCCTGCAAATTCCTAATTCCACCATGTGCTGGAATTCTGTAAAAGCGGCTTTGTGGCGGACTTGATCTAGCCTGCGTGGTCTTGACACGGGCAGATGGCCTGCTGTGACAATGTGATGGACCACGTTGTGACGGACTGGCATTTTGTAGTTTGGCTCTGCTGTCAATGAAGGAAATTGCTTGAGCAGCATGCCATAGCCGTTGTCGATTGTAAAATGGATCGGTGTCGGTGTGTCGACGAGACCCATAGTGGCATTAATTGACAGCAGCGTTGCTGAATCAATTAGCCTTTTTCGCTTTCAATCGACAAGTAGTCCGAATTTGCTTAGAAAATCGGCGCCAATGATCGGACGATTCACCGCAGCTATGACAAAAGCATGGGTGAAGGTTCGTTTGAGTCCGATGCTAACCTGTAGCAATTTGGTGCCATAGGTGTTAATGATTGAGCCATTGGCGGCCGAAAGAACTAGATCATTTGATTTAATATTAAAAAGTGAGGTGAAACGTTTTGCTGCTGGAATGACCGAAAGGTCAGCGCCAGTATCTATAAGGAAAGTCAGGTGGTTAGCTTTGTCATATATGAATAGACGGCTTGTTTTGTGGGTGTTTTGCGTTGCCGTCTCGACCCGGTGGTTTAATCGTTTTTTTGATTTGTAACGTCCACCCCCATGTTGTTCATGGATTTGCTTGAGCTTGGGCCGAATTTGCAGGGGGATAAACATTTGCGAGCAGCTTTACCATGCTTGTAGTGGTACCAGCACATACCATGTTTGCTGTGTGTGCTGGGGCTGCGTGATTGTGATCGAGTTCGACGGCCTCCGTATGGTGACGAAGACTGTCTTTCACGAGATCGGCTCCTGTTCGCGTTGAGCAGGTTATTGAATTTTGATTCGAGCCGATTGAGTCGGTCCTCGATTGTATTCGAGCTAGAGGTGGGACGTTGTTCGTCTTGACCCGTTGGTCTTCGCACCGTCGAACTGAATGGTTGCTTAAATGCCGATATTTGTGGTTTATCCCCAATTGCCTCGTACATTTTATCTGCTGTACGTGCGAGGTCATCAAGAGGGGTGGCGTCCTGTTGAGCTACCATCGCGATCTTGATGATCTCGGGCAATTTTCTGATCCATAATGACTTAATAATTGCTTGAGTAAATTTATTGCCAGCTAGTGTTTTGATTTGTCTGAGTGTTTCAGACGGGCGTCTATCTCCCATTTCTTGACCACTCAAGAGCGCTTCTAGTTTGCGCTCGTCTGACGGTGATAGTCTTTCTACCAGCGCGTTTTTGATCGTCAGATACATGTTTTGTTGAGGTGGTGCCGCGAGGATGTCTGCGATCACATCGCTCGTTGTGGGAGATAGCGCTGACAAGACGTGTACGAACTTCATCTTGTCGCTTTTGACATTTTGGATCGTGAACATGATTTCTGCAGCGTTAAACCAATTGATTGGTTTGTCCGCCCAGAATGGCTGAAGTTTTACCAGCGTTGACATTTCTGATGGGCCGCTGCCATCGTCATCTTTCATGTCCACGTCATCTGAGATTTTAGTTTCGCTTGTTGCGGAACTTCCGGTTTTTTTTTCATCTGGCATTTTGTTTAAATATGTATTTAAGAGCCAATAAACTGAATTGAAACTCAAGCGTTTAATTTATAAATCGAGAAAAATAAATGAAAATAAGGAATGGTTACCTTGTTTGCAAAAAACAAAAACTGTGGCACGTGATGGCCGACGAGATACCCCAATTCCGGAACGGGCGTATTACTTCGTATTGGGGGGCTCGTTGAAATTGTAAATCGTAATAAAAAGTATGTTAATAAATGATGAAAACTTACGTGTTGATAAGCGTTAAGAAAGGGGACCAAATACAATAAGCGAAATCAAAATATATTACGTGTGTTTGTACACAACAATGAAATTTATCGCGGCAAGGTGATAAAGAATTTACATCGAATAGAACAATTTTAAAATGAATATTTAGTAAATTGAATATTTTGAAATCAAATTGTGTTATTTAGTGTAAAAAAAAATTTTTAAATATTAAAATTTAATTCAAAACAAAAAAAAAACACTTAGCTTAATACTGCTGTTGTTGTTGTTGCTGCTGTTGTTGATCCCGCTGGTTGTTGTTGTATGCGTAGTTCCGTTGTGCACTGTTGTTGCTGCTCCACGTTCTATTTTGACACTTTTTAATATTGACTTGTGTTGGGATGGTATTTTTGTTGCACCCTTTAATTGAATAAATTTCGCTGAGTATAATACGGTGTTACTGCATACCGTTGTTTGTGTTTTAGTTGAGAATTCCACTAAACCGTTGTATATAATTGTAGAGTTTTCTTATCTTGATGATTTTAGTTTTGTTCTTGTTTTAATTTGTATTTATTCACTTGTATATCCCGTTGTTTAATGGTTCGATTTATTACGTTTATTTGAATAGGCAGGGTATCTTGTTGCACCCTTTAATTGCTCTGAGGATAATATGGTGTGATTGCGTAGCGTTAATCCCGTTTCCCACTTGCTAAAATATTGTATGTTGCACGGTTTGTGGGTTTACTGTTGTTTAATGTGCCCCAAATGTTGATATACTGTACGCCTCGTTATTTATTTTATTATTTAGTGTATATGGATGCTCGCGTAATCGCGTTATTACCCAAAATAAAATAGAGAAACCTTTGTTAAATGCTGCACGTTTGTTTTTGTTAATAAAAATGTTTGTTTCGTGTGTATGTTTTGATTTTTGTTAAGGAATGATTACGTACCTTTTAACCTGATACGATTTTCGTATCAGGCGCAAATTGAATAATGCGTGTGTTGAAAAAAAAAAAATCGTTGGACCGTAAACACGGCCGTCGGAGGTCACCAGATATAGGTATACGCTTACAGAATTAGCAGTACAGCGTCACCTAATTGTTGAGGATTGATTATCCGTATGTACGGAAAATAATACACACACGAACTTGAGTATTTAAAATTAAGGTTAATTTATTTTCGTTTAATATTATAAATGTTTCACCACAATTATCACTATTAATTCAATTGTTTAAATAAATTGCAAGTTACACTTTATGAATTAAATTATAATTTATCACCACGTAAATAATTATAAATTTATTAACTTTGAAAAATAAAGAAAATGACGCACCAAAAATGTTAAGCGTTCGTAACAATGGTGGTCACTTGATTTTTATATTTTTATTGAAAAGCGAATGACACGGCGCGTGCGCGTTGAGAGAGAATCGAAAACGTAATAATTAAAATGAATAAGTAAAAATTAAAAAGTCGAAAAAAATATTTTGTTTTTGCTTATTGGTTTTGGCGAAGAGTAAAATTATACGATTTGCTTTTGCTCGCTGGTAATTTCTGCAGGTGGTCGCATGCACAATGTTGCGCTGTGTTCTTATGTTAATTTATGTTTGGATGCTACTGACTAATTGTGGCGGCGAGTGAATATTTGAATGCGAATGAATGTATTTATGTTTGCATGAATGAATTAGTGAGTGAGCCGCTACATGCTAAAAAGTCAATTTTTTGGGACACTTCTATGCGCTGGATCTGCAAATTATGACCGAAGTGAAATTCTTCCCAAATAACAAAAAATATGTAAGCATGCGTGTTTGAACAAATTGCATTCATTCGGGCGTTTCAACGAAAAATTTGTTCAACAAAAGTCAAAAGATTCATATACGATAAAGGCTTCTGAAGTACCTACTGTTTAGGTTTTGTATTCAAAACGTCAAACGGGGGATCCCTGGTATCGGCAATATGAAAAAAGGCAATATATATACGGAATGTTGCAGCACGTTTCAATGAAGAAATCTCTTCAGCAAAAATCAAAGAACCAAAATGCAGTATGGTTTCTAGGATATCTGTCGCATTGACTTTTGGGAATTTCAAATGGACTTCCAAGTGTAACATTTTCAAAGCATGCGGCATGGGAAAGTGTTGCAGAAATTCAAATTATTTGCGTGGAAATATTAAACCATTTGGGGACGCATATTCATATTGCTTGCAGGAGATTTCAGGCAAATATTACCTGTAAATGCTTGCCTGAAATACTCTCCTTTGTGGCGACACATAAAGACACTGAAATTAACTACAAATATGCGTGTCCATCTGCAAAACGATCGATCAGCTGAAATATTCTCACATCAATTGCTGAAAATTGGGAACGAAAAGGTGCCGGTTGATCTGACCCCAGGACGAATTTCATTCCCTCATAATAACTTCTGCAATTTAGTGACGTCAAAAGAATAATTGGCTGAAAAAGTATTTCTCAATATTCAGACCAATTATAAGAATCACGATTGGCTCAGTGAACGAGCTATTCTTGTCGCCAAGTACAAAGACGTCTACGAACTTAACAATGTTATTCAGTCTAAAATTCAAAGGGAAATGCTGTCACATACAAGTCGGTCGACACTGTTGTGGAAGCAGATAAAGCGATTAATTATCCATTAGATCTTTTGAATTCACTGGATCTGCGAGAGATGCCACCGCACGTACTGAAATTGAAAATCGGCATGCCAATTTACATGTTGCGAAATATCAACCAGCCAAAGCTTTGCAAGTAAAAAAATTAATAATCAACGTCGTAGAAGGAATAATCTGGACAGGACCATTCAAAGGTGAAGATGTTCTCATTCCTCGCATTCTCGCATCACCATCAACAATGCTCAGGGCCAATCTTTAGAATTGTGCGGTTTAGAGATTGCTTCTCACTTGGACAATTATACGTTGCGTGTTCTAGAGTCGGCAAACGAGACAATCTCTAAATTTGCACAGAAAATTCAATCTTCATTGATACATGCTGCAATATTCCGTATATATATTGCCTATAAACACTATAATAATGGTAATCCATTATTATCAAATGGTTCACCGTGGCTAATATATTGCCTGTTATTCATATCGCCGACCCCAGGGGGTTATTTTTTTACTTAGGCGGCACAACTCCATCACCGGCAAAACCGATGGCCGTGACACAACCATATCGCCCATATAAGTAGCCTCCACATTGCTGAGAAATATTTCGCCGACGCGACCATAGCCGACATGTTTTTTCTCAAAAAACGCCCAATTGACCTGAAAGTCAAAGCAAGACGAATAAATACACTGAAATTCATCAGTAATTTAAAGCGATCTTATCCAAAATCAAATATATATTGTGTAATGTGTTACGTGACTACAAAAATTCCAAGTGAGTGACTTGTAAAGAAATCATTCGTTCTTTTTGTGCCAAACGAGAATAATCTAGTACTAATTAGATTAGACTTTTTGATCTAATCTAATTTAGATCAAAAAGTCAATCTGCTGGGCAATTGGCAAGGAATCGAGTTTGCCGTATCCGAATTTTAACAAATCCTGTGACGCTTGACATTTTGATTAGAGCAAATTATTTTTTCAAACTCCAGGGCAATCATTTTGTTGAACGTGTTATTATCGCTATTACGTAGATCAAACTTTACGTTCGTTAAATTTGGCCTAAGTTCTTTTATATGGCTTATGTAAAAGTCTTGTTATTACGACCTAATTTAATTCATATTGAAATAATAAAAATAGTGTTTATGTTTATTTACTCCTACTTAGTGTCGAGATATCTTAGTTTTCGTGCCGCTAACATACGGCCCCCCCCACTGATGAATTCATCTTTTCTTTCGATCTCCAGTCATAATTTTTTGGATTAAATCACCAACCGGAGTGTAGCGAGGAAAATACTTTCAGCAATTCGATAGTTCAAGCAAGCAATTCTGCCGCGACTGGAACGGTTCCGTTAACCAATTTAAATGTACAATGGATTTTGATTGTAAAATGGGTAAAATATATTTTTGTACCTTAAGGTTGTTCGAAAATTGTAACTGTCAAGTTTCATTTTATAACCATAATCAGTCCTCTGTGGTAAAAAAAGGAATCGCAACCTTAATGTTGGAAAGTCTTAGAAGTCGCCCAACATCATTTTCGTGCGCAATCGGGTAGCAGAAATATTAAATTCTTCATCTCATCATTGTTGGAAACTCGTGTTGTCATCAGATAATCCAGTTGATTGTGTCTCCCGTTTTGTCGAATTTATAAACAGGGGCAACCATAGGTACTACCTAATTGAAATCGAATCATAAATCGAAGCTAATGCAAATATTGCAACTACCAACAGCCTAAAACCTTTAAATCGATTTGGTATTTGGTTCGATTTAGGTCGTGTGGAAACGGCGCTTATTAAATTCAGTCCGCAAGTACCAAAGTTTCAAAACCATCTTTCCCGACTTTTTGGAGCGCACTGTCCGTCCATGTAGTATATCTGGATGTTTGGACGCTGGATGTATGTATACCAACGGTACCGCGAAAACGGCTTGCCCGATTTATATTTTTTTTTTTCCAAACTGTTTCTACGGTGAAGGCAGAAAATTGATAAGCTTTTGGAAACTGTACGTCAAGTGGATCGGGTATAGCTACCACACGAATTCCCCGAAAGCCACATGGTTATTAACAAAGTGGTGTTACCACGTGGTTTGCGATCCAAGTTTTAAGTTGGGCGAGTATTTTGTGGTTGTTAAGGGTTGAGTTGGGGGTCGATTTGTGAATTCAGTTGAGGTTGAGTTGGAGTTAGTTGGGGTTATGTTACATTTGAGTGAGCAGTTCAGTTGGAGATTTATTGAGGGTTGGATTGAAAGTTGAGGTAGAGTTAGCTTGGGTTGTTTGAGTTGGGTTGATGTCGGTATACATTCCATCCAGATGTAGGGCAACCTCCATATCCCGCTAGTCAGGTGGCACTATTATTCGCAAAATGAGTGAAATTGTTTTCGGGTCGGTAAATGATGAAAAACAAGATCAAGATAACGCCTAACAAAATAAATTTATGTTTGAACTAATTATTTTATTTAGAAAGAATAAATTATGTTTTATATTTCAGTTGAGTTATGAGTTCGATGAAAAAACAGCTTGAAGATATGGGAATCCTAAAAAAAGCCGAGAAGTCAGTTGATTCGTTCATATGTCTTGAATGTAACCACAAACCATTCGCAACACAAAAGCGTTACGAAAATCATTTGAAATTGCTACATGACAAAGCTTGGGCTCAGTTACACACAAGTCTCTCTACAAGAAACACATCAAAACCACCGAACCCATCAAAGTCCAATCAAACTGTAAATGAGACCGTTGCACTCGAAAAAATTAAAGATTCAAATATATGCGAGTATGCCACATCTTGGTCAATGGTACGGCTCGGGTATGCGGATACATTTTGCGAGGATCTAAAAAAAATGAAGACGATGCGCCAACTATTTTTTAGCACCACCAAACATTTGCATCCTACCAATAATGCCGAACCATTTACATATGTTACACAAACACGATTTCGTAAAATACTTACACTAATGGCCAACAATATTAAGCAACAGCTACTCGAAAGGATTAAACAGAGCCCCTTTTATTCATTATACATTGGCGAAACGGTAGATGTTCAATCATTTTCACACCTATTAGTAATCGTTCGTTATAAACATAAGAAGTCGATCACTGAAGATTTGCTATTCTCGCAAGCATTAAATTTGCAATCGACACAACTTTTAGTTATCATCGATACGGTTGTACGGAGCAGTGGTTTAGATTGGAAAAATTGTGTCGGCATCAGTATGGATGGGGACCGAGCAAAAAACGGGTCGCTTAAAAATGTGGTCAAAGGTTTATCGAGAAATTATTTATGCATTCCCATAACGTATACAATTTCACGCCGCGGTGAATTTATAACCAACAATCTGGGAAGCGAATTAACATGTGTGCTCAACGATACCATCAAATTGGTTAACGAGTTCAAAACGTGCGATGGCGTAAAATTATCGGACCAAATTGAAACAAAATTTAAAAATTTATTAATCCACACCGAAGACTACTGGGTATCGTACGGCCATGTTTTACAAACTATGTTTCATATGGCCCAATATCGTCAAATATCAGTCAGTAGATTGGGCCAGCTGGCCTATCTAGTTGACATAATTGATCATTTTAATCGATTAAATGGCGAATTGCAGAAACCTGATGCAAACATTTTTGATATTTACGATGGGATATCGGCGATGTACGATAGATTAGGCACCTACAGAGATGACATTCGTAACAATAATTTTAGCGCCTTTCCAAATATGCGAGACATTTTTGAACGGCATGAAACTATGCCGAACGATATAAAACCCGAAATAAAAACCAGTTTAAAAGAGTTACGCAAAAGTTTATTGAACAATTTACCAGTGTCGAAAGAAGAACGAGGTAATTATGAATGGATTCGAAAACCTCTAGAAGTAAAAGATTGTCCCGAAATGTTTACGACATGTGATGAATTGGCCGAGTGGAGGCAATTGAAAAAGGATAAACCGGAATTTAATGGAAACCATTTAGAATCATTTTGGATCGCTATGTATCAAAAATATCCAAACTTATCAGAGAGAGCGATAAAGTTTTTGCTGAATTTTAGAAGCTCACGTTTCTATGAAATAGGATTTGCTGCACTTGTAGATTTGCGGACAAAACACTTGACCGATTTGAGTAGCGAGGATTCATATTTACGTATTAAACTGTCACCGATCAAACCAGATTCAGGGCCGCATATTAATTAATATCTAATTGTTTGTTTGAGTTAATCAATAAAATTATTAATTGTATTAATTGTTTTAAATTGTTTTAGTGGCTTATCAGCCCGGTAATGAGCGAGAAAATTGTTTCAATCATTTGCAAGCCAAAACTAATTTTTTTTTTTTTTTTTTTTAAATTGACCTATGTAAGGACGAAAGAGACGGTATTCTAAAAACACTTTCACTTGACTATTACTGAAAACTGACTGGCGAAGGCCAGCCATTTCCTTTTAGAGGAATAGGATTATTGTTGTAATTGGCGAGCATAAGGAAAGGAGATGGAGGACGAAAGATAAGGGGATTAAGCAAAATATGCTGTAAAATCATTGGGGTGCGTTATTTCAATTACTGTACGGCTGACCAACGGTTAATCAATTGAAGTGCGATAAAGGGGGGAAATGTCCGCCCGATAGATTAACCCCAGACAAATTTACCAAAAATGAAACAACGGTCAGAATGCGCATATGACTCTCGTATAGAAATCTAGATTTTTTTCCCAGTGGATGAAGGCCAACAAACTACTCTAAAGAATATGATGAGTCAACGAAATTGACCACCCACGTACGACAAACTTAACAGAACAGGATAAGACCAAAACACCAAGTTCTTTGCTAAGGAATTCGATAGAACCTTCCATGACAGGGTTTCCACACAAAATATTATTATTATTATTATTATTATTACTATCTTTATTTCAATAAAATAAATACAAAATTAAAATCTAGTTGAAACAACATTATAAAATATGAAATAAAGTACAGCTCCTATAGACATTATGTCTGTAGTGGAGCAATTTAAAACAAATTTTAATTAAAATTTATATAATATTCTTTGTTTACATAATTAACAATAATCTTCAACAAAATACAAGCTCAGTTATTAAAATAGATATATTTAACTACACGACGGCACATTAGAACATAATGTATGATAAATTAACATTTATACTAAAAATATTGCTCGATATCATCGATGTCAAGTAACCAAGTCCGAATTTCCCTGTTAAATTTATGTTTCTGCGCAGATGGAAGCATTTTGACATTTTTAGGTAAAAGATGGAACCAATAAGGTGCCATATATAAATAAAATCTTCTAAACCTTTCACTATTACAACGAAGACCGACAAAATTGTTTGGATTTCTCATATTATACACGTGGTATATTCGACTATGATAACTATTGCTACGAACAAAAAACATTTTCAATACTTTAAAAACATACAAATACCTTAGAGGCAACAAGTTTAACTCGCGAAAAAGCGGAATAGTGGGTGTATTCCTTGGACAAGCATAAATTAATTTGATAATTCTTTTTTGCGCTACAAAAAGATCTGCAATATTAGCAAAGTAAATTCCACCCCAACTAGTTATACCATACATTAAGATAGATTCAACAAGAGCATGATATAACCTTCTTAAAATAAAAGAAGGGCACAAAGGTCGAAGATTATAAAATTTATGCACTGCAGTAATAACAATTTTCCTGATATTAGTTAGGTGGGAGGTCCAATTTAGCTGTGAGTCAATTGTTACACCTAATACGTGCTACGATTTATGTCAAAATGGTCCGGATCAATTTTGTTGATTGATTTTGAATTCACAGGTCCAAACGGGTTCATAAAGTAAGAAAAAACTTTAAATTCACAGTGGCAATGCGTATGTGCTGGTTTAAGATAAAGTCTCTTGCTCACTTTAGAAAAAGTAACAGAACATGAATCCTTAAAAACCTTAATTGATTAAAATGTCTAATTTCTTCTAAAACTTTCCATGCGACCAAATAAAAAATATTTAAACCATTTATGGATCATAAATAGCACTTAACACGACTCTGGCTACTGATGAATTCGAAAAACATTGCCTATTGAACTTAGAAATGCAAAATTAATTATAACAGTTGATGAATCACATGCAGGAAGAGAATGAAAATGTTTAATTAATTCTAAAACTTTCAATGCGATCAAATAAAAAATGTTTAAACCATTTATGGATCATTAATAGGACTAAGCGCGACCCCCGATCACGATAAATTCGTAAAACGTTGTTATTTGAGGTTAAAAATGCATAATTAATTATCACAATTGATGAATTACATGCAGGAAGAGAATGAAAATGTTTAATTTATTCTAAAACTTTCACTACGACCAAATAAAATATATTTAAACCATTTATGGATCATAAATAGGACTGAACACGACTCTGGATAATGATAAATTCTTAAAACGTTGTTATTTGAGGTTAAAAAAGCATAATTGATTATCTAAGTTGATAAATTACATGCAGGAAGAGAATGAAAATGTTTAATTAATTCTAAAACTTTCAATGCGACCAAATATAAAATATTTAAACCACTAATGGATCATAAATAGGACTGAACACGACTCCCGATAATGATAAATTCGTAAAACGTTGTTATTTGAGTTAAAAAATGCAAAATTGATTATCAAAGTTGATGAATTACATGCAGGAAGAGAATGAAAATGTTTAATTTATTCTAAAACTTTCACTGCAACCAAATAAAAAATATTTAAACCATTTATGGATCATAAATAGGACTGAACACGACTCTGGATAATGATAAATTCTTAAAACGTTGTTATTTGAGGTTAAAAATGCAAAATTGATTATCAAAGTTGATGAATTACATGCAGGAAGGAAATGAAAATGTTTAATTAATTCTAAAACTTTCAATGCGACCAAATAAAAAATGTTTAAACCAATTATGGATCATTAATGGGACTAAGCTCGACTCCCGATCACGATAAATTCGTGAAACGTTGTTATTTGAGGTTAAAAAAGCATAATTGATAGAGACATTTAATGAATTACATGCAGGAAGAGAATGAAAATGTTTAATTTATTCTAAAACTTTCACTGTGACCAAATAAAAAATATTTAAACCAATTATGGATCATAAATAGCATTGAACACGACTCTGGATAACGATAAATTCGTAAAACGTTGTTATTTGAGGTTAAAAAAGCATAATTGATAGAGACATTTGATGAATTACATGCAGGAAGAGAATGAAAATGTTTAATTTATTCTAAAACTTTCAATGCGACCAAATAAAAAATATTTAAACCATTTATGGATCATAAATAGGACTGAACACGACTCCCGATAACGATAAATTCGTAAAACGTTGTTATTTGAGGTTAAAAATGCATAATTAATTATCACAATTGATGAATTACATGCAGGAAGAGAATGAAAATGTTTAATTTATTCTAAAACTTTCAATGCGACCAAATAAAAAATATTTAAACCATTTATGGATCATAAATAGGACTGAACACGACTCTGGAAAATGATAAATTCTTAAAACGTTGTTATTTGAGGTTAAAAAAGCATAATTGATTATCAAAGTTAATGAATTACATGCAGGAAGAGAATGAAAATGTTTAATTTATTCTAAAACTTTCACTACCACCAAATAAAAAATATTTAAACCATTTATGGATCATAAATAGGACTGAACACGACTCTGGATAAAGATAAATTCTTAAAATGTTGTTATTTGAGGTTAAAAAAGCATAATTGATAGAGACATTTGATGAATTACATGCAGGAAGAGAATGAAAATGTTTAATTTATTCTAAAACTTTCAATGCGACCAAATAAAAAATATTTAAACCATTTATGGATCATAAATAGGACTGAACACGACTCCCGATAACGATAAATTCGTAAAACGTTGTTATTTGAGGTTAAAAATGCATAATTAATTATCACAATTGATGAATTACATGCAGGAAGAGAATGAAAATGTTTAATTTATTCTAAAACTTTCAATGCGACCAAATAAAAAATATTTAAACCATTTATGGATCATAAATAGGACTGAACACGACTCTGGAAAATGATAAATTCTTAAAACGTTGTTATTTGAGGTTAAAAAAGCATAATTGATTATCAAAGTTGATGAATTACATGCAGGAAGAGAATGAAAATGTTTAATTTATTCTAAAACTTTCACTGTGACCAAATAAAAAATATTTAAACCAATTATGGATCATAAATAGGACTGAACACGACTCTGGATAACGATAAATTCGTAAAACGTTGTTATTTGAACTTAGAAACGCAAAATTAATCATAAAAGTTGATGAATTACATGCAGGAAGAGAATGAAAATGTTTAATTTATTCTAAAACTTTCAATGCGACCAAATAAAAAATATTTAAACCATTTATGGATCATAAATAGGACTGAACACGACTCTGGATAACGATAAATTCGTAAAACGTTGTTATTTGAGGTTAAAAATGCATAATTAATTATCACAATTGATGAATTACATGCAGGAAGAGAATGAAAATGTTTAATTTATTCTAAAACTTTCACTACCACCAAATAAAAAATATTTAAACCATTTATGGATCATAAATAGGACTGAACACGACTCTGGATAATGATAAATTCTTAAAATGTTGTTATTTGAGGTTAAAAAAGCATAATTGATTATCAAAGTTGATGAATTACATGCAGGAAGAGAATGAAAATGTTTAATTTATTCTAAAACTTTCACTGTGACCAAATAAAAAATATTTAAACCAATTATGGATCATAAATAGGACTGAACACGACTCTGGATAACGATAAATTCGTAAAACGTTGTTATTTGAACTTAGAAACGCAAAATTAATCACGACAGTTGATGAATTACATGCAGGAAGAGAATGAAAATGTTTAATTTATTCTAAAACTTTCAATGCGACCAAATAAAAAATATTTAAACCATTAATGGATCATAAATAGGACTGAACACGACTCCCGATAACGATAAATTCGTAAAACGTTGTTATTTGAGGTTAAAAATGCATAATTAATTATCACAATTGATGAATTACATGCAGGAAGAGAATGAAAATGTTTAATTTATTCTAAAACTTTCAATGCGTCCAAATAAAAAATATTTAAACCATTTATGGATCATACAGTCCCTTAGTAAATGATAGCCACACCCCTAATTTAAGATTTATTTCATTTCAAATAAATTCATTTAAAATTCTTCTTATTCTAAAATAATACTTTTCACATTACCAATGTGTGCTATAAATAGAATTCATTATTCTTTGAGGGGTCATGGAAAATGTAAGGACAACCCTCATTTAGTATGGTAATAAAAGATAGCCGCACACAATATTTTATTGTTTGTAATAGAAAATAAATATAAAATGCACAATTATAAAAATGATTTTTTATTTCAATTAATATCTTGTGTGTCCAACGTTGTTTTTTATTACTTCGAAAATTCTATTTGGCATACTTTTGTACAAGTTGTGTACATATTCATTTGAAATATTAGCCCATTCATGTTGTATTGACGCCTTTAGCTCATGAACGCGGCTGTACTGCCTTCCTTCAGCATACACAGCTCTGCTGAGTTCACCCCACATGTTTTCAATGATGTTAAGGTCGGGTAACCTTGCTGGCCATTTCAAAACTGGTATCTGAGCCTCGGTAAACCAGTCATTTACTATCCCGGCTGTGTGAACGGCTGCAGTATCCTGCTGGAAGATAAAGTTTGGGCCGCCAATTTGTGCACCAACATCTGGTAATATTTCGGCTAGCATGGATTTATACCGGTTGCTGTTAATACGACCGGAAATAAACTTCAGCTCCGTTGTTCCTCCATAGCCAATTGCACCCCAAACAATTAGCGATCCTCCACCTTGTTGACGTTTCGATAGCATAAGAGGTTCTTTTCGAAGGTCATGAAAATAGTATTGCCAACCATCAGGGCCATCCAAATTAAATTTTTTTTCGTCACTAAATATAACGCGCTGCCACTTTTTCTTCCACGACATATGTTCCTTCGCGAAACGCAATCTGGCGTCTTTATGATTTCGTAACAGTTGTGGTTTCCTCTGAAGTTTTTTTTATTTGTATGTTATCTGACTCTCTTAACACTTTCTGCACATTAAAAATCTTTGCATTAACACCAGCTTTTAACGCAATTTGCCGCGCAGTGCCAATAAAATTAGACGCGGTTCGTAAAATTGACCGTTTTTCTCTATCAGTAAGTGCTGCCGGCCGGCCTGTACTTTTACGCGAACCGTATAATTGCGGATTTTTTAAATAATTTCGAATTACCTTCTCACTCCGCCCAATATTTTTTGCGATTAACCGGTTACTCATATTATTTTTCTTAAAAGCGTCAATTTGTCCTTTTTCAAACTCGTTTAAACTACTTTTTCTACCCATATTTAACAAAACAACAAAAATATTTAACACAATAATACTTTAAGACACAAGAAGATGTTTGCACGTCAACAAGCTCGAATAGATATTGATATAGTGTTCAAAAGAATTTTAAAGTATACCTGCGGCTATCTTTTATTACCATACTAAATGAGGGTTGTCCTTACATTTTCCATGATGCCTCAAAGAATAATGACTTCTATTTATAGCACACATTGGTAATGTGAAAAGTATTATTTTAGAATAAGAAGAATTTTAAATAAATTTATTTGAAATGAAATAAATCTTAAATTAGGGGTGCGGCTATCATTTACTAAGGGACTGTAAATAGGACTGAACACGACTCCCGATAACGATAAATTCGTAAAACGTTGTTATTTGAGGTTAAAAATGCATAATTAATTATCACAATTGATGAATTACATGCAGGAAGAGAATGAAAATGTTTAATTTATTCTAAAACTTTCACTACGACCAAATAAAATATATTTAAACCATTTATGGATCATAAATAGGACTGAACACGACTCTGGATAATGATAAATTCTTAAAACGTTGTTATTTGAGGTTAAAATAGCATAATTGATTATCTAAGTTGATGAATTACATGCAGGAAGAGAATGAAAATGTTAAAATTTATTCTAAAACTTTCACAGCGACCAAAAAAATTATTTAAACCAATTGTGAATCATAAATAGGACTAAACGCGACTCACGATAACGATAAATTCGTAAAACGTTGTTATTTGAGGTTAAAAAAGCATAATTGATTATCAAAGTTGATGAATTACATGCAGGAAGAGAATGAAAATGTTTAATTTATTCTAAAACTTTTACTACGACCAAATAAAAAATATTTAAACCAATTATAGATCATAAATAGGACTGAACACGATTCACGATAACGATTAATTCGTAAAACGTTGTGATTTAAGGTTAAAAATGCATAATTGGTAAAGACAGTTGAAAAATTACATGCAGGAAGAGAATGAAAATGTTTAATTTATTCCAAACTTTCAGTGCGACCAAATAAAAAATATTTAAACCATTAATGGATCATAAATTTGTCTGAACACGACTTTCGATTACGATAAATTCGTAAAACGTGTTATTTGAATTTAAAAAAGCATAATTGATTATAACAGTTGATGAATTACATGCAGGAAGAGAATGAAAATGTTTCATTTATTCTAAAACTTTCAATGCGACCAAATAAAAAATATTTAAACTAATAATGGATCATAAATAGGACTGAACACCACTCACGATAACGGTAAATTCGTATAACGTTGGTTGTTGAGCTTAGGAATTCATAAATGAATATAACTGGATAAATTACATGCAGGAAGAGAACGGGAAAAGTTAAATTTATTCCAAATTTTCATTGCGACCTAATAAAATATGATTTAACCAAATCGAGAATGGGACTAAACACCACTATCGATAATCATTAATTCTTAAAATGTTGTTATTTTGGATTAGAAATTCTTAATTGATTACCACAGTTAATGAATTACAGTATGCTACAAAAAAACCGATCAACTGCAATAGCTGCACATTTTTCTCAACATATTATATCTCATTTTGATAGTTTAAACGTCTACTACAATATTTTAAAATCCAAAGTATTTAGAGAATTCCTGTTTTTGAAAATAAATTTGTTTAATAAACCAACCCTAAATTTTATTGCCACAATGTAAACCGAAAGCCTTGGTTGTGATATTTTTTAAGCATAAATCTTTATGATTTTGATAAACTTTATCAACTGGTATGTTTACACGACAAAATTATCTATGGACCTGCTATAGCGAAAATTGTTGCGTATAGAAACACCGGATTATCATACAAACAACTCGCTAACAAATTCGCAGTCGCGAGAAATACTGTAAAAGACTTACGCGTGAAATTTGAGCAAACCGGCTCGTTCCTAAATTATTCTTGTAGTGGCCAAAAACGGAAAACCTTAAGAGGAATGTTGTAATGCTCGTAAGAGAGGTTCAAAAAACTGCAACAAAATCTGCTAGAGAACTAATGTTGCCATACTACTTGAATCTTTCAACTCGAACTATAAAAAGGCAACTAAAAGAAAGTGGATTGATTGGCATACAATTTTATGGTCTGATGAGTCGAAATTTCAACTGTTTGAAACGCTAAAGAAGGACCGACGAAATATTAAAATGCAGAAGGAGACTGAAAATGTTTGGAGAAGAAAATTTGCTAAACTCGTTTGAAATCAAAGCTTTCGAGTTTCGACATTATCAAACGAAACCGATTTTAGTGTTTGCCGCAGGGTTATTTATTTGTAATAACTTCTGTGTTGAACTTCAAAATCAACCTTTTACAAACCAACTTTAAGTTTCTCACTTACCTTATCCTTTTGATTACAAAACTTAAAAACTCGGTAAAAATGGTTTATTTTGAAAAATTATTTTAGATTTGTATAAATAATTAAAATGCAAATTCCAAAATAATTTTGCAATTAGTGTTGGTGTTTTATTTTCAGCGGAGTTCTCCTGATTTGGGAAATTCTTGTCGCTTCCCGATTTCACTACTCCTTGCCTTGGATTTCTACTATTTAAAATTTTCGGGATTTTTTCGAAATTTTTCGTGGGTTCTCTAGATGTTTACAGACTTTCCGAAATTATTCATTAATATCGAGATTTTTCGATATTATTGAAATTGTTCGAGATCAATCGAGACTCACAAAATATTATATCGGGAGTCGTGTTCAGTTCTATTTATGATCCATTAATGGTTTAAATATTTTTTATTTGGTCGCAGTGAAAGTTTTAGAATAAATTAACATTTTCATTCTCTTCCTGCATGTAATTCATCAACTGTTTTAGTCATTTATGCTTTTTAACCTCAAATACCAAAGTTTTACGAATTTATCAACACCGGAAGTCGTGTTTAGTCTTATTTATGATCCATAATTGGTTTAAATATTTTTTATTTGGTCGCATTGAAAGTTTTAGAATTAATTAACATTTTCATTCTCTTTCTGCATGTAATTCATCAATGTTACGTAAAGGGATTTTAACGTAAACGAGTCACAAAATTCCCTCCCATTACGCTTGGTGAAACTCAATAAAGAATATCCTTTACCTACTATATAATCTATATGCTTATTGAAAGACAGGTTAGACAAGAAAACAACTCCTAGGTCACAAATATGAGAGACTCTACTGGTCTGTGTATCTAACAAAACGTATGGGATCTCTGCACAAGACAGCCGCGACCTGCAAAACGTCACAACTTTACATTTATTCGTATTCAAGGGCAAAAAACATCAAGTTCCTCTTGCATATGTGCAGGCTCTACTATAGAATTAATCGTCGCATAGATTTTTCGGTCGTCGGCATATATAAGACATTTACAAAACTTGAAACACTGGACAACATCATTAACGAATATCGTAGGTAGAAGTGGTTCAAGGTGGCTGCCCTAGATAGCTAGATAGGACATCATCCATTTAATTGGAATAAAATCGGATCCAAAGTTATACAATTTTTGAATTAGAACTTTGTGATTTAACCTATCGAAAGGTTTCGTAAAGTCTGTATAAATAACATCGACTTGTCCACGTGATCCACCAATGTTGAATACATCGTTCGAAAAAACCATGTGGTTAGTAATCGTAGATCTGCCTGTATAAAGATTCGAAAAACTTAGGAATCGCCTTTAGAGAATCGAAATGCATCTATAACATGTAACATCACTTCTTCTACCTGACTTAAAAATGGGAATAAAAAATGAATTTTTCCAAATGTCAGGAAATATTCCACTAGAAAGACTAACATTAAACAAATAACAAATAACAAAGCGGTTCCCACAAAGAAAGGGCACACTTATTCAGGATCAAAGGTGCCACTCCGTCTGGACCCGTACGACCTGCAGTATTTAAACCGTTTAATCCCTTTATAATTTCCGAGCGAAAAAATTGGATTACGGCACATTGGATTTACGCTCAAACAAATCGAAACTGTCAAATGAGCCCGTAAAAAAATCCGAAACGGAGTCATTATTATACGTCATAATCAAAACCCTTGAATTAATAACTGAAGTAACTCATGTCATGGGGCGATTACGTAGAATGCAAATAACTAAAGTGGTTCCTCATGAAGTGGCTGCTGGTAAATTGCTAGTTTCTTGCAACAAACTGTTGGCTTACTTTCAAGATCTGCACAACAAGCATAGTCCAATAGCAGATGTCGAGAAGTCAATAAAGGAGCTTGTGATAAACGACCCAGATGTCAGTGAAGATGACATGAATAAAGACGAATACAATGCCCCTCAGAAGCAAAATCAAGCTATTAGTTCTCGCAATACAAATATAAGGGTCACAAAAGAAGGGACACCAGCGATACTCCAGACAACTAGCTCAATTACGCCAAGCCAAACGTATTCTGAAGATCTGGGATCAGATTCATTTAACAAATTGCAGCAGTACCAAAAACAGCAATATTTAAGGAATGAAATAGGAGCATACAATGGGAATAGCTGCGAGCAGCAATGATACATCGTTTCCAGGATAGATAAACGGATGCTGACATCAAGCAAATTGTTGAAAGACTTAAACAAAAATTCAAGGAAACATTTATTGAATTTTATAATGATATTTTGTCACTGTCTCTGCCGTTACACAACCCTCTTACGGAAGATAAAACCATTGGTTTACTTATTCGAAATATGAAGCCTGAATTACAGTCGACGTTTGCCAGTCGATCCTTCACCGACATTGCCATACTTGTAAATCAGTCAATAGCAGAAGAAGATACATGGAATCGCATTGGATGGGTCGCTGAAATATCTTTCCAGGGCAGAAGGCAGATCCACGAGATTGACGCTGAATGTGACTACAGTGGTTTAATTATACTTATCAAAGGGAGGCAACCGATTTTCCAAAACCAAACGATTCCGTAAATGCAATGAACTGGATGGGTCAACCTACACCAAATAATAATAACACCAACAAGGTAAACAGGATCGCTTGTTGGAACTGTGGCAATACTAGAGATTGCAGCTTGCCAATCACTACCAGATTTTGTTTTGGTTGTGGTGCAAAAAATATTATTAAAGTAAATTGCCCGAATTGTCGATACAAACGTGTTACGGAAAACGGATAACGGGGTGTCAGGAATTTCGGAGTACTGAGATCCCAGAATCAGGAGCCCCAGCCTCCGAATCTGAATGTAGAAGAAGCAGCGACCAATACAGATCTCGAATTTTACGAGATTTTTCGCCGAAAACAGGATCAAGGTCAGTAACTATTTCATGCCAGCAAAGGTCTCAATCAACACAAACAACATCCAGCCAGAATATATCTCTTCACCGAGCACTTATATATTTCAGAACCGGAGGAGAAATTAAAAAGATCATTTCCGAGCCTGTACTCGCTACCAACTACGATAACAAACCCTACGCAGAAGTGCTTATAAATGGAGTTCCTTATCGTGGATTACTGGACAGTGGAGCAAGTATTCACCTCTCTCTTATCCACTGCAAGTAGAGAAGCTCAACGCATCATAGGACATGGCTTAGTGGGTGATTGCAGATTTTCCATCATTCGAGAAGCATGCGTTGGGTAAAACAACAGTTTTGGCGCATAAAGTTGATGTAGGTAACGCCGTTCCGGTTAAACAGGGATATTTTTCAGTATCACTCAAGATTCAAGAGGACATTTATCGCGAGTTGGACCGCATCTTATCATTGGGAGTAATAGAGGAGAGTTGCAGCTCATTGTCATCCCCAGTGACACGAGTTCTAAAAGCTAATGGAAAAGTTCATCTGTGTCTTGATGCTCGAAAGGGAAATTCAGTCACCGTGAAAGATGCTTATTCTTTGCCATTAATTGAAGGGTTGCTTGGAAGATTAGACAAAACCAGGTTTATCAGCACTTTGGATTTAGCCTTTGGAGCCAGCAACAAGGGATAAGACGGCTTTTACGGTGTCTGGACGTCCACTCTACCAGTTTACCGTCATGCCATTTGGGCTGTGTAATGCAGCCCAAACGACCGGGTCTTTGTTAACCTAGACGACTTACTAGTGGTATATGTGCTCCGTTCGAAGAACATATCACTTTTATCTGAAGTAGCTAGATTGTTAAAATCAGCAAACCTGACTATAAATGTGGAGAAAAGTAAGTTCATCCTTAAGGAGACAAAGTACCTGGGATATGGGAATGGTCAGGGTTGCCTCAGAGTGAATCCCGAGAAAGTTCAAGCCATAGACGAATACACCGTGCCTGGAAATATTCAAGCGATTCGTAGTTTTCTGGGAATGACCGGCTGGTATCGTCGGTTCATTTCGAACTATTCGACTTTAACAGCTCCTATCACGGATCTACTCAAGAAAGGAATTAAAGAAAAATGGAATATTAAAGCACACACAGCATTTGAAAAACTGAAACGAGCATTAATTACAGCTCCAGTTCTAGTAAACCCAGATTTTCGTAAACCGTTTTTTATTCAATGCGATGTTTCAACAACGGGAATCTGAAGTGTTATATTTCTGAAGGACGAAAATGACGACGAACACCACATAGCGTTTATGTCGCACAAACTCAATACGGCGCAGAAGAATTATAGTGTAACCGAGCTAGAATGTTTAGCGGCGGTGATGAGTGTGAAGAGATTTAGGCCATATATTGAAGGATATCACTTTACGCTAATTACGGATCATTCTAGCTTAAGGTGGCTGATGGAACAGAGAGATTTAACAGGCAGGTTAGCTCGTTGGCCCATACAATTACAAACTTTCGATTATGATATCGAAAAGAGAAAAGGGTCCCTTAACATAGTACCGGATAGTCTATCTAGAGCACACATCGAAAAAATCGATAAACAAATCAATGGACCTATACATCTGAACTTAAAGGATGACGCGTTCAAAGAATCTGAATATGTAGCAAGAATTAAGGCTATTAAAGCTAATTTACAGGTTACAACTAATTTCAAGGTAATGGATGATAAAATATACTTTAAGAAACCAAACGAGGGTGAATCTGATACACCAGAATGGAAACTCGTCATTCCTGAATCATTAACAAACAAACTAATTAAAGATACTCACAATCCCCACCCACAGCCGCTCCAAGGCATTACAAGCACCATAGAACTGTTACAATCATCAATGCGTGTGAAGTCTGCAAATATTCTAAGGCGGTTAATTATGCCACGAAGCCGGAAATGAGTAATGCTTTTCCAGCCATTCGACCATGGTAAAGACTTTATATGGATTTTCTTGGCCCTTACCCGAGAACAAAGAACGGATTTACCCACATTTTCATCGTATTGGATCAATACAGTAGGTTTCCCTTATTTTATCCTATTAAAGCCGCATCAGCCATTAAAATATCTGAGATTCTAGAGCAAAGTTTGTTTCATCTTTTCGGAGTTCCTGAAAGGATTCTGACTGACAATGGAGTACAATTCGATTTACACATTTTCGCAGAGTTTATGGAAAAATCTTGCAGCAAGCAAATAACTCAATGCCATGGAAATTTGTAAACATCTTTAGAATATTTCAAAAGCATAGAATTTTAACTTAAAAAGTTAAAAGAATCATTCTCGAAAAACATCGAAAAGCTCGAAATATTGAAAATTTCGATTATTCGTGGAATATCTTCAAAATCTACTAAATTCACTATAACTCAAAGTTAAGCGCGAAACGAACCATGCCAAATCCGAATAAATGCGAAAAACTCGAATAATCTCGAAAATGTCGAAAAGGGTCGACATTACGAATAATTTTGATTCACTCCGGAGAAACTGAAATAATCTAGATCGCCCATGAAAATTTTAAAAACTCTGAAGAGTAGTGCAACCAAAACATTGCAACACTTGAATAATATGCAACTCTAATATACTGTAAACAGTATATACTTCGAATAAGACATGCAATACCCTGAAATATACTCAAATAATATCGAAAATATCGAATAAAACGGCGCCTTACCACCGACTACACCGGCGTAGCGTTCGTTGTTATTCGTTATTATATTTCCGCTTCGAGCCTTCGGCTATCATTACCAAACCACAAACAACGCAACGCTAAAAGTGAATATTCGTTTACTCAAGTTTCAACACTATTTTCATAAATGAAGTTAATAACGCCAAATTAAATTTTGGTGACATTTTCTTCGTTTCGTTGTCCTCTATAAAATACAACGCGTGCGGATATCTCCGCTTATCATCAAAAGTATATCGCTTTCGGTTCTTGTGGTACCTAATTTATGCTAAATTTACGCCTGAAGCGTTTGTATTTTCACTTCACATTTTTGGTAGTACAGAAATTGCAGCAACAAATGACGGTGAAGTCCTTGGTAAGGTCCCTGGCTACCCCGTCACGCGAATCATCGGTAAGCTTCTAACATATCACAACTCAGCTCATTACTGTAATTAAATAATTTAAATAATTTCACTGCTCCTACATACGACAAAGAAAAAAAACCAAACCAAACTAAAATTTCCTGTTGTACATCTAGAGTGAAAAGGGATACTCTCAAGTCTCATTCTACGACCAAAATCGAAACGCAATAAATTTTTTTCAAATTGGGAGAATCTTACTGAAATGAAACAAAAAAATTAAAACTCCTTCACTACTAGGTATACAAAAGGAATTTGCAGTTTACTAATTCGCTGATCAGCCCTCAGGCTTATTTCGTTCCTCTATATTAGTTAAGCTTTCTGCTGTTGAATGGTTTTGACCTTGTTTCTCAGGTAACAGTCTTAAGTTTATATTCTTCTCTATATTCAGACGGATTATAGGTGCCTCCACATTATGATTACTCAATTGGTATAAAATTCCGAATTCGGCTGATGATTAGCCAATGTTTCGTATGAAATTATAAATGAGTCATGTATTTCGGGGCCAACATTGGCCATTCCATAAATCTGAAAGAAATTATTATTTCGCCCAAATGTCGTATATTAATTATGTATTTGTGTTTTATTGTACAATATTTTGACACACACAGATTCAAAACTTACAAATTTATTTCAAGAACAATAGAATGGTTAAATTTCTTCTTTTGTTATTGAAAAATTACAAATTATACAATTATACCTGTTTTGTATGCTTCGCTTATCACTGTGCAAGTATAAAAAATATTATTGGCTGATAAGATAAAATCGAATGTTATTTACTCGTAGGTACTTAGGCTCAAGTATAAAAGCCATTCCATATTGTACAAAATATTTAGCAAACCGGATCATTAAAATGGGTCACAATCACAACCAATTTTAATATGCGTCATAGGCAGGATAATCTCAATATAATCAAAATTTCGAGTTTAATTAATTACATTAGCACCAACTGATATTGGCCCAACAACAACAATTTATACAAAAATATTTTTTTTTTTTGATACACTCATAGATATAAAATATTGATTGTGATATCATCCATGTTTTATTTTATAACTTGATAAATTTTAACTGTTTCATCGTTATGTAAATATAGAAATGGTATACAATTTAGAATCCATCGTATGAGCCAATAAATGCATTGCAATGGGGACAATAGTGATTTGCATTTTTACATGAATCCATTACATATGGCAACCAGGCACACGGCCAACATCTAAAATGTATATAAAGTAAAATAAAACAAAATTATTGGTAAGCTTCATATGAATATGTGCGTCAAACATGTTGAAATATCACTTACATGAATAGGCAGCAAATTGCAGCAACAACATGAGTTTTGGTTGATGTTTCATAATCCATTCGAGTCACAATCTGTTTGTGACACGAAGGACATATTAATGCGCATGGATCTGGACCAACTCGTGGTGCCATTATGACTGCTGTAATTTAGGAATTTGCAAATTTTTTATTTCCACACAAAACATATAAAAATGTACAAAATACTTACTTTGCATTACGGGTTGTTGCATTATAACGTGGGGCTGATGTTGATGTTGTTGTGGTTGTTGGTATGGCTGATTTTGGGGTGGTTGATCAAAATATGGTGGCGGTGGTTGAGGATATCCTTGCGGTTGTTGGTATTGCGAGTCGTATGGTCCGGAATGCATTTGTTGATTTGGATACGTTGGCATTGTCGGATAGTATGCAGCATTTGGAGCTTGCGGTTCTGGTGGAGCACCTGCACTTAAACCGGCTTTTTCTGCCATATTATTAAATTTTTTTTTAAAGCGAAGTAATAAATCTTATTTTTGTAATCAAAACAAATAACACAAAAAGCAAATTTATTAAACAAAAAACAAAAAAATAAAAAAAAACTCTTCCACTTTTCAATGTGCGACGATCGCGGAGCGTACACACTATACAACAAACAAATAAATGTACAAAACGTTTCAACGTCGGTAGACGACAGTCGTTGGATGTATAACCGGTCTCATATGAAAATTGTCCGACGAGCAGGCGAAGAAAATAGTTGAGAATAATCAATGCGAAAGAGCAAAATAAAAATTCATGGAGAGCGATACCAAAGTAAACAATTTTTAATTTCCCCACTAAAACAACTTATAATGGGTAAGTATTGTATTCGCGAAAAAATTTCCGACCGCGACTCCAACACATCGATTAAACATATGTCGTGTCCGTCTTTCCTTCCTTTCATTTAATTGCTGTTCGACACGTCCTCAGTTTTAAATAATGTACACCGTATTACGTAACGGAACATTATTCTAAAATGTAAATGGGTGTTATGGTGATGATGTTCATAGATACATTTTAATAAGCTTTTTGGAGAAAGTGTCGTTCAAGGATTCGGATAGACAATTTTTTTATTGTGTTATGAAAAATCGCGTGTATGGGGCAATTAAACTACTACACATTTAAAATGTGCTCGTTCTCTGTATCTCTATTTACTTTTTTTTATATCATGTAGATGTAATATACTACAACGTACATAGTACATGCATACGCTATAAAAAACCGATGAATGACGTGAGTACTTGGAAAAGATACAAAAAACAAATAATTTTGAATTATAATTTAATTATAAATGTGTGCGGCTTCAATTATTAATTTAATAATCATCGCTGATATTCATAACAAATAAAATTTAAAGAGAATTTGTCGACTGTCTTATACATAATATTCTCTATTTTATATACAAGCACACAACATATTTGGGTGGTACGAAAGACATTTTCTTAGTTTTCTTTTTATATATAGTAGGTATACGATATATAATAAACTCTATAATCTTATCATATGATTCTTGACTGTGAGTTATACACATTCGAACATACACAACTAATTGTTTTATAAATACGTATATATGTAGATTTTCAGGGTCATGCACTGCTCTTCAAGCGTTACTTAAAATAGAACAAATAGTAGCTGGAAACATTTTAGATGTATAAATGTAGTGCTGATAACACAATATTTTAAATGAGAGCATGTGATAGGTCATGTTCAGAGGCTTACTACTTTGAAGAAAATTGTAAACATATTTTTAAACCGTTTATTATGGTCAGCATCTCATAAAACGATTTTTAACGATTTTATACCATCGTGCAGCTACATAAGATACGTCTCCAATGAATAGGGAAATTTCAAAAGTAGCTGTAAATAGATCTTTCTAAAATCATAAAATAAAACTCAATTGAAACCTAAGTTATCACTCTCGCTGATGGAGTTCTTAGGACAATATATTTATTAAACCCGTCAATCTAAAGAGAGACTATTAATTATCTTTAGGCTAAAATATCTAACATGACGGAGCGACTGAAAAGACCTTTTTTTCTAGTGTAACTTTCATCGCGTCCCAAATATATTCACTCCATTAGATCTGAATCCCAAAATGCAATCAGACTACCAAAATATCCCCTCATTAATTAAACATTGACAACATCTATATATGTATGTATTTCTCATACAGAAAATGTCAAAATTCGATTAAACCCATCAAACTTTCAAATTATTTAAATGAAGAAACAATTTTCTAGTTCTAATAAATTTCAACTGAATGAAAATTTCCAATGAAATTCAAACAAGGGAAATTTTCAAAAGTTTTTTTAAATTTATCTAAATTTAAGATCCAGAAATACGTCTTCAAAATTCTAGAAAACTATTAATTCATTGTGAGGGATTGCTAAATTATTGCTACATTCAAAATTTGAGAATTTATTGTATGCTACAAAATTTTTCAACATTCTTTGTCCAAAATAATTGCAATTTCCGAATTTTAATTAATGACGCACGACATATTGCTTGTTGGTCAAATTCCAAAAAATTCTCTCAAAAATTCTATTTCGTAAATCGAGGGATTGGTTTAATCAATTTCTAGCTTTTTTTTTAATTTTGTTATTAACCTGTATATTTTAAAAATTCAAACGAGAAAAAATTCAAATTGGTTGAAATTTATTATTAAAATGTAAGTTTAAAAAATTCTTGAATTTTTAAAATGAAGAAAATTGAAATATTTTATAACTTTGCTAATACAGTACCGAGAATTTAAAATGCAACAGCCATAATAACACACAAAATCTTGTGACTATTGTGCTAGGTAAAAAAAAAAAACTTGTTTTAGAAGTTGTTCTTTGTAATGTAAGACATGGCAAAAAAATATCATGGTCATCGATCGGACACAGTCATCGTGAAAATCATAGACTCTGCGCTCAAAAAATAAAAAAATACATTTCAATGGGAGAGAACAAATAGTCATTTAAAATTTGTTTGTAGTCTTCTGCATTAAGAGTTTCTTTAATATAGACCATTTCTCCAATTCCATGTTATGAAAAACATTTCCAAATCATTTGGCCGGCTGGTTGCTTCACTGTTTTTAAGGCACTTATCGCTGAGACGTTCGTCAAATTTGCGCCTGCCTTGCTAGATTTCATCCAATCTAGAAAGATTAAATTTACTCTCGTTGGAGAAAATAACTATTCGCCATTATTGTAGACCCTAATCAGCGCGACTTCGAGCCCATTCCTAACGTTTTTGTTTCATTTTAGTCGTAAGAAATGGTTTTTTGCACAGGACTTGACCATATATCCTTATTGCCGAAGATGGTTACGAATCGTATGAATACGCCTTGAACTCAGTCCGAATATCCATAGCTGTTTTAAAACTACTAGCAATTGACAATATGGCTATTTTTGAATTTTCTCGTGTAGTTGTCATTCTTTTTGGACTGGCTCCCTTTTTGCATTCCAGTTGTTCGGTAAAATGAAATTAAAAAAAAACACTCACTCGAGTAACTACATCCAATCTCGACAGCAACTCGATGACGTTTTAGGTATCCCAGAATATCCCACATTTCGATTTTTCAGAGCCGTAGTATTTTGTCATTTTCAACAAATTTAAAGTTTAGTAACCTTCTATTACGAATAATTATTGTGAAAAACGATTATATTTATTCCAAAAAAATCAGCTTAATACGAAAAGGATAAGGGACAATTCTTCACCTGAAAAATGAACTCAATTTAAAGGATGTTACATGCTTTCGGGTACTCCCAAAACAGGCTACGGATCACAATATGCCTTACTCATCATTTAAAATCAACGTTCCTGTTTCGTATTATACGAAAATTATGTCTGCTGAAGCTTGGCCTAATGGAGTGATAATCAAAGATTTTTTGGGGGCGAAACTACAGCCGAAATGTAGGCTTAGCACATCTGTGACCCAGCCATGTCATTCAATTATAAAGCCGACTCACCTTCAGTCTCGTTGCCAACTAACATAGCCAACATATGTTATTACGGATATTTATTTATTATTCATCAAAATATTAGAAGTTGACGTAAAAATGTTGATTCATTTTTAGCTAATATTGCTGCACTCGAGCTGTTGCCACAAAACATTCTACTCTCTGAAGTTTGGATTGAACATCATGAACTAGATACATCATGAATAAGATACCGGATTTTGCAATTTTTAGTAGTTCCAATTCTATATTTAGAGCCGGAGGTGTTGTTGTTTGAAACACAAAATGTGGTTCGTATTGATGCTAGTAGTGCTGACCTTTTACAGGTGAATTTTGAATATAAGCCTGTTTTGTTTTCAGTTATATGCATTTATAGGTTACATTCTGTCCGCACATCTATTTTCATTGAGACACTTAATAATATTTTATTAGAGATCAAATCCAAAATTTTAATAGTTATTGGTGATATGAACTTAAATATTTTTGAATTTCCACCGCCCTCAGTTGATTACATGCTCATGATGGCCTCTTACGGCCTTAAATCCTCCACCTGCATTGATCACTTGTTTTTCAGACATTCACCGAAGTTTGAGTTTATCTACGAAGCTGACATTCGAAATTTAAATATCACTGACCATTTTATGACCAATTGACCAGTATTGAATTTGTACCTATTTATGGGTCTATTTGTTACTCACCCAAATTGAAACGAAATATCAAAATTATAAATTATTCGAATTTATTTATAATTTTAAATGAAGAAAGTTGGTCTTCTGTCTACTCTCAAACTCGGATGTGACGAGCGCTTATACCTATTTCATAAATCTTTTAAAATTTTTTGTTGAGGGGAATACTTCGTTGGTTGAGGTTGAAGCGAAAGGTAGAATTATTAAGCCTTGGATAAAGCTTGCCCCATTTTCTTATGAAAATTAGGTACAAAAATAAACTTAAATTTAAATGATCCGGACTTCACAAACAGAGTTGAGGCATTAATTAAAGCTGTTAAGCAGGAAATAAGCTTGACCAAATCCATTTATTTTAATAATAAGTTTCATGCTGCCAATGGTAACATTAAACAAAGTTGGAAATTAGTCGATGAGATTTTAAACAAAGACAGAGGACAAACGCTCAAATTGAAGAAATATCTGTTGATGAAAATGCTTCAGTAACCGATCCATGCGAATTGACTGATTTGTTTAACAATTACTTCGTAAATGCTGTTGCAAATTTGTTACAATCCATTAACTGTGATGATGAATCCTGCGAAAATCTTATAAACAGTCAGCCTAAAATCTTAAACGAAACTGTTCCGCAAGGTTCAGTAATAGGTCCATTGCTGTTTTTGATATATTTGACCTCTATTTTTTATATTAACTTTAATTCCCAATTGATCGCTTTCGCGGATGATCTGGTGTTCATGTGCAATCAACCTGATCGTAACATTGTTTCTCAAAATATGCAATCAGACCTAATCCTCCTAAGGAACTGGTGCTCCGCGCATACAATGTTCTTAAGTACAAAAGCTAAAGGGATGTTCTTTAAGATTAGCGATGCTGTTTTAGTAGACCTTAATGTTTTTTATCACGCTCGATAGGACCTCTGCTTCATGGCCTCTAATTCAATCCCTGGAGATATTTCCACTTAGACACTGTTTGTGCTTAAAGTACTGAAAGCTTTCTTTGTTATCATTATGAACCAGTCGAAGGTCAGTACTAGATACAACTTCAGGAACCCTCAGTATATTCGCCTCTAAAGATTCAACACAACAAACTTTCAAAACACATTTTTAATTTTGGCTCCCAAAATGTTCAATAGCCTTCCGGATGAATTGAAAATTTGTCGGAATTTGAAATATTTTCAATCCGGTCTAAAAACATTTTTATTCGAATGTGATGGTCTGAGTGATTTGGTGCAATTTCAAGAGTAGGTAATTGCAATTTTAAATTTTTATTTATTGTTTGGTATAATTTTGTTTTTAAACTTTTTATTGTATTAAAATGAAAACTTTTAATCTTATGTTTAATGTAACTTTTTTAAAATTGTAATGTATAGCAGCAGTCAACACTGGATTTAAGCATCCACAGATTGTTTGATTAATTAATAAATAAATTAGCACACTTTACTTGAAAAATGTTGGTGTTGCACTTTCTATTCTCGTTACTGTAAATTTTATAATATCATCGAGTTTTTAAAATTTAGTTTGAGATTAAAAATTGCAGAATTTTTTACTTATACAGGAAAAAAAATATTCAGTGATTGTTGAACAAATTTATAGAACCTAAATTACTAAAAATGCAAACATTTGCTAAGAGATTTATAGGATTTTATTCGATAAAAAAACGAAGAAAAATTTAAAAAAAATTTAATATTTTAAAATTTGTGAAAACTTGAATAAAATAAAATTGTTGTCGTCAAATAAAAAAATTATTAATTTAAGACTCAAGTGAATTTTCAAAATTTAATAAAAACTTACGAAATATTCAAAAATCGTTAAAGATTTAGAAAAATTTCGAAATTCGATGAGTTTAATGAAATTATCAATGTTTGGTAGAAGCAACTCTGAAATTTATGATAATCTAAAAATTTTGAAAATTTCAAATTTTATGAAAGCAAAAGTTAAAGCAGCGATTTTTAAAGTTCTGTTCAGTTTTAAATTTCACATTTATATTCAAGATTTATTGAAAGTGACTGATTACTGATTATTACAGAAAATTTAATAAACCTAAAACTTATTAAAAATTGATTATTAAATTAATAAAATTTAATGAAACTATTTTAAAAATGTGTAAGAATTCTGAAAATTCGATAAAAAAAAATATTCACCGTTCGCCAAAAACTGTCTAGCTGTTCAAAATTAAAATATTTTTTTTTTTTAATTTTCTCAATAACTTAACTTAATAAAATAACGAATATCTATTAAAATCCCAATTTTACAAAATATTGGTTGTTAACCTACAAATTTGATAAATAAGAATGAGTAAAAACTTAATAGAAATGTCAAAAATTTCGAGATTTGTAAAATTTTGCGAAATTAAAAAATTATGCAAAATTGTTATTTAAGACAAGTGAATTAATGAAGAAAATTGGTCAAATTAGACTTGACAAAATATGTTCGTTAAATGAAGGTACACAGTTTACAAAATTTTTATAATTTAATAAAATTTTAAAATTATTCAAATTTTGATTAAATTCTAATACATACATACTTATTATCAAATTTATCAGATTACTTGCAACATATTTAAAATGAAAAAATTACGAATATTCAATTCATTAAAAATGTTCAATATCTTCAAATTTGACGAATAGGACGGTAAAAAATATTGATATGATCATTAACCAAATTTAGAATTTCAAATGTTAAGTATTTAAAAAATTATAAAAATTTATTAATTTGAGATTTTGTCATCTGACATGAAATAACGTATAACAGCATATTTAAAGTTCTGGCCAGTTCAAAAACAAAGGATCTCCTGGAACCAGCCTAATGAGGAAAATTACAAAATTTTGTTGAAATTTTTAGATTACGATGTTATTAAAAAACTGCTAATCAGAATAATTTCCAGAAATTTCCTTGCATCAAAATGGGTTAGCCTCTTAATCTTGCGTTACAAAATCTTTCATTACAAAATCTTGCATACAAATTTCCCGTACATTTATAGAATCGCGCGAGCAAAATTTTACTGTATAATGATAATTATACAGCAGAATTTTGCTTGATATATCAATAATCATCAAATGTCCAGGATTAAATCTTCCTTATCCAGAATATTTTGTTGAAATATTCTGGAAAATGGAAATTTCCATTCTAATTCTAATATTAGCCGTATTTCTTGACGCATATAGGTATCCGGATCCCTATCTGTACAATTTATTTTATTTTATTTTTTTAATTACATACAATGAACTTTTGTGAATACGCAATATTATGTTAGATACTAAAGACAGGTACAGATACAAAACCTGCAAAATTTTGTTAATGCAAGATTTTGTACTTGCCAGATTTTGTACTTGCAAGATTTTGTAACTGCAAGATTTCGGGCGCTCCACATCAAAATTCCAAACCAAAATCGATGAAAACTCGAAAGAAACAAAGACAATTAACAAAATGCGAAACGGATTTATTTTAAAATTTATCAAATTGGGGTTATGTCTTAAATAGTTATCAAATTTCTATAAAAAAATATTCGTCGAAATATCTATTTTGTAAATGTATAAATTTCATAAATTGGAATGAGCAATAATTAATATATAAATGCAAAATTTGTTGAAATTTCCAAAAAATTCCAAAAAAAATGCATAAATAATTACGAAATATTCAAAATTCGTTACAAATTTACGAGATTTTCCAAATTCGATGAGAATTTATCAAATTTATGACATCGTAGCAAATTTTGAAAGTTTCAAAATTTATTTATTTCTGAAGTATAAGCAACCATTATGAAAGTTTTGTTCAGTTTAACATCTCAGAATTTATTACAAAAATTTTAGTATGTTTAGAATATACAGACATTCAAGATGTATAAAGTGATGTGAAAATTGTAAAAATTCTAAATTTCCAATTTATAACGTTTTTTTTCTAAATATGTAATAAATTGTTACAGAAAACTCAATGGAAAAAACTTGCTGAAACTTAATATGTATCGAAATGTTGTTTCCATTGAAGAATCAGAATTTACTGAAAATATTTGAAAAATTTGTAGGATTTGTAGAAAATTGATAAAAAAACGAAATATTTATCATTCGCCAAAAATTTTCTTGCTGATCAAAATTCGATTCAAATTTAAATTTTATCAATAAAACTTTCCTATCAAAACCCTAAATTTGTAAAATACTGGTTATAACCTATCAATTCGATAAATTAGAGTGTAATAAATCTCAAAACTAGTAATAGAATTTTAAAAAATTTCGAAATTTGTAAAATTTGAAACGAAATTAAAAACTTGTGCAAAATTATTAACGGTGAAAAGTTTATTAATGCAAAATTTTAAAATTCGATAAAAAACAATTTTTTCGTCAAACTTTAAAATATACAAAAATAATTCGAAATGTTGAAGGTTATGATTGCAGATTACGAATATTGAATAATTTAATAAAATTTTAAAATTATTCAAACATTGATTAAATTCTAAGACTTATTATAAAAATTACCAAATTTCTTGTATTACATATAAAATGAAGAAAGTAGAAGAGTATTACGAAATATTCAAAAGTCATCTAATACACAATTCTAAAAAATTTCTTAATACAGATTCACGATAGAATTTAAAAATTTATAAAGAATTTAGAAAATTGCAAAATTTATTAATTTCGGCTTATGTCCTCTGACAAAAAGAAACGTAAAACGGAACTTTTTAAAGTTCTAGGCAGTTTTAAAACTCAGAATTTCCCGGAACCAGTCTAGTGATGAAAATGTTTAAAATTCGATAAAAATTTCATGTAATGTACATTAGAAAAATTTCGAGAAATTTGCTAAATTTTAAATTTATTTATTGCATCAAAATTTCAAGTAAATAGCATGAAAAAATGGAAAATCGAAAGAAAACGAGCTATCATCTCAGCTCATGAAAACTGATATTCAGATTATGAATTTATTATTAAATTTAAAAAAAATCTTGAATTTTAAAATGGAGAAAATTACCAGAATGCGAAATTGGATTTATTTCGAAATTTCAAAATTTTGTTGTTAAAATTCAATAAAAAAAAATATTCAAATTGCGATGAAAATTAAAATATTAGTTTTCATAATAAAGATAGTGTCAAAATTTCGGAAATTCGATACACAAAATCCTAAACAAGTATAGAAATTGAAAATTTATTGAAAATTCCAAAATAAAATCGACGAAATTATAAAATTGTCAAAATTGCATGAAAAAATAGAAAATATTCAAAATTCATTAAAAGTTTACAAGATTGATAAAATTTATGATCAAGTTAAAAAAATTTCAAAATTTCAAAAATTTATAAAGTAAAATCAGTGAAAGTCCTGTTCAGTTTTAAATTTCAGAATTGGTTACAAAATTTTAGTATGTTTGGATAATAGACAGGAACTCATGATGTAGTGATGTGAATTGTAAAAATTACAAATTCATAATTTTGAAATTTTACTCAAAAATTAAAAAAATTTACATAAACTCAATAAATCTAAATTTTTTGAAAGTTTTAAAATTAAAAATTTGTAATACTTAGCTTTACACAACCAAAAAACCCAATACTCAAAATTCATAAAACATTTTTTTTGAAATTTTGAAGCAGTGAGTAAATCTATGTAAAGTTGATACATTAGAATGAGTAAAAATTCAAAACTAGTTAGTCTATTAAAGTCAAAAAAATTTGAAATTTGGCGGAATTAATGAAAATATTTTGCTATATTTCGTTTCCAAAAACTTGTTCGTTAAATTGAGGCAGATTGCAGTTAACCAAATATTTATAATTTAATAAAATTTTAAAATTATTCAAAATTTAATTAAATTTTAAGATTTACTATCAATATATTTGATTTCCTGCAATCATAATTAAAATAAGGAAAATTATGAAATATTGAAAACCCGATTAAAATGTACAATACTATATTTAAAATTCATTAAATTTGACGAAATTATCAATGTTTAATAAAACGGACAGAGAAAATCTGAAATATTCAAAATTCTTAAAAATTGCTTATTATAAATTCACCTAGAAATGCATTATTATTTTAGAAAATTGCAAAATTTAAGAATTTGGGCTTAGTCCGCTGATAAGAAGTATTATATGTTACTCGTAAAATAGCAATTTTCTGGCCAGTTTTAAAACTCAGAATTTCCCGGAATCGGTCTAATGTGGTAAATTAACAAAATTCGATTAAATTTTTAGAATCAAAATTTAATAAATTTATTAAATAAACTGTAAATTAAAAATTTATAAATATAGGTACTTGCGTCAAAATTCCAAAACAAATCGATGGAAAAATGTAAACTTTAAAGAAACAAAAGAGTTATTTTTCAGATTAAGAATTTATTATTAAATTTCTAAAATTTCTTAAGTTTTAAAATGAATAAAATTATCAATACAGCGAAATTGGATTTATTTCGAAATTTACCAATTTGGATTAATAATAATAATAGTTGTCAAAATTTAATATAAAAAAAGAGAAATATTCAAATGAAAAATAAAACATTAGTTTTCTATACAAAACAGTATCAAAATTTCCAAAATTTGTGCCAAATTATTGAAAATCAAAAATTCAAAATCCCTAATTTTATAAAATGCGTCCTTAATCTATAAATTTCGTAAATTCGAATGAGCAAAAATTCAAAGGTAATATAGAAATTCAAAATTTCAAAATTTTATTGTTAATTCTACAATGTTTTGTTGAAATATTTCACAATAAAAAATTTATTAAAATTTCATACAAAATTAAGAAATATCCGTCAAAAATTCGATAACTTTGACGAAATGTTAACAAAACGAAGGGTAAAACTAATGAAAACTTACCCTAATAACCAAATTTAAGGTAAAATTTATTTCGAAACAGAGACGTTGTTTTAAAAGTTCTGATTAGAACTCAGATATTCAGAACTAGTTCGTAATGTATTCTAATTTTTAACAATCAATTGTCAAAATTCAATGACATGACTTTTTTTTAAACATTTTAATATGTTAACCTCCCTGTTTGAATTCTATGAAATTTCTTAGATTTCTTGAGAAAAAGATCAAATCGTAATATAAAATTCTTCTAATTTTGTTTTAAATTTTAAAAATTGAAAATTCTGAATTGTTTAAAATTTTTTATTGATCTATACATTTTACAAATTATAACGAGTTAAAATTCAAAAAAGTAATGTACGGTCCTCAATAATTTTGACAAATTTTTTATTTTCGTCAAATTTTGTTTGTCAAGATTGAGATATTTTAAGATATATATCCAAAATTTATTGATATTTACTAAAGTTAACATAAAATAAAAAATTCACCAAATTTATTGAGATGGTTAGATTTAAAAAAAAAAAAACTTTACGTGATGAGGCCAATGAAATTATTCCAGATTTGCGAAATTTTTAAAAATTATTCAGAATTCGATGAAACTCTAGAATCATTTTTTTTTAATTTGGATCACAAATAACCAAAAAGATCTTGAACAATTTTGACGAATTTGACGAAATGCTTTGAAAAACGGAGAAAATTGATTATTCGATCAAATGTATGATAAACTAAAAAAAATGTAGAAGATTGAGAATTTGAATTTATGTAATGCGATAAGAAATTAAAGCCGCTTTTGAAGAATTTGGATTAGTTTTGAAGCTTATAATTTCCAAATTGGTTAAAATATTACAAAATTTCAGTATTTATTTTAAATGTGATCACTGATCACTCATCAATTTGCAAAATTCAATGAAAATTAAGTTATAATTTTCTCTAATTTTCACAATAGATTTAAGTGTTAAAATTTCGATTTCGATAATCGAAGTACAAAATTTGTTCGAAATTTTTGAAATTCAAAATTCCTAATTTTATAAAATTTATAATATTCACATTATAACAAGTTTTTTAATTTCAGGAAATTTTGTAAATTTTAATTTAAGTATGATATTTCTATCTAAAATTTGTTGAAATTTAGAAAAATCAAAGAAAATAAAAAAATTGTCAAAATTGTTGTGAAGATCATTAAATTAATAAAAGAAATTTGGAAAAAAAACTTTAGACGAATGTGTTCAATTTATGTAATACGACAAGAACTATAAAGTGGCAATTTTCAAAGTTTAAAACTCAGATTAGTTTTGAAACTCAGAATTTCAGAATTGGTTAAATACTACGAAATTTTAGTATAAATGTCAAATTTCAAAATGAATGGAAATCGGAATAAACGAGAAAATTAGAATTTTAAGATCAAAAAAATTTTCAAAATTGCATAAAAACTTAAGGAATATTTAAAATTGGTTAAACATGTATACGATTTTTAAAATTCGAAATGGTTTAAGAAAATGTTAAAAATTGCATATTTGGACTTATTTCATAATTTGTGAATTTTAAATTTAACATAAAGCCCCAATTTAAAACTCAAATTTTGTAAAATATTGATCAAGTCAGTAGAAATTCAAAATTTATTGGAATTTGTAAAATATGGCGATTTACGAAATTTTTACAATTTAATAAAATTTTAAAACCATTCAAATTTTGATTAAATTCTAAAACTTAATTTCTAATTTGCTAAATTTCTTGCATCATATTTTCAATGAAGTAAATTGGAAAAATATTATGGAATATTTAAAATTCGTTCAAAATTCGTCAAATTTGACGATGAAAAGGATAGTGAAAATTTTAGATCATTAATCAAATTTATGAAAATCTCAAATATTCAAAATTCTAAAAAAAAATTTAATACGAATTCACCAGGAAATTTGCAAAATCAGGATTTGACAGGTTTTAAAATTTTAAAAGTTAGAATGTATTTTCGAAATTTTTTCATCGAATTTTGAACCGCATAAAAATTAATTTTGTTTGAATTTTAACAAAATCAAATTTAAAATGTATACTAAAATTTTGTAATATTAGTTGTTGGATAATTTTTGACCCAAATTAAGCGAAAATCAATTTAAGAGCTTCATCGAAACCTGAATAATTTTTGAATTTTATTAATTTTTAAAAAAATTCGCAAAGCTGCATTGTTTCTTTTTATATTACGAGTTTTCAAAATTTTACACTTTCCATCGAGTTAATAATAATTTTGGACAATTCTATATTTGTTGAATTTTCAATACTTTGTGGTTTTCGATAATTTTCTTCATTTTAAAATTCATAAAATTTTGTAAAATTAACGTCTTTGTTTCTTTTGAGTTTTGATTTTTCAATATATAAATTTGGAATTATTATGCAATTTCTAACATAGAAAATTTCTTGTAATTTTACTAATTTGCAGTTTTTTAATAAAAGCTTGATCTACAAATTTAACTGAATTTTGGTCCTTTTAAAATTCTAGAAATTTTGTAAATTTTATTAAAAATTCGTTATTTTTAATCGAACACTTAATTTTCCTTTCAAGTTATCATTTTCATCCAATTTATTTCGAATTTTGATGCAACCATTTATAAATTTATAGTTTAGCCAATTTTGCATAATCTTAAATTATCAAAATATTTTTAAATATTTAATCGAATTTTGGCAAAAACTGGCCAGAACATAAAGCCCATAATAGGCCCAAATACAAAAATTTTGCAATTTTATAAAATAATATTAATTGGTTATCAATCTATAAATAGTAAAAATTCAAAACTAGTAGTAATTGAAAATCTATCGAAATTTACAAAATTCGGCAAAATTATAAAATTGTCCAAAATTATATATGAAGACAAGTAAAATTTTAAAATTCGTAAAAAAAATTAAATGAAAAAGTTACAAATTTATAAATCATGAGAATTTTCAAAACTGCATAAAATCTTTAGAAATATTCAAAATTGGTTGAACATTTATACGACTCTTAAAATTCGAGATGAATTTTACGACGCAATGGTGAAAATTATTGATTATTTAACTCGATGTATGATAATCTAGGAAATGTAAAAATTGTAATTTTGGAATAATTTCGTAATTTATGAATTTTGTTTTAAAACTTAGAATTTCATAATTGGTTAAAAATTACAAAATTTAGTATTCTACATTTGACTATCCATCAATTCGTCAAAATTCATCAAAGACATTGTTAAAATTCGATACAAAAAAAAATATTTGCCAAATTTTAAAATGAACGATAAATTGGATACAAAATTTACAAAATATTGAAAATTCGTAAAAAAATTTAATAGATCTCCAAAATTCGAATCCAATGAAGAAATTATAAATTTGCGATTGCAAAAACAAAATGGTGGAAATGGCTGATTTTACCGCAATTTCTAAATTTTTTGCCAATATCAAAATTGAGAAAAAATTACAAAATTTTGGTATTTACTCAAAATAATTAGAATTTCCGGATTTTTTTGTTGAATACTCGGTTAGGATCAGTTATTTAACTGGAAATTCTGTTAGGAATGTGTTCGTAAACTTGGTATTGTAACGGTATTGTAACAATGACAGCTAGAAATGAAGCATTTAGCAGGGTAGAAAATTACAATGTAAGTTTATAAACACACTCCAGTAAATCAAAGATGATGGCGATCGCACAAGCACATATCGTGTCGAATCGTATTTAACAAACTTACTTGGACTATGTGATTTTGAAGGACTCATTCCGGCTAAACTTTATATGTAACAATCCCTTTCACTAAATCAAATTAATTTTACGAGGCTCAAAACATCAATGGACTGAATTTTTATTATTCTACATACACCACTCGAACTATAAATATGTATTTGTCAAAATAATCAATATTTTGACAATCGCTTCAGAACTTACTGTGATTTATTTTGAAATATAGTTTACTAAACAGTAAAATAAAATAGTACCTACCATACGTAGTTAGATTGTGAAATTCGTATATATTTCACATCTAATTTATCGGTTCAATGCCAATAACACAAACTCATTAAACGCTATATAATGTAATGCAATACATTAATGCCCCATCAACACCTCCCTTCATTAAAATGATTCATCAGTTGCGACACGTATTGTTTTCAATAATTGATGACTTCTTTATAGATAAGACTCACCGGTTTGATAATGACACAGCCAATGTATGAAATTATTTTTTCGAGAGCTTATGGTACATAGTAATATACATGGGATATTAAGGGGTGAGGAAATGTATGTATGTTGCATGCTAATTACAACCAGTAAACACCTAACATGCACTTTATGTATATAACTACATATATAAGTGTGTTGGAATATTTTATATTTATTGAAAATTGATATTAACTTAGTTCATTTGGTCGAGCTTGTATGGCAGTTATCGTTTAACTTGTACATTAAAGTGCAAAACGTGCGCTTATCTAATATTTAATCGGGGGAATTTTCTTCTATGAAGTGCTACGGTGCGATAGAACAGCTAAATTTAGAATTATGAGTCATTTAAAAAATGGTTAAACAATAATATGATAAGAAATTGAAAGGATTAAAGAGAAGCAGGCTCCTGTGAATGTTATTAATGACGTATTAGTTTTTGTGATCAGGGCTGCGAACCGAAATCATAAAAATATTAACAAGATTGCACCTTGTTTGTAAAAAGCTGTTATCTACACTTTTTTTGTGTATTTGTTGTACGGTATTTTGCAAACAAACATCTGTGTTATCAGTAATCAGTCAGCACAAATAAAAAAGTAAAAAAGTTAATAAAATTAGAATGTGTATTTATTAAAACAGTCAGACTATAATCAACCAGTGCGGATAAACGAACATCAAAATTTTAATTATTTTCCAAATCAATTTGTGACTCAGAATTTATTTATTTTGTAAAGCGATAAGAAGATTAAAGTTAATTAAAAAAAATTATCTTGTAGGACAAACAAATTGTTAATTAAAGAAAAAAAAAAGTGAGTTAATACAAAGTGAATTATAGCAAACCAAATATGGAAGGAAAATCAGGATATCCACACCCACCGCCTTATGAGGCACAGCCACAATCTTCTATGTATCCGCCACAACAACCTATGTACCAGCCACAATCTTCTATGTATCCACCGGTACAACATGGTATGCATCAACATCAACATCAACATCAATATCCACCACAAAATGTTCATCATATGTCACCGATTATGGTTGAAAATCCAAGTAAGTATATTCGCACGAAATTTGATAAAGTGGGTTCCGGTGTTAACGCGTACATGATATCAGTTAAATGTACAAATTGTGGAACATTATCATTTATACCACACTAGGAAATTCCTATAAATCCATTTTTTTATTTTTCTTCTGAATAAACCCATTAATTTTTTTATCAACTGTACTGATATCATATCCGTGGATTAATAAACAAACAAAAAAACTGTTCGAATACACACAGGCCTAACATTAAAATATTTTTTTGTTTTTATAGCCACCATAATTGTCGCACCACAAGTTGGTCCCGAACCAACTATGGTATCATGCCCTTCATGCCGTAACACAATTGTAACACGTTTGGAATTTGAATCAACAACAAAAACACATTTATTTGCTGCCCTACTATGTCTATTCGGTTGTTGGCCATGCGTTTGTATACCCTATTGTGTCGATTCGTGCCGAAATGCAAATCATTATTGTCCAAGCTGTGGCAGCTTTATTGGAACGTATTCAAATTAAATATAAAACATAAAATATTTTACATAATTCTTCACCATACCGATGTTGCTGACATCTCTTTTACTATACTATTACTACCAAATATTGTTTGTATTCGTTTTATGTGTATAAATGTGTAAAATTACAAATAACTTGAATTTTTAACATTAATTTATTTATATAATATTGTTTTAGTGAATTGATTAAATATAATAATTAATAAAAATGTCATGTATGAATTATAAAAAAAAAAATAAAAAACAGGGTTCGAGTCTTTGCTAACTTTTTATACCATTCACGTGAAAAGTCTAAAAAGCTACCATTTTACAATTTAATTTGTTTATCGATTCACGAAATTACGAATTAATCTGGAAAATATGTTATTTTAGCCTCGCACACGCATATTTCGGTTATAAAAAGAAAAGAAAATGACTATGTATGTATATATAGACGTAAATGTAAGGAAAACGCGCCACATTGGCGCTGCTGCGATTGTTTATTTTATAATAATGTTAATGTATGATGAAGACGAAAAAACCGAACAAAAATTTTTTTTTCTTTTTTTTTGAGAGATTTAGGTCAAAAGTGGATGGAGTTTTTCCAAATAATATGTTGTGGTTGTATATAGATTTTCTTTCCTCGTAAAAAATATCCAGTGTTATGTCGCAATACTACAAACAACAAACGAAATCTAGTTAAAATGGAAATTTGTATGTTTGTAGTGTATGCTGAATGCTGTGCTGCTTGTTGGGTTTGTTTTTTAAATATTTTCATTTCCGTTCAAAATTGAAATAAGTCAAAAAGTCATTTTAAATAGCATTCGAGTGTGGATAAATACCGGGGAATTGAATTTACATATGTAGATTACGAGATTTGATAAAGCGTTCAGCATACAAGTTTTTTGTATATAAGATGGACTAATTATAGATTTTGATTTGAGTTTCATTTTAATTGAAACAATTATGTGTTTTATTCATCATAAATGTATTTATCGGAGTTGCTCTTTATCCACCAGCTAACCATCATCTGTATATAACTTCTAAACCATCCAAAAAAAAAATTTTTGTTTTTTTTACATTATGCAAGTGTATTTGGTTTGTTTAGAAATAAATTTTTGATATTTTAATTTTAACTTAACAACAATCACATCAATTCAAAACGAGCGAGTACAAAACAAACCAAAAACTGAAACTGAAAGTTAAAACAAAAAAGCAAACAAACAAATTTTCACCTTTATAACGTATAAGTTGGACTTCCACCATATGATTATATACCTGTGTTATGTGTATAGTACGTTACATTCTTACCTGTATTATGTACCCCAAATAATTGGAAAATTAATAATTTATAATTTCCATTGTTTTTATTTCATTTGGGTTTTTAAACAAAACACAAAAAAAAATATTTCCCCGCCCCGCAGGCATCCGTGCTCCGACTCTAAATGTATGTGTTTGAATATAATTAAGTTATATCGCATATAGGTAGGTATATCCAAAATAACAAGTACATACCTAATATATGTACATGAAAATCTAATTATAAACATGATAGTGCGCTCACACAAACACAAACACACACATATAGAGTATAGTAGTTTAATTTATAACAATAGAAAATAAACAATAGATTTGTAGTATATTATAGTAGTTAGAAGTTCCGGTGGTGGTCAAATTCATCAACATAGCTGACACAATACGGCTATTGTTCTCTCTCTGCGTCGATGATACATATTTAGCTGTTGTATATGAAAATTAAATTAAAATGTATTTATCGTATCTTTTCATGAATACCATTAACCTAAAAACACAATTTTTTTATTTTTTTTTTTTTAGTTTTTATTTCCAAATAGATAAACCAAATAAACAACATTTAAGCTCTGTATAGAGCTCATTTTAATGTAGGTATAATAAAATGTACAAAAATATACAAATGTGTATGTGTGATAGAGAAGATCTTTCGAGGTAATAGTTTTTAAGATTAAAATAACATGACGTCGGATAAGAAGAAAATCGATTGCATTGGAAACTGATCCTAATTCTAGGAAAAAATAGGAGGAGATACCCATAAAAACCGTTAATTTCTTATTTTGCTACTATGGTTTTTGATTTGTCAAAAGATTAGTATTGATTTGTGCCCTGTCATAACTTGTGAGACAAAAGAGGCCAAAATATTCAAAGCTCCACTTAGAAACTCTGTTATCGTTGTTTAGTTAAAATTTGGAAAAATCTAGTTAGCAGAATTGGTTAAACTCAATTAGTCGCAACAAGACTAAGGCTGTTTTCCAAACGGATACTTATTTGTGGAACCTGTCTAATTCAAATAAGTAACTTGGCGAGGTAACTTATTTTCTATCTCTTTCTTACCAAAAAATCTAATTTGTAATGTCAAAAAAATACTTTAACCCTTTGATTCGTCATTTAATTTAAAACGCCTGTTATTTTGCTTTGCTGAATAATTCTGAAATTTTATAATATTTTTCGCGTTAAATATCCTTTTTTGGTAGCTTAAGACTAAGAGCCAACATAATAACACTTAAAAATCCATTATTAGTGCATTGAATCCCAAAAATTAGGTTTAAAGTGATGTGCGCAATTGTGTACAGTATGAGTGAAAGGGTTAAGGTGTTGGTTTATGTTTATATTTTAATTAATACAAATATAATGTATATGTATGTAAAAACCACAAACACAAATAACATAAATATAAAATAGATATAATTAAAATAAAATTTCCGTCCGTGCGGCGATTATCGCATGCTGAATGCGCAAACCAAACCTGATCGGTATCCCATTCCATTTTTAACGGATTTCGCTTATCAACTACACGGAACGACGGTATTTTCAACGATAGACCTAGTCAAGGCTTACCATCAGATTCCGATTAACGAGGAGGATATCCCGAAAACCGCAATTTGTACACCCTTTGGACTGTTCGAATTTACGCGGATAACTTTCGGACTTCGCAACGCCGCGCAGTCATTCCAAAGGTGTATTCATTCAGTTTTAAGAAACCTAGAGTTTTGTTTTCCATACATAGATGATCTATTGATCGCGTCCCATTCTATGGAAGAGCATTTAGATCACCTCAAAATCGTATTCGATCGTTTAAAGAACGCCGGTTTAATCATTAACGTTAGCAAATGCGTTTTTGCTTCGCCTAAGGTTACTTTCTTAGGACACGAAATTTCAAGCGAAGGCATCAAACCATCTGAAGCGAAAGTGGAAGCTATTAATAGCATTCCTAAACCTCAGACGATTAAAGCTTTGAGAAGTTTCCTAGGTATGATTAACTTATATCGCAAGTTTATTCCGAACGCCGCGGAAGATCAGGCTATCTTAAATAATCTTCTAAAGGGTAGTCGCAAAAACGATAAAAGAGAAGTTGATTGATCTACCGAAAGTAGTAACGCATTCGAACTCTGCAAAACTAAGTTGAAAAACGCTGTTACTCTCGCACATCCTTCGTTGGAAGTCGAGTTATCAGTCATGGTTGATGCGTCCAATACAGCCATTGGCGCTGTAGTACAACAACGCATATCGGAGATGTGGACGCCACTTGGTTTTTTTTCAGTCAAGTTAAACAACACGCAACGCAAGTATAGTGCGTATGATCGCGAATTATTGGCAGCTTATAGTTCAATAAAGCATTTCAAACATTTACGCGAAGCCCGATCGTTTATATTATTTACGGATCATAAGCCTTTGATATTTGCTTTACAGCAAAATTTGGATAAGGCATCTCCCCGTCAGCGTCGTCATTTAGATTTCATATCTCAATATACAACGGATATAAGGCACATCTCCGGTAAAGATAATCTTATTTGGCACGGAAAGCGAAATTTATTGCGATACGTCCACCGGTTATCCAAGACCATACGTCACAGAAAGTTTTCGACGGGTAATTTTTGATAGCGTGCATAAGTTATCACACCCGAGTATTCGGACAACAACTAAAATGGTGACTAAAAAGTTTGTTTGGCCTGAAGTCAACAAAGACGTCAGAAACATGTCCATAGCGTGTGTAGCATGCCAAAAGGCAAAAGTATCTAGACACGTCCAATCGCCGATAGGAGAATATTTGATCACATCTAAGCGTTTCGACGAGATCCACTTAGACATCATTGGTCCACTCCCGCCATCTGAGGGAAACAGGTTTTGCATAACCTTAATCGATAGATATACGAAATGGCCGGAAGTAATTCCAGTCGCAGACATAAAAGCAACCACAGTGGCAACTGCAATTTTCAAAGAATGGATCTGCCGTTTTGGAGTGCCATCCAGCATCACGACTGACCGAGGTTCACAGTTCGAATCAGCGCTGTTTACAGAATTAGCCATGTTTTGGGCTTTAAACACAAGCGAACAACTGCATATAACCCGGCATGTAATGGCATGATAGAGAGGTGGCATCGCAGCTTAAAAGCAGCTATAATGTGTCATAATAACCCACACTGGAGTAGGGTCTAACCGATAATTTCTCTAGGCCTTCGGACAGCATTGAAAGAGATTCTTCTTAAATTAAAGGTGGAAGGAATTAAAGGTGTCCCCCGCACAATTAGTATACGGTGAATGTTTGAGATTGCCGGGAGATTTTTTTGTGCAATCCAAATCAAACGCAAATGTGTCCGATTTCATAGAAGAACTTCGTAAACACTTTAATAGCATTCAGCCTACTCCTGCAACAAGGCACAGTAACAATGATATATTCATTTTCAAAGAACTCAATGTGTGTTCACACGTATTTGTAAGAGTAGACTCACTTAGAGGAGCTCTACAATTGCCATATGAAGGACCATTCGAGGTAATTCAACGGAATCCTAAATATTTCACAATAAAAATGAGGAATAGGGAAGTAAACGTTTCTATAAATCGCCTTAAGCCTTGTTTTTCGAACGATTACGCGCACAATCCAATTGACGTTCCTTCAGTTACTCCACAAGAAGTTATCCAGGATGAAGCCGAGCAACGGTCACTTCCAAACAAAACAGAAACATTTAGTCAATTGCTCCCTGTTACGTCTAAATCAAAATCAGGGCGTCAGATAAAACGTCCTAGCAGGTTTAATGAGTAACGTTTGCTAAACGCTCACTGGTAGGGGAGTAATGTGGCGGCATAAATAAACACAAAACATAGCATGCACGAGCAATGAAATTAAAACCGGTTCACAGCTCTAAAAATTCACGTAAACTAAAACCGGTGCACGGCTCTCGTGTCATTTTGGAATAACTTATATAGCAATCGCCACTCGAAAATTTTTCCCCAAAGTAACAAAGGAAAGAAAACGTTTTTTCAATACACATATACTACAGTACAGTTTTTAGCCAGCGTCATGATCGACAAGTCGTAATAAAAACGTAAAGTAAAAAAATAATTTGTAATTTTGTACAAGCAATTTAAAAGTAGTTTTTATATAAATTTGGTGGCAATAAAAAACATCCCAGTGGAATACTTACATTATAAATAAATTCAACTAATGTAGTGAATAGCATATCAAGTGAATTAAATAAAAGTTGAAAACATAAAATTATTTCCACGCATTTTATTTCTGTCCGCCATCACATCGACCCATAATTTCGTTCGGAGACGCGGAGCGCTAAAATAAAAACATTGGGGATATACGATAAGTAGAGATATCACGCCAGCCCCGGCGCTGCTCTACATATTCACACACCCACCCCATATACGTAATAACAAACAAAAAACAACGGGCGAGTTCACACTCAACTCGCAAAAGAATTATGTGAAAACCTTTAACTATTGAATCATTTCAAGTCTCTTCAATGGGCCTGAGAAGCCAATGCAGATAGTCGGCTGCTGTTCGCTCAGTATTTAAAATACACTACAATTTTGGTTTAAAAAGTCAATAAGTTATTCTATTCTGGATTTGGAGGACGAATCTTACCAACATTAATTGTTTAATTAAAAATTGAAATTTATAACCGGCTATATTTCAGTCTAGCCATGTCTTCGTGAGCTTGAGCAAAGTACAGTTCCGTTAAGTTAATCATCTAAACCTGGCCTGAACGCTTTAAAATTCATCATTACTTGTACACAGCAATTGTTGAAGATTCCATATTTAGACTTTTGAGAATGGTTACGGCAATCTATATGAACAAAGCAAAATGGCATCGCTGATTTGATTGATTTAAACTAAAAGGCGCTATTTTTACTCTAATATCATAGCAGCTGGAAAGACGGTAGCATGTCTCCCTGCGGCTTCTTCCTTGCGCGTATCTTTAGAAAATGGCATTCGAATCTGTTTACCATTATTTAGCATGTTCGGAAAAAGACCAAAGTAAATTTGTAGTAAAATTCGAAGATAAAATTTGTCAATCTTTTTCCGAATATGGGTAGTAAATTTATAGTAAATTTTTATGTCGTTGTTTTTATTATTTTGGCATTTTTAATCTTAATGACCGGATTTATGTGACGAAAAAGTAACTTTATATCGAATTAAATACAAAAAAGTATCAAGAATTTTACAACTTCAGTTTCGATCTGAATGAGAAACACGAAAAATTTAATTATTTTCCAGTCAATCTCATCAGGCTATAGCGACTGAATTGTTAATTACATGATTGATTATTTTCTATATATAGCCTGATGAGATTGACGCTATAGCCTGGTGAGATTGACTGGAAAATAATTAAATTTTTCGTGCTTCTCATTCAGATCGAAACTGAAGTTGTAAAATTCTTGATAATTTCACTCTTCGTAACAAATCGTAAAATCGTAATGATTATCTGGTTATTTACCAGAAAAACTTTAAATTTAAACAAAAAAATATGTTTTAAATGGCGAGCGATTTATTATCCATGAAAATGCGTGTTCGAATTTGTTCGATATTGAATTTTATATATTTTAACTTTTTGTATGGGCAAGGTAATTTTAGTAAATTTTTTACCAACATAACAAAAATAAATTTTACTATAAATTTACTATGGTCTCTTTTCGAATGTGCTAATTATAGTTTTTGTTTTCTATATCCCCCAGCATGAGCATAGCAATACTAAACAATAAACATAGCATACCGATTAAACAATTTCAAAATTATCATTTTATTATGTATCAATGTATAAGTGCCTTTTTCACAGCTCGCTAAGATGTATAATATTTAATATTTAAAGTATGGGTGCATTTGTCTTTGTTTAACGTACTTCCATTTCAGATTTTTTAATCACTTGTACTACACATGCATACTTTTTATGTCTTTTCATTTTAATCTGACGGAAATTGCAATTCGAATTATATCGTATGCAAGTTCGGTGCATTTCGTGTTCGTTTTTCTTGTATATAATTTGCAATTTCAGTCGTACCGGATTTTCCGTTCCTTTTTTTACATGAAATTTTTGACTTACCCCCGCTAAAGATGTTTTCACATCAAAAAATTTCCGTCCTACCTCAGCAAAATTCTTTTCATCAGTATGGTTATTACAATTATTGACGATGCTATATTGCTGACTAGCTCTTTATGTCGATTTTTTTTTATGTGTAGTCTTATGTATTGTAGTTTATGTCCCCAGTCAAGGGATACGAGTGTCTGAGAGAGTTGTAAACTTTAATTTTGTAACTTTTGTGAATTTCGAAATATGTATTGTGAATTTATGAACTGTTTACTCTTCGGCCTGTACTTCAACTCAAATTAAATAAATATTTCTTCGCCAGGAAACTTGAAATAAATCTCAATACAATAAAAGTATTTTTTTTATCAAATTTTAGTAATTTAAAAAATTTAAAAATTCTCAAGATTTCCCGAGATTACTCAAGAAAAAATGCAAAACTCTCGATTTCTTGGGAAATGAAATTTCTCGGGAAATTGCAATCTCTAGCTGTATATGGAAAGCCAAAATGTTCAACCAGTACCGACCATAATATTATTAGTATGAGTAGTGTTCCAAAATATTTCTTGCCGTTGAAAAATTCTTTACACCTTGAAATAATAGGTTTTAAATTAGTTGTATTATGTACTCGTATACGTATATCCGAAAATTTAAAGTTTCCATTAATTTAAAGCTTCCATTAGGTGTAGTGAAAACGAAATCGATATAATGAAATATCTACTTTCAAAGATGCTTAATTTTCTTGAGCTAACTCTTTGGAAATTTGTTAAAATTTTACTTAAATATGTGTCTATGTACTTTTAAGTTAAATATTTAAAGTGTATTTGATCTTTTAAATTATTAATGTCTTGCACAGGGCCTCTCAAAATGCTAACGTCTAACTTTAGAATTGTTCGTTTTTGCTGCTTCTGCTAGTAGAAATAATGTTTTTTTAGAGGGCTAGGAAGGTAAGTTTAACACTTCCAAGTGATATTAAATATGCAAACTCAACCACAAATTTAGAAAACAGGTTACAACATGACAAAAAAATAAACAATTTAGTCGTAGTTTCGAATTAATTGTGGTTTGTGGATTTCGCCCTTTACGATATTTGTGTATTCGTTTGTGTCAAATTTTGGGGAATCCCCTCTTTATATGTAAATTGGTCGATTTGTATCATACCTTCAGATTTTTGACAATTAGTTATTTTGAACGGAGTTCTAAGGTAAGTTTAAATTCTGCTTATATGATATACAAATATGTATGCCCATAGCATATGGTAAAATACTTAACTTAAATATTTTCAGATTTTCAATCGTTATTTAGTCCAACATATTGAAAATAACAAGTGGAACTAAAAGAAAAGTTGAAGATGACAATCGACAATACAACGATTCTTGGGAATTGAACTATTTTTGGCTTTAGTGGAGTCAAAATTAACGTATTTAATATGCAAAGATGCCATTTCAGTGACCAAAGAATATAATGTTAAACGACATTACAATATCAAACATGCATCAATATTCAATGCAAATGGAGGCGAATTAAAAAAACGTAAAATAAATACTTTGAAGATTTTATTAAAAGTCCAACAAAATTTATTTAAGAAAACTTTAAGTCATTACCCGATATTGAGAAAGCCAGCTATTAAATTTCAAATATTTTACCAAGAAAAATGAAACCATTCTCTGATGGTGAATTAGTCAAAGAATGTATGATGGCAGCTGTTGAAGAGATTTGCCCAGATAAAAAAAAAATCTCCAGCATAAGTATATCATACCAAACCGTTTGACGCATAGAATCAATGACATCGCCACGGAAATCACTTCTGTGTTAAAGCTAAACATAAAGAGTTTTGAAACCTTTTCACTGGCATTTGACGAAAGTACGGATATATCGGATACTACAAAACTTGTAAGTTTTTTTCGAGGAGTTGCTAAAGAGTTTAATGTAACTGAAGAACTACTAAATCTTTCCAGCCCTAAAGGTACAACCAAAGGTGAAGACATATTCAATATAGTAATGGATTCGGCAAGAAAAATGGATCTAAATTTAGGAAATTTTAAGCGAACTCCTGATGCAGCGCCTTCATTGCTTGGGAAAGAAAAGGGTGCGATCCACCTAATAACCAAAGAAGTGGGAAAACATGGATATGATAATACATGTGTAATACTAGCAAACGTTATGCCGGTCGTTATAAAATGTGTGAACTATATTCGATCTCATACACTGAACTGAAACACCGTCAATTTAAACAGTATCTATCTGAATAAAATTCAGAGTATGGTGACGTTGTGTATTTTTCGAACAGATGGCTGAGTCGAGGAAACTGCCTCAAGAGGTTTTACGAATTACGCAAGAGGATCGGGATTTTTCTGAATGAGAATAATGTGAAGGAATCTGAACTAAATAATGAACAACAGGTTTTAGATCAGTATGTTTTAGTAGATATAACCGATAAATTAAATATTCTGAATAAAGATCAACGGGGCGAAAACCAATTGGTATCAGATTCATGCCAATTAATTAAGACTTTTATAGCAAAACTGTCATTTTGGGAATCCCAATTAAACGAAAAAAATGATATTCACTTCCCTTGTTTAAGCAATTCGGAAGGTGAAAAAAAATATAAAAAAATACGCAAACGAAATGAAAAATTTACTAACGGCATTTGATAAACGTTTTGCAGAAATCAAAACTTACGATAAATCATTCAAAATCTTCACTTCGCCATTTATTGTCGATGTTAAAACAGTTTCAATGGAGTTTTATAGTAAATATGTGACCGAAAGTAAATTCCTCAATTTATGCAGGCATGCCATAAAATTTGTTAGCATTTTCGGATCGACTTATTTGTGCGAATCCTTTTTCATGAAATTTTGTACAAGAAAAATATCAATCGAAGTGTCCTTACGGATGTTTATTTGGAAAATCAATTAAGATATGCCACAACTAAAATTAAAGTAAATACACCAATACCTCGATTTGCGACGTTTCGAGTTGCGACGTTTCGAATTGCGACGGTACATTTGTTACTACCAAATTTCAGTTTTGCGTCGCTTAAATTATTTATTGCATCATTACTTAAATGTTTTTTTTTTCTGGAAATACGTCAAGGTTATTTAATTACGTTGCAATTTTATTTACAAGACGCATTTTGATGGAATGAATTACCGTCGCATAGTGAGGTATTGGTATATAAAAAAATTAAGTGACCTTAAAGAAAAAGAAGCGTCCCATTAATTTTTGCCGTTATGTATGTTTTTATCATTTGATGTTTTACGTAATATGAATTGTTATACATACATGAATTTTTAATAATAATGTTTATAAAATATTTAAGCGTCTTTCATGTAAAAAAAAAAAATTTGCGAACCGCTCAAAATATAGAAATTTGAATTTGGCCCTTGGTGTAGTTTGGGTTGGCCACCCCTGCTCTAAACCGTTGAAAAATACCAACAATTTTACAAATACATATGTATACCAAATTCAAAAAATTTTAAAAAACCTTTAAACACTTCAACAAACTCTTGAATTTTAAAAAAAAATGTAAATCCTATAGATAATCAAAATACCGATAATTTCAAGAAATTAAGAAACAATTAAAAATTTTCAGAAATTTAAGAATTTCGTTTATTTAATTAATTTCAAGAGGTTCAAAAATCTGATGATAATCCTGTAACAATAAATTCTATGATTTTAATAGTTAATTATTTAGAAGGAAATTATTTAGAAATTTTGAATTTGTGTTTTAAGAATTTCAAAAATTTTAGTCGCGTTACGAAACTAAATAGTTCAAGAATTTATCAAATTCCAGAAAATGAAGGAATTAATAATATCGAGAAATTTTAATTAAGAACTTCAATAAAAAATAATAAAAAAACGTAAACATAAATAATACAATATAAATTTGGAAATTTAACAATGTTTGTTAGTTTTATTTATCTAGTTGTTTAGTTATTTTTAATTAGTTGATTTTAAGTAGCTGCAAAATGTTGATTTGGCTTTCATTGCAAAAAGGAATAAAATTTAGATAATCGAAATATCGATAATTTTAATATTAAAGTATAATTTGGAATCATTTGAAAAGGTGTTGGGCAAAATAATCGGTGCTACTAATTCCCATTCTCTCTATTTGCTGATTACCTGAATAAGTTTAATGTTACCAGTAGGTCGATTTTGGTCGCAAAATGAGGATTGATTTGAGGATTACCGGAACGCAATAGTATTGGTAAATTGTATTGGTGTCGAATGAGCATTTATTTCTTTCAGTTTTTCGTTTAATATGATGCAAATAAAAGAGATAAAATGACACGAGTAATAGGGATAATATATGATACAAATAAGAGAAATAAGCTCAGAAGAGAACGATTGAGACTGACGCTTGTCTCATGAAAATTGGTGGGCGACCCATGTGCAACCTAATAAAGTTAAAACAATTTAAAATTTTTAATTTTATGGCAGTAATACAAATTCTATTTCCATAAAAATCAAAAAAATATGTAAACCAACAAAGAAGAAGCAAAAAAATAGAAAAAAGATTAATTTTCTTTAATGAGATCACACATTTTTAACTTTGCTAGGTTGTACATGGGTCGCTCATTTATTTTCGGGCTTAAAGCCCGTCTCATGAAATTAAAAATGTGTGATCTCACGACAGTGATACCAATTTTTTTTTTATTTATTAATTTTCCTTGTTGCGTTTTGCTAATTTTTGACATTTCTTAAATTTTTTTTTTATGTTTACATTTATACGTAATATAAACACCGATAGCATCACAAGAAAAGTTTTAAAAATAGCAAAAATTATCAAAACACAAAAAGTAAAATTAGTAACAAAAAAAAAATGGTAACACTGTCGTGAGATCTCACATTTTTAGTTTCATGAGACCGGCCTGAGAGGGTGTATTAGGGAGACTGAGATAGAACAACAAATTTCGAAATAAAAAAAAAACTTAAAAATATTACGAAGCGAGAGAGACTCAAAATAAAAAATATTAATAAAAAAAAACAAAAAGTTAGAAAACAAAAGGATTTTGGTTATTTTATTTAGTACATATTGTGTTGCAAGTGCAACTCATGAATATGATAGTCGGTTGCTCCTATACGATGTGATGTCCGAGGGTGGAGAAATTTTATTCTAGCATATATGTATGTACACTGCAAAGAAAAAAGCGAGATGGTTTATTGTATTGCTTTCCTTTTTAACTTGCGTAACCTTTTTTTATATACAATTTTTTTTTTGTTTAGAATAAAATTTCCCACTTCGACATAACATCGTATAGGAACAACCATCACGAGTGGCCGTTGCAAGGCAACATAATTAGGGATTTTCCCAAATAGAATTCCAACGCTTGCTGACTGGCGGCTAAAATATTTCGTATATAGTTTTATATGATCAAACATGTGTTTGTATTTTTCATTAAATTATTAATTTCGACTAAATTAATTTTAAAATTTGATATTTATTATTAATCGCAACATACTTAATTTTATTAATCATAAAAAAAAAGTATGGGGACATCCACTAATTTAGACAAGAAACTTCTATTTGTAAACATTATTTTATTAGTTCTTGCATGTAAAAAAAAATGTAATCAGCGCTGCCCAAGCGTGGGGACAAATGAACTAAAATCGATTTTGGGAAAATCCCTCATACTAAAAAAATAAACTAATGCTGGAAACACATGAGCAGAATTTCTGCTAGCATCGCTGCCGGCAGAAATTCGGGTGAACTACATGAGCGTCGTTTTTGATAAGCAGAATATTTTTTTGTGGCATTTATTTGATGCATATTTAATTTTAATGTACAATTTTTTTAAATGAGTGATGCATTATTTTGTCACAAATTATTTAATTTTTATCCTCCAATTTGGCACTTGCCACACAAAACTTATTTTCTGTCAACAAATTAAAAAAATTGATTGAAAAACATAAAAAATATGCAAATTGTACTAGATTTGTTATCTTTTACGTAATATAGCCTACTGATTCGCAGCAAAATTAGAAATAGAGACATGAAGCAGAATTCTACATGGCATGCAGAATACATGTATTTCAATTCATTTAAACTTGTGTATTCTAATTTTTCTGCTTACAGAATTCTGCTCATGTGTTTCCAGCATTAATCATTTTATTTTTTTACTTTCTGTTTTGGTTCCTTTGTTCAAAATTTAAAAATTAAAAATATTACGAACAGTTATGTTGCTTTTTTTTTTTTTTTTTTTGCGAGAAATTTTTTTGTTTATGTATATAATATATATGTATGTATTTTGTTTCGATTTTTTATTAACGAATGAATTCCACAAGTAAGAAGAGAGCGTAAGCACCAACAATTTTAACCGATTTCACCCGCTTCTCTTGTTTTTGATACTTACCCCATGAGAAAACGCATGAGAAAATACACTAATACAATACAAATATTTGACGGCACACAATAGCAAAATGTATATTATACACCGTGTACATATACAAAATTCTCAATCCTCAATCCTCATTTTGCGACCAAAATCCATGCACAGGTGCTCTTTTAAATTAATGGTGATGTAAATTGGTAAATTTTTAGTTCCTATTGCAAAATTTATAATTTTTCTGTGAAATCGTCTTTCTGAATCTACAATTGATGTCAAAGAGCCCATGTCATATTGTTCTATATAGCATAGAGTATTTTTCTTATGATCTTTTGAATATAGCTTCATAATTATTAATTGTTGTTATTTTTTTAAATCGATTTCGGGCAGATCGACTCTGTTTATCCAATTTTTTTTGGTGAATCGATCTTTTTATTTGCGATCTGAATCGATTCGAAAAGTCGATCGTGATGGTTGTGCCTCCCCCTCCCATATGTGTTTACAACTGCTTAAGTTCGATTTATCATTTTGCCTTTAAAAGCACAAACCAAATATAGATCATCCCTATTAAAACTATCACAAGTGAGGTTGTCATATTGTTCAATATTTAGATAGAGAATTTTCTGTTTTATAAGACATTCCACAGTCACGAATATGCCCAGTATTCGTGTAAAAGACCATGTTTTACATTTTACAAGTAAAAAGCAGAATCACATTTCCATCGGACATGTTGGATCCAAATTGGTTAAGAATTATCCAAGTTGCATATTAAATTCCCACGCACACGTTGGATTTCATCCAAATCGGGTAAGAATTAACCAAGTTATATCATAATTGGATGGTGGTTTGGCGTCTATTGGAGGGGAGGGGGGGGGCCAAATTTGTTAGATTATTCTACCAGCTCCGTAACCTTATAGTAGGCGCAAGTGTACGTACTGCCTCCTCGCGACATCACTGGTAACTGAAATCATTAGGCAGAATGTGGCCTTTCCGGACAGGCTAAAATACGGCGCTAAACGAGAAAATCTTGACAAAAAACCCTAATCTAAGGTGAAACAGCATATGCCGAAGGATGAATGGCTGATAGGTTAATCAGTTCATATATGCGGACTCTGGATACCAGGCACCCTTTAGTTTTATTTAGCCTTCCTGTAGTAAACCTGAGTGATCTACAAGCTACTTTCTTTTCCCAGCAACTGGCAAGATTAAAATCAAAACTGTAGACGAGACACGAGTAGGAATATACGGGAGTGGGACTGCCCTCTCGAAGTCCTTAAGTCCCAATGCTACCGTTCTAGCAGAAGTAGGAGCCCAGATAGTATGTATCACGTATCGGCCGACAGTATTATCAGGTTCATTAAGAGCCCGAATATTGACTGGGCGGATAATTAAGCAAGGCTTGGAGCACAAAAGATCTTTTAGGTCGCAGTGCGAGATGGTTAAACGCCCACATGGCCCTACAACACTAATTCTAAGAATTTTAATTATAATTGGATATATGCCATAACTTCACCTTAATTCATTTTATCAATTTCATCGAAATACCCAGTTTTGTACCTTATCATATCAAAATTCGAAGTTTTATGGCATGCCAGAATTAGAATCGTTGGTGTCCAAATTCGATATCCCATGTCAGAATTTATGATGTCAGAATTCTATATCTTATGTCAGAATTCTATATCTTATGTCAGAATTCGTCATGTTAGATATCCGAGATATTATCCCAGAATATCAGTCATGTCAGAATTTGAATTTTTGATGCTAGGATTTAATATATCATGCCAGAAATCGAAACTTCACATTCGATATATTATAGCAGAATCCGATAAATTGTACCATTCGTTACAACATGTCAGAATTCGATACATCATGTCAGAATATACATTTTTGTTGTCGGAATTTATGTACCTATTAAATGTGTCAATCATAGCATAGTTCAATATGTTAAGTCAGCATTTGAATTTATGATGTCAGAGTTTGATATATCATGCCAAAACTTGGAAAATCATATCAAAATTCGATATGTAATGGTCTGATGTAGTATGTACTTCGGTATATCATGTCAGAATTTAACATACCAAGGGAAAACGCAATAAATAATTTTAGAATTTGATATGTTATATCAGAATTCGCATTTGTCCTGTCAAAATTAGAGTTGGAGAGTTGAGTTCTGAAATCAGAAATTGAATTTTTGGTGTCAGAATTCTACATATGACGTCAAAACTCGATATGACATGTCAGAATATGAATTTATAATGCAGAATTGTATATCTTATATACCGTAGCGAGACATAAACCGATTTTTGCCAGTCTGTCATTACACGATTTTCACAAAAAAGGATTATTTCGTTTTTAGAACGCGATTTTTGACAATCGGGATGAAAATCGCATTCAGTTTTGTATCTGTCTACGGTATTACGTCAAAATTAGAAAAATGATGACCGAATTCGATATGTTAAGCCAGAATTTGAGTAATTTATATCCAAATTCAATATATCAAAATTCGGTACGTCATTCCAGAATTTGAAAGGTTTTCAAAATTTGATATAACTGTCATGAACCCTTCAGAATTCTGTAAATCATCTTAAAATTCGATATATCTCAGAATTCGATAGGTTATATCAGAATTTCAATTTTTGGTTTTAGAATTCGATATCATCAGTCAAATTTTATATGTCACGGCGATATTTTAATTTTTTCCGTATTGGATATATATTCGGTCTAAATTCGATATGTTTTGTCAGAATTCGAAAGATCTTATCCGAACTCGATATATCATCTCAAAATTCTTGATTTCTTTCTTCACGACAGATTCGTGATCAGCGATCCCAAAAACCCCCTAGTAGAAAATTTCATAATTTTGGCCAGCTTTTCGACAATCGGCCCCCACTGTACGGCATGTCATAAATTTTCAGGTATCACGTCTGAATTTGATACATAATGTCAGAATTTACATTTTTGTTGTCGGAATTTATGTATTAAATGTGTTAATTTTACCATAGTTCAATATGCCAAGTCGGAATTTGAATTTATGATGTCAGAGTTGGATATATCATGCCAAAACTCGGTAAATCATAACAGAATTCGATATGAAATGTTTGATGTACTAGGTAGTTAATAAATACTTTTAGAATTCGATATGTTATGTCAGAATTCGATATATCAAGTCAGAATTCGATTTTTCCTGTCAAAATTAGAGTTAATGCTGCTGTTTAAATTCGATATGTCTGAAATCAGAATTTGAATTTTTAGTGTCAGAATTCTACATATGACATTAATTCGATATGACACGTCAGAATATGAATTTATAATGTCAGAATTGCGTATATCTTATACCGTAGGCAGACACAAACCGAATAATTGCGAATTCTAGATTATTAAAGGATTTTTGCCTGTCTGTCATTATACGATTTTCTCAAAAACAGGATTATTTCGTTTTCAGAACGCGATTTTTGACAATCAGGATAAATGAAAATCGCGATCAATTTTGTGTCTGTCTACGGTATTATGTCAAAAGTAGATAAATGATGACAGAATTCGTTATGCCATTCAAGAATTTAAAAAGTTTTCACAATTTGATATATCTGTCATGAACGCTTCTGAATTCCGTAAATCATCTCAAAATTCGATAATATGTTATCTCGGAATTTGATAGGTTTTATGGGAATTTCAATTTACTTCGGTCTAAAAAGACCAAAGTATTGAAATCCTGTCAAAAATGATGAAAAATTTGTTTGGTCCAAAACCACTTTTCTCGACGTTTTGAAAGTCCCTGAGTCTGAAAATGCAAAAAAAAAAAAATGTTCGTCCGTCTGTCTGGATGACTGGATGTCTGTGTGTCTGGACCCATGGTATCTCGAGAACGGCTTGTCCGATTTTGAATTTTTTTTCGCCAATCTGTTTCTATGGTCAAGGCGGAGATTTGAAAAGCTTTTGGAGACTGTACGTCAAGAGGGTGGGGTACTTGCCATACGAATTGACCCAAAATACCTGGTTTTATATATATTTACGATTTTTTATGTTTGCTGGTTTGATTATTATTGAATTGGGCATTGAATTGGGAATTGATTTAAAGGTTAAGTTAGGGGTAAATTTGAGGGTTGAGTTGAAGTTGAGTTGGAGTTGAGTTGGGGTTGCATTAGGATGTAGTGAGTAAGTAGTTAACAAATTTTTTATATGATGGAACTTGCGCTTGCCTATTTATCAACCGATTATGTATTATGAAATTTGACATGTGTGTCGGAAATGGGAATCTAAAATGATTTTTGGATAAAGTTCTGGAATATGGCCAAGTATGATGGAACTTGACTATTTCTCATCACATGTGCGTTGAAAATGGGATTCTAAAATTGTTTTGGATGAAGTTCTGGAATATGGTCAAGTATGATGGAACTTGCCCATTTCTCAACCGATTATGATGAAATTCAACATGTGTGTCTGAAATGGGATTCTGAAACGAATTTTGGATGAGGTTCTGGAATATGGCCAAGTATGATGGAACTTGCCCATTCTCAACCGATTTTGATGAAATTCGACATGTGTGTTGGAAATGGGATTCTAAAATGAGTTTTGGATGAAATTCTGGAGTAGGATGGAACCTGGCAATTCCTTAATGGGGTATCATCAAATTTGAGATGGGTGTTGGGAATGGAATTCTAAAATAATTTTTTGATAAAGCTCTGGAATAAGGCCAAGTAGAATGGAACTTAGTTATTCCTTACCCGATTATGATGAAATTTGTCATATGGGTTGTAAATGGCATTCTAAAATGATTTTTGGTTGAAGTTCTAGAATATGGTCAGTTACACGGTTAGAAATGTCAGTATAATTTTGTATACTACTTTCGGTATAAAGTTCTAAAATACGATTTTTCGTGTTATATTGGATTCCTGCACCCCTGCTACTAAAGATTTTGACCTGTTTGGCTGTTGTTGTATGTATAAGTAAATATATGTTAGTTAAAATAGAAATCAGTGCTGTCAAAACTGTCACACCAACTTTATAGAACAGGTGACAGGTGAATGCAATCCTCATTGAAAAAACCAAAGGCCGAAGTTCTGATCACCTCGTGAGGTTTCAGCCCTTTATATTTTTGGTTTTAGAATTCGATATCGCAAGTCAAATTTTATATGTCAAGTCGATATTTTAACTTTTTTCGTATTGTACATATTCGGTGACATGTTTTGTCAGAATTCGAAGGGTATTATCAGAATTCGATTCATCATGTCAGAATTGGATATGTTATGTCAATTTCTTCAGTGTTTGACTTTATGATGTCAGAATTCAATAATTTATGTAAAGGCCGGTATTCACGTACAATCAAATTGCGCAATATAATTGTGTTACGCCCACTATTGCACAATAAAATCCAAAATTTTTGAATAAAAGTTGAGTATATTGTGCAATATAATGACGTCACACAAGTATATTGCGCAATTTAATTGAACGTGAATACCGGCCTTAAGAGCTTGAGTTTGGATGTCCAAATTCGAAATATCATGGCGGTATTCGATAATCATACCAGTATTCGAAAAAACTTAATATCGGAACTCGATAAGTCGTGTCAGAAATTAATTTGTTGCCATCAGAATTTGAGTTATTGATGTCAAAATGTCTACTGTTAAAGTTGGTACAAGCAAAGTGGCAACACAAGAAGAAAAAACACATTAGCGAAACTTCAGGCACTATATCTGGTTATTTAATGCAAATGGAAGTATTATTCGGCGACATTCGGTTGATGTTTGAAAAGTCACAAATTAGGAAAATGAAAATAAGTTAGGCACAGCATGTCTTATTGACCCCATTGTCATCAATGGATGACTGGTACGAACTGACCAAGGGACCACCAAGGGTCCGATGAAATTCCGTCGTTATATCCGAATGTCGTTATATCCGAATGTCGTTATATCCGTAGTCACTATAAACGAAATCTACGTATTTAAGTCGAAAATTTAGCTAAAAAAACCAACCTGAGGCACACATCAGTAGATTTAGTTTTAGAGTATCATGTATTTCAGGAGCATCGCGAGATCAAAATATTTCAAGGTTTCGATGAAACTGAAGAAATTTAAGTACACTTTCTAGATAGTAGAAGTTTTTCGAATTTGTCAAATTATAAAATCTACAAATTACTTGAATTTTTAAAAGCATGTATATATCCATAAAATTCGAATTTGGTTAGAGTATAAATTTTAGGGAATTGAAAAATTTCGAGATGGGAATTCCAAGAGAGAGAGAGAGAGAGAGAGAGAGAGAAAATTTTATTTGTTCACATTAAGCATTTTGCATTAAAATTTGTTAATGATCTCAGAGTTCTAAAAATGTTTACGACATTTTTATCAGTCTATAACTTATTTAGAATTGTTGCAATTTTCTTTATGATTGTGACCACTCTACTCTGTGTAATGTAATGTCTGAGACGATTTTATTTTTTTTAATTTTCTGTATACAAAATTACGCACGATATTGAAAGGCCGAATGTTGAAAGGCCAAACGCCGAAAAGCCGAATAGGTCGGAAGGCTGAATGTCGAAAGGTCGAATGTCGAATGGCCGAATGTGTTGAAAGGCCGAATGTTGAAAAGCCGAATGGGTCTAAAGGCCGACACACATTTGTGGTTCATCTATCAGTAGAATCGATACGAGCGAAATTTTATCTGTGTCTGCAAGATTGACGAAGCATTTTCAAAATATTAAATCCGGAATTCGGTCCAATACATTCGTCGATGCCATACTAACCCAACGAATTAAGCCAACCACTCGAACGAATTAAGTCAATAGCCTGAAACATTTGTAGTAGAACTATCAGTAGAAGCGATATGAGCGATACCATTCCTTTGATTTGTGTCTGAAAGGTTGACGAAGCAATTTCCAGTATCGTAAATATTAAAAAACTTTACGGAAGAAATAAAATTCGATAGACATTTGATAGTTGCGTTTCTAGATTTTAATTTTCTGGACTTTTCTTTTTCTGAATTTTTTGTTTCTGGATTTTTTTCTGGATTTTCAGTATCTGTATTATTTTCTTCTAGATAAGTTAGCCAATACATAAAAATTTGGAAAATGTTCATTCATAAAAAGATGAAAAATTAAAATGAATTTCGACATGCGGCCTTTCGACATTCGGCGCTTTTCGGCACATTCGGCCTTTCGGCCCTCTTCCCAGAATTCAGCTGAAATGAAGGTCTAAAGAACTAACCAGCGGATCAGTAATAAACTATAAAAAATTTAACGCGAATATTTCCCTAAGTAATACTAAAAGTGATTTATAACACCTTGGTTTAAGTAATGAAACTTGTATCACCAGAAAATTCAACCCAATATAGCGATTAATCGAAATAATGAAATTGTGCACACGGTTAAAGTTACAAATCTCAAATAAAATGCGTCCTTCGCAATTTCACCAAAATAAAATATATTCCAACAAATTTTCAAGTGGTCGGCGCGGTATTTAACTCAATCTCCCTTCCATCTTTTTATTTTTTCACAATTTTATCCCAAACTTATGCTAAAAATTGAAATCTTTTTTTTGCATAAATTTGAATATAATTGAAATTCCAGCTTATTGTGCGATGAGCATACATAATAGGAGATGACCTATTTTCATAATATCGTATAACAAATATACATAAACACTCGAACAAACGGCATAATTTATCTGATCGATTTATGCTTTGAAAAACATATTCATTATATACATAATACATATACATATTTTCCCTTCTATTTCCCTTCTTCTATATATACATTGTACACTGTATTTGGTGACCTAAATTTTTCGAGAAAAGCATAAAAAATGCGCATTATGTTGAAAAAAAAAATGTTTTACTCGAATTTTACCGAGTTTTTCATGTTTATGCGCTTCACTCGAATACATACATATACATACATAAATAAAGCTATTAAGAAAACTTTTGACACGTGTGTATATGTGTTTGTGTTTATATGTACACATTTTATTTTAAGAATTAGAAAATATTAGGAAAATTCTATTCAGAAGTTGTTTTTGGAAAATTACGCTCGGCTGCATCATATACATACACACACGAAAAATAAGAAATGTAGGTCAAATCTACGTGTCGCCCCAGATATCTAGTTTTATTTTTTTTTTGTTCTGTTCAATTTCTTTATGTTTATTGTGGTGATACATATATTTATGTATGTATACGACGAATTACAACAAAGAATTTAAATTTTTCTATTTATGTAAATTTTTCTTTTTTTGTACTCTTCGTACCGACATTAAACTTTTCTTTGTATCGTAATAAATACTAAAATGAGTAAGTAACGTATATACAAAAATAGAAATTTCGGACGCAAATATTTATTTTGACAGGCCGATTTTCTGATAACCGCCATGCGCGCATCTCTAAATCTGAAAAAAAATAAAATTGGGCGCAATTTTGGGGTGAAATATTTTTTGTATATTGTACGCGTATAAGATACAACGCAATTTCGAATGCATTCGACTATTGATTATTATTTATTGTTCCCAATTTACGCGTGATACTAAACCCCTCAGTGCGTAGATATACCAAACAAGGGTGTGTGTTTACACATACAACATTTGGTTTTCCCGTTCATTATGTGCGCGCCTTTTTTTTTTTGTGTATTGATCAAAATGGAAAACTATGATAATATAAAATAGCGCATAGGACACACACATACCGAGAATTGGTGTACTATATATGTGTGTATAGGGTGTGTTATTTCATTGATTGACCTAATTTCGTTTGGTCTTAAATTGGGTTAATTGGGTTGCGGGAACGAAAAGTATTGCGAGATTATTACGAGTTTGGAAAACGTGTGGAACTTTTCATAACATGTCATAACCTTCTCGTTTTGTTTTTTTTTTTTTGTGTTTACATATTGATCTAAATTCTTGTTCGTTAAACGTATAAAAAGTGTAGAGTGTGCGCCGTAAGACCAAATCCGTATAGCACATCCTTATTTTATAAAACCAATAAAAATGAAAATTGTGAGCTTAGGTTTTTTCGAGATATTTTTATAATTTGCTGGAATTGCTACACTCCCTTAATAATATGTTTAACAATATAATGTTAATGATTACGTCACACCGCCAAGCAATTTACCCTATAAGTGGTTCAGTTGTTTTGTTTTTTGTTTTTTGTATGCATAAATATATCGCTTGTCGTAACTATTTACTTGTATACTTCAAAAACAAGATAATTAATCCGGAATTTTGAATACATATAATGTTCCGATAATATAAACATCGTCGTCATCATCAGTATAAATATATGCGAACAACAGTAACCCCCCTCTGATTCGACAAATTTGGCAAAAAAATATCGATACAATTTTAACCGCGGGGTATACATAAAACGGGAACAATTAGTCAATTTCCAAAGAACATGTCATTCATAGAGAGATAACTTGCCCGCTGGGCGCCCTTGTATCTACACATATACTTTACATCCAAAAAATATATAAAATTAAAAAAAAAAATCGATTCGTGTGCTTTACACAGGAAAATATTTTCTCCATTTTAGGAAAATGTGAAGAAAATCTATAGTAAAAATTCCACTTTGTATCTGTATGTTTTTCAAGAAAACATCAAAAATTCGTATGTTGTATAGCAGTTGTTCATAAACACGCACACCCTGAAAAGAACGCAAACACATATATCGTTATGCTTTGGTAAAAGGAAGAAATACGAGCTTTTAGTGGAAAAAACGACAAAGTTAAATATAAATATGCGTGTGTGTATATGTGTGCTTTCATTGGGACGGGTAAAAAGTTCTAGCTTCAGTTTTTAGAATATCGACCGTACCTTTGCGATGGCCTAACACCAAAGTGTACCAAAAGTGAAATTCTTCATAAAAAGTGTAATCACACAATTCTTCAGAGCCTACTTCAATGACATAAACTAATTCTTATCGAATCAGCCAGTTGTAATTATCTCTAATGAATTTTCTAGTTAGTCTCCAAGTTGCAAAAATTGACTACAGTTTTCAAATTTTGATGACACATCTATTAAAATGAGGATTTCCTCTTCCTGATTCAATTTTTGGAACAGTATGACTTCAATAATTTCCCTATTTAATCCCTAAATTACGCATTATTTACATTGAGTTGTGTTGAATTTTGAGGATTTCTACTGCGGTACTTCCCTTATTGATGGAATATTATAATTAGCAATGTGCACCATAAATTCATTCTACTCCTGAAATTATTTGAAGCAATCAAATTTTATTTTATTTTGAATACAAATTCTGTTAATTCCCTAAAATTAATTTACATATAATTTTAATTTAAATACCTCCTTAACAATTGGATAATTGTTATATCATTCTAAATAATTTTTTCTTGTAATTTCGTTGTTTTGTGTATTGCGAGTTTTTAAAGGCGATTGCGACTTTTTTTAATTTTTTGCTTGCTAGGAAGTCGCAAGAAAGTTTGAGCATACCAAAATGTTATTTTCAGCACTCAAGTTGCTAATTAGCTTCTACCCCAATGACTAAAAAGAATAAATTACACAGGACTAGGTGGATTATATGTTTTTTGGGTAGCTAAAACCGAATCAGAAACCTGTTTTGCCCCATCACGTCAGCGTTTTTTTCTAACCTCAAAAAACAGCTTGAAACTATAAAACCCAACAATCTCAACCCTTAAACCGTATAACCCTATACCTTCATAGCTCAATAACCTTGAGATCAATAACCTATAACCCTAAAACCCATAACTTCAAAATTTATAACCTCAAAACTCATAAATCTCAATTCCCAATAAACTACAAACCTTAAATGCAGCAAAAAAAGTTCAAAAACTTACACGAAAAACTCAAACCTCAATCTCAGAGTGTTTTAGCTTTATAATTCCATACGTCCATCACTTCATAACCTCAAAACCCATAAACCGCAATCGTGAATTGTAGCATAAGAAAATTGCATGTCACAATACACCTCCGAATCATGTAGAATTAAATTTCATAACTCCTCATCTCCATAACTCCAAACAACCTAATACCTCAAAACTCCATAACCCCAAAAATCCATAATCCTATAATCCCATAACCCCACAGCCCTATAACCCAGAAATTCCAAAACCTTATAGCCCCATAACCGTAACAATAAAAAGACTTACAAGTGAGCCTTCAAGAGCTTGTAATCTCAGAAAGCTACAATCAAAACTTATGCTCGAAACTTAATTCTTGTTTCGCAGAAAGTTTGAACCAGATATTTAATCTTATTTCTCATAAACGTTGGGTCTCCAAAACTATAATTCGAATACTCAATAAGGTCAAGATTTTCTGCATTGTAATAACCATACCCAGGAACAACGACGTGGACGTAGCTAGCTTCTGTTCCTTTTGGGGTGCTTGGTGAGTCCCCTTATCTTTCACGATTTTCAAAAAACTTTACGACTTTGTAAGTAGCCATTTTTTTGTAAGTTACCTTAGTAGTGTTTGACGTGTCTTTCTGCAAATAGTCGAGGCAATGAAGCACTAAAAAGGCCAAAAGTTCGTAATTTTTTCCATAAAAACGGATCGGAAAGCGGTTTTTTGCATTCGCTTCCAAAAATTATTTGTAAAAAATGTACCTACTTTGTACCTATGACAAATCGGAAATTGCATTGCTGCAGACAAAAATGCATTAAAAAATGCATTTTTTGATACATCTTTTGGAAGATTTCAAAACTTTGTAATTAAGGGGCAGAACTGGCCCAAATCGGGTACTCGGTGGTTTTCGAGGTCGCTGATCACGATTATGATGTTTAAATTGATCTCCCGAACATGTGGAGCTCAGGAACGCCGATGAACGTCATCTCCGTGGGACTCCCCTCCAAATCACGCGGGGAAGGAGAGAAACTCGGCGCTCGGGGATTTTTTTGGGCTGAATTCAAATATGCCATCGTCGAACACCCCCCGGACACCTGGTGCGCCCGAACCTGTACCTGTAGGTGTCCGGGGGATGCTCGACGATCGCATATTTGAATTCAGCGACCCAAAAAAAACCCGAGTACCTGATTTTGGCCAGTTCTGACTCTTATTTACAAAGTTTTGAAATCTTCCAAAAGGCGTCTCAAAAAATGCATTTTGGTACTGGCTGCAGCAATGCAATTTCCGATTTGTCATAGGTACAAAGTAGGTACATTTTTTACAAATCATTTTTGGAAGCGAATGCAAAAAACCGCATTCCAATCCGTCTTTATGAAAAAAATAACGAACTTTTGTGCTTCATTGCCTCGACTAAAAGGCCAACAGTAGTTTCCCAAACACCATGATATCTCTTTTCAATATCTTTTAAATCCTATGAATAAAGTGCAGCTTTAGATTCATTAGGCAACCCATATTTTTAAAAATGTTTACCATATTTTCAACTATATTCACATAATTAGGATCTTACCTATTTCCTAGAAATTTTTTCGTAACGTCTCTAGAACTTTGCCAAACTGCTTTCCTTATAGTCATTCTTTTTTGGAATTCATTGTCTTTCAAAAGTTCTCCAATTTGTGGTCCATCAAAATCACAGCCGAATGACCTACATGTAGCGGAGCAAGATGGTTGCCATTATGTAGCAATACTGCTTTTAAACTACGACACCATTTATTAGCTTCGTAAGAAACATTATACTCCTTTAGTAGTCCTTCAATATTTTTATTTTTTTTTTTTATTTTTTTTTTATATCTATTGGGCAGCAAACAGGTAAACACCCAATTACATGCTGCCTCACTAATGCTAATATATAAACATATTGTATTCTTATTTCTACAAAAAAAAAAAAAAAAAAAAAAAAAAAATTATAATAATAATAATAATAATGACAATAATAACAAAAAATTAAAAAGAAACAACAAATTAATGAAAAGGAAATTTAAATATTTTAATGTTAAGGTCTGAAGATGCCTTACAGTCATTCACCATTGGTACTGCTGCACAGTGCAGCATAACACTTTGTTTAAAACTCCGACAGTGACATGCTGAATAGGTCCAAATCATTAAAGTAGATTGCATGGTTAGACACAAGCCTGTTAAGACATGATGAAACACCAAGATTTGTCCTGAAATCCGATGGCTGGAACAACTGCTGATGTCGTGTGCGGTAAGCCGGTACATAAAAATTTAATTTTGCTAACAAACTAGAGTCTAATAAATTGTTGACTAATTTAAAAAGGAAGTATTCATCCATTAAAGTTCTTCTATCTTCCAATGAGATCAGACTGAATTTTTGTCTACGTTTCTCATATGTCATATAGCCAGTGGAGGGTATAAACTTAAAACACATAAACCTTGTGAATTTTCTTTGCACGCATTCAATCCTGTAATTATAATCATCATAAAATGGATTCCAGTAAACCAAATTTTTTATGTCTGTAACATATTAAGCTCTTCTTGAGAGAGCCCATTGGGATTTGATTAGTCTCGTCTTCTGCTTCTTCTGATGTTTCATCGTTCATCTGTATATCCGACATTTCCATTGCACTATTATATTCGCCGCTAGTAGTATTTCTTTTGTTACCCTCTTCAGTTTCAAGAACGGTAGGACAAGTTACAGATTCAACAGTTGCATAAAAAATCGAAGATTCTATTTTTCGGTTGGGTCCAAAAACCTTTTGTTAAACAAAAATAGCAATCCTTCTCATAATTTTTTGGTACCCGCTAGATCATTAGAGAAGCAAATGTCCATTTCTTTCCCTGTCCGTTGCTAGGAGCATCTTAAGCATATCATGATCTTTTGATCATTTCACTTGTTTCTATACCAAAAAAGTCCTGGTATCTACTTTCAAGTACATTTGTGAATAACTTTCTAAGTTTACTCACAACATATTATCCACAAACAACGCAAAAAGGGCCTACGCAATTATTGCATCATGTTTTTCTTGTAACAGTGCACTCTTAAAAGGTGAAGTTACCCACCTATGTAGAGCTGCAGTCGTTTGATGATAACGCCTGTAGTACCGCTTTCTCACCTTGACTAGCCGCCGATACTGGGGTTTCGACTCCCTACATCGTACTTTTTCGTGTGCCGACCATGACGGCATGAGCGCCATGATCCAGGGATTTTTCGAATCGCGGAATAACTCGGTTTGCCGCCGCCACCGCGTGGAGATGCCCTGGATGACGACACATGGCAAAACTGTCAGATTCAGAACTCAAATGCTTACGTGCAAGTACATTTACTGTTGCATTTTAGGGTTATATAGGATTATGAGGTTATAGGGTTACAAGTTGAAAGGTGACGGACTTATTGAGATGTGATGTCGTGGAATTTTAACTGTCCACCTCAAAATATTTTTTGCCGCATCTAAGAGTTGTAGGGTTTTGGGTTTATAGGGTTATGCGGTTTTGGATTACTTGAGTTATAGGATGTTGGGGTTATAGGGTTATCGGACTTCAGGGTTATGGAGCTTATGGGTTTTGAGGTAATGAAGTGATGGCCATATGGAATTAGAAAGCTAAAACTCTCCGAGATTGAGGTTGCAGTTTTGCGTGTAATTTTTTTTTGTCTTCTTAAAGATATAATCCACTTGGTCCGATTTAAGGAACCCTCCACTCATTTTTTTTTGTGGTCCTGTGTTATTTAACATTTTGCATATATGCACTATAGTTAGAAATGCGTGAAATACAAAAACAACATCCATATACAATACATATTCAGTTTTTGTTTCATCTTACTAAAACAGTGAAGTTTTTGGACACTTTTTTTGGCACAAAAAGTTTATGTGAGTGCACATTGAAAAGTTTTATATTGTGTATATCTTTTAACAGTGCATTTAACAAAACTAAAGTTATTCAAATAAAATAAGCCTCAAACAATATGCAACATTCATTAACTGTTTTAAACTTCTCTACAAATCAAAGAACTCAGCGGCATTTTGATAGCAATAGCACTAATCTGAGAGATTCGCTCTTATAGTAACTCTATAGGATGTAAATGGTGTACATTGAGGAATTTAAGTCAATCAATACCATTTTGATTAGTGTCGTAGGGCTCTTGCACACAATTTTTTAAATTATTAAACCGACGAATTTCGCATGGGACAATGATGTTGTTCTCTGGACGAGAAAGAAGAGACGGAACATCTATATCACAATAACGTCAAGTAACATTTGCTATGGTTATTACAAATTTGGGTGACCGCGTAGGAACATGATGGAATGAAATCTCGCCCCTCCCCCACCGCCAGTGGAAAAAATTGTGAAGAAAAAGTAAAGAAAAAAAAAGAGAGAGAATTAATTAAGTTCTACTTTATAGCTTTTCAGAACTTATAGCGGCTCTAAAGGAGTAACGCTGTATTAGGCGATTATGTTGTCTTGTGCTTTAACAATTTGTCATAAAAAGCAAACAAAATAACTAAACAAACTTACTAAGTATCGAGTGCATAGGTGGCTGAAATCGTGTCATTAAATAATAACATCCTTCGGTATCGTATTCCAGTAATCTTATGCTTTGTCTTGATTATACACCTGTATTAATCAATCAATCAATCAATCAACTTGAGGATTCGATTAAGTAATGGTTTGGAGTAAGTGCTTTCTCTTCGTCAGGACCAATCGGTACATAGGCTAGCCGTTATGTTACTACCGCATTAGATTCAGATACGTGTGTTGAACTCCGTTTTTTAGCCGTATAATTTCAAGGGCAGATGTCTCAGTTTATTGCAAGCACCTCGGAAATAAGTACGTGCTTAGATTAGTATGTGCTTAGAACTTGGCTATTGCTTAAACGATTTGAGTGAAATTTGACATGCGTGAACGAAATATGATTCAAAAATGATTTTTAGAGTTCTGAAATATGACAAATAAGAATGAAACTTGGATGCTAAAGTGATTTTTCGATGTATTTCTGGAATATGCCCAAGTGGGATGGAACTTGGCTAGTCCTTAACCGATTTTAGTAAAATTTGACATTCTCGATGGAAATGGGATTCTCAAATGATTTTAGGATAAAGTTCTGGAATAATTCAAAGTAGGATAGAACTTATCTATATGATGCGATTCGGCATGTGCGTTAGAAATAGTTAATAGTCAAGATCCTACTTAGCCATATTCTAGAATTTTATCTAAAAATCACTTTAGAGTCTCATTTCCAAGGAACATGTCAAATTTCATCTTAATCGGTTAAGGAATAGCCAAATTCCATCCTACTTGGCCGTATTCCAGAACTTCATCTAAAATTCGTTTCAGAATCCCATTTCCATCGTGGTTGTCAAATTAAACTAAAACCCGTTAAGAAATAGCCAAGTTTCGTTCAGAACTTCAAATAAAAACCTTTTTAAAATCATTACTCTAAATGCAAAAATATTTTTGGAACTCTTTTTAAGTCACAGAGTAATCTTTCTAAGTGGTTTTGTTGTGCTGACTGTAAGGAAGCAGTTGATTCAAATGGTGCAGTCCTACTTCCAGCTATGAATAGCGAAATTCCCGTAAGTGCTGAAGACATTGATGTGAAAGAAGCCATAGCGGACATTCGATTGTTTTTGCTAGAGATAAAAAATTGCAAGAATTTTTGTCGTAAAAGTACGATGATACACACAAGATACAACGAAATAAAAAATCTGGCAAGTGAAAATCTGATTCTGAAATCGAAATTGGTTGAAATGGAAAAGCGATACCACAACAGTAAAAGACTATGCTTTCTAGAAGTTTTAGTTTTAACCCCTCAACCTGAATTTTCTAAATTTACAGTAATGTACAGAGTACAGTAACAAATTTATAAAATCAATGTGGAAAAACTCCTCAATTATATCGATTGCAATATACCGGCTGATGACATCATCGAATTCTGCAATGATTCACAGAAGGACATGATTATTTTAAAGATAAAAAGTGTTGATATTAAAGATAAAATCCTGTTAGCTAAAAAATCCAAAGGAGTCGCGAGAATGGCTACCAAATCATAAAGCGTCGTTGTATGCCGAATGCAGGAAATTTCAGTGTGAAAACAATTTCAAGTACTTGTGGACCAAAAATTTCAATATTTTTTTAAGAAAACTGGATGGTTCAAAGGTCATATAAATTAACTCGTATCACGATTTATTAAATATTAAGTTAAGTTATGGGATTTTTGAAACTAAACTTGCTAACTCTTTGATAACGCATCAAACATTTCAAGCATCGCAGAATGAACGTGGATGAATATCTAAGGCAAATTGCTATTGCCAAGCTATCAATGGCTTTCTAGGAATTTTTTTTTTAAGAATCTGAAACTCGGCTGTATGATAACCTTAGCGACTATACCTTTTATGCATGTAGTAATGCGAACAATAAGAATGCTGGCGTAGCTGCTTATGTACATAAGTCCTTGAATGCAATGAGCTAATTTAACATTTACTAGTGCGGATGGTTTAAAGTTTGTTTTAAATTTGGTGGTAAGATGAATACTATTGTTTTAAGTTTTTATGGATTACATACCTTCTCGATGGAAATGTTTATTAAGGAATTGGAAGAATTACTTGATAACATTAGCGTTGACTGCGTCATATTATGGTAGATATATAAGATAAGAAGACAGATAAGACCTATCTGACGGTTGATTATTGGAAATTAGAAAGAATGCTGGATAATGAATTGTGGGAGTCAGATAATGTAACCTATAATAATTTTTTAGTCAGATTGGTTAATACTATAAATGGTTGTAAAAACGAAGTTAAGCACAAAGATTTTGGAGGTAAATCAGTATGGATATCTGAAAAAGTATGTAACCTTATCAAGATGAAAAATAAATTAGGTCTAAAAACTCGCCTGTATCCTAGTAATAAAAATATGGAAGATCGTTATCTTAAGCTGAAGAAAATTGTTAAAAGTGAAATTAAAAAGTCAAAAAATTGGTATTATAAAAAACTTTTGGAGAAATATATAGCAACAGCTCCCGGGGTAAATGGCGAGTTGTTAATACATAATATTATTCGTTTTTCTAGGAAAAATAAAACTATTAAACAAAAAATGCCCAATGATAGTAACGGCAATCTGGTTGGATGTTGTGAAGATGTGACTGAATTATTTAACCAATATTTGTAAAATATCCCCTCTTTGTTAACTAATAACAATAGCTCGGGATATAAATTTAACGTCGATCATAAATTGTTATCTATTTTCAAATAGGGCAGTTTCTAAATCTTGTTTTCTTGATCCAATATCATCTGTGAAAATTAATAATGTTATTTAGGCTATCGTCATTCCAATATTTAAAAGGAGTATGGAAAATTATCGACCTATTTCACTTTTGTCATGGTTTTCGAAAATTTATGAAAAAATTGTAAAGTTTAGAGCTTTGGCCTTTCTCAATCAAATTAATTTTTTTGATAAATGTCAGTTTGCTTACAGGGACGACACTAATACGGAGGATGCTATAATTGACTTCTTAACAACAGTTTATGGTGGGATAAATGTTAACCAGAAGCAGGGATAAGAGGTGCCTCTTTGGAATGGTTCAGGTCATTTTTTGAAAGATAGAGTTCAGGTGGTTAGAGTTGGCGACAAGTTAAGTGAACCTATACTCTTTTAAACTTTGGTGTTCCTCAAGTTCAGTTCTTGGACCATTGCCTTTTTCTATTTTCGCATTAACTCGTTTCACGAGTTGAATCTTTCTGGAAAGGGGACGTTATTAATCAACTATTTCATGAAATGCGCAACGATCTTACCTCCGTTCATGAATTGTTTCATATTCATAGTTTTACGCTGAGTGAAAAGAGTAAATATATGGTTTTTTCTACTCGAGGTGAGGAAATGTCTTCGGTTCAACAGAATTTGTTGGTGTCTCATGATTTTGGTTGCCAGAGATTTATTTTTGGGGCTGCTTGTTTTTGAGTTGAAAGAGTTTATACATACTTACAAATATCTCGGGATTACTCTAGACTGTCGCCTTGATTTTAAGCAATATTGATTGTTATTGCAACCTAAATTAATGCTGGGCTTACGGAAGTTATATTTTTAAGATATATTGCCCTTAAGGGTCTGCTAAGAGCTTTATATTATAATATCATTAATTCATTGTTAGAATATGGTATTTCAATTTGGGGTTCGTCTTTTTATTCCACTATTGATCAGAAACTGCAGAAATTTGCCCTTCGAGTAATTCATTTTAAAAAGAGGCGAGCTGAAAGTGTGCCATTAGTAATTTGCAGCAACATCTTTACAGTTCGAAAGTTATATGTATATATGTAAGTCCTTAAAGGTTTTCGGAGAATCCCATTTTCAATGGACATGTCGAATTGCATCACAATCGATTAAGGACTGGCCAAGTTTCATTATAGTTGGCCATATTTCAAAACTTTATCTAATCCAGTCTCCTTAGATGAATCTAATTTTCTGTCGTCCTACCCGTGTCGCACGTTAATGATTTTTATTGAAATATTCTACGCTACCTATAAGGTCGGATTGCCCTCACATTGACTGCATTATGTTGAAGTAATACTTCAACAGTAATTAGTTCGTAATTGATTTGAATTCTAATGTGGAAAGACTTTCATTTTTGTAGTTCTGTATACAATTTCTTAATATGGTCAATGTGTTGACTTCGAATAATCGAATGTGTGCAATTGGAGTTGGAAATGGTCTTATATGTATATGTACACATATTGGTACGGTGTTGGAAAGTGTTTTGGATTTATGCTGGTTTTTTTCGAATTTTTACGTTTTCTGTAATAGTTTTTGTATTTCTATTGGAAATTTAGATATAACTTCATAACTAATTCATACTTTCTTTCAGAGTCTAAATTTAATTTTAAATAACTTTTTGTTAGGTTTATTATTACTAAGAAATAACTGATTAATTTGCTTTCAATTTTCAGAGGGATTAATGAGCATAAATGTTAATATTTTTAAATACGGTTCCTGAACATTGCTGCATTTTCTTTGGTTTACTGAGAGGGTGGGGTGGGAATTGGGTGTTAATTATATTTGGTAATCCACAAATTGTTATAGATTTTAAAAATTTTAAATATTTAAATTTAAATTTTTAAAGTTAATAGTTGAGTTCGGTTAACGGGAGAGAGGGAGGTATGGCGGTAGTGGTTTTTGGGAAATGGTCTCTAATTGAATTGACTAAATATTTTAATCTATTATATTTATTAATTTATAATTTGTTTCTTACACTTTGAAGAAAATTTAAATAAAATTTTTAGTTGTTGATTTTTCCAAATTTGAAATTAAATAAATTCGACTTTATTTAAAATAAGTAAGGTTTATAGAGAGATTTAGAAATCTCGTGGAATCTGTCTCCGTCTCCCAAAATTTTCAAGCATCTAGCGGATTTGAAGGTTTTAGCATTGTGCTGCATTGTGCTAACCTTTTCCTTTTTCATATATAACACTAATAACATAATGCTAACTTACCATTAGACTACTTAGATGTCTGTATCTCGTACAAGATTGGTTTTATTGTTATGCTGGAATACCTATGATATACAATGTTAATAACTGTGCAGATCATTATTTTAAGGCTTGTCAAATTTATTGATTAATTTGCTGTCCTTGCAATTTAGATGGCGAATTTAATTTATTATTAGCGAGTTAGGGTTTGTTTTTTAAATTAATAATTAATTCTTAAGTCAATTAGGATTTGAGTTTTTTATGTAGAATAGGAAACTAACCGGTTGGTTATTAAATAGGTTGTCGTAATAAAATAGTCAATTAATTCGTTTTTGGTTAAAATAATTTTAAAAACCTGAGCGGATTTCCGTAAACATCCAACTACGCGTAGTTGAGAAATTGGATTGTTTTGTGCTAGCTAATTTAGAAATTTCAAATATCTAACAGATGTGTAGTTTAAAAATTATGTTGTTTTGATTTTTGTCTTCTTAATTTACAGGCACTTCAGTCTTCAGTTCGGACTTCATACTTTAGGAACCAATTAGCGTCTTATCCTTTTAATTTTGGTTACTGGGGGCATTAATTGTAATTTATTAGTAGGTTCGCAAAAATGCTTCATTTATAATAGTAGCCTGAGCTTAACTGTAGTTTTACAGATACTAATTATATTTATTATGCGTTAGATCGTCTAGTCGATTTAAGTGATTTTGAAATTAATAATGATTACGATTTTCAGAAGTTCCCAGAAATCTGACCCGGTAAACTAGTAAATATTATTTCAGAATGCAGTTTTAACCGATCCAAATCCTCTTTATGTTGTGTGTAAAAGGGTGTTCGGTAAGGGTCGGGCATCTCCGGGCAGTTCGCAGCATACTAGTTATTATTGAGCTCCAAAACTAAAACAATGATCTTTAACTTAAATGATAATAATTTTTGATGGCAACTACTTTTCTCGGCATTTTGAAGCTACCTGAGTTCGAAAAAAAAAATCCGTCCGTATGCCTGGATGTCTGTTTCTACAGTATCTCGTGAACGACTTATCCGAATTGAAATATTTTTCGTCAATCTTTTTTTTTTTTTGCAAAGTAGGAAAATTCAAAAGCTTCTGAAACACCTGTATGTCAAATTGAGTTTGGAATTGAGTTGAGATTTGATTTGGGGTCTGATTTGACAGTTGGGTTGGAAGTTAGTTTGTATAGTTTGGGGTTGAATTGAGAATTGAGTTGAAGGACAAGTTGTACGTTGAGTTAAGATTGAGTTGAGTTCATGTTCACAAACAGATTTCGGAACTTATTGATTTATTGATTTAGTTCGGGTTTAGTTGGAATTGAGTAATGGCGGGTTCAGTTTGGGATTTTTTTTTTGGGGTGAGTTTAGGGTTGTGTTGGTAGTCAGCTTGCGTTGAGTTCAGGTATTGGGCATATAGTTTGGAGTTTAGTTGAGGGTTGACTTGAGGGTCGAGTTGGTGGTTGAGTTAAGATTCAGTTGAGTTCATGTTCACAGGCAGATTTCGGACCTCGTTGATTTATTGATTTAGTTGAGGGTTAGTTGGTCGTTGAGTTGAGGTTGAGTTGGGATTGAGTAATGGTGAGTTCTGTTGGGGATTTTTTTTTGGGTGAATTGAAGATTGTGTTGGTAGTGAGCTTACATTGAGTTTAGGTATGCACATATGATAATTTTGCAATTGAGTAGGGCGTTGAGTTTAGGGGCGAGCCGGGATTAATTTGATGCAACCGCTCATTTGGGGATTTATATGCCGATTGAGCTAGAAGTTAGCTTTAATTGTTCTGAGGATACAGTTGGGCGTTGAGTTTGGGATTGAGTTGAGAGTTGGGTAGAGTTGTGGTTGAGTAGAAATTTGAATGCGGTTGAAAGAGGGGTTGGGTCTAAGGTTGAGTTGGAGGTTAGATTGAGTTAAGTTTATGTTTGCATGAAGCTTTCGGACTGTTCGTATTGATTTGGAAATTCAGTTGAGCTTTGGGTTTGGAGTTGAGTTCAGCGTTTTGTTGGGTGTTGGGTTGGGTTGGGTTGAGAATTGAATTAGGCGGCGGGTTGGGCATGAATAGGGATTCAGTTGAAGTTAAATTGGTGTTGAGTAAGGAGTTTGTTGCGATTTAATTTGGGGTTCAAATTGAGGTTTAATTGGAGATTAGAATGAGTTGGTTGGAGTTTAGTTCATATAACCATTTATTGTAATTTTATGGTGTCTGTTCAAATAGATCGAAGTTCATATCATCATGTTACGATCTCCTCTGTCTCCTCTTTCTTTCCTGCAGCTCCAATACGAAATGGAATTTCCTGTGTACTCATTGTTCACTTTATTTAAACCTTCAGCTTCTGTTTCAATAACAAAAGAGTTAAGATTTTTTTCAAAAAAATTTCAAGATTTTTCTGTGTTGGGGTTAAGTTAGCTTGAGCGGAGTTCAGCTGGGAAATTATTTGGAAGTTAAATTGAAGGTTACAGTTGATTAGAGTTAGGATTATGTACTCATTTAATTTTTCGAACCTTGCGGATTTATATATTTAGTTGGGGGTTTAGACTTGGGTTAAGTTGAGGTTAGAGGTTAGATTGAAGTTGATTTGAAGTTGAGTGGGATGTTCTAGTGTGAATTTCTTTTAATGTTGAGTCTTGAGTTAGACGTTTGATTAAATTGAGTTCTTATAGGCGTACAGGTGTTGAGTTTGAGGTTGGATTAAGAATTCAGTTTGAAAGTTGATTTGAGTTTGAATTGATCCTTGAGTTGAGGATTGGGTTGGAAGTTAATTTGGTGATTGCGTTGGGGCTGCATTGACGTGGAGGTTGAGTTGGAGATTGAGTTGGGGTGAATTAAATGGTTAAGCTACGAATTCATTTGGTAGTTGAGACGGAGATAACATTGAGGTGACTTGAATGAGATGAATTATTGAAAGAGAGCCATTTCCGAACGAGATACGGGAAACAAAATATTTGAAATTTTCTCGGTACATTCAGCCATGCTTGGGAAAACTTTATTCCTGATAGACAAAAATTAAGTTAAATCAGACAGTTCATACAATAATGACAATAACGGCAAGGGAAGCACCGATCCACAAAGGCTAGATTGCCCAAAATCGCTTTATTATCAGGGCAAGATGATTTCTCAAGAGTCAATATAGACGTAATATCATATATTACACAAAAATTCTGTGTTTAGCCCGCCCAATCGTTGCTATTTATTTATTTATTTATTTATTTATTTATTTATTTATTTATCATTATTGACATTTTTTTAAAACCTATTTTTATCTAAATTAATTAATTGCTATATTTAATCGTTCGAATAGTACTCGCTGAATCGATCAGTAGAATTTTCTTAAGCTTTAACTAAATTTCAATTTTCCATAGTTGTTCAATCAATTGTCCATAGTCTGTATAACACCTATGGAATTGAGGAAATTGACTTATCAGGGCGCTGTTCCCTTAGAGAAAAAAATCCCGTAATCATGGATAGGAAACAAGCAAGCAGGCTGTCTGATTGGCTTTCCATTTGTGGCTCCACAAATCAGGTTCAATCGTATTCGAGTGAATTGATTTCTCGGCTTGAACAAGTGAAAGGCAAAAATGATGAAACGATGGATGTGACCGGTGTTTCAAAAGTTCAAAAACTGTGTAAAGTTATTGCCAAGAATAAAACGATGCAGAAAACGGTTTCATGAACATTTTATCCGAGACAAACCAAACGGTTCAATTGGCACAGGCAACAAATCTGGTTGGATAACTACGGACGATTTTTGTCAATTTATGAAACATTTCATTCATTATGTTCGACCATCTTTAGATCGCCCGGTTCTTTTTCTTCGCGATAACCACGAGTCACATTTAGCCATTAATACCACTAACTTGGTAAAGGCAAATAGTGTTATTATGTTGTCGTTTCCACCGCATTGTTTGTATGTAACAACTTACCCCATTACATGTAACAACATACAAAGGGGTACAAACGTATACCATTTCCAAAATTAAATTAATTCATAATTCGAGTCGTTTGTACACTTTAAAAGTATCAAAATATTGTAGCTAAAACTTCAAGATACCTCTTTGAATAATCAAAACTTGAGTGATATATCAACTGTAGCACATATCTTTAATCAAAAAGTGTAACTAATTGCCCCGGTCTACCCTACTTTCCATAGTAAAACCAGAAATTTTTTAAAAAAGAGGTCGCTGATAAAGAAGGCGGCATTTAAAATGATCAACAGATCGACAAACCAACGGGCTGAAAATAAATTTCAATGCAAATACATAAACTATTGTAATTTTATACAGTAGTATATAGATAGTTTCAGCAGGCTCGAGTCCTGTCGTATTAGCATTGAAGGAATTTGGGTAACGTTTACCAGCGATTTTAAGCAGCTGCCATATGAAACGCATTAGAATTTGAAAAATACCCAAATTGGCAAAATCCAATAATGTGCTTAATTCTAAAAATAAAACGATCGAACGGTTGCACACATCGATATTGCCTAAATGTACATACATAAAAAAAATAAAAAAATTAGAACATAAAAATCTTTGTATGCTAATTAAAAATCGACAAGCTAAACTAATTTAATAATTTTAGATAAAGTCTGACTATATAAGAAGAAAACCAAATACACATTTATGATGATGAGCATGACGATGCGAGGAGGGAAAAACGATGAAAATATCGAGCCAATTTGTAAAATCTATATTCAAGTGAATGATGAAATATGTAAATTGTTTGGGGATACATTCCGAGGTGAATAATATACAGTATGCCACATAATAGCCAACATACAGTTTTAATTTCTAGGCCACGACTGTACTGTGGTAATATGTACAAATATTGTTTTTCTAATTGAATAATTTATTTACTTTTTAACAAGAACCATATGGAATTTTGTTTTTTGTTCGTTCGTCGTTCATCTCGTCTATCTATATAACATAAACGAGTTCACTTACACAGTAATTTAGAAGAAAATACATCAACAAAAAAATTTCCCAATAGTGATTGAATATGAATAAAAAAAACAACACAAAATTGAAAGTTGTCTATATAGAACTGGAAATTAGAGTTATCTATCCAAGTGCACTTAATAAACATGAAAAAAACCGTTAAAAAATTGTTTCATAATTTCAAAGAAAGCGCGCGACATAAAAATGTGTAAGACAAAACATTAAAAAAAAATTACATTTCTCGGGCACTCCTTCAACGTGATTACTCTTTACACACCATATACTAAGTCATCAATAATGATCTTTGCGCCCACACACAAACACATACACACAATAAAGCTACATAAATACAATAAATTCTTTAATTTGAATAATCATTTTAATTTAGATTTTTATGTATTTATTGAGTATAAGTGTATGCATGTAAATGTTACGCTGCGAATCGAATTAAGTCCGAGGTTACTAGAAAACTTTGTCATTTATCATCCCAAAATGTTATAAATCGATAAACTAGTTTACGTTTGGACAAAATCACTACAAAATAATAAAAAAATTGTCGTCCGCCCACTTTTTTTGGATGAAATTATTCAGTTTTTATTAACACAAACGCACTTAACTTGCCTAATTTCAGACCGTTGTAATATTCTAATTAATCATTTTTGAATATCACAAGTTTTGTTTAGATATTGAAGAAAACCTGATTTCAATATGGCAGATTCAAACTCATTTTGCTCTTATAGCTTAGAGCTCTCATTTTGCTGTTATAGCTTTTCTACAATGAATTTCAACCGTTGCTGTAATTAAAACACGTTATGCTTAGAATTGTAAGTCAAAAAGGTCAAAAATGTCCCCATCATATATAATAATAGTCGGTGCATAGACCAAGTAAGATGAAAATAAATAAATATTTAGTTTAAATTTAACGATATGACAAATGCAGAGAAGGTAGAAATAAATTAAGCGAGAACTGCTTACAGGTGAATTACAAAATTTAATTTAAACGAATATTGTATAAGAAAAGCCTTGAATATGGAATTTTCAACTTGGCAACAATTTTCTATGGCAACTTGAAACGAATTTAATGAAAACTTTTCCGATTGTTCAGTTTTTTACATTGGGCAAACTGGAAGATTATCCTATCAGAGGTTTTAATGAACATTTAAGCGATATCGGTATAAAAATGTCGACAGAATTATGGTTTTCTCGTCACCTCAAGAAAATTTGCACAATTTTGTCATTACTAATGATAATTAATTCATCTGCATTAATTGCAATCGTTAATATTTTGCATACTTTAAGCTACTTGAAGTGGAAATTTCATGATCGAATTTTGTGCCAGTTAGTCCCATTTCTGCCTAATTATACTGTTAAATTTTTGTTTCCAAATGTTGGACAAGTGTTTTCCACAATTTCGGCTGATTTTACCGAAAAATTACATAAAATTTAACTAATAACGGTATACGGGTTACCTCCAAAAAATTGGATCCACTATTTTATAAACATCGAATTTAGCTAATGGAGCGACACCGAAACGTTTTCTGCATAAAGACTTCATTTGCTTTTAAAATAGCTACGTCCAATATTGCTTTCAGTGCAAAAGAGTTCTTAATATTGAACGTGCTTATTACCAATGGTTTTAGATAAGTTATCAATAATTTTGATTGATGGTAAACTGGTGATGTTACTGTGGATACAATAGGCCTGAGTGGGATTCCTGTTTTATGAACTTTTGGAAGACCATTTGATAGTGTTGGTTTTTCACCTTATATACAGCAATTTCTAGCTCTGTGGGCCAAGAAAACGACCTCCTCAAACCATTGACCGCTAGCCGGCTAAAAGATGCTGTCTGGATTCACCACATGAGAGTCTGTTAACGGGCCTTCAGTATGGCTTTTATTGTTTAATGAAAATTATGATGTGCTGTTCGTTACAAACTCTAAGTACCCGATATGTTCAATATTAATCCGCAAATAATCTAAACATTCCATTTCGTTGTCGTGAATGTCATCAATTATTAAAGCCACGTACAACATAACATTACACACACACACTTTTATGTGCATATACATAAAGAATGAATGATTGAATGATTATCAATCTCGCATAATGACAATATAATTATGTTCAAATTAAAATTGTATAGATTTTTTTTTTTGGGGTTATATACATTTCCTATATTATTCTCGTACACATTTAGAACATTCCAATTGTAATTTCTATGCTCTCTCGTCACTCTAATCTAAATTTAATTAAAATATTTATTTGGCGCCACAACTAATCAAATAATAATCCAACTGAATATCGCTGTATACACTGTATATATAGATATTCTAACATTGCTCGTATATTTGTTTAGAGCCAAATTCGGCATAAAAAAATCGATTTTCTAAAATCGTTAATTTTTAAAAGCCCATTTACTCCATCTGAAATTATCGCCTAAGTGTGAATTAAGCACACACATTTTATGCAAACATACTTTGAAATAAAGACAACCACTGTTCGCATCTAAAATTCTGATCATGGATATTATTGTGTGTTCGTGATTTGGAGGGTTAGATATTTTAAAAAAATAGACACATAAATGTCAACATGCTGCAATAAAATTTTTTGTTGTTTGTGTTTTAAATCTCATGCGCTAAAGTTATTAATTTTTAAGCTGAGCTGTGACAGATGGATGGAATATATTTTCACAGCCATTTAACGATAGTAAAATGTCTTTTTTGTCAATTGTCAAAATAGTGACATTAATAATGATGTTTTATTTTTTATTATATAGATATATAGATACACACATGGTTTATAAAGTTATATTATGATTATTGATATTTTTTTTTGGATATTTGGGTGGTGTTGGATTTCAACCATAAAATATGATTGTCAATCAAAATGTTAAGATGAATTATATTACATAAGTTTTGTGTATCAATTACAAATGATTGACACTGAGGCTATACAGTGCTATCGCAAGAGTTTATATTCCAAAGAGGAATCAATATTAATACAAATGTAGACGATTTGGCGTCTGCTGGTGGGGGGATCAGCTGATTAGATCAGCTCCGTAACCTTCAGTAGGGTGCTCTTCACGTGAGCTGTTCTGGTCATGTTTCAGGCAGCTGGCGGGATGAGTACGATTGTGGTAGGGGTAACCTTGCCACAATTCGCAGGTGTACGTACTGCCTCCACGTGGCAATCGTCGGTAACTGATGTCGTCTATTACAGTTTTGTTCTAGTTGACTCAGGCCAAAGTACGGCGCTAAAGGAGAAAACCTTAACAAAAAACCCTAATCTAAGGTGGAACAGCATATGCCGATGGATGAATGACTGATAGGTTAATCAGTCCCAAATATGCGGACTCTGGATACCAGGCGCCCTCCAGTTTTATTTAGCCTTCCTGTGGTAGCTGGGTGTCCCACAGGTGACCTTCATTTCCCAAATACTCGTGGGAATAAAATGCCTAAAAAAATAAAAAATTATGATAAGGATGGTAACGCTCCTAAAGCGTCACGGACCAGCGAGGATTCTGCGGTGGCTTTCGAGGGCTCAGGTCCTCTCTCCGCTGTGGAATCCTCAATGGTTGACACATCGGATGGGGAAATCCGTTCGGAGATTGAGAACTTAAATCTCAATTCCGATATGGTAACCTCAGGAGATGAGGAACTGGCCCCCGTAAGTGGGGGGATCTCCTCTGTGGAAACAGGGGAAAGTGCGGACGTCGGGGAGTGTCGGAAGGAGCAGGTTGACATCATCAAACCTGCTGCGGCTCCTCATGTGAAAAAAATGTGTGGGGCTGCGAAAAAGCGGTACAGGAAGCTTCTGGCTGAGGGCAAAGCGCCCGGTAGCGAGACAAGGCTTCTGGCGGTGCGGCCACGGAAGGAGACTTGCGCTCCTACGATGGACCAACCGCCAAAGAGGGACCGCTCGGAGGACGGCACTTCACCGGCACAAAAAAAGGCCAGGGGGGAAGAACATGTCCTGGTGGCCTCGGGTTCTGCGGTCCGGCCTGGAGTTACCTTCAGGCAGGCTGCGGAATCAGAGAGCATTGGGATCTTACCCTCTGGCTTTCCTGAGGTTGCCCTCACTGGAGAGCAGCTTAAAGCTGTCCAGGAGGGAATCTTGGATAAGGTGCTGGAGCAGGAGGCCAAGGAGCTTAAACCTAAGTTCCTTGGCAGTCAGCTTCGGCTTGGTTGGCTGGTAGTGACCTGTGCCGACCGGGCCACTGTACAGTGGCTCAGGGAGACCATAGGCACTATTAAGCCATGGGAAGGTGCAGAGCTGATTGTAGCTGAGGCGGGAAACCTGCCTCGAGCTAGGATCGTGTTTGGTACCTTCCCAAACAGTGCCGAATTGCCCACGGATAAGCTTCTGGGTTTTATCAGAAGCCAAAACGAGGGCATGCAGGCGATCAACTGGAGAGTGGTCAGGAGAGAGGCGAAAGGCACTTCAGCTTTTTGCACGTTCTCCATGGACCACTCATCGGTTGAGAAGCTCAAACAAATTGACTTCAAAATCAATTTTAAGTTTGGGATTGTCCAACTGCATCCCAAGGGGGGCCAGGGTGGTGGAAAGCTAGGTTCCAGGGGCGGGCCCCAAGTGGTCAAGCCTGTGGAGGACATCGTGGCTGCACCTGTGAAGGCGATCGAGGCCGCACCTGTGGCGGCTATCGGGGCCACACCTGTGGTTAAAACCACTGGTGTGGCGGCCCTTTCCAGGAGACAGGCGAGGAGAAGGAGGGAAAGGGAGAGGAAGGCGTCAGCGGTTGTACGGGGAATGGCCCCGCGAGGGGTCACCCCGCGCAAGCCACTGGTGAAGCCTGGTGGCTCTCAGTCAGCTGTGGACAACAGCAGCAAGATGGAGGACATGGATTCGCCATCTGGCAATGGCGGTGCGAGCAAGGAGGCTAATGCAGGCCTTCAGCAGACGTCGCTGCAGTGATGGCACACTTAACCTGCCTACAGATAAACCTGCATCATGCAAAGGCGTCTTCGGACGTCCTTTGTCGTAGGTTTATCTGCCAGAAAATTGGCATGGCTCTAATACAGGAGCCATGGGTAATAGGTAACCAAATTAAAGGTATACCAAAACAAATGGGTAAGTTGATTTATTGTAATGGAACTGAGAGTCCAAGGGCGGCCATTTTGGCCAGCTCGCAAATTAATTTTATTCCCATTTCAGAGTTCATCTCCAGGGACTTAGTGGCGGTAATGGTGGAGGTTCTGGGTGAAAGAGGGAAACAGGAGGCTATAATGGCCTCCGCCTACTTTCCTGGAGACTCGGAAACGATACCTCCTCTTGAAGTTAGGCGGCTCATAGCTCATTGCCAGCGCAATGGGCTGGCTTACCTAATAGGATGCGATGCAAATGCGCACCACACGGTGTGGGGCAGCACAAACATCAATAATAGGGGTGAGTACCTTTTTGAGTATATAATTACTAATAATGTAGATATTGTCAATAGGGGAAGGAAACCTACTTTCATAAATGCGATTCGGCAGGAGGTCCTAGATTTGACCCTCGCTAGTCCGCATTTTAGTCATTTTGTTAAAAATTGGCATGTGTCTGAAGAGGCCTCCTTATCGGATCACTTGCACATCAGATTCGATTTGGCGGCCGAGGCCATGCAGCGGCAGGAGATAAGAATTCCAAAACTGACCGATTGGGACTCTTATAGAGTCTCACTCGAATCAGAAATGCCCTCGGTAATGGGGAACATAGAGTCTCCAGAGGGCTTGGAATTCTGTTCAAACCAGCTGCATAATTCTATACACTCGGCTTACGAAAACAGCTGCCCAGTTAAGCGAAGAGAGTCCATTAAGTTGGTCCCTTGGTGGAACGGGGCGCTGAGTAAGCTGAGGAAAAAATCTAGAAGGTTGTTCAATAAGGCTAAACGCACCGGGGAATGGGGCGAGTATAGGATGGCCTTAACGGAATACAATCTGGAATTAAGAAGATCCAAAAGGGCTACCTGGAGAAACTTCTGTGAGGGAATTATTGAATTACCCTCTGCAGCTCGTCTCCAGAAAGTCCTTGCTAGAGATCACTCAAATGGTTTGGGGCTTCTTCAGAAGCAAAACGGGATGTTCACTGAAAACCGGAAGGAAACCCTGGAGTTACTATTAGGTACCCACTTTCCGGACTCAATAGTGGTAGGTACCCAGGAGGACCCGCATGACCCTTCAAGTGAGGTAGACTATTCACCCCACAGTAGGATCTGGAGCCTCTCTGGAAAAATGTTCACACCCAGCAAGGTGAGATGGGCTATTGGCTCTTTCAAACCGTTCAAATCTGCTGGAGGGGATGGTATCTTTCCGGCTTTACTTCAAAGAGGTATTGAGGAAATACTCCCCAGCTTGGTCCAGTTGTTTCGGGCAAGTTATGCTTTTAACTATATTCCGAAACTATGGAGGAAAGTAAATGTGGTCTTTATACCAAAGGGAGGGGGTCGTCTGGACACCCAGCCCAAGGCTTATCGGCCAATTAGCCTAACATCGTTTCTATTGAAGACGATGGAAAAAATCCTGGATAATCAAATAAGAAATGAAATCCTTGTAAATAACCCACTGCATCGGAACCAGTTTGCTTATCAAGCTGGCAAATCCACTGTGATGGCTCTTAGTGGTCTAGTCACGAAGATTGAAAGAGCGGTGGCTTTTAAGGAAATTGCCCTGTGTGCCTTTGTGGACATTGAGGGGGCATTTGACAATACCTCCTATGGTTCAATAGAGAGGGCAGCTACGGAGAAGGGGGTTCCGCCGTCTACAACTAGGTGGATCCGCTCCATGCTGAAATATCGCGATATTACAGCCACACTAGGTGGCGAGTCAGTAACCATCAGGGCCGTAAAGGGCTGTCCCCAAGGAGGTGTACTGTCTCCTCTTTTATGGTCATTGGTTATTGATAGACTGCTGGTCCTCCTGAATAGCCATGGGTTTGATGTCCAGGGCTATGCGGATGACGTGGCTATCGTGATTAGAGGCAGGTTTGATGATATCATCTCTGATCTCATGCAAAATGCACTCAACTTGATATGGCAGTGGTGTAACAACGAAGGACTTAGTGTCAATCCAAACAAAACTGTCATTGTCCCTTTTACGAGGAGGAGAAAGCTCTCGCTTGTAGCTCCCTCGTTAAACGGTACTATTGTTGCCTTTTCCAAAGAGGTTAAATATCTAGGGGTTATCCTGGATAATAAACTGAACTGGGAACAACATATACAAAAAATTCATAATAGAGCCACTAAGGCTTTTTGGGCCTGTCAGAGACTCTATGGACGTACTTGGGGACTACAACCAAAAATGATCTACTGGTCATTTCTAACAATTATTAGGCCTATGATCACTTACGCATCGTTAGTGTGGTGGCCTAAAACTCAACAAAGGACAGCGCAAACTTTATTGAATAAGGTTCAGCGTATGGCCTGCATTGGGGTTACGGGCTCAATGAAAACATGTCCGACCGCAGCAATGGAGACACTCCTAGGACTAACTCCATTGCATCTGCATGTAAAAAAGGATGCTGTTAATATGGCCCTTAAGATGCAGGCGGAGGGTAACATCAAACCAGGCAATATGGTGGGCCATCTGGAGATCCTTAAGGAGTTTCAGACAGATCCCACTATAGGAATGCCTTCCGACTGTATGCCAGCCAAACTGGATTTCCACAAACCCTTTTGTGTTAGATTACCTGACCGGGAGGAGTGGAGTACAGGGGGACCATCCTTTGAGCGAGGGTCATTGGTGTGGTATACAGATGGATCAAAAACGGAAGATGGGGCGGGGGTAGGAATACATGGGAGTGGAGTATCACTCTCGAAGTCCTTGGGTACCAATGCAACCGTCTTTCAAGCAGAAGTGCATGCTATAGAACTTTGTGCTAGGATAGGCATTTCTAAAGGCCTAAACGACGCAAAGGTTTATATCGTATCAGACAGCCAATCGGCCTTAAAGGCTCTTAGGTCTTTTACCATTGAGTCAAGGCTGGTATGGGATTGTCTGAAGGTTATTAAATCGCTGGCAAGCTCAAATAAGGTAACACTTGTTTGGGTGCCAGGGCACACTGGAATTGTGGGAAACGAGGCAGCTGATGTCCTCGCCCGCGAGGGATCTGCCTTTCCATTAATTGGACCAGAGCCCTTCTGCGGCGTCTCTAAGGGGCACCTTAGGGCAGCAGTTAAACGCTGGGAGGATGTGCAAAAGTCCTCTTACTGGCGCGGAATTCCAGGTTTGCGACAGGCGAAGGAATTTATTTCACCTTCGTCGGCCAGGGCCAAGGAATGTCTCGTACTTAGGAAACCTGAGTTGAGGCTGCTTACCGGCTTCCTCACAGGTCACATCCCCTTAAGGTATCACCTTAAGAAAATGGGCCTAAGTCCGACGGATAGATGTCGCTTCTGTGACATGGAAGCGGAATCAGCGGAACATGTTCTGTGCCATTGCCCAGCCATTTTCTGCAAAAGGTTACAACATCTAGGAGGGAGAGTAATGAGCCCGGATGGTATGCACCATATACCGGCCGTCAGTATTGTCAGGTTCATTAAGAGCCTGAATATTGACTGGACGGCTCATTAAGTAGGGTCCATGCACAAAAGATCTTTTAGGTCGCAGTGCGGGGTGGCTTGAACGCCCACATGGCCCTCAACTAATAATAATAATAATAATAATACAAATGTATGTGTTTCACTTCGGTTTAGTTTAAAAATGCTGATCCCAGCCCAACCTTATGGCTGAAAAATTCTTCAAGCTATGAAATAACAGGTTTTATATTAGGAACTATTTATATGATCTCCAAAACAATTCAGATTTAAATTTCACTAAAATTCACCATTGTTTCATTTGATGCTGGAGACTGAGAAGATATCATGAATTAGCTAAGTATATAAGTTAAGCACAAGATAGAACCATGTCCTCAAGTTTCTATGGGAAGTTCAATATTAATTAAGTCAAATTATCAAATATAGAAATGCGCGTGTGCTAACATGATACACCTGCATAGTTTTTATAACATAAATTAAAGTTCAATCATCAAAAATGTAAACTCTTGCATATTTTTTATTACATAAAGAAAAGTAAAAATGTAGATTGTTAGATATAAGTTGGTTACTGAATAAAGTGGACATAGTCCTAAAAAATATTTTTTTAGTTTAAACCACGAGTATAAACTTAACTTATATATGTATATGTGTACATACATTTGGCGAATATAATTTTTGATTTACATTCACAAAATCCGCAATATTTCTTCATTTTGAGCAATGGTTTAATTAAGAAAACCGACCCCAAATGATATGACCCAAGGAATTTTTCAGAGGAATAAATTTCAGTTGACTGGATGCAGTTCTCGATGCATATGCCACTGGATATTCATTTTACATCAAGCCCGAGCCAAGCCCATCTTTCGATGCATCAGTCTGAATAACAATTGATTTGGCTGGATCGTATGGCTTTAGGACCGGATCCGACGTAATAATTTTCTTGAGATTTTCAAGCTCACGATCATGTTTCTCATTCCACTCAAATGGAATATTCTTTCCCGACAGTAATCGTAACAGTTGGCTTTTTAATTTTGAGAATTGCCTCAATATGTTTTGGCTCCGGCTTAATTTTTCCTTTTGTTAAAATATGACCCATGCATTTTACTTCCGATTTGCGATACTTAATTTTTTCAGGATTAAACTTGATATTATTTAAGCGTGCACGCTCAAGAACCGTTACCAGAGTTTTATCGTGTTCTTCCACATTAGAGGCTACTATTCCAATATCATCAAAATACACAAAGACTCCCGGTATGTCACCAAATATTTGAACCATACGTCTTTGAAAAATCTCTGGTGAAACATTCAAACCAAATGCTAACCTTTCAAATTTATAACGACCAAATGGTGTCATAAATGTTGTTAGTTCCGAACTTTTTCCATTCAATTCCAGTTGCCAGAACCCATTTGAACAGTCCAAGACAGTGAATATTTCTTTGTTACCCAGTCCCAATGTTAAATCATCTATGGTAGGAATCACAAAATGTTCGTGCTTAAGGCACTTATAAAGTGGTTTTGGATCTAAACCAATGCGTAAATCACCATTTGATTTCTCAACCACCTGTAAATTATTAACCCAATCCGTTGGGTGAGAGACCGGTGAAATGATTCCATTTTTAACCATTTCCTCAAGTTTTGGTTTAAGTTTTTTAACTATCGTGTCTGGAAAACGTTTTCTATAATGAACGACTGGCATTACATTTTCTTGTAAATGTATTGTAATTTTTCCTAGAATTTTACCAATTCCGTAAATACATCACTATTGTCATTTACGAATGTCTTTATCCGCCGAGACGGTAATTGAGTCAACATTCAAGCGTTTAACCAGTTTGAATTCAGTGCATGTTTCACGTCCAAGTATTGGTTCATATGAATCATCAACAACTAAAAATTCCGTTAATTTATTTTCATTCCGTTCTGAATCAACAAGCTGAAGTTTAGCCATACCAAAAATTTTAACTTTATTACTACTATAATCATATACCGGCCGGTTATTTTGTTCATTGCTCATTTTAACTTTGAGTTTCTTAATAAATTTTACTGGAACACAATTGACATCAGCGCCCGTATCGATCTTAAATTTGACTACCTCCTCTCCTATTCTGTACGTCTTCGTTCATATTTAATTTTTCTTTCCGATTGAATTTAATCTATAAATATAATTATCCAGACTCAGCGTGTTTTCTATCTTATAAATATTCTCCTTTTCAATTTCATCTGACATTCCACCCCAACTAAGATCGTCGACCCGTTTTCCATTCGACTTTGAATCCGATGTACTTGCATTCGATATTTTGTTAGCGTCCGTTTTACTATTTTTTCGACACATACGCCGGAAACGTCCCCTTTTACCGCATTCACAGGTGAAATTTTTTGCTGGACACTTGCTTCTGTGCTCTGCATTCCATTCGCCCCCACAGTTGAAATTTTTTTTTTTTTTTTTTTTTTTTTTTTTTTTTTTTTTTTTTTTTGTTTGTTTTTTTTATTTCATTTCATCTCAGAAAAAAAATTTTACATTATGTAAATTAAAATTAAAAATTGAAATGAAATAAGAAGAATTCATTGTCGAAAATCGACAGCTTTGAATTCTCCTTTTACAAAAATATACAGAATATGAATAAGAATAAAAAATAAAAAATGAAAAAACATAAAATAATAAAACTATTAATAATACCAATACCGAGCAGTTATCCACTATAAGACTTTGTTATGTTTACTTGCTATACATCGAAAAATTAAATCAAATTGTAATAAAGCCATTAGTTTTCTTTATGTGACCACACGAAACAAATTTGTGACATCAGGCGTTTCAAAGAGCCAATCCTTAACTCTTGACAGAAACGATTTAGAATGAATTAGCCTCCTAATCAAATCAGGTAAATTATTGAAAAATGTTGGTGATGCAACAAGGATGTAGCGCCGGAAGTGATCATTAAAAAATCTAGGAATACTGTACAGGAATTGATGGTTTGCACGAAAGTTATACCGTTCATCGAATCTTATTATCTGTTGACCGCTACGCCTAAAAAAAATTTTTAAAACCTTATAAACATACAGATGTTGCAGCGGTAAAATATTGTTAGCCTTAAATAGAACCCAAGATGGTTCGGTTCTTTTCTTCCGCAATATGGTGCGCAAGATCATTTTTTGTTGCACATACAACGGTTTTAAAATAGTAGGGACACAACCACCCCAGCAAGGTAAACCGTATTCAATTTTAGTCATTACCAACGCATGATACGTCATTTTCAGGACGGAAGCGGGGCACATGTCGCGAAGAAGGTAAAAAATTCTGGATGCGGACGCAAGATAATGTTTTAGATTAGTGACGTGAATTTTCCAATTTAGGTTAGAGTCTAGATGAATTCCAAGATACTTAAATGAGTTTACCAATTCAATATTCAAACAATCAGTATGACAATTAGTGGGAGAACATTTAGAAATACTGTGATATGTTACTAGATTGTTATTATTTGGAGTTATTATCCCAGAAATTCTGAAAAACATATACTTGGTCTTATCACTTAGAATTAAGTAATGCTTATCAAACCATTTATTGAGAACCCCGAGATCAGAATTAATCATGGATGTGATGTCAGTTGTAGATTTAGCAGTATAAGCTAAAGCTAAATCGTCAGCAAAAGCAGTACTGCTGCCATTTAATTTAAGCTTGAAAATGGAATTAGTGTAAATCAAAAACAGCAAAGGACCCAGCACTGATCCTTGGGGAACGCCAACATCGACAGATTTAGAGGCGCTTAAAGTACCGTTAATTTTAACTCTCACAGTTCTATGCTTCAAGTACGAAGCAAACCATTTGTTTGCTACCCCTCTAAAACCAATGTTATGCAGAATAGACAACAAAAGTCTATGTTCAACCATGTCAAACGCCTTAGAAGCATCCACAAACAACCCAGCACATACATTACCACAGTTCAGTCCATTATGAATAGTGTCTAGAAACTCTAGCAAAGCTGATTCAGTGCTCATGCCTTGACGGAAACCATGCTGATGTGCACTAAGTACATTAAATCGATCTAAAAAGCTAGTAACTCTGCTTTTAACAACTTTCTCTAATACTTTCAAAATAACTGGCTGTAGTGCGATCGGCCTATAGTTCCCTTTAACCGATCGATCGCCTTTTTTAAAAACAGGAATAATAGTTGCCGATTTCAGTCTCGCAGGTACTAAAAACGCAGGTAAATAAAAACGTTTGTTGTTTACGTTAATTGCATTTACTGAAACGGTGCCTATGTTTTCCGATAATGTTACAGCTGCGATCGATTGCTTTGATGCTAAAATGATCTTGTTAATATTCGCTGATTCAAACGTTTTACACATTTCAACGACACGTTCCAATGTTTCTTCACGTCCATCGAGCAACTTCAATTGAAGTTTCTTGTCAAAAATCTCAGTAATTATATGGTCACGTAACAATCGATCTTCATACGATGCTCCGCACTTACAGTTGAATTTACACCGTTCGATTTGTGCGCGAAGCTCAGTCAAAATATCATTGAATGGTTGACGTTCCCTTTGAATCAAATTATTGAATTTAAATGATTCCATTGTCACATTTTTTTGTGGTAAACAATGTGCATCAAAGGCTTCCAATACTTCCTTCAATGTTCGTTGCTTTGTGTCACTTTCCGTACGTTCAGCTTCAGTATCTGTCGCCATTATTGTATACGAGTCGACTGTACCAAGCAAAGCATCTTGTGATCCATCATTTGGAAATAGTGTATTATACATGCTGGCGCCCTTTGTTCCAATCAACCAAAGAAAAATTGAGACTTTTGTTGATTTTGGTTGTTTCATTTTGTCTTTGGCGATCATATACACCAAAAAATCACGTTTCCAACTTTTCCAATCCGATGACAAATTTGCACAATCCAATTCTCTCAAATCTTTCCGTGTATCAGCCATTTTGGTTAATATTTATTTTTTAACTTCTGACACCATGTAATAAGCGAGTTAACAATTAAAACACATTAATTTAAATAAATTAATATTAAGAGTTTATTTCAACAAGGATCTTTTGTACTCCGCTTATTAAGGTTGAAAAGACAACTGAACTTTTTTACATGCCATTTCGTTGCTCGCCTACTTAAAGCTAGGCTTGTTACAGTTATATGTTAAAAATTAGTTTTACTATTAATTTAAATTTAAATTTTGTATTTGATAAAATCCGTACAAATTTACAACTCACAAATACAACAGTTAAATATTACATTAGGGGTTGTCAATTAACTACATATGTATGTCACGCTATTTTTGACCAAATTATCACAGCTTTATTCCCTCTGATAAATCTAAGTCACAAATTTTGTAGCCCCTTCATCTCACAAACTAAATACATATTGATTTAAATTTTTTAATCAATATTTATTCGAATATACAATTTATTTATTAGTTTAATTGTGTGACGTCACATTTTATAAAACTTCCCTTACACCCACCGTCACACCACGACAGCCGAAATTCCTTAATTTTATTTAGTTATTTATTTGTTTGTGAAGAATAAATGAAAAATTAGAGTTTACTGTTAAAATTTTTATTTTTTAACACGTTTTAACTAATTGACACATATGTAGTCTTAATTCAGGGAAAAACAAAAATGTTATTTGTATTCTAACTTTACAACGTTTACTTTTCATGTTCTCCGTATATTATTTGGCAAATTCCTTGAATTGGATTTTGTGTTAAAACACTTCTCCGGTTTCCAAAGTTCAGATGATTAAAGTATTATAGAGAATTGCTTGAATTTTTAGAAGGCTTTTGACGTATTTGTTCAATTTATAAAAAATGTTGTTAGGCGCAATTTTCTAAATACGGGTTAGGCAGTCGACAGGGATCGTTGAATTTCCGTTATTAATGCTTCTTAATGAATCAGAACAATAGTTTGAACATCTTCCACTTTGATTTAATCGTTGTGAAGATTTTCTTTCTTCTACACTTCCAGCATTTTTACACTAGTCATTAGCCCAAATTATTTCGTCTTAACAGCCAATAAATTCGAAATTTTAATAAATATCAAGGAATGATTTAAATTGTTCGTTGAGGTATTTCCTTCTTTACATCCGCGCATTTCATTTTGCAATGTGCACACTTATCAATAAATCTTATCAATTGGCTTTAAATGTAAACAGTTGCATCTTGATTCTAGTCATCATGACTGTCGTTTGGGACAGTAACCAAATTATTATTACACTGCGGGTCGACAACAACACTGAAACTAATAAATTCACTGATCGAAATGGACTGAGAAGAGTTTCTCTGACATTAATTATATTCAAACGAACGTGCATCTATAATAATTTGGCCGATAATGTAAAACAGGAACTTTGTTGGTTTATTTAGGTGATTTTCTAAATATAAAATACGTTAATAGAAGGCTTGGTAACTCTATTGGACTGTGATCAGATTATAAACATTTTAGTAGAAAAAAACTCTCTTTTGCTGTATCTATTTATATAGTGTTGCCCCTGGAGGTTATTAGAAATGTCTCATTTTTTCTGGCTGAAAATTCTCTGCTATTTTATACCCATATCTCAGGGATTTTAAGAGTTTTAAAGGTACTCCTAAGTTTATCTGCCATTTTCGAGATTTGTTGAAAAAATGTTTCAAGATTATTCGTAATTCCTAATTCCTATAGAAATCATATTAGTTCGATAATTTCAATTTTTTTTTTAAATTTTAGAATTAATATTAGTAGTTTATGAAAATTAAAAATTCAGAGTTGGGAAATTTTTAAAATTTTGAATTTTTTTAAAATATTTACAATTCTAGAATAGTTTATCAAATATTGTTCAGAATTATAGTTTTGTATAATTAATTCGAAATTAAAACGAAATTTCACGAAGTGTTTTTTTGTTTAATTTTGAGAATTATTAATTTGGATTTTTAAAATTTTGTCTATTTTGTAATAACCCAAAGAATGTACCAGCTTTACACATATGTATGTATGTTTAAGAAAGAAAATCGAATCCTAGCGAATTAACATAAATAACGAAACAAACCCTTCTTAAGCCCTGACCTCTATTATTATCATGATTGTAACGTAACTGGTAAGCTAATATTAGTTTTTTTAATTAGTTTATGCAGATTAAAAAACTTTAAATAAGTTGTTGTTAGTTTCTAAAGATTGTATTGCTAAAAATATATCACGTTTAGGATTTATTTATCAAAACACAATACTATAACGAACTCATAAGACCGTTTTCTTAATCTTTATAATATAATTTTTTTACCATATACATTTTTATATGTATATAATGGACAAAAGTATACACTTCACTTTCGTTTGTGTGTGACCCACTTTTCCATCTAATTTTCATTTGTATACAGATTATATGTATACATAAAACGAAGAAATATAAAAATAACGATATGTACTGCGTGCGCATCTAATCAATATCTAAAATTCAAATATGGCATGAATGTATATTAATGGAGTAGTTTATGGTGTGTACAGTTCGACCTAAAATAGGTCTAGTACTGCATTATATTGATTGGCTAACGATTTGCATATGGCAATCTTATTCTAGTTGCATTCTCAGAATTTAGCTGCCACAAGTATTGAAAAAAAAAAAATGATTGTGCCCAAACAACTTAAGGTGCCTAGTGTACCGTACCGTACCGTAAAAAAACCAATAATTTATTTACATAACCAACATAATAATGAGAATATGGAGACAGAGCCAAGTAGTATTTCGGAACTGTAACTTAAGCCAAATCGAACGGGAATGAAAGAAACAACTCGCTGCTGGTTAAATGAAAACAAATTTTCCAGTGTTTTTTTTTTGTATGTATGTATACATATGTACATATCAACACACCTTTTTCTCGTTTAACCAAGTAAAATACAAATACACATACATTCGCAGTGGAAAAACAATTGAAAATTTCCCAATGCTATACACAATTTTAAGTTGAATAAATTTTTATTTTAAATTTGTTTTTCATTTGTTCAACAACAATCAAAAGCGCGCAAGCAAGCGTTCAAGTAATAAAATGACATAAGAGGAAAAAAAAAATTAAATTTTTTTTTGTTTTGTTATTTATTTTCAAAGATGTGAACAAATTTTAGTTTATTTTATATTTTTATACACAACAATCATGTGATCTGTGAAAATCTGTTTTTCTAAAATAATATTATGTAATAAAATAAAAAAAATAAGAAATGGATTAACATTAAACAATTAATTATCTATAAAGTGTTTTGTGTGAAAATTATATTATTACATTACATATTTGGTGAGAAAATTTATGTGAAATTTTTGCGTATAATATCGAAAATAGTTCGAATTTTCGAAATTTTCAGCATTAAAGTGGCGCATGACGTTTCAAATATAAAAATTTCATTACGCGCATGTCTAAAATTAAAATTTATTAATATGTATTAAAATTGTACAGAATTCTGGCACAAATAACCAAAAAGCAACATAAAATATCGATTCAGTTCAGTGAAGGCTTTAAAATTAATCTTGCGACCCAAATTTTTTTTTTTTTTTTACTAATGACCATCCCAAAAATCAAATTAATTGTTTTTTTATGGTTTTAAAACCTATTTTGAAAATAATGAGATAAGATTTTATAGAAATGAGGGCAAACTTCATACTATATATTTTATTCAAGGTAACTTCACAACATTATCTTACGCCTAATGTAAAAGTTTACATTATTACACAACACATTGAATAAAATTATAATATTCCAAGGTTATTTTGCATAGTGTATTAGAAAATATAATGATTAGGTAACAAACAGCTTTTTTGTATTTTTTTTAATAAAATTTTGATCCACCCTTTATAAACAAATGCAATGGAATTTAAAATTGGCATGCATACCATCATACAATATACACAACTACTACTCAAATAAACGGCCCATTGTTTACACTATATAAAAGAATGTTGGTAACAATTGAATGAGGGAAAGAACCGAATTTGTATTCATAACTACACTCCTGTTTTTTTCTTTTATGTGTGCACAGTATTTGAGCATACAGGGTAATACGAAACAAAAATCCTAATGTTGTATTTCAAGTTATAAAATATTTAGAGAGGGGAATATTGATATACATACAACATAAAATTACTTTACATACATTCACCTAATACACAATTACAAAACATAAATAAGATTTTTATGTTTTTATTTTGTTTTGTTTTATTTATCTCATGCTGCAGTTGCATTAGTATAAGTGCACGTGTCCTCACATAAAAGAAAACAAAAACAAAATTCTATAGATACATAATGCAACAAACAAAAATACAACGGTTACACGACGAAAAACTATAAAAATGTATATATATATATAGTGCACGTGCTTTGGAGTAAAAGAGATCGTTATATAGAATAGGAGATGTAATGTACACACAGTTCGTTGACCTTTCCTAGAGTGCACGTGCAACCAAATGTAACGTTCGTTCTTATATAGAATTAAAATTACAAAAAAATAGTTTTTCTGTTACTTTTAATTTTGGATTTGGGTTATTTCGATAGTTGTTGGTGTATTACTCATCTAATTATTAGAATACAATATCTGCCGCAGGGCTCTTGTAAGTGATTCGGGTAAATTATTTTCTAAATAGCCCAAACTGTTCGAATCGAAGGCTTACGGACTTACGGTACGATATGTTTAGAAAATCCAGGGTTTTCTTTGTCATAATCGCGTTTTTTTTGTATTTCAATTGATGAATATCACGAAATATTTAATGGGGGTATATTTAGTGTGTTGTAAAATTTTGTTATTATTCGTTTTTGACTTAAAAATTATTAGAATTTCCGGTCAGTATCAAAAAAATATTAGTTTTATTCTTGCTTCTACACTTCTCCAGAGCATACAATAAAATTGCGCAAGGAAGACACGCAAAATCATAAAGCATACGGCAAAAATCGTTCTATTAGTTTAAGCTACTCTATCAGTTTAGATCAGAGATGGGTGGCAGTGTCGGAAACTAGTATTTATGACACAGTTTTCGACACTTTTTAACACAAGTTCTTGACAATCTTTCAAAACCTGTATTTTCAACAATTTTTGACAGCCAGAAAAACTGAAAAATCTAAAATTTTAGTTTTATTTCAGAGATGGGTATAACGCTAAAAAATCTGACATTTCGACAATCTTGTCAAAATAGGTCAAAAATCCTAAATTATGGTCTAAACCTGTCGAAAAGTGTCAAAAACTTTCTAAAAGTGTCAAAAACTGTCGAAAAGTGTCAAAAACTGTCTAAAAGTGTCAAAAACTGTCGGAAAGTGTTGAAAAAGCTGTGCGATTGATATTGAGAAAAAACGAATAAAATATTCTTCTTGTTCCATGAGCAAGTTTTTGAAATACACTGGTAAATTTTGAAAACCTTTAAACTGTTGAAATAGTTAGGAACGTAAATAAAGTTAAAATTTTATATTTTTCAATTTTATTCGCTGTCAAAAAGTCATGTCAAAAAGTGTCGAAAAGAAAGACTGTCAGGAACTCGTGCCAAAAAGTGTCAAAAACTGTGTCATAAATACTACTTTTCGACACTACCCAGCTCTGCTTTATTTGCGTTCAGAACCTTTCTCACGAAATAATAAGAATATTTTGCTTCCTCTTTCTCGTAATTCGCACGAACAGCTTTTAAGTCCAGATATGGGTAAAACCTTTAATTATGACTTAAAACTGTCGGAAAGTGTTAAAAGCTGTGCGTGTGATATTTGAAAAGTTTCGAAAATGTTCAAACTTTTGAAACAGTTCTGAACGTAACTGAAACTAACATATTTTTACATTTTTCAATATTTTTCGCTGTCAAAAAGTCGTGTCATAAAATGTCAGAAACAAAGGTTTTGAAAAACTGAAGAACTCGTGCCAAAAGTGTCGAAACCTGTTTCATAAATTCTAGTATTCGATACTACCCATCTCTGTACTCAACACTTTCCGGCAGTTTTTGACACTTTTCGAAAATGTTTGACACTTTTTGACAGTTTATGACCATAATTTAAGATTTTTGGAATATTTTTAGTGTTTTACCCATCTCTTGTTAAGATTAATTTAGCTGTTACTTGACAGCGAAAACGGCCACTCAAACTAAAGGGAATATGAAAATATTATTTTGTCAGGTTCTGTTAAAGATTCATTCGCTGACACGTCAAATATTGCTTAAGGAAATAATTTTGTCAAATTCCGTAATATTTTGTACTAACTGTTTAATTAAATATTCATGTTTTACCAAGCTTTGTATAAAGTGGATTTTCATAACAATAACGTTTGTTAAACTAAAGTAGTAGGACTAATATTGATTATTTCTTTTGACATTAGTCGTATTTCCATGAGAATTTTACAACATCAATTGCTCGCGATACGAATTAAATAATTCAAATCAAAAGTTTGAATTATTTAGTTCATTCCTAATTTTAGTTGTACCACCAAGAAAATAATTCGCGACTTGTTTCCATGAGAAAAAATAATTCGAATTAAATTTTTCTCATGGAAGTACAGCTAATACCAACAAAAAAACATTATTGTAATGAAAACCTGCCTTAACACGGAAATCAATGTGGAAATGTCAAAATACGTTAAGAAATTATCTGTATCTGTCAAGTTATGTTACGGTATGGGTGGCTGATAAGGAAATAATTTCGTCAATTTCTGTATTGTTTCTTATTCTTTCTGATTCACTGGTTAGCCCTTAATGCTTTAACAATTTTTTTAGTGCATCAATTCTATAGTGAAGGTAAATCGGATTTGAAATGACCTGCATTTCAAACCGTTAAATCAAATTTTAAAAAATAAAATTCATTTGCAATAACAAAATTACTAAAAATAGTTCAAATCTATAAGTACCACCTCATTGTTAGATATTTTTATTAAAATTAATTTAATTTAATCCAATTTTATATTTTGGCTGCTGTTAAGCTAAAATGCATCCGTCAAGATATAAAATAATTTTTTGCAATGAAATTCTATTAATTTCAATAAAATTTTGTAAGAATAAGTAAGTTGGTATTTACAGATTTTAACTATTTTATAATAAATTGACGGTTTGAAATACCGATTAGCCGTTTGTATGATCGTTTTGACGTTTTAAACCGAGAACTAAAAAAGCTAAAAGCCAATTATTTTTTGAGACACTTCAATGCGCTGGATCCGCAAAATATGTACATTTCTTTCGTATTATTATTTTAACGAAATAATTTTAAAGCTAAATCGAACAAGCTACATACAGCAGTTATCGGGATTCATTTCTAATCTCTACAATTCTAAAGATTTTTAGTGTAGAATTTTCTATTATCCAACTATCGAGTAGTTGTTGTTATCGAAGAAGCGTTGGAAGAAGCGAGTTTGTAATGTATATAATAGTATATAGAATTTTACAATAATTTTCTCAACCTTCTATAAAATTTTGGAAATTTTAAAGAGAACTTTGAAATGTACAAACTGCAAATTGAAAAATATGAATTTACATTGATATGTAATTATAAATTACAAATATAATTATAAAATTTACTTTTATGTAACTAAAATAGAAAATTAGAAAACCAAAATTGAAAAATTTAATTTTGATTTTGAAAAGTATAATTTTGATCCAGAAAAGTATTTAAAGTGGAAATGTATCAGAAAGTTTTAAATTTGTCATAAACCGATGTTTTAGGTATCCTTATTACAATCCATCCAACCACTGCCAACCGCTGAGACTAGTAATTTATTGTATCAAGCAAAAGCTTAACATTTAACAACTAATATTGACATTTCGTATAGTTTGACAATAACAGAACACTTACTGGAAATGGATAAAAGTTCTTTAAGTTTCAGGTCTTTTTTGACTATGTTAATTTTCTTCAGAAAGCCGTAACTTTTTTTGGTTAACTGTAAAACGATGACTAATAAGGGACTGCCGAACCTTTCCAATTTTATTGCCAATAAAACTTTTGTGATAAAGTTGGTAAAATACAGCTGATTCAACTAAATCAAATACCAAGCATTAATGACCTAGATAGATTAAGCTTGACCTATTTATATTATTTTACACAACTCATTAGATTAGCTAAATAATTGATGTACTAATTAGGGTCATTGAATAGTAATAAAAAATTTCCAAGAAAACCATCTTAATACACTTTTTACGTGCTATTCCCCTTGATACGTTCAGTAAAATGAAAATTGCAGCGATACACAAATATTTTAACAAACGTAATGTCACACGGGTTATACCACAAAAAAACTTTTTTTTTGTTTTGTACAACACCGTATTTTCACGTTTCACTATAAAACATACTAACAAATAGAAAAAAAAGAACACAAAACAAAAAAAAATTGTTACTTGATAAAATTGACGCTTCCATTTATTTTCTCTGCAGTATTCATTAAGAATTCGTGGAAGACGTTGGATTAGTTTCGAGCTGAATTAATTTTTTTTTTTTTTTTGTAAAAATTTTGTAATACACGTCGGAAAATTATTTTATCTTCTAATTCGGTTTTTAATTATTTTTTTTTTGTATAGTGATTTTAATTAATATTAATAAACAGTGTTTTACATAATATACATAGTTTGACCTGATTTTAAAACATTATAAAAGTGAGATTGCGCAATATATTAAAGTGTTATATATTTCTACATAATATATTAAACTGTTATAAAAACTATTTTATGTTATAAAAATGTAAAAAAAACAAAAAATCGATATATGTTTTATGTATGTGTGTGTGTTCTAATTAGAAAAATATTTTTTTTTTCTACAATTTCGGGTCGTGTACTGTATGAGCGTCCCACTTCGTCGTCATATATTTTAAATGTATATAAGATTTCTCATATATAATTTCTTATATACTTCGTTACAAATACATACGTACAAAAAAAATATTTAATAGAATGCGGCGAATGCGCGCGCAATCCGAAGTTTGCCGAACAAAAATTTATAAAATAAAAAAAAAAAATTCTGATGAAATTAAAAAAAAATTATTTTTAATAAATTTACTCAATCGTCAATGAGTCGTCGTGGCGCGAAGTCTAGTTTAAATTTGGTTTTTTGTTGTTCGATTAAATAAAAAAAATTCTAATTAAAAAAAAAAAAGTTAAAATTTTCTTTTGTATTAGTTTTAAAATTAAATTAAGTAATTTATATATTGTGATAACATTAAATTTTAGTGATTTGTATTAAATTTTGTGATTGAAATTTTTTTATTTTTTATATACATATATACATACACCACCAGAAATATGTATTATTGCGTAATGAGTTTTTTTTATCGCGACCTAATTTCGTACTTCCGCATTGAAATAACGGCCATATTGGATATTTAAAATACTACATGGAAAATGGAAATTTTATTAAATTTTTTTTTTATTTTTTGCTATGTAATTAGTGCCTTTATATAAAACGTGATTTTGCTAGCGGACGAATTTCGTTTGGAAACGTGTTTAAAAAAAAAAAAATTGTGTAAGAATGATGTCACCAACAACTGTAATTTCCTGTTTTATCGTCATTGTCATTGATATGCGCGATATGTGTAATCCGTTGTGCCTGTGGGAGTGAGATTTAGGCTTACTTTGATATTTTATGGTTTATTTGGACCGTTAAGTCAGTCTTTTTCTCTCTCCTATAGGAGTAACGGAAAATTCAACAATAATTTTCTAATACAATATAGAGGAAACATAATTAATTTTTTTTTTTCTTTTAAATTAAAGTTCGGTAGAAACAAAAGAAACGCGTTGCCTTATATTATGTGTGAAAATTTTAATTAATTTACACTTCATATATATATAAATTAAGAAATTGGCTGTGAAACTTTTGTGATTACTGGAAAATAATTTTCATCATTTTATATTAGGCACACCTTTAAGTGCTAAAAATACGGTCGAAGGGTTAAGTATAAATACGAAACAAATGTATATGGAGCATGCGTTTAGAAGGAGTTCTCATCCTTTTAAACGCCTTCTTTTTTTTTATTTTTATTTTTTTATTACGTATTATTTCTATTTAGGGGAAGGGTCACATGAAAACGAAAGTGATGTTATATGTATATATGTACTAATATATATGATTTGCCCCACCCCTGCGCATCCTGTTATATCGTTGTTATATACTAATTTTTTTGTATTTTAAATTTAATTTTTAATGTCCTAATTACGTAGACGTGTGAATCATCCATTATAAAAATTAATACAAAGACCTACTTTTCCCATACATATTTAATAAATTGCGCGAAATGTACACATACATATACGTTTGTTGCTAATAAAATTATTTTTATTCGTTTAGTGAATATATACAATGTGTGTTGCTATGCAGTCATTTTAATGTGTATATGTGAAACAAAGAGAAAATTTAGGTTACGTAACTGTTATTTTTTCTAAGCCATTCTAATTATACAGTTCACACCCGTTAAATTAGGACATCCCTCCTCTCTCCTACTATCTAAATAATAAATGTATAATATAAATTAGAAAGAGAACATATAATTTCTATTTTTATGCCATTTTTGTACTCAACCATTTTGTTTAAAAAATGAAAAACGAACAAAAAATACAAACTTACAAAATGGGGCAAATCGTTCTGTTCTTTTCTAATTTTTGATCAAAATTAATTTTTTTTGTGTCACCGGGTGGGATGAATAACGCGGTGGACGAACATAGAACAAACATAAAAAAATTGTGCTATTTTTAAAGCTTTTATGTATTTGGGAAGATTTTTTAGAAATACGAAAGACCTTCAAAAAAACAAAAACTTACAACATGGCGGGAAATAATTAGGTTTGTTGTGTGTGAACATAATGCTCGAACGATATTTTTTTTCTGCGTCTATAAATAGCCGCCCCAAATCGAATGAATATAAATGTAATCGCAAACGATTTTTACTAGAAATTTCGATAAAAAATAGTTTTAGTTACTATACACTAGACAAGAGGCACATCTAATTGGTGTGATAAGGCGCGCGAAATATTGATAAAAAATTTAATTTGTTTCTTTTTATTTTAATTTTTATGTCCCATATTATACAGTATAGTAATGAAAAGGGCTGCACACCACAATGGATTGACCGCTTAAGACAAGACCGCGATGACGTTGACAAGAATGCAGCCAATTTATGTAATTTATTATAAAATAAAAACTTTATATTGTACATCAACCGCAAAAAACTATTTTATTATCATTTAATTTAATTAGTAATATACTTTGCACTGTGCACGTTTCTTCGCGCGATCGTTGTGCTTTACGTCATGATTATAATAAATTGTAATTGTTTTCTAAGTAATTAATAGTTAATTATCCATTGTTTGAGTTTTTTTTTTGTTTTTATAAATAGGTTTACATCGACATTATGTAAAATACGTGATTGAATAAAAAGATACAAAACAAACATTCAACTAATGGCCAATTGAAGCCGTTAATATTATTTTGCCTTTTTATAGTTTTGTTTGTAATTTAATCGTCATCTGTTTACATAAAAACATTAATGAAATTTCCCAACTGTATAACTATAGGATTGAGAATTTTACAAGCTCTCAAGAAAAAGTTTTAACAATGTTCATCATTTTAAAAATAATTTTTGATTGGAATTGTTCTTATACCCCGAGCTACGAAAAGATAAATTAAAGTTCAAAAAATAATTTTCTGATCGTTAACTTATATTTTTCAAAGAATCCTCGTAGAACGACTAATTGCAAAGTACTTTGGCGCTCGGTAAAAGTCAAAGTGAAACATTTTTTAAATATTAAACAGTGAATAGTAAAATTGAATATTGAGCAGTTATAAAAATCTTTTAAAAAGATTCCAAAAATGTCAATTATATTTTCAGTTACATCTTACATGTCAATATTTGGCAGTGAACCGGGTCCAAAATATTTCACAGTAACTGTCTAAAATTATTCGATATGTAGTCGAAAATCCACCAAACGGAATGTATAGCAGATTCCGTTTTATTGAAAGGGTAGGTATACGTCTTTTAGCAAAAAAACGTTTCGCAAACGAAGGTTTGATCAAATTTAGCAAATAAAACCTTTGGCAAAGAAGTATGAATGGCAAATTCACTTAAGTCAAATATTTGTTTGACAAATTAATTTTTGGCAAATAATTCTTGAAGAATAATTTGCCAAAAAGTAATTACTCTAAAATTTGAACAAAAAATTAAGAATGACTGGAATTCCTTGAATAAGGATAATTTCAAAGCAGGCATAGATGATCCCAACATTAAACGGAATTAGCGGGTTTTTGTAAGAACGAATTGGCAAAGGAATATTCTCGTCATGATTACAAAGAATTATTGGAAATCACTCTAATTTTTTTGGGCATGATACTAAATGAAAATGTCCCGTTTCCGTCAGCTAGGGCCTATGCATCATGCTCGCTGGATGTCCAAAGCCATTTATGTATTGATAATATCTATGTGTAATGAAGAATTTAATTTAACAGCACAAGAACATAAGAATTTATGGGACATTTGCATTTTTGTCGTACGATTTTATGTGGAAATTTGGTTCCATTGGACTAAAGCACGAAAGCTGGAATTGAACTATATTTACGAGATGTTTATTTCTACAAAACAAATAATGAAAAGTTGGCGATGGCTATACGATAGAATGAATACCCAGAAGCGACATAATGCGATTTTTATATGGAGAAAAGTGGACTCATTTTTTTTGACCTTGGTTTATCGAAGGTAAGATTTTCGGTGTTAAATTATCGTTCAGTGGCTGAAAATTCAAAATTAACATGTAAAATATAAGGTAAGAGCAAAAATTTCTTGGTCCACGTAATGTCGGTTCTGGTTGTTTATTATTCTGTGACTAAACCATCTTCGATTAACCCAATATTTTTTCTGTTTAACTTTTTTGCATAAACCTCACATTTCTAGGGGGTGTCCCGTTAGATATTGGAATTTGCGAAAATAAGGGCCACCCTAGATGGAACGATTGCTTAGATGACCTAAGCTTTCTATTGATATGTATATCTAATGTCACGATTGCTTCCCCAAAAAAACAGAAAATTTCAAATTGAATTTTGGAAATAAACTTTTAACGGAGACGTGAGAATGAAACGAGGATTCTTTTAAAAAGGAGGGTGCTCGAAGAAATTTAAGACTCAAGTGTCAGCAGGGAAGGTTATGATATAACAGGAGGCCACCATCGCAAAGTTTTTGGGGAAATTGAGGAGTGGTCGAAATGTGTTGGTAAAGTTAAAAATTTACGTTATTGTGGCTTAGAATAAATGCTTCATCGACCTTGTAATATACTGGCACCAAACGATTATTTCTTATTTCCAAATAATTGTTAACCACCAAGTGGTCGACAAGTAGGAAGGGGAGGTTATTAGTCAGTGAACTTGATTAATTTTCAGATTTAGACGAAGAATAGGAAATTTCCAAGGTAAAGCGACGGACATTGGGATTGTTACTAACCAGACCATTTTTTATTAATAAGATCGTAAGCTCATTCAGATAAGTGTGGTCGAACAGGGCTTTAGTTCTTGTGGATCTCGAGTATCAAAGATGCTGTTTAGCGAATAGATGATTTAGGGCTCAATTAAGAAAGCATTATCAATAAAGAAGAATAAAGAAGATGCAATAAATTATATCATTACACCTGTGTTGAGCGGAATTTTAATAAGTACAGTAAGTTGTTTAAGGAATGTCCCTTGGTGTTTAACACTTTCGAGGACATGACGGCAAATGCCGTCAAAAGCAAAAACTTTCGTTTAGGACATGACGGTATATACCGTCATCGAAAATAAGTTGCTTTGGGGCATGACAGTTAGCACAGTCAAAAAAATAGCACTTTTATGTCCTAGCAAAATGTATTGCAATTTTAATTAGGAGCCTTTTGTAGAACTTCTTTCGTAATTTTGTTTTGTTCAATATTTTTTTCGTTTCGACGATCACAAAACGGTATGACGGTATATACCGTCATGTCCTAAACGAAAGTTTATTTTGTTGACGGCATTTGCCGTCATGTCCGCGAAAGTGTTAAGGAATCCGCCAAAATTTGGAAGAAGATAATTTTTATGAGGAGTTCAGCAAAATTAATTATTTCATCACAGAGTTGAAACAACACTTGACGGTAAGTCTTTTGAAATTATTAAACAGTTACGAGAAATAAACAATTAAGTGGTGGAGAAACTGAGCAGCTAACAACTTTTACAGCAGTAGTCAAAAACAATTCTACTAATTTAGTTTTGTTACAACCGAAACAACCACAAGAAAACTAAAGAAAATCTAACAATGAAGATTGACCCTAAAAGTATGAGGTCGAAACATTTCTAACGGTGGAATCATCTTACAATGTGATTCTAATGATGTCATGATTCTAATGATGTCATGGAGCTTGCTAGCCGTACACTAACATTCGAAGCTTACTCTCGAATTTCTTAAAATTCCAGCAAATTTTTAAAGAGCAAAACACGAAAAACAGGAGATATGTATGACTCAGAATTGTATATTCGGAAAGTCGGACCGCGCGTGATTTTCAACGGTTAATATATTTTAAAGGGGTATGTTGAAGAAAACGATGAGGAGGTGATCACAAATGATAGGTGAAATTTCGGCATTAATAAAAATTCGATCGCGAAAATGGTCAAATTCTAGCAGTGCAAATTCACGATCCCGGGTAAATCCAAAATATGTACGAAACTTGCATACTACCACTTTCGATTCGGGGAGAAAGCGCAAAAATGTGTCTAGAGGATGTATATTTTTTGCCAATAGCTGATCAGCGGATAAACTCGAAACTCTAAAACAAGTTGCCTCATTATTTCAGATTTTATATCCAAATTCATATTTTTAATTAATACGGGACGCTTTTTAAACAAAAATTTGGATTAAGTTGAAATCAAACTCATTAAAATTAGCATTAAATTGCTGACGCATAATTGGACTTAAAAGTCGGCAAATAAATAAAATGTTTGACCCGAACTGCGGTTTACTGGGCACATGAATATCAATATTGACAAGAAATTGAGTGAAATCAACACTAACTAATATTGGTCCCAGATGACTCCCAAATCCTTAAATGTCGTCACTCTTTCGAGCGGATGATTACACTACCGTGCAAAATTTTGCTCCTGGACAATGAATAGTTATTTCCGAAGTAATTTTTACCGCTGAATTCGAATATGGGCTCAGAATTGCTCTATCACGTCAGGTTTATGAGATATTCTAACCTAAAAGTGCAAAAAACATATTTGAGGTTATCTAGCACCGATCCCACACATGGATTTTTGAAGAAAAAAAAATCGCGGTGCTGTAGATAACCTTAAATATGTCAAAAAGCAGTGTTTTTTGCGCTTTTAGGTTAGAATATCTCATAAACTTGACGTGATAGAGCAATTCTGAGCCTAGATTCGGATTCAGCGTGAAAAATTACTTCGGAAACAACTATTCATTGTCAAGTGGCACCAAATTTTTAAAATTTTGCAGGGTAGTATTATTAACGTGATAAGGATGAGTAATTAACTCTCCTCTCTTGAAAATACTCATAACCTTACATTTTTCTAGATTTAAGTATAATTTATTCGTAATGGTCCATTTGTATAATAAATTTAGATCACTAGTCATGATTTTTGATATTTTCAGGTCTTGCCATAAAGTTCACAGCCGTCTATATATAGCTCAAATATAAGAGATATTTGTTCATCTTTGTTATGAACAAAGATGCAATTTCATTGATGAATATGATAAACAGCACAGGTTCAAAGTAAGAACCCAAAGGAACGCCTGAGTGAACATTAATGGTTTTAGATGTAATACCATTTATTCTAATCACTTGCTTTCGTTCACGCAGGTACGAGCCAATCAAATCCAAAAATAATTCAAACACTCCAAATCTGTCTAATTTTCCAAGAAGAATATCAAACTGTATAGTGTATCAAATATACCTTCGAAAAATAAACGGCAAGGAGTATACCTACATATTTTAATTGTAATGCTTATGATTTGCTATGAAAATGATAAAAAAAAAAAATTTTAAAAATAAAGAATTAATTTTTTTAATTTATATTTTTTTTTTGTGTGCAATGCATTATAACTAAAATATATTCCTTCAGATAACCTTGGGAGGTCGTGGAAAATACATATTCGGACGTACAAATGATCGCTCTTTTCGATTCTGCAATCAAAAATAGGGATTCTAATTAAAAAATATGACCTGGACCTCCAACTGACCTTGAACATGAAAGTCAAGGTCACAACCAAGCTCACAATTAAATTCCTTGTTGAAAATTACCTTAGAATAAACCTTGCTCATTTTTTTTTGACCGAACTCCGGAGATTTTTAGGGATTTCCATACTTTTTCCTCACCCTGTATAAATATAATGATTTAACAATCCAAGACAACTTCAAAGCAACAAATCCTATTTTATAATTCGGACATATTACTTCTCAATTCAAAATTGAGTTATGTACAGCCATCAGCACACCACCACTATCACCAGATTTAGCACTAGTTAGAGATAATCAATCACATCTGTGTACTACATACTAATCCGTAAAAAATTCGGAACTTAAAACTCCTGAATGAAACCAAGTCTCATATAATACGTATGTAGGAAAACAAGACAACGATAAAAATTTAGAAAATAGCGATGATTTAGAGCATATACCACCAACACTGTGATTTTGTCAACAATTACACTGAACATCACAACTGATCAAGGGACAAAACTCCTCAGATCATAATGGTATGGTCGCACGCTTCCATCGGCAACTCAAAGCCACACTAATGCCCAGAAGCAATACAACCAATTCGAGCGCGAAGATAGACATTGTACTACTTTGAATCCAAGAGAAGATCTGAAGTGCTCACCAGCTGAAATGGTTTATGGTCAAACCATCAAGCTACTCGGTGATTTCTTCATCGTTAATCCTTTTTCACCTCTTCCAACCACTGACACAGTCATCGACCAACCATGCGAAACCTTATACCCAAACCACCTCGTCAATTCAACAAGATGACGTTTTTGTTTCGAAATCGCTCGACAACTGCGTTTTTGTTTTCATTAGAACGGACAAGGTTCGCACGGGATTATCTCTTCCTTATACAGGTCTGAAAACATTTTATCGTATCGATTAATGGAAATAATTTCAACAATTCAATCGATCAGTTTAAACCAGCTTACGGAATACTAAGTTCAGCTGATTAAATATATCAAGCCATTCATCACAAAAAACCGTCCGTATTGTCCCTAATTATACAATAATTCCCTAGGGAGGAGAAGATCACTTGCGGCAGAGTCATGTAGCACCTCACTCATATATGTATAGGGTGTCCGACTTTGGGATGCCAATCCGTTAAGGGGTGATTCCTTGGTTCATTCTGAGAAAAAATCGGATGAGGTGGGGGGGGGGGGGAAGGGTTAATTTTTGATATCGTTTGAGATACAGTGTGTTTAAAAAATTTAATTCAGAAAAAAAGTACACCCAAATATTAAACTGTAACTTCCAAAATATTTATCGGAGAGCAACCAACTTAGCCTTATTTGATTGGTAATTATGTAGGCTATTATTAAAATTCAAGTGGTTGTCTTGGATCTGCATCCGTTTGAGAGCTTTGATGCTTTCAATTTTTTTTTTTATAAAATTGTGTTTTCCTCAAAAAAACGGTTATAAGTTTTTTATTATTTTATTTTATTTTAATTCCCCATGATCTCCCCTACATTCCCCCAATACAAAGTTTCGGCCGAGGAGTCATAAAATGTGCTCAAAATGTCCTCCTTGTGATTGCTGGCGTATGTTCGTTGTATTAGTTCTTCTTTTGTTTTAATTATTCCAACATGTTAAGTAAATTTGTGTACTGTGTACGTACAGTTTCCGTTAATTTATTGTTTTTGGAAACAATTCTAAGGGATTTCTAAGTGATCATTTAGTTTCGATTGTGTTATCGTTCATTGTAGGTACAGCCTTATTTAACTTATTAAAAAATAAATAAAAACGGCACCATAAAAAAAAAAGAAATTTAACTAAATCTGAAAGCCTTTGGACCACAGAGGAAATATTTCGTTTAATTGAAGTTGTTGAATATAAACCAGTTTTATGGAATTTGCAAACTAAAGCTTACAGAAGTAGGAATTTAAAAGATGCGGTAATCGAAAAAATTACATAATTTAAGATCACAATTCAATAGCACAAAAGAAAAACCAAGAAAATCGGTCAAGGTCTAGATGCCAATTTTAAGATGAGCTGGGGATATTTTAATGCATTAATGTCTATTTTTTACATTTCACACATTTTGGTAAGTATAAATTATTTATTAAATAATCGTTAAAAATTTCAATTATGTTGATGTTGCCATGAGGCCCCTCCTTCCGGTGACATAAAATATTCCTTCTCTGACACTTTTGGCATCATTACTGCTATTTTTAAAATTGCTTGTCTGAATGTTTAACAACGAAATATCCTCTTCAGTTTTACAAGTCCCTTGGATTATGTTTCTGTGGTCATTATTGTTTTCTAAGTCGAACGTCCCAGTAGGTGCATATACATATATTCAAAGATGATGGCCTTGTTAACCTTCGTGTCAACACGAGAATGGCCCTGTTAACCTTCGTGTCAAAACCACTTCTACCAATACGTCCAACCCCTGGTGTGTATGAATTTAATCAAGAATTTTTCATCAAAGACGGATAAACATTAAATATGAAGAAACATAAACTCTACCATTAGAAGCAATATCAAAATAAACAAATTTGTAGTTCTCATCTACTAGTCCTAGCAAAACGATGCTGCAGGACCCTTTATAGTTATAATATAAACTGCCAATGTTGCGTGTAGCCTTAATTGAAACGTGTTTTCCATCTAAGGTGCCTAACCAATTCGGGAAATTCCATTTTTGGTTAAAATTATTCGCTATATCCAGCTATTCCGCTTCGGTGTTCGGAATCTATAAAAGGAAAAATCCAAATATGCATAAGTACATAAAACATATTGATAATTTTTTTTTTTTTTATACACATATGATGCTCCGCAATTTGTAGAAAACATTCTTTCATGTTCAAGAAGAGTGAATAAAAGAAGGAGTGATAAAGATGAAGATTTAGTATTACAAAAAGCATTATCAATTCGAAACAAACCATAAGACGAATATCAGGTATTTGGTGATTTTGTTGCTTCTGAGATCCGAAATTTGGCATTAGACGAAAACTAAAAAGATGCACAATGTTTGACAGCAACTAACGAAAATCGTATGATAGAGTACAACACATCAATAGAATCACAATTGACCAAGCAAACGATATATTTTAGCGAATATTAATGTAACAATTTTTATTTTATTTTATTATCCGAATATCTGCCATATCCGTTAGATATTTATTTTGGAAATTGTTAATATACCCTCTCGAAATAAAAATGAAATCGATCCATATGAATTACCTGAAAACCAATGAATTAACTTTGAAATCGTTTACTTACAATAAAATGAAATATCGATTTATATTCACAAATATTTGTTTTGATATTACCTGTTGCCAAACAACTTAAGGTAATAGCTAAGCGTTCACCAGAAAAAATAGCTGTTCGCATTACCGTATCTGCTTTCTGTATTAGTAGCTTAACTTTATCCAGCAAATATTCGAAGTCAGTTGCTGATATTCGGACAAATTTTTTAAATAATTCACCAACACTCTGTCGGATTTATCATTCGCTCCATAAAGATAAACCGAGAAATCGCCGAAGAACAGCCAAGAAATTAGCCAAATTAGACCATCTTTTATATAGATGTATCTTCGAAAAAATTGAGTGTAATAATAGTGTATTTATAGTATGCAAACTAATTTTTATTATAATAAAGATTTTAGTTTTGAACAAACTATAAAAATTCAAATCCCACCTTTTACGTATGAAGGTAAGAACATAATGATTTAGCGAGTTATATTCACCAAATCTAAAATCTCAAGGAAAACCAGTTCCAGTTGACATTTTTTTTCTAATCGGAGTTTTATTGCTGTAATTATTTTCAAAATTTATCAAAAATACTAATTTGGCTTGGCCACTAATGTTCAAATGATCATTTGAGCCTGCCGAGTCTCATGACTCATTGAGAGAGATGGTTTATATTTTGTGTGTGTTCTGACACCATTTTTTATGATTGTTATCGTTAGATCGCTGGCCTCGCTATCTAGCTTCATATTAGAAATACATAGCTTCAGCAGCAAATTTAAATTTTTTGACAATAAATTTGTGTGATTTTGCATAGGATTACTCTCTTTGCAAGTGAATAGTTATGTTTTTTATGACTGAGCCATCGAGACGTACCACGATATTCGTTTGAATTTGGGCCTAGATTAAATTTAGTTTGGAAATGATTGAATTTCACCTGTATGCTGGATATGTATCATTTGATTAATTTAATTTGTAAAGCGTTCACGAAATTTTGTTTTCTTCAACTAACAAAATTAACCCATCAAACACACACCCCTTAACCCTAATACACCTTAATACATACACAACATTTTTTAAATCTTTGTCTGCAAAGTTTTGTGATATTAAAAATCAATAAAAAAAACAAATTAAAACGCTTTTCAACTTTGCCGCACGAACAACATTTTATCGATTACAAATATTAAAAATTAATTAATCCTAATTGAATTTTAAATGTGTATGAGCATAATTGAATTCAATAAATAGTTAAATTGAGGGTAAGGTGCGTTTCAACGTTAAATATTTATTGATATAGAAACGACTCGCTATGTATGACATTAGTAAATAAAATGTTACCTTGAACATCCTGTTTTATATAGTATCATCGCGATAGTACCGCAGCAAAACGGTCATACATTTAGAACAAGTTAAATTTCCGAGTGTTCGTATTTATACCCAAAAGCAGTATGTATGTTAATACTTGTGTAAATGGATTTACTTAAGTATTTTTCAAAAGAGCGCAAGGAAATCATCATCCTTAAGGATTAATCCTATAAACGTAAATTGAAAAATTACTTTCTGCGTTAAATCATGTTTTTTTTGCTCTTGTGGCTCCATCATCCAACAACCCCAAAATCTGAAAAAATGGGAAATACTCTTAATCGATTCAAACGCGGCATTGTAATACTCCTATCTTAAAATTAGCACCCTCGCAAGCACGAAAAAATGTATGGTCGCAAATTTCTTAAGTGTCTGTATAATACGTGTTTAAGAGTCACTGCAGTCTAGACAATTATCACCATATGCGCGACAAATTCTTCATACCTGTTTTATGTATGTACACATGTACACATTTTCGCAATCAAAAGACTTCCTTATACATGTATACAGGAATATATATACATACTTATATATATTTATGTATGTACAAAACACATTCTATTCAAATTGTATGCGGCAATTGTCTTTGTACTGTTGTGCATATAGTCAATCACCTTCCTTTTAAATTCATATAAATTACAAAAGACAACAGTTTAACAAAATCTTTATGTATTATGTGCGTGACGTATTATGGTTTATCGTCAAGTTCAAGGATTATTTGCTTGTACACCAGGATAATTGTAACTCTATCGGGTACGTACGCTATCCGTATTATGATGGTGGTGGTTATGTTGTCCCTTTCATTATTTATAATTTTTTTTTTTTTTTTGTAACCAAGCGATGCGAGGAGGTAATGCCTCAATCTGAAAATAACTTTCCTACATACATAATGTACAAAAACAACAACAACAACAACGTACGGGTTTTATAATAATTTACATAAGTTGAGTTCCCGTTTTTCATTTTATGTTTTTATTTTATTCATGTATTTTGCTTGTTTGCAATTTTAGTTGGTGTTGTTGTTGCCGTTTAGGATATAGGTACAGGATATTACAAAAATTATGAAAAATAAGCGCAAGCAACCAAATATTTAAAAAGGGTTAGATTAGAATGGCTGCAATTTTGCGGCTCCCTAAATTTTGCTTGTCATAAGCGAGTGTTTTTTTTTGTATTTTGGCAGATACATAAACATACACACACACACACACTCATATTCACAATCGTTCGCGCATAACTCACATCAAAACCTTCTACAATTCTCTCTTGAGAAAGCCTGACTGCGTTGTATAGCTCTCTTACACATTTTTAAAAATATATCATGGTTAGTGTATTGGTCGCTACGAAAAACCATATAAAAAAAATACAAATTACCACTACTAATTCCAATGGATATCACACACTACTTAATATCAATACCATAACCATATATATATATACGATATTATTTCACAAATACATTCACCATGATATATATTTTTATAGCATTAGTATACATTCCGTTGGGCTTTCTCAAGAGAAAATTTTAGCAGGTTTTGACTCACATACATAATTATTTAGATTGAAAAAAAAAATTTTTTTTTGCGATTATTGGATGCATATTATAATGGGCGCGCGAGATAAAATCTGGGTCACTATTTACTGTCTTTATGTGCGGTACATTGATCGTTTTAAATTACATTGTAAAACTTTTTGATTGACGTATTTGCTTTTAATATGAATTTAAAAAACTTAATTCAAATAATTTTGCCTAGCTTGGATAATTTCTGAATCATTAGAAGTGGTGCCTACTCTGTCAGCTCCAAATAAAATGTTATTACTGAATAGTAGGCCTAAACCGCAATCATATTTTTTCTACGATAGTGCTGTAACCAATGCTTTCGATGATGATTTTTGAATTTAAATTACAGTGAAACCTCTATATATTGGACAGCGAAGGGACTGTCTAATTTATGGAGGTGTCCAATATAAGGAAAATTTGTTCATTTTTAGTAAAAAATTAATGACGTACATATCAACATTTTTATTTTGAATTCAGATTAATTCCATAGTTAATTCAACATTTTTGTTGTCTGACTACTTTTTTTGTCCAATTTCCAATATATAAAGGTTGCCCAATATATAGAGGAACAGGAGCATTTTTTCAAGGAAGTGAATGAAAGTGTCCAAAATAGAGAGGTGTCCAAAGTTGGAGGTTTTGCTTTCAGATCCACCAACTGTTGGCAACATGTTGAGTAAAGCCAACATGTTGAGGTCTGAATACACTCGATAGATCAAAACATATATGGCAACACTGTCATTTTTGCTATCATTTTATTTCTATGATATATTTAGCCATCAGTAATTTAGTTGTGTTTTTATCGTGGTTGTTCGCAAATTTCAAATTGAGAATTAGTAAATTTAAATAGTTTTGAACTCTCAAGGAGCCACCCACAAAAACGAATTCATATTAATACTGTCGGACTCACTAATATTTTAAAAAGGTAAATAATAAATCGCGATTTAAGCTCATTTTGTTGTTTTGCGTGCACACTAATCGACATTTATTATAATTTTGACAAGTAACCTATCAGTTGGATTCATATCAGTATCATGATGGTAGCATATATCATAATATTGTGATACCGATTAGTAGCAGCAACATGTTGGCGGAACTGAAAACGCCCAATGACTCGTTTTCTTCACTTGTTATATACAATTGTTTTATCATAATTTCAAGTAGGCTCTTAAATAATAAAAAAAAAAGAGTTTGTTTGTTTATATCTGTCGTGTTTAGAAATTTCAATGTCCAACAAAAAATGAAAATTATTTTTGTGTTAATATAACGAAGAAATTCTAATATGTATTGATTAGTGAAATGGAGGTACAGTAGGCCCCGTAGGGGGTACAGCCCCCGTCCTAGGACGGATACAATTACTATACTATATACGGCGATTGTCATGTGAAGAGCCGTGTTTGTTGAAAAATCAAGGCAGTCCTGATTTCTTTTATATTTGTTTTCCTGTAAACAGAAAAAATTTATTGTTTGATTGCATAAGTAGTGGCAAATAGTGGTTTTCTTTTCTCATCCTACCTGAAAATGTAGAGAGATTTTCTTCTACGATTTTTCAATCATTAATTCTAAACATATTGAGGAGTGAATTTTAGTTCATAAATATTTAAGTCAAAATGGACAAATTTGCATTAGTTCTTGTGGGAACTTAAAAGAAGTAATATTTAAGCCCGTATTACGGGCTTTCCCCTCTAGTTTATATAGTGGTGATGTCCTCCATTGCCACAATCACCATTTGACTATTTTATATTTGTTAAGCCGTTATTTATTTGTCAGTTGTGACTGATTCGGTGGCCGACATGTCAAATATTCTGTAAGGAAATAATTTCGTCAAATTCTGTAAGAATTCTTACTGATTCGCTGGTTAACCCTTAAGCCACATTCAACGTATGAAAATTTATAATTTTCATTGTTATATTGTTTCAAACATAGCTATGAAGTTTATGACAGGAGAAAAATGTTTTAACGAAAAATTCTCATGGCTTACTACAACTCAATATACCAGTTTTTAAATATTTTGTAGTAGTAGTGTTCACATGTACATTTAGGCGAATCACAAAGTAAAATATTTGGTCATTACAGTCGTATTTTATTTGTCCAAGGAATTGAAATTGAAATTGGAATTCAATTTTGGTCAAATAAAATGACCATGGAATTCAATGTTTGGAATTCGATTGGTTTTCAACGGTTGGCAGCATTTTGAATTTTTTTGTGGCGAAATACATTTATTTCGCAAATAAAATATTGGTATGTGTATTTGTTTACATTTAGCGTATTTGATAAATATTTTTTTTACTTTTAATTGCCAAATAAATAGTCAAAATAACAAAAAATTCACACAGCCAACTTTTAGAAATAAAAAAATGTGGTCTAGCGCACCCAGCGTGAAGTAGGCAAACTACGCGAGCAATTGAATTTTGTATTCCGTCAGTGCAATTGTTGTTGTAAATTGTCAAATAAAATACGACTTACATGAATATTAAAAAAAATTATGTTGGATGAGAATCGAGCCAAAGACTTTTGCACCTCTAGTCCAGTACGATACAACTACGCGACAAGAGATATAAAATCCCTCATTTAATTTGCATTGTTAAATTTTTAGTCATTACAATCTTAAATTTGCTTGTACCAAAAACGGATTCTTCTTTTTCATTTTGTCTTGTACGTGGCTTCGTTCAGGAAATCTTATATTCGCAATTTGGTACTCGATATCTGCATGAGAAAACTTGTAGTGAATTTCCGGATATTAATGAGGAAATTTTAAAGTTAAACTTTAGAAAATTGCACATGATAAATTTCTTAGATACAAAAATGTCCCGGTACCGGCGGTACCAAGAATTTCATAGAAACGGTCTCCATTTCCGGATTATCCTTTCCATAATATAATAAGACATGAAAGCATTCCGGTTTTGAGGAACGTCTTTTCGACGCACGTACAATATCATTTCCAGCTCTATTAGAAAATGATTTATTCCATATTGTAGACAAATGAGGTTATTTCAGCTCTAGGACACGTTACTACATTTTGTAGATTGAAGCCCAATACAGGAATGGAATAACAACTCTTTTGTCTGCTTACTTTTATTATCGCATGTGTTTTTTGCTTGAGATATGCGTATCGTATTCATTTTTTTGGATTGCGCTAATCAACAAGAGTTATGTTTGACACTGTTATTAAAAAGTGAATTCCAATGTTTCACTCGTTATTAAACACTTGGCGATACGCTTTTCCAAAATCGAATAAAATATATTCCAGTAAAACCTGACAATGCGAAAGCTAAATTTCTGAAAGCAGATGTCCAGTTAACGAGTTTTCAGTTTGTGTGTTCATATTTGTTTGTTATGTGATACTAATAATCCACAATATATGTATATGGTGAAAAATACGTGAAATCAGATTTTTTTGGAAGTCATGTTTAAATTTTATGATTTTTATGTTTTGAATGTATATCACTCATTAAAAAAAAAATTATGTAATATGTAATGGTTTTATAAGATACAGGGTGTCAAATATTTAAAAATTTCATGCACTTAGTGCATTTATTGCTGTAGAAAAAAAATTATCCGCAAATTATAATATTGGGTTCATTTTAAAGATAAATGAATAGGTTTTATAAAATAAGTATAAAACTAGTGGCATCTTTGATTTTTTATTTTTCAAAATGGCCGCCGAAATATTCTTTTTGAATTTTTTCCCATGTTCATCTTTGTTTTTATCTTATTCCTCATTTAATTCTTTTAGACATGCTAAAAATTCAGCGTACAAAATAAAGACAAAAATTAAAAATATTCGCAGTTACTAAATTGTAACTGTGAATGTTTTCAAATGTTTGTCTTTATTTTACCTCATTTTCACCAGACCAGAATCAGAACAAGGAAAAAAATAAATAATGAAGCTCCTTTTATTAGGCAGAAAAACCTCTTAAATTTTTTCAAACAATTTCAGCTCATTTACAATAATATGTACAGCAAGAGGTGAAATAACATTAAAAATAAATTTAAAAAACTACGTATTGCCCATCAATCACGCCACTCCAAAAATTTTGACTTAAATAAGATCCTATCGACCTCTTAATTTCCAATGGAATTGAATTGAAAAGAGAAACTCCCCTAACATAAAAGGATTTATTTAGCGACCTACAACAATTTTTGGCCGAAATCAGGCAGAAATTTGAGGAATGAAACCTACTAAATAGTAACTTCCAATAAAGATAACAAGGCTTCTTAGATTAAGATACTTTTAAGATAAGACAAAAATATGTTTTCCTAACCTGCCTATCAGAAAATCCTACTACTTTATACAAACAACTATAAGCATGCCAAAGATCTTCTTACTAAATAAATTATTGCTATTTAGATGCGATTGAATTTGAGTTTTAAAGAGAGAACTTAAAATGCTAATTGACCGCAAATTGAATAGCTCTGAAGGATTACTGATATTTGGGATAGGGATTATTTTACTTAGCTTCCACTGATCTGGATAGGAAGTGGACCTGAGAATAAAATTGAAGATTTGTAACAAACTATTAAATTATCTAAATTGACGTTATCCAAACCAGGAGATTCCGATTTAGCCTTCCAAATGGCAGACTGTAAATACTCGAGAAAAATATTTGAAAACATGAGCAAAAATACAATAACCATTAATATCATTGGGCTTGACCACCCCACTAGAACTACTCTTGCATCTGCCTAGACTCAAATTACGGTCATTTATCTTTAAACTAAGCCCCATTTTATAATTTTCGGACTATTAGATCTTTATCCTCCATAATCAAAGTAAATTACGAACAGCTGAATACATTCATTTGTGGGATGTGGTACCCAGTGATGGATATGTTAAGAAGTATTAAAGATGAGTTACAGTGCGGACATACGCCACCTGATAGGCATGATATCACTGCGCTACCCTTCAGGCTTGTAAAGGGTCGCATTTTTGGAGACATCATTTCTTGGATATACTCAATTGTATGGCAAAAAAGAGGATTGCCACACTCACATAATTTAATTTAGCTCAAAGAGAAAATTCGTTCAAATCAAATCGTTCAAAGATCCTGTACTGTATGAATAATCGTAAAGAATATATCGTGAACGATCGAAACTTGAAATTTCTGTTTGCATTTCGTATTTCGACTTACCACATATCAAAAATATTTTGAGGCCCCATGGACATGATTTACCTTATATATTGCTTGATGTTCAATTGTCCCTTGAAGGAAACAATTTGCTCATCAATACAAACAATTTCTTCTACTGGCATATTTTTAACATTGTCGGCGAACACATTCTACCAAAAGTCGCACTCTAGCAAGCTTATTCTAGTTATCCTGTGGTATTTTCTGGTTGACTATGTGATCTTAGTCAAAGCCTTAACTCTGGCCGTTACACATGCAATCGATGGTACTTATGACTCATGGCTCCAGAAAAGTTTACATTTTGGAAGCTTGATTATACCCAACAAAAGATGTATACCGATTTATTTCCTTATTTCAACCGGTGTTTTAGGTTTAAATGCGGTACAAACTTTTATATACTGAGAAATTTCTTTGTAAAATTCGTAAGTAAGATATTCTTGAAATATTTCAAACGGCGGTATGAAGTTCAGAAAATTATTTGTTGTGGATTGAATTGTTGTCGCATCCAAGTTATATCTATTTGATTCGTAATTATATTTTGTACGTTCATCAATAAATTGGATTTTACGAAGTGAATAAATTGTTAAGAGTTCTGCAATTCAGTTTCGATCTGATGACGATTGTGTAGAATATATCATTTTTCAATCATCTCATCAGGCTTTAGCGACTGAATTGCTAACTTATTAAACTGATTTTTTCTTATATATAAGAATCAACCATGCATTTGTAGTATTAGCGAATTTTGCAATTCCTCTTTAAACACTTTTAACAATTTCAATTTTACACAACTTATATATTAGATTACATGAGCCTTAGGTATCTGGGTTTCGGAAACGGAGAGTTGCGTCTTAAAGCGCGTTATACATTGGAGACAACTTTGGAGACAGCTAATCTGGTTTTATTTGAGGATTAGGGTCTAATCGAGATTAGCGCATTGATCATTGAAAATTTTAAAGTTTATCTCCCAACACAAGGTTTAGTGATGGTGCAAGTGGCGCTAAAATGCGAAATAATTCTTTCAACATCAAATCAAAGACATCTTAAACAATTTGTGCTGAATACATTTTGAGGTTATGTTTATAAAAAAAAATTAGTGTGTTTTAATGTATAAAACTTAGAAATATTGAATTAAAATGAGTCCAGCTGATTTACTAGCTATATTTCAGCATATCACCATAATAATATTTTACTTCTCTGCCTAGGAAACTAATCCCTAGTCTATCAACGCAAAAGGATTTGTGGGGGAATAGCTAATGCCTTGCCGGTCAAGGGTATAACTCAACTCTAATCAGCCTCAGTTTAATCCGCAAATGGAATCCAACTCAACCCAAAACTCAACGCTCAACTCAATCCTCAAACCAGCATATATCGTGTATGTGAATTAATTCTTAGACTCGACATTTAGATGTCGCTACGTGAGATTGCGTGTAGTTTGACAAGCAATTCCAATTGCATTTTGCAGCTGTCACAATTGTCAATCTAATTCAGAGCAGAAAGTGTTATTTTTCATATTACGTCATTTTTTTGTAATCGATTTAAAATGGATCGTGATAAGATTTCGAGGAGTTCTTCTTTTCTTTTTTGATTCCAAGAAAACTGCCGCTGAAGCTCACCGATTGCTTTCTGATACTTATGGTAATCAAGCTCCATCGAGAGCAAGATTCCAAAGTGGTGATTTTGACTTGACAGACAAAGAACGGCCAGGTCAGCCAAAAAAGTTTGAAGATGCATGTCAAACGCAAAAAGAACTTGCAATGCAGTTAAACATTGACCGATCAACCATTTCTCATCGTTTGCACGCAATGGGAAAGATTCGAAAGCTAGGAAGATGGGTCCCACATCAACTGTCCGAAAATCAATTGAGAGCACGAATTGAAGCATGCAAGAAAAATCTTGCTGAGTACAAAAAACATGGTTTTTTGCATCGAATTGTAACTGGCGATGAAAAGTGAGTCTATTACGACAACCCCAAATGTAAAGCAGCTTACGTCGATCCAGGCCAAGCAGGACAGCCAAAACGAGGTATGCATTGCGATAAGGTTATGCTGAGTATTTGGTGGGACCAGAAAGGTGTGGTGTATTATGAGCTGTTAAATCCAAATGAAACGGTTACAGGTGATCGCTACCGACGCCAACTGGACAATTTGGCACGTGCATTAGACTAAAAACGGCCAGCAATAGCGAACAAAAGCTATACAGTTGACAATGAATTGAATTTACGATGGGCCTATGAGGAGTATTAACTTTATGAATTTTAGGTAATCCATACATTTTAGCTACAACTCCATATAGCTTCTTAAAGACTTAGCTTCAGATATCGTTATTCTATTCTCTCTATATGCCACGATGTGACCATCAAATTAAGTTTCCTCTGAATGGATGCAGTATTGTCTTTGTCAATCGGTTTATACACGTTTCTATCATCTGGCATGGTTTGTATTTTATTGACATAGTCACAACGATTCACCACTACCTTTATCTGCTCTGGTAATTAAAATTTCAGGATGTTCTTTAACAATTTTTTTTTAATCGGAGACCTCTTTATGATTTGTATGTCACTAGACGTTAAATATTTATTTTGTTTGCTATGATTTTTAAAATTAGTCAGAATTTTAACCAACTCATTACGTGAAAGAGGTTGATCTAAATGGTCATCGTTATTATTTATTAAAGCATCTTCAATATTTGCAATTATCTGGACATATGGAACAGATTTTGCAGAAATTGAAAGGCAACATTTGTCTCCGAGCTTAAGCATGTGTTCTATTTTTACCAACCACTGACCTTCTAAATCACAATAAATTGAAAACTAGTTGTTGTTGTTGCCTGTTTCCACAACTTGCCGAAATTCTTGTGGAAAAGATTCATTTGTGATATTCTTATACTTCTTAATATGTATTGGTTGATTATAATCTGGTTGATTATGGCAAAACAAATCTGCTTTCAAGTTTTTTAAAAATGCTGGGGTTTATTTTACTTGAGTTTTTTAATAATCTGTTTTTTTGGAGAATGCGTTTCCGACATCTTAATAAAAACAGTTAACCAGTTTACAGTTTAACCAGTTCATGCCCGTACTTGAGTTAAATATTTTTGAAAAATTTCTTTCCTTCCATACTGTGAATGTTTCGTTTATTTTTTGTGATATTTGATTTTAATGTATGCTTATAATTTTGTACCCAATTTTCAACCAGAGAGGGTAGATTATATGATTGAAGATTTTTTAGGCTTGTGATGTTTAAATTGTATTAAAAAATGTCGTATATAGCCTACATTTAGATTTATTTATTTATAATTCGACGTTTCGAATAGGATTTCTATTCATCTTTAGGAAAGTTCGTTCTTTTCTTGCCTAATAAAGACTTAGCTTTTGTTCTTGCCTTTAATGATTGTAAACAAACCATTCAGGAACAAACTTTCCTGAAGATGAATAGAAATCCTATTCGAAATGTCGAATTATAAATAAATAAATATAAATATAGGCTATATACGACATTTTTTAAGTCAATTTATCTAAAAAATTGTGCAAAAAATCTACATCGATATAGTCCCAGTTCTCGGAACGCGAAACTACCCAAAATATTACAAACGAAATACCTACGAAGGTAATTTATATTACCTTAAAACCTAGAAACAGACATGGGATTTCGAAAACGAACCCAGAAAAGAACGAGTTAAAAAACAACGAAAAAGTAAGATGGGACCTCAAATTGCGCAGAGTTGTTCGTACAGGCCTATTAAAAATCGGCTGTTTGCATCTGTCCTCCAGGTAAACGAATCGCACTTTGGTTTATGACCATAAAGGATGGAGGTGGAGCCATTATGGCTTGGAAGCTTTTTCCTAGTGCAGCATGGGGCCAAATTTAAAATTAATAATCCATTGAACCAACACAATATGTAATATAGCCTTATTCCTTGTAAAATATATCGGTTTCGCTTATTTTTTGACAGAATAACGATCCTAAACACAGTTATGGGCCGAATTTGAGCAAAGAATAAAAAAGAAAAGTTCCAGGAAATCACCCGAGCTCTTCCATAATATGAAAAAAAAAATTGGAAAACATGAAATTCACCCGATGAAAGTCATCGGTATCGCTATATAGTTAAACATGTCATTTCGATTGAAAATTTAAATTGCTGATTAGTGATTACTAAAGTCATCAACTAAAGGCTATCCCACTAACGGAGTGAGAAAATTACGCACGTATCTAGTTTGTCTAGCCGTTAATCCGCCCCTACCGAAAAGGCATCATCATCTAGACTAATCATATACCAATACTATCAAAATAATTAAAGTTTGAATTATTTTCCAGTTGAGTTTCCTAAATATGTAATTTTATCTAATTTTGATTTCTATTTTTGATTTTATAAATAAATTGCTTCTCATCTCAATTTAATTCAGACAACTATAACGTTCCTTTGATCTTAATTTGTTCCAGTAAATACAACTTAAAACTTAGAGTATCAATAAACGGTTTATTTAAATTAGTTAAACTAAAATCTTCAAAATTGATAAACTGTCGCAATCCTAATTCAAATATATTATGTATACCAAATCAATATCCGGATCAATGAAACAAATTAAAATTTAACCCATATATCAAATAATATTCTATTTTAAGCTTGATAATTTCCATAATGTTACTAAACCGCGAAAAAACTAACCAAAAAAATGAGATTTGCAAAATATGTAAATTTGAATACTAAAACCCCAAAACTAATGTCCATATAATATGTATGCGGTGCTCCACATATTAGTAATCAAATTACATAAACTAAACCAACTCAAATAAAACACACAAAAAAAAAGCAAAAAACTTGAATTCATTGACTCGGATTTTGTTTGTTAAATCTATACAATCATTCAATTATTCATATCGTGAACATTTTTATTTTATCTCAAACGCGATTATAAAACCAGTGACACAGATTTTTACGTTTTATATAACCAACCGCAAATACGCGTAAATATATGTACATACGTACGTAAGAAACAAAAACACAGATACACACACACACACACAGAATAATAAGAAAACTATCGATCGTGATCGATCATCTCATTTCCAAATCAAATTTTACTCTGTACTCAGCTCGTACATATATAATGTGTATGTACATACATAACCGTGTTGATTGTGGAACCAAAAATTGGAAAAATTAAAATTTGACATATTCCAAAAGTCAATCAACTTACAAAAAAAAAAGAAAAAAAAAATCTATACACAATTATTGTGTGTGTGTGTAAAGACAAGACGACGGTGACGAAGAAGCGATGACAACGATGACGGGGGGCTAGAGCGAGAAAGCGTTGCGCCGCGATTTAAAACAATGAATTTTATCGTTATTTAAATTTAATTTTTTTTTTTTGGTGGCGCGCTCGGTCATTTACCTCGGCGGTCATAAATTGAGATTTTGTATTTTATGTTATGTGTAATAAAAAAATCTAATCTTTATTTTATGTTATAAATACAAAAAAAACTTTTTACTTATTTTTTGTCGCTAAAAGATTAAAACAAAAAAAAAATTATCTAATAAAAATGTAAAAAGTATTCATGAAAGCGATTTTTTTTCGCAATTAAGCAAATTGGTTGAGCATTTTTCGAAGTTTTCAAATGGAGATATCTTCGGATTGTATAGCATAGTTAATTTGGACCATTTGTTTGAATAGTTAATAGATTTTTATGGTACAATATGATAATATGGACTGTCGTCCTTAAAGTAAGCTCTGCGGAACCCTTTTGGTTGGCCAATAATTTTTGGTTTAATGGGCAATACGAAGTGAAAGGTGACTTTAAACAAATCTTTAAGTGAATTAGGTGCGCTATCATCTAATCAACTAGGGCATCCAATTTTTGGCCAAAAAGTAATTCCGGAATTTTCGAATCAATTCCGGAATTGATATTTTTTTTTAAATAATCTCTGATTAAAAATTAATATTTAAAATTTTACAAATAGTTTTATTAATGCTCATTTGCATGAAAGATATTTAATCGTAGTTACTACTTACACAAATTTTAAAATTAAAAATTTTATAGAATTTATAAAGTTTTTAGAATTTATTAAAATACATTTTTTAAATATACAAATTCTCTAAACGTTATAAATTATATTAATCCTACAGTAAATTCTACAAATTCTATGAAGTTTAAAAATTCAATAAGTTTCTTAAATTTTATAAATCCTATAAATTCTGTAAATTTGATAAAATTGATAATTGCAATAAATTCTATAAATTTTTAAATTTTATTAATTTTATAAATTCTTCAAATTCTATCAAATTTATAAATTCTATAAATTTTTTGAATAATATTAATTCTTTAAATTTTGTAGATTCTTTGAGTTAATGATATAAATTGTATCTGTTTTTTAAATTCTACAAACTCAAATTTTACTTGTTTTATAAATAAAACAATTTCAATAAATCCTATAAACTTTAACAGTTCTATAAAATCAAAAATTTTTATAAATTTTATAAATCCTCTAAATTTTATAAGTTCTATGAATAAAGTTTAAAACTTCAGTAAGTGCTTTAAATTCTACAAATCTCATAAATTCTTAAGTTCTACAAAGTTCCGTAAATTTGATAAATTCTATAAATCTTAAAATTCCAATAAATTCTCTAAATTTTATAAATTCTCTAAATTTGACAATTTAGTATTTAATTTCGATAAATTTTATAAATTTAATAAATTCTACGAATAATTCTATAAATTTAAATTCTATGAATAAAGTTTTAAAATTCAGTAAGTTTTCTTATTTCTGCAAATTTCATAAATTCTTTAGTTCTTAAAAATTGTAAATGCGATAAATTCTATAAATTTTATAATTTCTTCAAAGACTGTAATTATATAATTTTAACCAAATCTCGACCAAATCTATAAATTTTAAATATTTTATATGTTTTATAGATTCAATGGGTTCTATAAATTCTACAAACTCAAATTTGACTTATTTTAAAAATTCTTTAATTTTTATAAATTTCACAAATTCAATAAATTCTTTGAATTCTATAAAGTCTAAAAATTCAGTAGGTTAGGTTAGGTTAGTTATAATGCACACAATGTATCCCCTACACCCTTATACCATTTAGAGCTATTTCAGTAGCGTAGAATATTGCGCACTTTACTATTCTCGTGCGGAGTTGCTAGACTCCCATCGGGCGCGTCCCCAGGTGGCGGATAGGGGAAAACTCTCACTGACGTGTCGGGCGGGTAAATGGGAAATAAAATACCATTCGCGGACCAAAACTAGCTAAGGGTGGTTCCCTGAAAATAATAACCAATATGGGGGACTCGAAACGAGATAACCTTACGGCGCAGGGAATCGGATACCCAGTGCCGGCGACTTTGAGGGGTGAGCAAGCGGGCTCCCAGTCGTCGATATCCAATGACCGCAATACTTCAGAGCTGATGAACTCTGACCCATTTGGAAGAAGTTCCATAGTGCAAAGATCACCAACATCATTAGCTAGAACAGTTGAGATAGAAAATGCAGAACTACGCAGACAACTATGTAACATTGAAAAAATTACGTCGGATTTAATGAACGAAGTAAAATCTCTTAAGTTAGAAAATGAGAAACTGAAAAATTCTTTACAATCAAAGGAACCTGAGGAACAGGATGCTTCAGTTTTCCATGAGAAAAATGCTTTGCAACCCAAGAAGCCAGAAGAACAGTGTGCTACAGAGTACCACACTGACGAAGAAGAATTAAGAGAAGAAACTGACTGGATCTTAAAAAAGAACAGGAAGAAAAGACCTGCGAAAAAACGGAAGGCAGAATCTTCTCCAGAGATTGTAGCTTCAAGCCGCACTTCAATAACTGCTGTATTAAATCAAAATCAGCAAAATGTACCAGCTCAGGAAAACCAAACTGCCAAAATTAAGGAAAAGGCTCCACCACCAATCAACATTATTGGCGTAACTGAATATAGTACTATCCAATCGTTAATGAAATCGGTGACTACAAAAGATTACAGAGTTGTAGCACTGAACAACAATATTTGGAAAATCAATACAACAGATATTGAAAGTTATAGAGCCTTGGCTTCAAAGCTGACAGATGACGGCAAGGAATGGTACACATATGAGGACAAAAATGATCGTCCGATTAAAGTGATGGCCAGAGGTCTTCATCCAACCTGTGCAAAGCAGGATATAATGGAAGACCTTAAACACCAAGGCTTCAAAATAGAGGATGCGGTAAATATCCTAAAGAAAGAAAAAACTGTAACTGATCAAGGGATTAAAATGAATAAAAGGGGGCTCCCATTGTTTATGCTTACTTTTAATAGCACGGAAAAAGTGGAAAAAATTTTCAATATTAGGGCAATCCTTAACATGAGAGTTCGAATAGAAGCGTTAAGAAAATCCACAGGCTTGATACCTCAGTGTAAGAAATGCCAAGGATATAATCACACGCAGAAATATTGCAAACGAGAGCCTAGATGCGTGAAATGTTCGGGAAAACATCTCGCCCAAGATTGTAGGTTCACAAAAGCTACGCCTCCAAAATGTGTTAGCTGTAATGGAGAGCATCCCGCTAATTATAGAGGATGTGAAGTAGCCAGGGAACTTCAAAATCTGAGAAATAAAAAACAACTAGGCCCGCTAAACCGTGGGATGTTCAATAATAAGACAATATCTAAAAATCCAGTGGTAGAACTACCACTAACAAGTGCAATAGCAGGCCGAAAAACATACTCCCAGATTGTACAACAGCGGGAAGTAGTAAGTAACAACGAAGACGGTCAAAGCCTAATTCTTGAAAAAATTTTAAAGAATATAGAAGCATTAAACTTAAGGCTACTAAAACAAGAAAGAAGCCTGGACGCTTTAAATAAGCGGTTAAATAAGCAAGAAACAGTGAATGAAATCACTTCTATGATGTACTAATCTATGAAGATGAATAACACATTCAGAATCGCCAATTGGAATGCAAATGGGCTGTTGCAACAAATTCCAGAGTTAGAAATTTTCCTAAATATAGAAAAGATAGATATATGCCTAATTTCAGAATCTCATTTGACAAAAGATTCATTCGTTAGAATTCGAGGATACCAGTGCTATCACGCCATCCACCCGTCAGGAAAAGCGAGAGGAGGTTCAACCATATTTGTGAAGGAAAACATCAAACATTACGAAGGAGTAAAAATTGAAGAAGAAATTATGCAAGTAGCCACCATTAATGTTCGAATAAATAGTCAAAAGGTAATCAACATATCTTCAATATATTGCCCTCCACGTTATAATCTGACTAAAGAAAACTATGTTACGTTACTCAAATCGCTCGGTTTTAACTTCATAATCGGAGGCGATTTTAATGCTAAAAATACATATTGGGGATCAAGGCTAACAACCCATAAGGGTAAGGAGCTATTTGCAGCTGGTCGGGCACTAAACTGCGAGTTCCTGTCTGGAGGTAAACCAACATATTGGCCAGCGGATACAAATAAGATACCAGATTTGATAGATTTCTTTGTAACAAAAGGGATATCTGTAAACTATGTATTACTCGAAAACAGTGAAGGAATTTCATCTGACCACACACCTGTCATTATGACACTCAGTGATACCATTATCAAAAAAGAAAATTTACCTAGGTTAACAAATAATAAAACAAACTGGGACCTCTTCCGGAAAATAGTCGAAGACAATACGGAACTACAAGTACCAATTAAAACTCCGGCAGAACTTGAGGTTCAATTGGAGCTGCTGAACAACAGTATTCTGCAAGCAGCATGGCAGAGTACTCCTCCTACTTGTAATCAAACGGAAAGTTACATCAACTACCCAGTAGAAGTGAGAGATCTGGTTAGAGAAAAGCGGAAAGCTCGAAAAATCTGGCAGAGGAATCGAGCACCACAAAGCAAATCACGACTTAATTATTTAAGCAACAAATTAAAAATGCTTATCAAAGAAGTCAAGAACAAATCTTTTAATGAATACCTGGCTGGCCTTTCTGGCAACAAAGACACTAATTACTCCCTTTGGAAAGCAACTAAAGGTCTTAAAAGGCCTAAAGTACAAATAGCTCCTATCAAGAATGACGATGGAACTTGGGCTAGAAGTGCCAAAGAAAAAGCTGCATTGTTTGCAGACTATCTTGAAAACACATTTCAACCCCTCCCAAGGCAAACAGCTGAAGAAAATATAATTTCAGTAAATAAAGTGGATAACCTAAACATAAAACCTGTAACACTACAAGAGCTAAAAGATGAAATTAAAAACAACTTAAGTTCAAAAAAATCCCCTGGTTATGATTTAATCACTGGACTTATAGTTAAAACTCTCCCAGAAAAAGGAGTACGAAAATTACTGCAAGTAATCAATGCAGCCTTCAGATTAAAATACGTTCCATACCAGTGGAAAGTGGCAGAGGTGATAATGATTATAAAACCTAACAAGCCGCCAAACAAGAAAACATCGTACAGGCCGATTTCCCTACTTCCTATAATTTCAAAATTATTTGAAAAGTTACTACTCAAGAGATTAAAATCAGTAATAGAAGACAGAAAACTCATTCCTCCTCACCAATTTGGATTTATAGAGAGACACTCTACCATAGATCAAGTGCATAGAATCACAGATCTAATTGAAGATGCTCTGGAAAATAAAAAAATATGCTCAAGTGTATTCTTGGACGTATCTCAAGCCTTTGACAAAGTATGGCACCGAGGCCTTGAATATAAACTACACAGAGATCTGCCGAAGCAGTTTTACCTGATTTTAAAGTCATATCTAGCTGATCGACGCTTTCGTGTGAAACATGAAGAGGAATACTCCGAATTAAAGAAAATATCGGCGGGAGTTCCACAAGGGAGTGTTCTGGGGCCGATACTCTATATACTTTATACGCGAGACGTGCCAAGCACAAAAGGAACAAATATTGCAACATTTGCGGATGATACTGCAATCTTGGCAACTGGAAACAACATAGAGGAGTCAACCAGCAAATTACAAAACGCTGCTAATTCATTGAGTAATTGGACGAAGAAATGGCGCCTTCAACTCAACGAAACTAAATCTGTACATATAAACTTTACCAACAAAAATGTTAATTGGTTACCTGTTCGACTGAATTCACAACTTATTCCACATGCAAACACGGCAAAATATTTAGGAATGACTCTTGATGCTAAACTCAAGTGGAAAGAGCATGTTAAAAAGAAAAAAGAAGAGTTAAACATCAAATATAGAAAAATGTATTGGCTCATAGGAAGGAACTCTGAGCTAACATTACATAATAAACTGCTATTATATCGGCAGATATTGAAACCTGTATGGACGTATGGTATACAGCTATGGGGCTGTACCAAGAAAACTAACATAAAAGTAATTCAAACTTTTCAAAATAAAGTCTTGCGTAGTATGGTCAACGCACCATGGTATATAAGGAATGATAACCTTCATAAGGATCTAAAGATGGAGTACGTCAGTGAAGAAATTAAGAAATATGCTAGGAAACACGTACAGCGCCTCAGTCAACATGAAAATGCGGATTTGCGTCGTATGCTGAACAACCAAAATCCAGTAAGACGGCTTCGAAGAACGAAGCCCTTAGAACTAGGACAGATAAATTAATGAAGTATCCAACCTGGAGCTAACCGATGGGCTATTCTCCTCAAACAGTTAACATCATTTAATATAGATAAATTACTAGATGAAATTGTATTCAGTTGTAATATTTGTTAAATAAAAAAAAAAAAAAAAAAAAAAAAAAAAACTTTACTATTTCCGAGATCCGCCAAGTTGTCCATCTCAAGCTTACCTAGTTAGTACTTCTGCGTGCTAACGCCGGATATGAGCATAGAAAATGAACCACAGTTCCTTCCTTCTCCTCATCCAAATAGCATCTACGCAGAAGTCATTTGTCTCTAACCCCAGCCTCCTTCCATTCTCTCCAAAAAGGCAAGTGTGGCGTGAGTACTCCTATAACTGTTCTTAATTCATGAGATATTAATATGCTGATGTGCTCCTAGTGTATTTTTGGCCAGACTTATTTTGCCTCATTACAAGTCAGTAAAACCTTTCCAGTTTATGCGCTGTTATAGGACTCCCAGACAAGCTCTTTCCGGTTACAGCAGGTGAAAAATTCATTACGTTTAAAAAATAATTTTTTTTAGTTAAAAAAATATTTTTTAAACTTAAGACCGGTATTCACGTACAATTATATTGCGTAATATAATTGTGCGACGTCAATATTGCACAATAAAATTTCAAAATCTTGAATAAACTTTGAGAATATTGTGCAATGTTCTGACGTCACACAATTATATTGCGAAATTTAATTGTACGTGAATACCGGCTTTTACGGAATTTTTCACCTGCTGCACTTCAATAAAATGAACTTTTTAAATTTTTTAAATTTTGTAGTTTCTATCATATAAATTCTATAAATTGTTTTAACTGACAGAGTTCTATAAATTTTGCTAATTTAAAATATTTTTCTAATTTTTTTTTTTCTAAATTTCCTCAATTTTTATAACTATGAATTCTTTGAATTCTGCAAAATTTATAAAATCGATGAATTCTTTAAATTTCATTCTTTCAAATTCTTTAAACTCTGTAAATTCCGCGTCCCAAGCTACCGGCAGGTAATGATGCAAAAACGTTTTTTGTAAACTAAAATTTTTTAGACCCAATTTTGCATCGCCACCAGCGATATTCTGTAATGGTGTCATCAATGGGACGTCGTTCCACAGTGTTTTCGTAGCAAAATTATATTTAGGAAAGTAGGCCGTGAAAAAATTAAAATGCATGGTAGGCTAGAAAGAAAAAAAAACAAAATTTTGAAGATATAGGTAAACAAATTTTATGACGGCAGTTTTCTAGTTTTGCATCTTGACGGGATCATATACGATTTTCGAGATATTTTCCCATTTTTGTGAATGAGTCACTGTCAGCCATTTTTGTGAATCAGTAATCATCCGAGTATGACATACCTACCGCTCGGAATCAACATTTTTCTTTTGCTTTGTCGGATGTGCTACTTTGGAAATTACAATTGCCACAAGCTTTGACTAAATTTATTATAATACAAGCTCATAATCCACCTACCTCAGCTCATTGTGGGTCAGCAAAGATGCTCAAATATATTCAACGCTACTTTTATTGGCCTAAAATGGCAGGTGAGGTTAGAGAATACGTCAGTATTGGCTCCAATCGTAAGGAAACGAAAGCTGTAAATTACACCATCCGATCTGAGATGGGCAAACAAAGATTGGTAGTGAGGCCCATGCAGCGGTTATTCGTTGAGTTTTTGGGTACTTATCCCAGATCTAAAAGCGGAAATACTTACCTCTTTGTTGTATTCGATCAATATTCTAATTTTATCTTTCTTAAACCTTTTCGGAAAGCTACGGTGCCGATATAATTCATTTTTTGGAGAAATACATTTTTCTTACCTTCTTCGTACCAGCATTTATTATTTCTGATAATGGGTCACAATTCACTTCAAAATTATTTCAATATTGCTTGTCAAAATTTAATATTAAACATTCACCGGTCCCGCGATACTGCCCACAAGCGAATGCAGAATTGTTCTCATAAAATTTATAACTGAAATTGAACGACGAGAAAGTTTCTGAATTTGTTTGTTTGAGTGCGAAAACACACTATATAAAGGACTGCATGGTAATTATCTACTAAGTATCTTTTTCAGTTTAAAAATTAAGAAACAACACGACACGTATTTGCCAGTTGTATTTTAGAGAAGGATAAAACTAAATATGTAAATGCGTAAGGTAATTTTCAAGTATGAGAATTTATCGTTTCGTGATCCATTTATTAGGTATTATGTTATGGTGAACGCAAAAGAGAAATACTCAAAAACTTTCAAAAGTAGCCACTTCCCTATTTTGACCAGCTCCCTAAATTGATTACTTTTTATCAGTCTCTGAAATATTACGTATACATTTTTGTTAAAATTGAAGAACCTTTTTCTTTTTAGCCTGACTCTGAATTTTCAAATTATTAAATTGTTTTATTCCTTAAACTAAGCACCTCCATAGACTGACCAATATTTCTGGGTCCCTAGAATAGTGGCTTTAGAGATGTTTCCCTAAATATATTTTTTTTTAGTACAAGAATCGAAATTATTTATATTTGTTTTCAATTCCGGAGTAATTGAAACTAAAATTTGGGCCGGTATTCCGGAATACTGGAATTCCAAATTCCGGAATTGGCTGCCCTACTGAAAACATAAAGAGAAAGGCATGCTGTAATCGGCCTATATTCGGAATATAATCGAATACCAACTCTAGGCCGATTAAAGGTCGAACATAAGCCGAAGACTCGTCCGACGAGTTCTTTTAATTTTATATTCAGTCTGCAATTGACATATAATCGAATAGAGAACAAATACCGATTGTAGACCGATGATTAGTATTAGTATTGGAACAATCACAGACTTCAGAAACAACTTTTTGGTTTTTAAATCCATGAACTTCGCCTAAAAATCTATATTCCATTTCTATCACATTCTGTATATAATTGGCCAAATTTCAAAATTAAAGCAAAACACGCATTTGAGTCTCCCGTTTCCATTCCATGAAGGGCTGAAACCTCATTAGGTGATGAGAACTTCGGTCTTCAAAATTAAGTCTACTCCCAAATCAATCCCAAACTGAATTTATTTGTGTGTATGAAATGACTGTTGAAGTACAGTGAGTTGAGTTCATGTAAACATGTATAAAAGTGTTTATTACCTTCTTGATTTGGGATTAAGTTTTGCGTGAGTTTGTGGGGCAATTAAGGGTTGCTAGCAGGTCGAATTAAGGTTAAGTTGGGGTTGTACTAATTATTAATAATGATATAACTCCGTTACGTACAATACACTCTTATCCATCTTTGCTCTCTATCGATCTACCGATATTGAGATGTTTTGAACTTGTTTTATTTTTAGTTTTGTATGCCGTCTAAAGTGAAACTTGAAACGGTATCAATATAAAATACGGTGAAGGTAAAGCACGTGAATATCATGTCATCTGTTATGGGAAGTTTAGAGCCATTTGATTTATCCAAGCCGGATAAATGGTCATATTTTGCCAGATTCGAGCTGTACCTGTTAGCCAATGATACACAAGGGGAGCTACGTTAACGTGCTATATTTTTAACACTATGGGGACCACAATTATATGACCTCTCCATTTCTCACCTCCCCCATCGGAAATCTCTGCTTTCTACAAATTTTTCAAACGAGATCAACAGCCGGATGAGCGCTTTGCATCATACGTAGATGAACTTAGACGGCTTTCAATTGATTGCAAATTTGAGGATTCCCTAAAGCGAATGCTTCGAGGTCGGATTGTATGCGGATTACGGGACAAGGCATTGCAATGCAGCATTTTAGCGGAACTCAATCTTATTTTGCAGAAAGTCATCGATAATGCTTCTATACTGCAGAATCAGCTAGCAAAAATTTCTAGGAACGTCATTCGGACCAAGTTCAGTTACAAAACATCATCAGCCCAGCAGAACACTGCAACAACAAAATTCTAAAAATCGACAAAATAATTGGCATGGGTGTAACGGATGTGGAGGACTACATGCAAGGTCATAATGTCCATTCAAACGTTCACAACGTTTTCTTCATGTGGTGTTAAAGCTCACTTACAACGAGTTTGTCGATCTGCCGTTAAACCATAACCTCATCGAACAATTTATACAAACAGCAAAGCAAAATGAAGTCGAAATTTGGAGTAAATCAAATTAAAATTTTGATTTGAAAAAGACAACCACAGTTATAATAATAATAAATAATAAGCCTTGTGATTTTGAAATCGACTCAGGGTTCGACTATACACAGGAGAGCCCGTTTCACTACTAATAGTACAAATTGATGGAAAAATTCAACCAATTCGTTATCCGCCACGCCGTATACCACTGGTAACAAAGGGATTCGTAGAAGCTGACTTGAATCGTTTAATCGAGCAGGGCATTTTTTTTCCTGTGAAATGCTCTGACTGGGCCACTGCAATTGTCTCAGTTTAGAAAAAGATGACAGTATAAGGATTTGCGGGAAATATAAATCCACCTTGAACAAAGTTTTAAAGCCGTATTGTTTCCAAATTCCAGCTATCACAACACTATTGATAGGTACTAGATTTAGCACAGGTAAATCAGCTCAGCAATTGTCAGTCGACGAGAATGCATCATTACTTCAAACAATTGTTATTCACAAAAGTGCGTCTAGAGTAATCCGTCTTCAATTTTGTATTTCATCAGCACCTGGAATATTTCAGTCTTTTATCGAAAATCTTCTGAGAAATATTCTAGGGGTACCATACTTCGATGACATTGTAGTTACAGGACATACTGAAAAAACTTGCTGATCGTTTAAGTGAAAATTTTCGCTTTTTGACAAATCTGGGCTACGTCTACGTAATTTGGAGTTTCATCAATCGATTTTCTTGGATTTAAAATTGGTGCTTTGGGGATCTGATAAAATCCAAGCTATTCAAAATACACCGCAACCAACCGATAAAAAGCAACTCCAATCATTTTTAGGATTGCTCAGTTTTATCATTCTTTTTTACTGTTTATTGGATAAATATCAAAAATAGATTTGAACGGAAAATCACAAAAAATCGTTCAACAACCTAAAACAACTATTATCATCGGATCGAATATTAATTCACTATAATCAAGATTTGCTACTTCTTCTTGTTTGCGACGCTTTGCCATATGGTCTTGGTGCTGCGTTATGCCATCTAATGGAAGATGGTAGTGAAAAACCTATTTCATTTTATTCAAGAACACTATCGAAAATTGAACGGAATTATTCGCAAATTGACAAGGTAGCTGTAATTACAGGGGTAAACAAATTTCATGAATTTATCTACGAAACACATTTTAAAATAATCACTGACCGTCGACCGTTATTGAAATTGTTCAATCCACATAAGCAGATTCCGACTGTAATGCCATTTCAAATGATTACAAGAGGAATTTCCCTGATGGCATACGATTATAAGATAGTTCATAGCGCTGGAAATAAAATGAGTAATGCAGATTTTCACAACACACATCCGTGAAGAAATTCTTATGATAGAAAACTTAGCAAGGCCAGTTTTATCAGCTGATGATATAGCTAAAATGATATCGAATAAACTATTTTTCGCTAAAATTTTTGTTTGGTTTCAAGAGAATGGCTAGACAAACTATCTGCAAGTGACCAAGCGCTTAAATAATTTTATGTACGGCATATGGAGATCACCACACTTAAAGGCTGCCTAATTTGGGGTAATCGAACAATAATTCCACCGGCAGGGCAACAAAAAGTCCTAGCTGCTTTACACTCTGGGCATCCAGGGATTGTCGCATGAAGGCCCTTGCACGAAGTTACGTGTGGTGGCCCAACATCGATGCTTTGAACACGTCGTCAAAACTTGCCAAGGCACGAGACCAGATCACAGTCAAGCCGAGGTGCATTTCTGTCGATCAACCAAAACTACTTGGTCACGGATTCATATTGATTTAGCTGGTCCATTCCAGAATAAAATATTTTTTATCGTCGTTGATTCTTACTCCAAATGGTTGGTAGTAAACCACGTCAAATCAACGTCTACGAATAGAATCACTACGAGTGCCCTTCGCGATACATGGGCTTCCGGGCACCATTGTTTCTGACAATGGAACCGCTTTAACCTCAGAAGCTTACCGAGTATTTTGAGAAGATATCTTCGCTGTGCACATTTTAATCCTTCTTCAAATGGACAGGCCGAAAGAATGGTCCAAACCACTAAAAGTTGTCTGAAGAAACTTTCGGATAACTCAGAATTAAACTACATCTTGCAAGTTTTTTGATGAGCCAGCACATAGCTCCTTCTTCGTTCACGGGGCGATCGCCATCTGATTTATTATATAATCGTCAAATTAAGACATCTCGTGAAATATCTCGAATGAACTGATTTTTGGCGAAAACAACATATAACAGTTCACAAACCAGAAACACGAACGATCTCGAGTAATTTGAAAAATATCAAAAAATTAATGGATTAGTTCAAAAGGTCTGTAAGTCGTGAAATTATTGAATTATTTGTGGTAATTAGTAACATTAAGCAAAATCCAATAGTCCTTATAGTCCGGTCAATTTAGACATAAAAATAGTGGTCAAATAACAAAAATTCCCGGAGAGCCAAATATTGGTGGAGAGCTGGGGTTTACCATTACAAATAAAGTTTTAAAAATCCCCATCGATCCTATATGTGCTACAAAAGTTATTCGAGGTCAAAGGTCAAAATTTGAGGTTTTTCGGATTTTTCTCGAAAACGGTAAGTTTTATCAAAAAAAAACCTTAAACCAAAGTTGTAGATCTTAAAATTCTCTACAAAAATGGTCATGATTTTTTTCCTAAGAGTTACCATTCCTGAGAAATCGCTATTCTAACAGTCACATTATACATGATATGCACATATTTCCACGCCACCTGTGAGATAGTGTATTCGGCGCGTTTTTTTACCGCGGTTTCCCCTGTAGGCCTACTCCACTAACTGTCATGACAATTTTAGGATAATTTAAGGGAACAATACCCGTCAAGTTCTAGATATTACCTTATTATTGATATTAATTATTGATATTGTCAATAATTAATCTTCAACAGTCATGTCTTCTTCGATTTCTTCTTCTTCCTCTTCCTCTTGCTGGATGTTCATAAATTGTTCAAATGTGGCTGAGTCATTGGTCTCTTCATTAAAATCACAGGAATCTTCCTCTATTGTACTACTCAACTGGACATTTGAGCAAGACTGACCTTGGCAATTGGTACACGCTGGAGAACACAGCAACCCGACTTTTTTACAGCCACATTTGGCACTACAACCTTTTTTGCAATTGCAAAAAATAGTGTTGAGGAGTTTTTCTGGAGCAGGTGGGAGTAAAGTTTGAATCGGTTCCAGAGTATTATCTATCAATTTCCAACCCCAGTCTTCTGGGTTCAGTTGATTGCCTGGCCATGTTTGAACTTGATAGTATACTCGATACAAGTGTTGAATAGAAGATGCCGATGTTGGAGGGAGACATGATAGTTGAGAACTTTGTTTACTTGTTTCTTGTTTTGCGTATTTTTTACAAAAGTGTATCGGTATTTATCAATGCAAGTAATTTTTTTTTTGAGCTCCATAAATCGCAAGAAGAAAGCGAATTCCTTCCGTAATTATTGTTTGAGGTGTGGAATCAATTTCTGTAAATACTTTAGCGCAGTCAGTCAAATCTTTTTTTTCGAATAATTTAAATACTGACGTTTTGCCCCTTCTGTACATTGCTGACGAAGTGTCGCAGCCGGTTATCGCATGTAAAAATAAAATATAGTTTTAGCATTTAGGATAAGCAGATGAACTTTTTGAAGAATATATTTCTGTTCGCTGTTGAGCCCTTCCAGGTTTCAGAAAATAAATAATTTTATCCATTGGAGTCCTTACAGTAAGTAGTACTAACAAATCAACATCTTCACCAACTACAATTGTTGTGTTTCAATTATGAGGACAGCTGCGTCATTTTGAGCTTGTTTCACTGCAACATTCGCAGCTGTTAATTTGTCACTTAACATGGAAATGAAACGAGATTTATTATTAATGTTAGCGAAAAATTGTTGTTGATTCGCTGGAACTGTCATAAATTCATCAAATATATTCTCGGAACCCGATGATGTTTTTGTAGTTCGACGACGTTGTTCTGCAGCTTTAATATTCTTTGTCGAGTCACTGTAGCCGTCAAATACTACCGTCACTGTAAGCCCATAATGTCTGCGTAGATACTGAACATATTTATCAAAAAAAACGCTATAGGTTTCTTCTCGATCCCACACAACTTGATGTAGTAGGTATCCTCCATCAATAATGTAAGTAGCGTTTGTACGATCAACCTCAGTATTGACTGATTGAAAGCAATCGTAAATTGCTGAGTTTGTTGTTTTACGCATTCCAGCTGCATCGAAGAGTGATAAGGGGTAAGGGGCTAATTCATACTCAAAAAATTTTTAAAGGAAGAGATTTCCTCAAAAGCTTTAGTGATACTCATGCGTTGAAATAATAATACAGGGTCTATAGCTACTTCTTCTTCGTGAATTTTCACGGTGCTACTCGCAGCTAAAAGAGGGAGTACTTTTTCAGAGTGTTTTAATTTTATATTATTAAATTTTTCACCTGCCATTCTAGACATGGAAGCAATCCCAACTTCACGAGCTTTATGGCAATTAATCTTATCGTCACCAACAACTCCAGAAGCAATAGCTACGATTTTGTTAATTTTAGGAAAAGGATCATATGATGAAAACCAGTCAAGAAGTTTTTTAATATCTTTAGCATCTTCCAACCCCTCATACACAGTATTCATTGCATGCATTCCGTAAATCCATTTACTTATCACACTTTTTTTCCTACTTCTTCCTCGAAAAATGCCCCCATCTGTTTTCATAGACTTCATCATCGATTGTTCAATAATCATATCTGTTGAAGTTCCACAACAAAGTTTATCAGAACGCCGAACAGTAAAAAATCCTTCTGTAAACCTTTGATAAACACTAGGATCCGTTACCTCGTTCAATTGAAGCATGTCTTGTAAGTATAAGTGCGCAGACTTAGCATAAGGTAAATGCCCAGATGCATGGAAATAAGGCAGCATTTCTTTAACGCAGTTCAAATGTGCTTGCCAATCTCTCATACGTTCTGCTCTTATAAACTCCTTTGCAATGGACACCATCCGAAAGTATTGTACCCATAATTGTGCGGTTGGCCCTCGTTTCTGATATTCAATTAATTTGTTATTAAACTGATCAAGTAATTTTTCACATATTTCCTCATCTTCTTCAATGTCATAGTATGAAAGAGTGTTATTTAGAATATTTTCAACGGTAATAATAAGATTTGCATCCATTACATCATCAGTAGCGAGTTCTTTTAATATTCTTAATGCTAAAGTGAGTTGAAGTATTGTATGAGCTCGAACTGCTCTCGCGTAAGCACGGCCATTAAGCATTTTCTCTAAAGACTTAGGTGCATAAACTTCAGCGAGTACTTCCTTTAAACCACTTCCTTGCATAATATAACCTATTGCTCTAAAAAATGACATAAGCAAATGAAATCCTCCTAGTCTTATTATAATCTTCGATACTTCAGATCCTTCAGGTGCAGCAGATACAATCTCGCGAGCTTTCGCATACAAAGGTTGATCAAAAGTAATTATACATACTTTGTGGTTATAACGTTTAGCATTCTCTAAAGCACAAAGTAAAGTTGTGTATATTGTATTGTAATTACTTGCTGGTTGATGAACATATGGCAAAAATGTAATTTTTGACTTAGAAAAATCTATAATATTACTTGTCACGCATTCAATGTAACCATTCCAACCAGGTAGAGAGAAATTTTTGTATTTGCCATAGAACCATATCACATCAACTTTTTTTAAAAAAGATACTATAGATTCACTTTCATAATCAAAATTTCGCACATTTATTTTGCTGTACCCAACCACGCCAGTGTTTTGATAGACCTGTATAGGTACATGAGCCTTTGCAGCAAAATCTTTCGCTGAAAGAACTTCAGTTACTCGTGGCATCGGCTCTTCTTGTAATACTGAATCTTTGGGAGTCACAATTTGGATAATACCCATTATATGAAGCGTATTATTACCGTCCAAAGTATTTACATTAATGTCAGCATTGTCTACAACGTATTGAATGAATGTGCCTGTTTCTGGTGGTAAAATATGAGGTGGACGACTGAAAACTGCTGCTGATTCATAGTTCATTGCTTTACTGTAAGATGCGCATAAAACAAAAGAGGAGAAAATTTGTATGAGACGTTTCGAACCAAATCGCCGATGAAAAAAAAAATTGAAAGACCCAGCTGTAGTTTAGATTTAAAGGTTCTATGCCGAACAGCAGTCATGATGCAGTGGCTAATATTCGTACAAACTAACTTTAGATGATCTAAATTATGACGCTTGTTTTTTACTTGTTCCAAAAAATATGACAATGATTCGGGAATATCGTTATTGATATCCTCGAACATTCTACCTGGTGGGGGGTACATAGTATTATCGGAAACGCAAGATTGAATATCTTCACGAACAATTGTTGCCGCAGCTTTCAAAGTTTTTAACCGCTTGTCTTTTTCATCCAAGTGTTTTTTATCAGACCAGACTCTACTTAAAATATCTTGGTAATTGTCAATAAAACAAATAAATGTTAATTTTCCAAACTTCTCTGTAATAATAATTCTACTGCCATACTTCAATTTCAATCGTATGTTTATAGTTCTGTCATCTAAAGCTCCATCTTGACAAACATTCTTCAATTCATCCAACGAAAACTGGCCATCATCACTCGTTTCTATGAATTCAAAAATTTTCTCCATCGCAGAGTTTACAGTTTCATCTTGTGGACGGCCAATTTTACCACCAGTATTAGGTTTTAAGAAAGATTTGTAACAACTGTCATGGTATTTTGCATCAGCAGCAAATTAATTTTGAGTATGATTTAGTATCATACTCAAAATTAATACGTTCAAGAACAGCCTTTGAAACATCATCAGAACGATCTTTAGCTAATTTCAACAGGGATTATTCGAATTTTAGTGTGCACGTTATACATTATTTTTCGAAGATGCTGTGCTTTCTTTTTCTCAGTTTCTTCATTGGCTTCATTGCCACAAAATAAATAGTATTTTTTAAAACAAAAATTTGATTCACTTACTCGCGTTCTAGTACGAGGTGGACTTTTTTTGAAGTACTAGCCTGTTCTTCCTTACGTTGTCTTTTTACTGCAGCGATTGAAGTTTTCCGGGTGTATGATTTTCTACAATCCACGTGTATTGTAACGGATTTTTGATTTCTTAAATACTCAGTAAACTCATCACCTCTCGCGACACTAGCCTCGATTAAAGTTGGCATTCCACGATCAACCACAACTGTTTCATCTTCAGTTAAAAGTTTATTGCAAATAAAGCAAAACTGAGACATTTTTTCGAGCTATAAAATAGCATAAATAACCTATATGGTAGACGCTTGTAATAAGTACGTACATATATTCACTTGAACTGAACCTTTAGCACTAAAAGAAACAGGTATATGAACGAGACCTACGGTCAATAGAATAGCCAGATGTTTTTAAAGGCCACGTGGTAAATAAGACACAAATAGGTATTTATACTTGTCTTAAGTGCCTGATTATGTATATACATATGTACGTGGCTTTTATGCGCATATCATGTATAATGTGACTCTTAGAATCGCGATATCTCAGGAATGGTAACCCTTAGGAAAAAAATCATGAAGACAATTTTTGTAGAGAATTTTCAGATCGATAACTTTGATTTGTGGTTTTTTTTGATAAAACTTACCGTTTTCGAGAAAAATCCAAACAACCTCAAATTTTGTAGCACACATAGGATCGATGGGGATTTTTAAAACTTTATTTCTAATGGTAAACCTCAGCTCTCCACCAATATTTGGCTCCCCGGGAATTTTTGTTATTTCCGGACTATTAAGGTTCCCGAAAAGTATCGAATACTAACATAGCCGAATTCTCGAATTGTCAGTAATCGTGTAATTAATACCATGCAACTCATTTCAATATTAAACTTGCGCAATTTCTAAAATCTTGGTACACAATAAAAAACTTCAAATCAGGACGCGAAACTCTTTCGAAATCGAATGAGGAGAATCTACAAGGGATCCCAAAATCTATAGAATTCAAAATAATTTGTATTTCATTACATTAATAGTTTTTCAAATAAATCAGTTTTACCGGATTTACCGATTTAGTTACCACAAAGAAGATGTTCGCCAAAATCTAAACATTTAAGCATTTGTCACCGAAGTTATTTTCGGTATCTCCTTTGAAATTGCTGGCAAATGGTGTTCCAGATTTTTTGATTTCATCCTTATTAGACTTAATAAAGTTAAGTTGACAGTACCAAAAAATGTTTTATTCAATAAAAGTTCGTTGTTTTGTTAAATCGAAAAGTAGATTGTTTATTTTGCCGAACTTAAAATGTGATTCGCTAGTTATGTTAGTTGTACAGAGCATCATTTCAGCGATAAGACTAATTTTGCGTGAATCAGTAAAATTAGGTTCAAATTTTTTTATTTAAATCTTTACAACAAAAAATGGTTACAAGACGGCTTCATACGGCTTTTATCCATAGAAAAGAGTGCTTTATCAATTAACAATTAAAATGACGCCCACTTTAAAATAGAGGATAATATAATTAGCTACTACATAGCACGGATTATGCTACATCTGCTTTAAAACAGTAAATTTTGCGTAAATACAAATTATTGCTCTCAAGTCTCATTTCAAGACCAAAATCCTTGCTCAGATGAGAATTGTTAATGTCGGACTAAATTTTCCTTAGACCATAAGTTTTTGAAGCATGTGTGTAATGTTCTATTTTATTATAAAATTCAAACAGTAGTAGTATTGTTCGTGTCCAAGGGCTCCATATTGTTAGACACCATATGATCACCACACACAGGTTTAACCATTGTACTGTTTGTATATTCGATATGTCCAATACGTTTTGTTTAGCTTAAGATGATTTCTCCAAGCGCTACGCTTGTATGACGAATGAAAGAAAATTGACTTGTCTTTGAAAGTATTTGAGTCATATGAGGTATCACGGTATACAAGGTGTCCCTGTACGTATATTTATCTATCTAATGTTTAGTCTGCATGCTATTATTATTCGAACAAAAAATAAAAAAATTCATTTGAATTTAATTAAATAAAATTAGATGTACACATTGACATACACATATTCATATAATATGAGTACATATTTACTAGATTAGAATTTCTGATAAAAAATGAAAAAAAAATTTGCAAAATTGAATAAATATATAAATTTTTACATATGTATATATCTATATCTATTTATATAAAGTTTCAGTCTGTTTAATTCACATATGCTAGTACAATCACCCGGCATTATATTATTTTTGTGCTGCCAGCTCAGACGAATGGTATATACGCAATGCACCCACACATACGATACTCATAAATTTAATGACCAACCCAATACGAAGTATTTCTAATTTTGTTCGCATGAAACAAGCAAAATGTGTGTAGTATACGCGCATATAGATGACCACATTTCCGACACATGCGAATTTATGTACCGCACAGACAAAATATGAACCCTTAAAATTATGAATTTTTTTATTTTTTATTTTTTGCATATACAAATCAACTTTTGCATAAATTTATGGTTCCCCTAATAAATTGTATATATGGCGACAATATTGTATATGGATGTATGTATATGACGTATTTGTATAATCTCTCTGGTGAACAATCAAACTGGACGTACAACACAAACATTTTTTTGTTTTTAATTTAAAATTAAAAATTCATTAAAATATAATTGCGAAATTAGCCGAACCCCTTAAATGGACGTACCATTCTTGCTTTACTTACTAATTCATGCAATGTAAATTGGGTCGAAAAATATCTAACCTACATACATACATACACTAGGTCTTGGTACCGTAAAGCACAATTCGAAAGTAATTGGAAATCCCAAACACAAATCAATTTCCTCACTTTTTAAATTTCGGTATTTTTTAAATGACCGGAAACTTTCCAACTTCTGCACTTGAGTAACAATATATACAGCACAAGCAATAATGTAACAGTCGGTTTCAAATAGAAAATCGTTAGTACACAGAGAAATCGGGTGTAATGCTAGTTAAAGCGCTAAAACTATGTTTATATGTATGTATGTATGTACAAGAAAAGTGAAAGTAAAATTTAATCTTAAAATCGATAGAATTAAAATCAAAAAACGTAATGTTTACGTTCGAGTACGTACACATATTTTTGAAAGTGAAATTTGTTTGTACATATGTCTATATAGTCTGGATAGCAAGCAATAGGTATAAATATAGAAAATTATAATTATGACTTTGGGGTATTGTCTAATTCGTATAATTTCTAAATTATGTCTTTATATTTAAATTAAGTAGTGGAAGTTGAAGGTATTTAAATATAGAAAGTATGTACATAAGATGTTTTAAAAATTCCAAGTTTTTTTTTTTTTGAGGTTATTTCGTTAATTTATTGGTCGCAATCTTTCACCTAGTTGAACTATGTTTGTCGTGTAATGTGAGCAAGTTTTCAACAGGTTTATTTAATTCACACACGGAAAAAAGTGTGTGACTCACAAATAAATTTTATAGTTTTGGTACTAATTCTGTAGCAGGCAACACAGAAAAACTAAAGCCTGTTAACTAACAATTAACGAATTCGGTTTACTATTATTGTCGCTACAGAAGACACAACGTTTAAAAAAAACAAAGCTCACCTAATTCGCTTACAAACCTTAACCCCACAATGCAGCCAACGTTTAAAAAAGCATAAAAGATAACCAATGCCTGGAGTATGTTGACTCCCTTAGACTAACGAATTTTTTACACGAAAACTAAATCGGCAATTAAAATGTACAACACAATGATTTAATAAAAAATATTTAAAAAACATAAAATTTGCCTATGTTACAGACATTTGAATTCTGGTCCATTGTCCGAAAAATTTTAGAGTACCTTTAAATGTTTACGAGAAGTTTATCTAGAAACATTAGTTTTGGGAGGTTTTGGTAATGTCTTGATAAATCGACGCAAACTATCAAATCGGGCATAAACTGAGAACAAGTACAACTTATAACACAATATACGAACTTCCTTAGTCAATAGTCCTTATTAAACTCAAGAACTTCTTTTCTCAAGAACAATTTTTTGCCCTTTTATACAAAACTAAGTTCACGGCACAAACAAAATTTTTCTAATCAGTCTGTCAACTTCGGTACAGGATATTAACTCGGTACCTCTAATCATTTTTTCGAGAAACTCTATAGATCATTATCGACACATTTTACCAGATTCACCCTGTAAATTTTGTATTTATTGTAACTAAACAAGGAGTGGTTCGGCGTATACTGGTGAGGGGGACCAAAGTTGATTAGTTATATCTACCAGCTCTGTAACCTTTCAGTAGAATGTGCATTAAGTGGGCTGTTCTGATCATGTTTCAGGCAGCTGCGTGATTGGTGCGATTGTGTAAAGAGTAACCTGGTCACAATTCGCAAATGTACATACTGCCTTCTCGTGGCTACCACTGGTTGATGCTATTCGGCACAGGCTAAGGTACGGTGCTAAAGGAGAAATCCTGTACAAAAACCCTAATCTAAGGTAGAATACCATACCCCAATGGATGGTTGATCTCCGGTTTTATTTAGCCTTCCTGAAGTGGAGCTTATTTTTTTACAGGCGACGTTCCTATCCCAGCTACTCGTGGGAACACAATTTCTACAGTAAAAAATAAAAATAAAGCTGGTGACGCTCCTAAAGCGTCACACACCAGCGGAAGTTTCGGGGTGGATTTCAAGAACCTAGGCCTTCATCCCACTGCAGAACTCTCGACAGTTGGACTATCGGATGGGGAGTTCCGTAAGGTTTTTGAGGATCTTTGAGGGGAACTCCTCTGTGAAATCAGGGGGAGTATGAACGCTGGTGAGAACCAAAAGGTGGTTATCAATGTTATTGACAAATTGCGAGGAAGCGGTACAGGAGGCTACTTGCTCAGGGATACGAGTTAAAGCTTCTGGTGCTGCGGTCACAGATGGGGACTGGTGCTCCTCCTGAGATCTCGGAGCTCTAGAGAAAAGTCCGTTTCGGATGGCTCGAGGGATGATGATAAGATGGTATGATGGTACGACGGATTATTTTATGATGGTACGATGGTATGTTGGTACGATTGTAGGATGGTATGATGGTATGGTGGTGTGATGGTATGATCGTAGGATGATATATGATGGTACGAAGGATATGATAAATGCTGTTTTGATCGTATGATGCTCTATTTTTATGATGGTACGATTCTATGATAATAAGATGGTATGATAGTGTAACCTCCAAGATCGCTCTCGAACGTTAAATTTATTTCTTCTCGCTAGGGTCTCCCTCTCCACTTGATACTACTACCCGATGAGGATCAGAATTCAACACTTTCAAGTAAAATTTTTATATTTATCCACAGATTAATCAAATAATAAATTTTATTTATTTTACAAAACTCTTTTTTATTTTTTATTTTATTCTGAATTCACTCTTCTTCTATAATAGCGTCGCGTCGACTACTCAACTAGTTTTTTTTCTCTACGCACACGCGCAAACAATACATAAAATTATAATAAAAAGTGTTTCCACCTAACAAAAAAAAGTTGATGGCAATGCTACTAGATGTCTCCCTTTACCCCTTCTCTCTGCTTCACGCTCCCCCTCTGAACCAAAAAGCGTCCCGATTGAAGTTCAGAACTCTTTAGGTCTTCGTTGTGCACGTTTCGGAAGGGTTGGTGTTGCGATTGACGTCTTGCCCTCAATAAACGGGGTAAGTGCCGAAATGTGGTAACGTCCAGTGATGGTGTTGTTATTATCGTTGGATTGTAGTTCATAGGTAGTTGACGATATCGCCTTTGAAATTTTATAAGGTCCATCTATTCTTGATGCGAATTTTTTTGTTAAACCTTTCGCAACATTGCCTAACATGTGAGTGGTAACCAAAACTAGGTCACCAATTTTGAACGGTCGAATGAGTCTTCTCGTGGAATCAGCGGTTGTTTTTCGGCGATCCTGTATTTTTTCGTTAACTTCTCTGACATCTTTTAGTTTTTCTTGTAGTTTATTTAAATACGGCTTTATCTCCGTTACAAAATTTTCGGGTTCGCTCATTGGTCGTATATCATGTTCTATGTCAGCCGGTCCTCTTAGTTCCCTGCCAAATGTCAGGAAAGCAGTAGTCTCTTGGGTAGCTTCACTTTTGCTTGTATTCATAGCAAAACGAATCGCAGGTAACAGACTTTTCCATTGGTCATGCTCATTCTCCACATAAATAGCAAGTTGTATTTTTAAATCTCGGTTTTTTCGCTCTACTGGGTTTGCTTGTGGATGATAAAACGGTGTTAAACTTTGTTGTATTTTAAAATACTCACATATATACTGCATGACTTGGCTAATAAATTGAACGCCGTTGTCAGATATGATTCTACGTGGCAATCCATATCTTAGAAACATTTCTGAAATCAGCGTTCTGGCACAGTTTTCCGCAGTGGCAGACGTTAACGGGAATATCTCGATGAAGCACGAAGTCACATCTTCAACAATAAAAATCCATTTATAACCATCTTTGGTTTCCTGCAATGGACCTAAAAGATCAACAGCTATTACGTTAAACATTGTTGTAAAACGGGGATTTTAAGTAAACCTCCTGATTTAAGGTTTGATGGTTTATATCTCTGGCATTGCTCGCATGATTTGACAGACTCGGTTATGTGTTTTCTAATACCAGGCCAATAATATTACGATACTATTCGACTAATGGTTCGGTCGATGCCGTAATGTCCAGCAGTCTCATCATTATGATAACGTTGTAGTATATAGGGTCGATCATTGGTTGGTACCACCAACTGTGCATTCTCTGCGTCTTGGTCAGGAACGAATCTATAGAGTACACCTTGTTCCATTATATATCCCCTGGCTGCATAATTTGACATATCGGGATGATCAATAATCTCGAAACATGTTATGATTTTTCTTCAATTTGTGACTTTCGAATATCAGCAGGACCTCTGGTTGGGAAGTCTATTTGGAAAGAGCTGATGGCACAAGTTGACATAGGTATTTCTTCCATTGGAGGCCGTGACAACGTATCAGCGATGACATTCGCCTTACCTGGAGTGTAGAAAAAATCAACATTAAAATTTTGAATTAACAACATCCATCTGGCTAATCGGCCTGATGGAGGTTTTAGTGACATCAGCCACTTGAGAGGACGGTGGTCGGTGCCGATTGACACTTTTGCCCGTTCAATATAGCCTCTAAATTTATTCAGAGCCCATATTACGGCCAGAGCTTCGCGCTATGTTGTATTGTAATTGCGTTCTGCTGGTAGTAGCAAGCGACTAGCAATCTCGATTGGGTATTCATGTTCACCGTGCTCCTGAAGTAAGACTGCCCTCAGAGCATACCCACTAGCATCCGTTCTTATTATAAACGGTTTCTCTACATCAGCTTGTTAAAAAATTGGTGCATTTGTCAGTAATATTTTCAATTTATTGAATGCCACTTTTTGAATTTCGGTCCACTCCCATCTAACATTTAATTTTGTTAAATTGGACAACGGTCGAGCGATTTCGGAAAATTTTCGATGAATTTCCGGTACCATGATGCGATTTGCAGAAATGTTTTTAGTTGCTTAATATTGTGAGGTTCCTTCATTTCCGAAATGGCAGATATTTTTTCTGGATTCGGGTGTATACCATTCTTGTCGATAATATGGCCTAAAAATTTTATTCTGTCTCTGAAGAATACGCATTTGTTTCTATTTGCTCGTAACTTGTATTTGTAAAGATGTTTGAATACTTCGGTCAGATCTGTCAAATGCTGTTGGAAACTCTCGGAAATCACTACGATATCATCTAGATACGCTAATATTATTATATGCTGTATACCCGTCCTGAATCTATCCATGAGACGTTGAAACGTGGCTGGCGCATTGCGTAAGCCAAAAGGCATGCGCTTGAAACGATGCAATCCATACGGTCACACGAAAGCAGTTTTGTCTCGGTCTTCTTTGTTTATTGAGATTTGATAATATCCGGAACGTAAATCTATCGTTGACATGAATAGTGACCTTTTCTCCAGGTGCAATAGTTCGTCAATGCGCGGCATTGGATACCTGTCGGGAACAGTTATGCTATTCAATTTCCGATAATCGATACAAATTCTATAACTATTATCTGGCTTCGGAACTATGATGACGGGTGCCGACCACGGGGATTCACATTCTTCTATGATGTCGTCTTTGATCATATTTTGTATTTCTTGACCCAATATTTCACGTTTCTCTTTCGACATTTTATATGGTGTGATATAGGTGCATGATTTCGATATAGGATGGTGGATATAGGTGCATGAACTATTATAAGATTGTTTACCAGATTCTGTTCATCCTTTGTTAGTGTAATTCCCACATCTAATCTTAATACATCCATTCCATATCAGATTTTTATTTTGTTTATTATCTTCATATAATATAGGGTAACATTCGTTAGAATCATCAAATTTCCACTGATGATTTGAAAAATCTAGTATTAAGTTAGCTTGAGCAATAAAATCTATACCCAATAAAGTTTTATGACCTGCACATTTTGGTAAAATCAGAAACTTGGTGGCGAACACTTTATCTTTAACACGAATATTTACAGTTGTCACCAATACTTCATGGAGTTTTTCCGTTCCATCTGCTGAATTAATTGTCAATTTTCTTGATTCGAATTTGGCACCATTTTCAATCATAGTTTTATACAACGAATGAGACGCTATGCTTAATTGGCAGCGGTGTCTATTATTCCCACACCCGTTGAACCTAAAATTTGTATTTGTAGCAATATTCTTGGTTGAGGATAAATTCCATTTGTCGCTAATGAATATAAATGTGTTGAGCTACATCCTACATGGCTCATACAGGCTAATTGAGTCAAAATTAATTTTTGATTCTTCTGTACTTGATTCGGTATCATGAATATTAGCCACGGCGATTGGTGTTGTTTTTGGGTTACAGTTTGGACATGTACTTTTAACATAACCTTTTAGCCCACATCGAAAACAGGCTAATTCGTATTTCACTTGTTTCTCAGAACTGTCTAATTCTGAGTTGACTTTTTCACTAATTCTGGCAGGTTTCCTGGAGCAAACTGAAATATCGTGACCATTTCTCTTACAATATTTGCAATGTGGTTTTTTATTTTGCGTATTTTCCGATTTGTTTGATTTTGTATCATCAGTTGTATAATCTTAGAAAAAATATTCTTCCTCTCGGGCCGACATTAATAACTCGTCGAATGTTTTAAATGGCTCTCGTTTGACTTTCCCACGAATGCGTCTAGACAATAACCCATAAACCATATCTAGTTGCGCCTTATCAGGTAACACGTCTGGTAACTGTGCAAATAGTGTGCGAACATTGCAAACGAAGAAGTCAGTCTTGACGTTTTCTACTTGCGACCTCGAAAAAATCCTTTGTAGATTTGGTAAGCAGGTTTCTTTCGTCCAAACGATGTGTGTAAGATTTTAATAGCTTCTTCAAATGTCGGTATTGTATTTTTGATGCCCTGCCACCATGTGGTAGCGATACCTTCTAAGAGCATAGGCAACCCTCTCAATGCGTTTTCATCTGTAACGTTGGTACAGGCTTTATATGTATATGTTGAATCTGTCAATAAAAAGTTCGGCATTCGATTCTTTTTCCCCATTGAATCGAGATGTACATTTAGCAAAACTGCCGGTAGTGTTATTCATATTGCAATTTCCACTACCAGGGCTTTCACACCTAACTTCACCATCTTGCTTTCTGCTCTGAATCGTTTGCAATAATAGCTGGAACTGCTCATTTGTCATGACGATATTTTGATTACTTTCGCCTTCGGCCATTATTGGATTTTGTTTCGTTGGTTTTTCTACTTTTGGTGGCATTAATTACAAATTTATTTTGATTATGTACTACACCACCAATTTGACCTTCAAATGCTCGATGGCTGAAATTCACTTCTATTAGTGATGATTTTATTTACTTTTGTAAAGATTAGACTCGAATTAATTTGTTGATGATTGTAGGAAAAAAAAAAATTATTCGACGAACAAAAAAATTATGGCGACTAGATTTATTAAATTTGCCAAAAATTTTATTAATTTTGTTGAGACGAATCGAAATAATCTTTCCGGTTTCAAAATTACTTGAAATAATTCACCGATGATTGCAATAACTACGGATTATTTTGTATAACAAAATGGAGAACCACGTTTGGCTTCACGTTGTGGCGTCGCTGTAACCTCCAAGATCGCTCTCGAACGTTAAATTTATTTCTTCTGGCTAGGGTCTCCCTCTCCACTTGATACTACTGCCCGATGAGGATCAGAATTCAACACTTTCAAGTAAAATTTTTATATTTATCCACAGATTAATCAAATAATAAATTTTATTTATATTACAAAACTCTTTTTTATTTTTTATTTTATTCTGAATTCACTCTCCTTCTATAATAGCGTCGACTACTCAACTACTTTTGTTTTCTCTACGCACACGCGCAAACAATACATAAAATTATAATAAAAAGTGTTTCCACCTAACAAAAAAAAAGTTGATGGCAATGCTACCAGATGTCTCCCTTTACCCCTTCTCTCCGCTTCAATAGTATCGTAGAATGATAGTAAGATGATATGATGACATAATGATATGACGGTTCGATGGATGGACGGTACGATGGATGATGGTATTATGGTGTGATAGTAAGATTAGAAAGAGAAGTTTGTTGTCTGTATTAAATCAGTAAGATTATTTCGGCTTTTTATAGACACAATATATTAATAATAATGACATTCACAACATTTTCGGCTTGTTAATCAGTAAAATGAAGAAGCCAGTCATTTATAATATATCTACCAAAAAAAAGTAGAAATATCAAAATCACCCCTGTACTTTAACCAGCGCTGCCGTTTAAAAAAAACTTGCAGCTCCAATTAAATTTCTCTTCGGCTCCAATCGGCTCCACAAGTAACCGAGCTTCAAAATATACAAAAAAAAATTAATTAAACGTTTCAGTTTTTTATTATTTCCGCTCAGTACAGTCACGGTACATTCGTAGACGCACAAATTACAATAAATATAAAAAAATACAATTCATTTGTATAACTAATTATAAATTTTCATTTTATAAAAACTTAAAAAACTGATTAATAAAATAACACATTACGATTTTAATTTAATTATTTTAAATATCACATTAAATTAACTGTAATATTAAGTTTCCGCATTTTTGTTTGTGTTTCACATTTAGGCTAAAATCAATTCATTAATTACAAACTAGAGGAATTAAACAACATAAATTAATAAAATCTGATCCGAAATCTTAGGAGTTTGCTAATTTATATTTTGATAATACATTTTTTGACGCTTTCCATTCAATAAGCGAACAGTTTTTGGTTAATTGTTTGGTAATTGGCAATGAATTCATTGCAGAAGTTTTTAGCGAATTTCTGCTTTTAGCTTTATGTTGTTTAATTCTAAAAAATGGTATTTCGGCGGCTGCGCTACAATGTGGCAAACTTTATAAACCGCCTATAAATATTTTTAAATTCGGAAACATTGGTTTGTTTAACCCGTCTTTTAAATCGAATATCCTTGCCCAAAAATACTCCAACTTCGTTGAATTATTATCCACTAATTTTTGATAACGTAGAGTTCGAAACTCTTCTTCGGTCTCTTCAACATTTTCAATAATTTGCGGAAAGATGTTTAGCAAAGGTATTACACTTTCACCCAATTTTTGAGGATTTAAATCTTGTAATTGAACTAGGTAGTATTTCATCTTTAAAATCGACACGCATCAAAATTTGAGTACACGACTTGATATAAAACTTTTTACATCCCTTCTTTATTTCTAATACACATTCTTCAGGTAGAACACTTTTATTTAATTCATTTAAATTGGATTTTTCGACAAATTCCAATTTATCAAAACTGGGTAAGATTATCAATAAATATGTTTTAATGGAAGGAAGCAACCTATACATTTTTGGAGGCTCACTTTGGAATTCTTTATTTATATTATTTGTAATTTTAAGAATGTATGATAAAAAAAGAAAATAAACCAAATTAATGTTATTTAAATTTTCAGAAATTTATGAAGCCAAATCGGAATCGGCCTGAAATGTATTTAATAAACAAAAATGTTGAAGAGGCTATACCATTGCTCTAAAATACGATTGACAACTCCTTCAAGAGACAGCCATCTTCCCTCGAAAAAAGGACCGGTCCCTCTATTCAAGGCCAATTTAAAAAAAACTTTATTTTGTTCTTATTTATAAGTTTTAATTTAAAACGTCGATTCTTAACTTCGAAAAGAAGGACTGGTTCATTTATTTGAAAGTCCTTCTATTCAAATTATTTTACAAACTTCTAAAATTTTGGTAAACAAATTGGTCTTGAATATACGGACCGGTGCTTGTTTTTAGGATTTTGTTAAATATAATATTAAAGTATTCCTGAAATGTACGAAATTCATTATGCCTTTTAGAACTATGTGTCAAAAAGATGTAGATAAACATATGTTTCTCACCAATGTTTCGTATTCTTGTAGAAGTTTTTTCGCTGCTGCTAATTAACCTATATGGAGGGAATGGCATGTACATCCCAGGGAGTACAAATAACGATTTACATATTTTAATAATCTTGAACTCCACATTTTGTACCTATAATTACGCTAGCATTGTTCGTCCCAAACCTCACCCAATTAGTTGTTGGAATTTTATGAAGATCAAAAAATTTTATAATTTCAATATATACCGACTTTGCGTCACTATTTTGTAGCTCCAGAAGGAAAAAAAACGGCTACAATTAAATTTAAATCGGTATTGAAAATTTAAGTTATAATTTTGACTGGTACATTTGTTCCTATAAGCAGTTTCTATAAGTAGTTTTTATGGAAAATCTAAATAACATACACATACAGATTATAGAATGGGAATACATACAATGTAGAATCAGAAAATTGAAATAAAAAATTAAATTCATTTAAAAAACCATAAAAATTATTAACTGTTTTGAAAGCTCCAATTGAAAAATTGACGGGCTCTAGTGGGCTCCTGGGCTCCCGAAATATTCTAGAGCTCCATTTTGGAGCCGAAGCTCCACTTTCGACAGCGCTGACTTTAACCCGGGAGTCAATACAAAATGTATTGACTCTAAAAAAGGAAACTTTTCCTTGAGTTTTCTGTGTGGTAGTTTGTTTTCGTACTGATAATCTCAAAACAAAAAGTTCGATTTAAGCTTGAGGCACATAGGTTTCGTTTCGTTTCGTTTCGTTTCGTTTCGTTCCATTTCGTTTCGTTTTCCATCCGGCACCCTGGCACATAAGTTTCGTTTCGTTTCGTTTTTTTTATTATTATTTGACACTTTGACAGATCGAGTAGTTATTTTGTGTTTGGAAGTATTTTAGTAAAGCGAAGAAAATTTTCAATTAAATTAAATTATAAACTAAAAAAAAAAAAATTGTGACAATGAATAAAGATTTAGAAACAGTTAAAGATCTTTATGAAGTTTATAAATTGTACACCGCATACAATCAAAGGGATAGAAGGTGGTGGGTAAGACCAATAAACACCGACCGAAACAGTTTTGGCTATTTTTCAAAGGTTTTTGAAACTATAAAAAATAAAGATGCCGAAGAATTTTTTATACATACACGGATGTCGAGGTCGCAGTACGATTTGTTGCTTACGCTTGTTGAACCCCATCTTACAAAGTTTTCGATTCGGCCATCTATTCATTTTGAATGTAGATTGGCGTTAACATTATCGTAAGTAAATATACAATCATACATATAAGTTTGTAATTTTGTATTTATTTATATTTCCCTTTTAGATTTTTGTCGCAAGGAGTTTCTATAAAATATTTGTCTTGGAGCTATAAAATGGGTAGAACGACAGTTCGAAAAATTATTTTAGAAACTTGCGATGTTTTGTGGACCCTTCTATCCCCTTTATATGTGAATAAACCGAATGCTCATGATTATCAACAAATAGCAGAGGAGTTCGAAAACAAATGGAACATGCCTCACTGTGTGGGTGCCATAGACGGCAAACACATAAATATTCGTTGCCCAGCAAAAACCGGGTCAAGTTTTTTTAATTATAAGAAAACTTTTAGCGTTGTGTTGTTAGCTACGTGCGATGCTAATTATATATTTACGGATGTTTGTGTTGGAGCTTACGGAAGTCAAAGTGACGGCGGTAAGTATTTCAACATTATGATTTTATTCTACATATTTGAATCACGTATCTATTTTCAATCTATAGGTGTACTACAACAATCAAAGTTCGGGGAAAAAATTTTAAACGAGGAGGTGCCAATCCCTGCAGCTAAGGCAATTTCAAATAGCGGTAGAATATTTCCTTTCTACTTTGTGGGAGATGCCGCATTCCCACTAAGAAAAAATCTTATGCGGCCATATCCCGGAAGACTATTAGATACTCCCAAATCAATTTTTAATTATCGTTTGTCCCGAGCACGACGTGTTATTGAGAATGCGTTTGGAATATTAGTAGCACGATGGAGAGTATTAAATACCACGATCAATATGAACCCAGAAAATGTAGAGAAGATTGTGTTAGCTACAATAGCGTTACATAATTTTATTAAATTAAATGACGAGGCAAACAAATATACACCCACAACATTTATTGATTGGGAGGACTCAGATCATAACATACACTCTGGTACATGGAGAAATGACGTAACTCAGCTGTTAAGACCAGTCCGGATGGGGTCAAATAACGCAACCAGAACGGCATTTGAATTGAGAGATGTTCTCAAAGATTATTTTATTAATGAAGGTGCCGTGAGCTTTCAATATGAGCGATGTTAATAAAATTATTTGAAATAAAAATACATATTTTTAATTATTTGCAGTTTTATTTATCATCCTCTAAAGCTTTCTTCACTTGTTCCAGCATCGTAATTTTAAATGTTAACTTTGCCGTCGACGACATTTTTTTCATTTCGCATTTTATTGAGTCTAAAAAAAGTTGATCGGCCGGGTCTTCTTCTCCTGGAGATTCGTATTTTTTTCCTATTTTTGACAAAGTGTCCATAAACATTTCGTCTATTTGGGGATTTCGCCGTTTTGTTTTAGGTGGTGGTGGTGGTGGTGCATTTAACGGGGTTGATGTGCTATCCGAATCAAAATGAGAGGAACTCGACCACTCGTCTTCAATTAAAAATTCCTCTAATTCTTCGGGCGAGCTATTTTCCAGTAATCTAAAATTAATTCATAGTCATCGATAGGTAATTCTAAATAAATACATATTGTTCGTTTTAATACATACCTTCGGGGCTTCACGTAGTCACCCAAAAACGTCAAAAATGGGTAAAGCGCCCACGGTTTTTTATTTAGTGCTGGCGAGCCGGACGGCTGATCAAATTTTTTTTTCTCCTTATTGAATTTGTCCCTGAGATATGTCCATTTCGATTTTGCTAAATAAATATATTGAAAATTAAAACAACATGTAGGTTATTTAATTAACTACTTATTTTATTACCATCAATACCGAATTTTTCAGAAATATCTTTCCAAATTCGGTCTTTTTTTTTGTGGTCTAAATAACACCGATTATTTTTATCATACAGCTCAGGGAACTTTTTTATTTCTTCTATAAACTTTTCAGAATCCATTTTTAATTATATTGTTTATTATATATATATTTAATAAGAATTTTATTTGTTTAATTTGGTTCACTCACAGTCACAAAAAATTTCGTTTACTACAAACGTCAAAATTAATACATTGAGGTTATGGTTTAAGTTTTTATTGAAATTTCATCAACCTTTTCGTTTCGTTTCGTTTTTGAACTTAACATTGTGACAATGTTTTCGGTTTTCCATACGTTTTGACACATTCTACTTAAAAGGCGGAACGAAACGAAACGAAACGAAACCTATGTGCCTCAAGCTTTACTCATCAGATAGCTAAACTACAAAAATACAATTCCAACTTCATACATTAAGTATGAGGCAAGAACGTAGTGATTTAGCGAATTATAAATTCACTAAATCAAAAAAACTCAAGGAAAACTTTTCATTTCTATTTCATGCCCACACGAATAATAGAAAGAGAAGTTTGTTGTCTGTATTAATTCAATCATTCTACTTTTTTGGTAGATATACATATTATAAATGACTCGCCTCTTCATTTTTCTGATTAACAAGCCGAAAATGTTTTGAATGAAATGTTTTTGAATGTGAATCTTATTTATAGTAAGATTGTATGTTGGTATGATGGTAGGAAGGTTTGATGGTATCATGGTATGGTGGTACGATTATAAAGTGTTATTATGGTATGATTGTATAATGGTATGATGGTATTGCATTATAATTATATGATGGTACGATTATAGGAAGATTAAATGGTATGATGGTATGATAGTATGGTAGTTCGATGTATAATGATGGCACGATGGATGATGGTATAGTTGTAAGCTACCTAGTATGGATGGTTAAACTGTATAATTGTATGATGGTATATGAATACTTTCTGAACTCCAATCCGTTCCTGTTGTACTAATGCAGTTATTGATCCGAAATAACGCTAACGGTAAGGAATTCAGAGAATAGATTATTAATCATGAAGAGTCAAAACTATTCTTCCACCTCGAGCATGTGCCTATGAATGTAAAACCAAAGAAGGCAAATGCATCAACTCATGAGATCAATATTTTCAGTAAATGGAGAACGTGCATCAATGCAATTATATTATTCTTTAATAATTATAAACATATTGCAAGGATTCAACAAAATAGATTTGACAACCGACTGAGTGCAAACATCACCACCCAAATATTCTAAATGTTGGGAAGAGAAATGTTAAGCTAAGACTAAGTGAAAATCGAGAATTTAATTTGAGAAGATCCAACTTATCAACTGTTGATTTCCACGATGTTCTGTTATTAATATCAAATGATGGAAGTGGACAAAGAGATATAATAATTGAATACAAAGACGACCGAGCTACACAAGACATAAAAGCTCTATGATTAGGGATGGAGTATTGAATTAAATCTGGCAACTAATAGAGAAGAAAATAAAATAAGGAAAGTTATATGCTTCAGAATTTCAGATATTATGAGTTTTACTTTCACTTCAGAGAAAACCTTACAGACCGTAAAGAAGATCGGAAACTGTACGAAGCGGTAAGGAAGAATATGATTCACAGCCCATGTGGCAGCCTTAACCAAAATTTGCTACGTATGATTAAAATATTCGGGGTGGGTTGTGTCATCTACATGGCCGTTGGTGTTTTGTGTGATAACGTTTATAAAATGTTGAGATTATTTATTTTAATTTCAAATAAATCAACCACCATTGTTTCTTTACGCAAAAATTGACTTCAGAATTGCTCCGATCTAAGAAATTATACATTTAAATTAAAGGTAATGGTTACTGTTGATGAGTAATTGCCCACGACCAAAGGCAAAATTTCGTGTCAATTTTCTGAACAAGCTATATCAGCCATAAATGGGTCGTGTCATACAATAAGAAATTCAATGCTCACATTAATGTTGAGATTTGTTCAAACAATTTAAGCTGTGAAATACTTAATTAAATATCACGCTAAAGGGCACGACAAATCAATGGTTGAAATATCGACACATGAAGGATTGAGGCGAATATTCGGCAATTCAATAATTAAAATCAACCACCTATTGAAAAATTGAGTGTTCATCTGGGAGATCAACAATTTATTACATTTAATATAAATTATCCTTTTCACGGATTTGAAGGCTGTTAACGGAGTTAACGACGAATATTGGAAGATTATTTTAAGAGATGCCTCGATGTATGCTAAAACAACTTTGTGAATATTTTGCTATTTTAATCAACCCCGCACGCCAAGTAATGTGAGACTCTTCAGAATATTTTACTTATCAACGAAGAAATCAACGATTGATTTAATAATAATAAAGAACATATTTTCTCCATTGAAGTATCGGAAAATCATATCTTTACAATGCAATTTTAGCGAAAAATCATTCCCAAAATTGTATTGTTCTAGCCGTCGTTCCATCACCCCAAAAATACAAAGAAATGAGGGTTTTCTTGAGTTTTTTTGATTTAGTGAATATAATTCGCTAAGTCAGTACGTTCTTGCCTCATACTTAATGTATGAAGTTAGAACAGTATTTTTGCAGTTTGTTGAAATATTGTTAATATATTTTGTATATAAAAAACCGAAAGAATCTTATTACAGGGATGGTGGTGGGATTGGTAAAATGGTAAGTCCTTCCACGGGCATAAAAAGATGGTCTAGCATTTTATAAAGCAAAAGAACATTTTAACACAATAAAGGGTATTTAAGCTTATAGAAAGCGGAAAGGACAAATCCTACAAGGACTCTCCTTCCCAAAAAAAGTGCATTTGGGAATCCTAGTCACCATATCTTCTTATAATAAGCAATAACTAGAATGAACAAAAGTTTCCAAAGAAAAGTTTTTTGCTTATTTTGAAACTTGTTTCCTATAGGGAACCATCGATATAATTTTTGAATGCTTGGATTTGTATTGGAAGATAAATTTTTGCCATTTTTAATATAGCTACAATATAACCGAAACATTGTCGAAATATAGCGAGATTCATTAGCTTTAAACAAGAAAATACAAGGGCGATGCATCAACGAAGTCAGATTGTCTGTGTCAGACGCGGTTCGAATACTAGTTGAAAGTTTACAATAGATAGATGGTAGCTCAGATTAAGCTTAAAGTAGACCACCCTTTAAAAATTGTAGAAAGAGTCGGTTCTAGAAATTTTTTAAGATAAGGCGATTCCAGTGCAATTCCAGAGCATTTCGACTTAAAAAAACCAAAGCAGTTTTTAAGTCTCGAAATTTGTTAAGTTTATACGACTGACGACGATCCACTGGTTAAAAAACAGATTTGTAGTGAAACCTCTTCTAGAAAAGTTTAAAAGTTAAAAATGTCGCAACTAATTCATTTACCATCAAATATGTTAGTTAAGTCAGATACCAAATTTCAATGGAATTGGTGCATAATCGGCGAAGTTCCGTTTGGAGTAGGGATTGAGTTTTTAAATAAAACATGAACAGAGTTCAACAAATATTCCAGGACACTGCTAATTATATTTTGGCGCATACATACATTTAAACCATAAGTCAAAAAATTAGATTTGCCAAAGAGAAATTAGTTTTTTCAATACATAACCAATCAAGGCCTTTCCTACAGTTCCAGCACCACATGGAACACGCACGATTGCCAATAGATTTTAGTGAAATTTTATATCTAAGTTATTCAGCTGATTCTATAAGTGGTTCAATCATTAGTGGTTTGATTTTTCAAATAAAATAAAAGTCAAATACAAGGACTGTTGCGGAATACATTAATGTTATGATGGTTGGTAGCTTTAATCAAAAAATTGCTACATCAATTTTTTTTTTTACATGAACAACCAATCGAAGCAGTTTACTACGTGCTCAAAATGAAATTAGGTATCACTTCTGTGGATTGATTTTAATAAAAATTTACTTTAGAGATTTGAGTTGTACAATTGATTCTTTAAGAATTCTTTATCGAGAATTCCTCCGGCCACATCATCTGGGGTCGGATTTTTTATTTAAATCTTTGCTGAACTGATATATCAATGAAAAATTATATTTGCCAAATTTATTTTTACATACTGAGCCAATTCAGACTTTCTTCTCAGTCTCCAGCATCAAATGGGACAAGCATATTTGTTGACGGACCAGCAAATGTATAAATAATAGACGATTTATACATCCACAAATAATAAGACAAAAAAAACCGCACTTCAAAACAAATTATTTATTTTAAAAAAATATTACAATTTGCCTCCCCGGTGGCACAGTGGTTAGCATGCTTGCTTTAAGCTCTGGAGGTCCCGAGTTCGATTCTCGGCGGGTGATGAAAAATTCAAGGCTGGTTAATGGTATAGGATTAATGTATTAATCACTCATTATCCGTTCAAAAAATGATTACGAAACTTTATCATGTAGCGGCCAAATCGCTCTATGGCAGTGCTTCTCAAACTGTGGGTCAAAGCCTTGCCTTAATATCTCTAATAAACCGCACAATTTCCTCGCACATAACTTTCTGAATTTGCCTGTGATAAATAACCACTACGTTTTCTGTGTTAATGGTTTCTGTAAGATATGTAATGTGTACATGATTTCAACAATTACGAGGATTTTTGTGGGCAGGTTATTGTTCTATAATGAATAGGAACAGGAATTTCAGATAACAACCCCTCGATCTCCGGGACAAAAAAATCATGGGTAAAATTGAAGCATTTTATGAAGTAATAATATTTTTATATCAGCGGTCGATAACCGAATTATTTTCTTGAAAATTTAGGAGCTACATTTAAAGTAACAACTATAGGAACTTAGGTCTATGAAAATTTGCCATATTGGATATTGAAAATAATATACCGTTTTCCCGACCATATAAAATTGACTCAATGGAACAATGTGAAACGTGATTATCAATCAATAAAAGTATTAGATTGTCAGTGGAGCACCTTGTATGACTTTGAATGTGCTTCAACACATTACCAACAATTTCGATATTTATCCACCCACTCCTAGAGTTGAATGTCGCCAATCCTGCTACGCCTACCCCCGATCGACAATCTTCGTCACTTCAAATACGAGGATATATGTAAGCAAGGGATATATGATAACCTGCAGCATTAATAATTCTCACTAGAGTAACGAGAGATTCACACCGACACAGCCCGAGGGACGATGCGCTGTCCCTTTTCTGCAATGATCTAAATACATCAATCAATAATCTTTAAAAATTAACTAAGATAATATACATACTGCTAAAATGGACTTACTTTTGGGGGATCCATTACGGTGCTTAGGCCCGTTTCGTCCAAGTTATAAATATCTTTTACACTAAAAGAAAATTTGTTTAAGCAAGCTTTTAAATTTTCAAAAAGATCATTCACTGAAGTTTTGTTGAATGCTTTGAGATGAGCCACGCTGGTTTTTTCGGGTTTTCTTAAAGAAAGCCAACGATTCCTTTTAAGGTAGGCAAAGAGCCAGTCTCTGCCCACAGTTTTAGTTGCATCCTATATTGATGGGCATGGCATGTCATTAAGCCTAGCAAACTAGTAAGCAAAAATCAGGGCAGCTTTATAACTTAAACCATATTGCAGCTTTGAACACTTTCACCATATCGACACTCAACTTATGGCCTGAATCAGAGCTTGTTTCTAAGGCTAGTGGATCAATCAATGCTGCTTTTTAATTCTGGAATTTAGAGTGCTTCGGAAAGCAACTATTCATTGTTTTCGGAAGCAACTATTCATTGTCCAGGGGCACCAAATTTTTAAAATTTTGCAGGGTAGTGTAATTAGTTATTTCTTTATTTGTTCTGCTGCGCTCATATATCTAGTTAAAATATTTTTTACCGGAGTTTTTACAGAAGCATCCAATTTTTAATAGTTCCTTGTGGTTGTGCAGAATCTTTTCAAGTTTTTCAAAATATTTAATAGATTTTTGGAGAGCATAAAGCTGAAGGAATATTTTGGGTTTGTAGAATATTTTTTTTGTATGAATATGTATGGATTATAATTTTGAGATCCTTGAACAAGAAAGCCCAAAATGCTTAGCTGTAAATTCAATATTATTGAATAAAACTTTTGAGAGCCCTGGATTTTATTTTTCCGATTTCAGAGGCCGTAGTATGAAAAACTTTAAGAAGCACTGCTCTATGGGATGTAGCGCCAGCAACATAAAAATAAATAAATATTATAATTTAGTTATATAAAGGGATACTTAATTTGTTTAAAGTTAGGTTGGTCAACAGGTGCCTAGTTGATAATTGAAATTTGAATATTTATTGGTTGGTGGTTAGACGTGAACACGATTAATTAACAGACTAGATTTCACTGCACTTGGCGAGGACTAAAATTACGTAGGGTATGAATACGACGAAATATGAGGATGATTAGACTGGAATTCACTGCACTTGGTAGTAAAGAAATAAAATATGTACGTGTGACACGATTAAATAATCGACTTGAATTCACTGTACTTGGTGCGGAGCAATATTGCTTTAATCAAAGCTATATTGTTATATATTTGAAGTCGTAGTTTATTAATATATTTTTCAGTGCTAATTTAATCAAATATTTTGATCTAAAATTGTTAATCTTAAGTGAGAACTATAATATATGGATTACAGTTATCTTGTTCTGTGTGTTATTACAATATAATGTGTGACTAACTGAGTACTTATTGGTTTGTCTAGATCAATATACTTATTTGATAATTACGTAATCATAATACAGATCGTGTGATATTGTATGAACAGTTTCTTGTGCCTAGCGATAACTCATTTTCTTTAATAATGTCTAGCTGTAATTCTTGTAAACTATCTGTACAACGGCAGGCCAGGGATATTGTACAATGTGAAAGATGCAAACACCTTTATCATTTGTTGTGTGAAAATGTCAATAAGGATTTTAAAGGTAAACCTCATGTGTGTTCATTGTGTGCAAAGCCGGCAACAATGGTTAGCTGTTCAAGAAATTCCAAACAAGTTGTAGCGGATAACAGTTCTACTTTTACGGCTATAACATCCATACAAAGTTATATGCAAAAAATTCAACTTCAGCAAACCAATTTTTTGCAATTGCTAAAAGAGCAACAACAATCGTTCAATGATTCTTTTATGACTTTAAGCAGTAAAATTGATCAACTAGCAAAAATTAATGAAAAAGTTGATAAACATGAATGTGAAATTGTAGCTCTTAAAGAGGGAAATACTGAACTGTCAAAACAACTACAGCTGTGCAACAATCGTTTGGATACTTTGGAGAAATTTTGTAATTTATCGACCCTTTAAATATTTGGTGTGCCATTCAATTCTGGTGAAAATTTGCTGATATTGACGAATGAAATTTTTAAATGCTTTGGATTTAATGTAGCAGATAAATTATAAATAAAACATATCCACAGGACTTACTCTAAAACTTTGCCGAAACCAATTACGGTGGAATTTTACAATAAATTTGACAAAGAAGCTATTCTCCAACTTGCTAAAGGCAAAAAGAGCATTAATGCTAGTGACGTCAATTTTAATAAACCAGGCAAGATCTTAGTCAAGGATTATCTGCCTGGGTGGAAAAAAAAGTTACTTGCTATGGCAAAAGATAAGCTGCTTAAAACCAACACTAATAATAACCAGTATAAGAAGTACGTGTGGGCGATGCATGGTAATATTTACTGTCGTAAGTCGGATGGTGATGTACTAGTAAAGATTTCCTCTCAATTAGATTTGGATAAAAACTAATAAGTAACAATATTTAATAATTTATTTCTTTAATCTTTAATAATTTTTATTTTTATTTTCATAATATGAGTACCATTGAGATCTACTATCAGAATACAAGAGGTTTAAAGATCAAACTTCAAAATGTAAAATTGCAGATTTCAACATCAAATTTTGACGTAATTTGTTTAACTGAAACTTTTCTTAATCCATCTGTAAGTTCTAATGAATTGTTTTATAGTCGGTACAATGTGTTTAGAGGAGATCGCAAGTTTGATGTACATGAAAAGCAGGATGGCGGTGGAGTTTTGCAGGCATTAAAAATTGGTTTATCTGCAAGTAGAATGGACTTCTTCAATAACTCACATGTTATTGATAGCGTATTTGTTAAAGTTTGTCTGAACAAGTGTGATTCTCTTGTTGTGGGTGTTGTCTATTTTAATATTCATGTTAAATTTGAAGAATATAAAATATTTTGTGATGCATTATCGGATCTAATGGTTTCAGCATCCTCTAATTGCAAGTTCATTATAGTTGGTGATTTTAATTTGTCATGTATTGAGTGGCACTTAGATTCTTTTGATATTATAACAGCTAGGAGATTTGAGGGTAGAGCTGCTGAATATTTAATAGATACTCTGGACCGGAGTGAAGTTTCTAACGTTAATTTAAAGTATAGTTTGACACTAAAAAAAAGTGTAAGAAATAAGTGGTAGAAAAAGTGTAGAAAAAATTTACAAACGTTAAAAATGTATAGCTACACAAAAAAGCGTTAAATGACAAATAAAAATATCATCTTCGAGAGTTTCAATTTAAAATTAATAATGCAAAAAAGTTTTGCAAAATTGTCAAACTTATCAAATTTGGAATTAATCAAAACGTAATTATGTTATTTTAATTAATTTAATAAACCATTAAAAAGTTTTGAATGCTAAAATGAGGGCGAAAGTATAGCATTAAACAAAATAACACAAATCTCAGAGATGTGCTCATGTACTCACTATATTCAACGGTTTGGGAATACAATAAGCTAGTTAGACGTGCCTATGCTATTCTGTTATGATGGGTTGGGCTCAAATAACAAATTTTCAAAAAATGATAAATTTTCAAAAATTAACAAATTTATCGAATTTATTTGGAAGCGGTACTACACTAAGACAATTAACAGTTTTGAAAATTTATCATTTTTTGAAAATTTGTTATTTGAGCCCAACCCATCATAACAGAACGGTATAGGCACGTCTAACTAGCTTATTGTATTCCCAAACCGTTGAATATAGTGAGTACATGAGCACATCTCTGAGATTTGTGTTATTTTGTTTAATGCTGTACTTTCGCCCTCATTTTAGCATTCAAAACTTTTTAATGGTTTATTAAATTAATTAAAATAACATAATTACGTTTTGATTAATTCCAAATTTGATAAGTTTGACAATTTTGCAAAACTTTTTTGCATTATTAATTTTAAATTGGAATTCTCGAAAAAGATATTTTTATTTGTCATTTAACAGTTTTTTGTGTAGCTACATTTTTAACGTTTGTAAATTTTTTCTACACTTTTTCTACCATTTATTTCTTACACTATTTTTTAGTGTCAAACTACACTTTAAATTAACGTTAGAAACTTCACTCCGGTATACTCTGGAACTCACTGGGCTATCCCAACTTAATTTAGTAAGAAACCACCAAAATAAGATATTAGATTTAGTATTATGCAGCATTAACTCTGTAAATGTTGATATCGTTTATAGCATGGAAGTGCTTTCTAAAATTGATCCATACCATCCACCACTTTATATCGCTATTCGACTTAACAAAATTAAATTTCAAACCGTATGTTCCCGTTCATCAATCAATTTTCGCAATTTACATTATAACCTGATCGAGAAAGACTTGCATAAAATAGATTGGGACGTTTTATTCGATAGCAAGAATGTCAACGAAATGATTGATGCATTTTATGGTGTTTTATTTGACTCAATCAAGAAACACTGTATTGCTAAAACTAGAGCTAAAAATAAACATTTTCCATCTTGGTTCTCTGATTCTTTATAGTTAAACTGATCTCTGCAAAAAACAAAGTTAGGAAACGGCTGCATATTTACAACAATACTTGTGATCGTATACTTTTTTTACAATTCAGAATACAAGTTGTTAATTAATTAAACAGTTGTTTTATGAAGTATTTAACTTCTCTGGAAGTTCAATTTATATCTGATCCGAAAAAATTCTGGAAGTACACTAATTCATTTAGAACCGAAACAAATTTTCCATGTACAATGTTCTAATGATAAATCTGAAATTACAAATCTATTTGCGGAAAATTTCAAAAGTGTTTATAGGGTCGATAATTCTAGTTTCTTAATAACTAAAACTGATCAATGTTCCGATTTATACTGTTCTGAATTGGATGTTCTTAATTCGCATAATAATTTGAAAGTAAATAAAGGAGCTGGTCCAGATGTAATCCCTAATTTTTTTGTAAAAAATTTAAAAGATGTTCTTTACAAACCTCTTACAATAATTTTGAATCGTGCCATCAAAGCGTCGTGCTTTCCTGATAGATGGAAACATTCACATATAATTCCTATTTACAAAGAAGGGTGATCGATCTGATATTGCTAATTATAGACCGATATCCATTTTAAATGCTTTTGCTAAATTATTTGAGAAGGTATTACATGCAAAATTATTCAGTTTAGTTAAAAATAGAATTTCCAATAAACAGCACGGCTTTTATCCATACAGGTCTATACTCACCAATTTATTAGAATTTTCTGATTATGTATTTGGTGCTGTTGATGCTAATAGGGAAGTGGACTGTATTTATACAGTTTTCAGCAAAGCCTTTGATACAGTAAGTCATTCAAAATTATGTGCTAAACTAGTGACTTTCGGATTATCCTATTCTGACATAGTATTTTTTCAGTCTTACTTGTGTGATAGAAAGCAATATGTTGTATTTAATGGACATAACTCCTTCTAGTTTACATCGGTATCTGGAGTCCCACAGGGTTCAATACTAGGGCCTCTGCTCTTCTTAATTTTCATTAATGATTTGATAGATGTGATTGACTCCGGTTGTCTTCTCTATGCAGATGACCTCAAGGTTTTTAAGGAAGTAGGTAAATTTTCAGACTCTCTAAATCTACAATATGCCCTTTGCAAGATTTTCCAATGGTGTCTGGCAAATGAATTGCACTTAAATATAAGTAAATGTATGGTATTATCTTATACCAGAAAGGTTAATATTTTTGTTTTTGATTATAATATTCATGGTCTAGTTGTTAACAGAGTAAAATTAATTAAAGACCTTGGTGTAGTTTTTGATGTAGGGATTAAATTTGATGCACATATTGATAGTATTTGGAGCAAATCGTATAGAACTTTGGGTTTTATATTTAGGAGAGGTAGAAAATTTGGATCACCTACATTATTGATTGTTTTATTTAATCATTTAGTGCGAAGTACTTTGGAGTACGGATCCCAAATTTGGTGTCCTTATTATGAGATAGGCGCCTTCAAAATAGAACGAATTCAAAAGAAGTTTACTAGATTTTTATGCTTCAATTTTGTACCATTTACAAATAAGTTGAATTATAATGTTATGCTTGCAATATTTAATATCGATTCACTTGAAATTAGAAGATTGCTATTGGACGAATATCTATTGTTTAAAATTATTAATAATATGTTTGATTCCAATATTCTATCTAAAATTGATTTCTAGGCACCTGCTTATTTTACAAGGCCATCTAGACTTTTTTACAATCCAACTCCGCGCACTAATCTTGGCTTTTCATCTCCGTGTTTTAGAATCCAATGCAATCATGACGTTGTATTTAATAGTATTGATTTATTCACAGGTTCCTATTTTTCTTTAAAAAAAAATTCCACAATATGTTTAAATAAATTACTCGGGTTTTCTATTCGGATTAGTAAATAATCTCATTTGGATTTGGATTTTTTCTTTTTTTTGTATTTTTGGTCTTTAAATGTCAATTATTAATTCTGATAGTTTGATTTTTTTTTTTTTAGTTAACTCTTAACGGCCACACCTCAGCCAGGCCACGTAGCGGCCACATGGGGTAACTAATTACCCCACGCTGAAAAACCTAGTTGTACAAGACATATGGGTGTTTTAAGACGTCTAACCGATTGTTTCATGTTTGCTGAAGAGTTCTTCAACATTTCTAATGATTTTTATCGGTAAATTTATAGATGGCGTTCTAAAAACTGGTCATATATGTGAAAATTAAGCAAAAATGACTTTTTTTAGAAAAAAATTCATTACTCTACCATTTTTCAATATAAAGGGCTACAATTTTAGAATTATACGCACAACATATACCTCTACCATACAAAAATAACAGTATCGACTGATCATTCAAAAAGTATATTTATTTTGCAAAATTACTGGAGGGAAATATGAAAAAAATTACAAATCATAAAATTTGCTTTTTTTTGTGTTTTATTAGCTTCTAAATACATATTTACGTACAGAAAAGTGAAAAAAAAATATTATTTTTATGATATTTGAACAAAAAAAATTTATTTTGAATCCTATTTTATTGACCAGCACACGTCATGCACAAAGGGAACCGATGTTCATCGCAAACCGGTCTTCTACAGGCCGAACATCCAAAACGCGTTTTATTTGTCCTTCTTTCGATCGCACAGTACGCACCTCCGTCCGCGCTTGGTCGAAGGTAACTTTTTACCAAAGGTTGCTGTCAATTTTTAGGATGCTCTTGCTGACCATCTGTAGCTCTTTCCGAAGAAATGGTCCTGCCAATCTCTAGTGTAGCGTCGGGACACAAATTTAGGTTTGTAGGCAGAGAGGTAAAGAAACGAGGGTGAATATGGTTGTTAAAAATACTGGTGTGGATAGGCCCCTAGATTTATTCTTTATTCTATAAACAATATCATATAAAAATGAAACTGAATTATTTCACATGAACAGACACGATTCCATAACGACTAGAATTGAAATTTTTTTTTTTTACTAGAATATCAAAAACTTACCTTATAAATAAATAAAATAAATAAATAAATAAATAAACTAGTTACCCGACGCCGAGAAAACGAACGCGCAAAGCGCCGCCACGCATTTTTTCGGCCTCCTATGTAATGGAGTAATGGATAATAAAATTAACTTATTGACTCAAATGGGATTTGGAACACAGATTACCAGACTTAATGCCGCTTTGTTGTTTATTTAAATTACCGTTGGTTAATGATTTCCTGGTTGCGACTGGATGTGAATACTAAGGTTGGTGATTCACATGCGCACTGGTTGGAAAACAACGTTGGTAGATGATTCAAATTAATCCAAATAGATTGATACGTAGGACCGCATCCGGTTAATAACACCGATTGCTTACAACCATTGGTTGTATCGAAGATAATACACAGGTTTGTGAATCGGCACATAAGTAATCTAATAAAATTGATACGTTGGACCGCATCCGGCTCGAGGAGATTTGAAACTCTAAGTTCGCATGAAGACCAAAAATTTAGAATCGTTATACTTCATCTACTGCAACTTACTTAGCCATTTATTTTACGATGTCAATTATCATATAACAGAATTTCTCGTGCCAGCTGACAATACCTGAACTAACAGATTATCCTTCGACAAATCGCTGTGAGTTTTTATTTTTACAGGCGAATATTATAAAAATATATTAATTAGGAACTGAACGGCCAAAGAAAATTATCTGAGGTTAAGATATTGTACCCAACTCCGAGATAATAAAATGTATCTTAAGTTTAAACAAAAATCTGACGTAGGTATTATGGTTCAATTCTGACTGGTCCTAAATATTACAAATAAAACAAATATTTTACGGAGTTAGCTGGCACGCAAAAAAGCAATTGTTTAAACAAATAATTCTATTTTCACGCCAATAATCAACTATTTACGAACACTGGTCTATACTCTCGAAGTCAGAAACTTTTAATTAATGCGAGGCTAAATCAATATTTTCACTAGGGGGTAGTTAGATTTTTCAGCTGGAAGTTTTTGACTATTTTGCGCGGCAAAGGCTTTTGATTGAATATCCAACCAAACTATTAAACTAATTAAAATCTTAATATACGACAGCATATTCACCAGTTTTTTTTTAAATCTTTGATAATTTAAGTCAACAGTTATATAATCAATTATTTTAATTAAGACCGAACAGTTTTAATTAATCATTATTTGAAAAAAAAATTGTGGACTGACAATTTCCAGTAATGCATTTGATTTTACTAAAACGTACTAGAACCTTCTAGTGCTACAATATATCGAATCCAATAAACCAGTTGCGAACTATAATCCGCCAGAAATGGGTTCTAGTGAATTATTGGTATATATAGAGATGACGTTTTTTGTCATTTCTTCTGCCTCTTTGTAACATAATACTATAATTTGGGTGTGGTCAAAATTTAATTCAAATTAATTTAAAGCTACCGTAAGAAATAAAACTCTTTGATAAAATCTCAGCATCCAGAATTCAGCATACAAATATTTTTTGTTGTTGTAATTTTCTCCATAATAAATCCAAAATTTCTAATCAACTATAATACCCTGAAAAAAAAAATGTTTACGCGATTATTATAGCTGCAAATAGCGAACGCTCGCGTTTTCAAGATGATTTAATTTTTATATTTTTAGAAATTTCTATATACACACATTGGTTGTTAGAATATTAGCGTTACAAACAACAACGCAAAACTATATGTACTTTGAAATCATAAAACATTATTTTTTGTTGTTGTTTTTTTTTCCAATTTGGTTTCTTGACCCAAACGAAAATTTTGTGTTAATATAATATAAATTGCGGGGGCAACTGTGTATATATTGTGTTATGTTTATAAGATTCACGGAAAGTTTTAATCTTCTTCATTTCGTTTCATCGCTATATAGAATACAGCATTATGTATGTTTAGAAAACGTTAAGTAAATAAATTAAGATGAAAAACCATCTTTTATGTTTCTGTATGTATAACGCATTATACGCGCGCATTTATTATTATAGTACCGCGGCGATTGAATGAATTCTAGAATTTCCGCCAATTTGATTGCAAAATTGTTAATGATACAGCATAATTTTGAATATAAGAGGTGAATGGAAACCAGTCCACGTCATTGCTGCGATTACCTGCGGATATTTTCAGTTTTTGTTTTTTAAGTAATTTCCAGAATTGTTATTATTTCAACCGGAACCCAGTAACCGTTAATTTAGTTCTTTTATAATATTTTGGTGTATTTACATCAGGTGATTTCTACTTTTCTTAAACATCTTTTGTATTATTATTTGTATTGATCAATGATTTTTTTTGAATAAAACCGTATTACATATACACAAATACCAAGTTGAAAGTAAAACAATTAAATTGGATACTGTATTGTTATAAGAATATTAACGGTGTGTATGATGAATGGATTACGGTAATAACGCGCGGTAGCATTGTTTGTACTGAATTATTTAGTTTTAATCGATAAGCATATTTTTTGATGTTGGTCAGTTTAATAAAATGATATACCCATAATCTACATCATTTGACCATAAAAATTTAGCTTAAAACAAACTTTCTTTCGGCGAGCACACGGCATAAAAAATTGCGGCATACATTTTGTATGTTCTTTTTCCATTCGAAACATACACACATATATACGTAAAGCCTCATATTTTATTTAGACTTCAGCTAATCTATAATTTTATTATACATATATGTACATATATACATACAATATAAGTATATACCCAAACCCAAAAAACTGTGTATATAAAGATAAAACTACAAACTTTACACAAAAAAAAAAAACGCGATCTAATACCATCACAGTGTTCTATTTCCCGTGCACACATAATAAATTACGTCATCTACTCAGCTAGCTATAGCTATTTGGTGTTGTTGTTGCGGTTTTACTTATACATATTCGCATAGTTCTGCATCGCGACGAATTTTTTATGTACGGATAGATCAAAACTATGTTGACTTGGGAACCAAAAATAATAAAAAATTTTAAATTTTGATTTCAAGTGATCACAAGCATATCAATCGAGTTACTCATATACCAATACATACTCAAGTATACGACGCGAATTTAATAATTTTATTCAATACTAAAACTAAAAACTATTTTCGAGCTTTGAATAAATCGTTCAGCTGAATTTGACAAACCATCAGTAAAACTAGTATATATTGGTTGATTGATATACGTTCTGCTCAGCTGAATTTAATAAAAGTTTTTCAATTGAAATAAACTAAGCCAAATATACTGTACATAATCGTAAAGAAGAAAAAAATCTAGAACAAGAAATGACGTAATTCTTTTTTATATTAAATTAAATATTTATAATAATTATATAGTTTTGTATAAGCATGTATCATGTATGCATGTTAAATCTTTTTTTTAAACGAATGAGTTTTACATATTTCAGTACAAAATGTAACATGTGAGTTGAGTTTAATGCAATCTATCAAAACTAAATTGAGGCGAGTTGCGAGAATAATTCTTTATGTAAAACGATTTCGGATCGAATTTGAGAAATTTGATTTGCAGCTTCGGAGTGTCGGGCAGAAAATGTACCAATTTCACAAAAATTGGGCACATCTATTAACTTTCAGATGAGAAAAGAGTCAAGCCATCGCGAAACTTCAGCTTCCAGTTTAATAGATTCAAATAACAAGGGCTGAAATCTCATTAGGTGAGCAAAACTTCGATAATAAAAATTAACTGAACTTCCTAGTTCCTAATCAATCCGTAACCGAATCTTTTAATTCAATCATCATCTCAACATCCACCTCAATTTACAACACAACCTCCAATTCAATCTCAACGGAAAAATCAACCTCCAAATAATTCGAAAACCCCTTACTCAACCACAACGCAAGCTAACTGGACCCCAACTCAACCCTCAACTTAACTAAAAACTCTACGTCTCAATCAAACCCAAAAGCAACACTGTTCGAAAAACTGATGCGCACGAAAATTCAACTCATGACAAGTCAAACTAACTTCCAACTCAAATCTCAACTGAACGGCCCAATTCAACCCTAACCCAACGGTAATCAACTCGACCACAAACTTTATTCAATCCCCAAATCACCGTCAACATCAACTCAAACTTATTTCCAATTTAACCCACAACTCTCCCCCAAATAAATCCACAACTGATCCCCTCGCTAAACCTCATCTCAATCCCTACACAGTCCGAGAACTTAATATGTCTACAAACTCAACTCAACCTCTAACTCGACCATCAACTAAACCCTTAGTTGATGGTCGAGTTAGAGGTTGGGTTACACAAACTCACCGTTTAACTCAATACTCAAATCAACTTGAAAAACTATATTCGTACATGAACTCAATTAAAAAAAAAATCAAACAAACTTCCAACTCAACATTCAACAACCCCAAATAAATTCTCAAGTTAACCGATGACGCCAAGTTAACTCAATCTCAAATCAACCTTAACTCAATTCCAACTCAATCCTAGTCCAACCCTAGTATAACCCAACTGTTAAAAGTTAAAAGTTAAAAGTTAAAAGTTAAAAGTTAAAAGTTAAAAGTTAAAAGTTAAAAGTTAAAAGTTAAAAGTTAAAAGTTAAAAGTTAAAAGTTAAAAGTTAAAAGTTAAAAGTTAAAAGTTAAAAGTTAAAAGTTAAAAGTTAAAAGTTAAAAGTTAAAAGTTAAAAGTTAAAAGTTAAAAGTTAAAAGTTAAAAGTTAAAAGTTAAAAGTTAAAAGTTAAAAGTTAAAAGTTAAAAGTTAAAAGTTAAAAGTTAAAAGTTAAAAGTTAAAAGTTAAAAGTTAAAAGTTAAAAGTTAAAAGTTAAAAGTTAAAAGTTAAAAGTTAAAAGTTAAAAGTTAAAAGTTAAAAGTTAAAAGTTAAAAGTTAAAAGTTAAAAGTTAAAAGTTAAAAGTTAAAAGTTAAAAGTTAAAAGTTAAAAGTTTAAAGTTTAAAGTTTTAAGTTTAAAGTTTAAAGTTTAAAGTTTTAAGTTTAAAGTTAAAAGTTTAAAGTTTAAAGTTTTAAGTTTTAAGTTTTAAGTTTTAAGTTTTAAGTTTTAAGTTTTAAGTTTTAAGTTTTAAGTTTTAAGTTTTAAGTTTTAAGTTTTAAGTTTAAAGTTTTAAGTTTTAAGTTTAAAGTTTAAAGTTTTAAGTTTTAAGTTTTAAGTTTTAAGTTTTAAGTTTTAAGTTTAAAGTTTAAAGTTTTAAGTTTTAAGTTTTAAGTTTTAAGTTTTAAGTTTTAAGTTTTAAGTTTTAAGTTTTAAGTTTTAAGTTTTAAGTTTTAAGTTTTAAGTTTTAAGTTTTAAGTTTTAAGTTTTAAGTTTTAAGTTTTAAGTTTTAAGTTTTAAGTTTTAAGTTTTAAGTTTTAAGTTTTAAGTTTTAAGTTTTAAGTTTTAAGTTTTAAGTTTTAAGTTTTAAGTTTTAAGTTTTAAGTTTTAAGTTTTAAGTTTTAAGTTTTAAGTTTTAAGTTTTAAGTTTTAAGTTTTAAGTTTTAAGTTTTAAGTTTTAAGTTTTAAGTTTTAAGTTTTAAGTTTTAAGTTTTAAGTTTTAAGTTTTAAGTTTTAAGTTTTAAGTTTTAAGTTTTAAGTTTTAAGTTTTAAGTTTTAAGTTTTAAGTTTTAAGTTTTAAGTTTTAAGTTTTAAGTTTTAAGTTTTAAGTTTTAAGTTTTAAGTTTTAAGTTTTAAGTTTTAAGTTTTAAGTTTTAAGTTTTAAGTTTTAAGTTTTAAGTTTTAAGTTTTAAGTTTTAAGTTTTAAGTTTTAAGTTTTAAGTTTTAAGTTTTAAGTTTTAAGTTTTAAGTTTTAAGTTTTAAGTTTTAAGTTTTAAGTTTTAAGTTTTAAGTTTTAAGTTTTAAGTTTTAAGTTTTAAGTTTTAAGTTTTAAGTTTTAAGTTTTAAGTTTTAAGTTTTAAGTTTTAAGTTTTAAGTTTTAAGTTTTAAGTTTTAAGTTTTAAGTTTTAAGTTTTAAGTTTTAAGTTTTAAGTTTTAAGTTTTAAGTTTTAAGTTTTAAGTTTTAAGTTTTAAGTTTTAAGTTTTAAGTTTTAAGTTTTAAGTTTTAAGTTTTAAGTTTTAAGTTTTAAGTTTTAAGTTTTAAGTTTTAAGTTTTAAGTTTTAAGTTTTAAGTTTTAAGTTTTAAGTTTTAAGTTTTAAGTTTTAAGTTTTAAGTTTTAAGTTTTAAGTTTTAAGTTTTAAGTTTTAAGTTTTAAGTTTTAAGTTTTAAGTTTTAAGTTTTAAGTTTTAAGTTTTAAGTTTAAAGTTAAAAGTTAAAAAGTTTGTTGTTTTTTCGCGACGTTTTGAAAGCTCCTGACTCCGAAAAACCAAAAAAAATGTCCGTCTGTTTAACTTGATATCTGGATGTCTGTCTTTACACATGGTATTTTCATAAATTATGGAAAAGCGTAGAATTTCTTTTTATTTTCGGAACTGTTTGCCAAGAGGATCGGGTGCCTGCCATACGAATTGACCCAAAACCGTTTGGTTATATTACCACATTGATCAATTTTTTATATGGTGGTTTGAGGATTGGGTTGGGCAATGTGCGAATTGAATTGAGTTTGGGATTAATTTCAGAGTGTAGTGGGAGGTTAACCAGAATTTGAGTAAGGATTGAGCTGAGTTTATTGACATATGCAGTTTTTGGACTGTGTTGGCTTAAGGATTGAGTTGAGGTTTAGTGACGGGTTCAATTGTGGATTTACTTGGGGAGAGTTTTATATTGAGTTGAGGACTGAATTTGTGATCGAGTCGGAGTTGGTTAGGTTCGGGTTGGTTTCGAGTTGGGTTCATTTAGCCATTCAGTTGGGGATTTATTTACTCCCCAAATAAGCTTAACGTGTTCTAAATTGAGTTCATATGCGCATATATAGTTTTTAAACCGGGTTGATTTAAGGTTTGAGTTGAACGTTGAATTTGGATTTGAGTTGAGGGTTGAGTTGGGCTTGAGTTATGGTTGGGTTATGATGCTGCTTTTTCTGTGTATATACAGTAGTATACATACAGTTCTACTTATTTGAATTCGCTCCATATGTTTTATTACCTTCTACTGTCATTTAGTCTTTATACTTTCCTTAATTCATTCTCTAAGAATTGATAAATTTATTGGCTTATCGGATTGTTTTGTTCTACTAATTTAAAATTTTTAGAATTTTCCAATTGAAATTTTGCATGGTATCCTGATGATAAATTGAATGAAAAAATAATAAATAATAAAATTAGCTGCCTCGCCACGGCTAACTTGAGATGGCTTAACTGAAAAAGAAAGCTGTATGGTTTACTTAAATATATTTCGCTTAAAAATGTAAAGTGCTGGCAGACCATTTTAAGCATTTTATGCGGACCACTGCCTAAAAGTCAAATAGAATTGATAAGGACCACTATTTAGTTAGCTAACATTTTTGCAAACAATTTTCGTGTTGCACATATAATTTTGAAACTCATACTATACACATTACGAGTACAAATTAATTGTTTTAACAAACATTCATAATTTTTGTGAATGAAATTCAATAAAGTATAGAATATAAATGGGATTCTCGCTTTTTAAAACGGGATTTTGAATGGAATTTGAAGCGGATTATAGAATTTCTTTTAGCTAAGAAACAAGCCAAAACCATACACAAAATAAAATGTCTTAAAATAATTAGATCTATCCGACTCCTCGAACGACACTTTCCCACAAATCGTCATCTTCTATAAAAATTTCTTTATATGTTGCCATTTGTTGGGCATTTTATTATAATTGTCCTAAACTGAGACACCCCTTCCCCCAACATCTTATTTAATTACGGCTAACAATTAATTTTACATTACATATTTAGAATTGCGGCATTTTGAACAGCAAACAACATCGGATTCGCTTCGAAAAATTGTATGTTACCTCGGAAAATCCTTCAACAAAATTTGAAATGACTTCAATTGACTTCAAATTTGATATTTTTTAACATGTAGGTGATAAAACCCCTTCATATTCTAGACTCGAATGGACTCAAACTAAATTGCTTAATGAGACGAAACACAAATAACAAAAATATATGACTGGAAGAGCAAAAGGTTGGATACGATATTTTTTAAAATCGAGGACTTACCCATTTTAACTTCGTTATAGTATGGGGAAATCAAAATGAAATAAACGCTTTGATTACAGGTGTTGTGATTTTGACCTGCGGTCTAAAAATGATTAAAATTCAATTACAAATAAAAATTTTGAAGACCGCAACAACGTTTTAAAAATAACAGAACGTTACTATCGATCATTATTTGTATGACTAATACGTGAAATTCGAGTGAATCGAATCACACGATATGCGCAAAATTCGATAAAATTTAGTCTAAATCAGTCGAAATTTAAAAAGCGCACAGTCGCAGAGCTATTGCATATTAGCATAAGACATTACGTTTGTATTTTATATTTATGTTCAAGTTAATTAAAAAAAATTGCATTTCATCAATTTCCAATGAAAACTTTTATTAGGTTCGTGCAATTTAACCCACTTTTATTTGTGCGAGCGCGTTGTTCATTTTAATTCTAAGAATTTTCTATAACACGTTCAAATAAAAATTTTTATTATGCGATTTACATAAATGTACTCGTACATATGCTTAGAAATATGACGAAGAAGCAAGAAGTAAAAAGAAACTAATTTTGTGTAAATGGAAATTCAAATGATTCATTATAAATTGGTCACGTGATTGTGCATATACTATATTATGTACTTACATTCAGTGTGTGTATTTGGAAAATCGAATGATCCAATTATTTATTTACGAGTGACGTCATATTAATTTTAGTAATTATTATGACGACTAAAGTATACGCAGGACAATCGGAAATTCACTTGCAACGTCCAATTAACTTGGTGTTGAGGCAATATATCAAAGTGTATTCTACAACATTTTATTCGTATTAAAACAGTTACCCTTAAGGCGTCCCCAGCTGTACTATATGCAAACCAACTTATACTTTATGACAATGTTTTATGGAAGTCATATGCACATGATAACCAATCACATTCAGAGACATCTATTAGTAGAAAACGCAGCTCAGGAAGAGTAAGGGTTGGGAATGCTTCTGGAATATCTGCTGGCTTCAAGTGTCCTAATATTTTTTTATAACCACACCATTTTGTTATTTATTTAACGCAGACTAAACCATCGGCACCAGTGGCCAAATAATAAGATTTTTTTTTTAACAGAACAGCCCAAGCGAAGAACGTGAGGAATAAATTTCGCCAAGATGTAACTATCGACTTAACCTGATGAAAATGTCTATTCACCGGATCACAAACTGTTGATCTATTATGAGTTTGTCAGAATTATTCTGTTAACCAATACATATCCGTATCAGTATGCGGTACACGAAAGTACCTAGGAAATCGTGGACGCTTACAAATCACAACAAGAATTCAAAAGTGCAAGGAAATAAACCCAAACGAATTCTAGGCAATCCTAGAAAATTGCAGCTCGTATTTTTTTTATTATGGCACATTTTCCGGTAAAAACAACCATTTAAGTACTTGATGTTTGCAAGTTAGTACTTGGATCGATACATAATTTGTAACATCCAGGCATTCAATCCACTGTTAAAGGAATGTCATTACAATTAGTGTTTTCGAGAAAGAAAAATTCATAGTTCCTCAGAACCAACCATTACGCATCAATTACATTAACATTTTGAAGAATTGGTACGAGGAGGGCTAAGTCGCATGAATTTTCTCATTATGTGGTCTGAATTTAAGGCAAAACTAGACAAACCGTCATGAGGAAGCGGCCTAACAATAATTAACTGATCGACTCTGGTGCTGATGTATCTCTATTTGCAGCCAATGGTTCATCAATCCTGGCCTGAGAAGCATTTCATATGGACTTTAATCGTATGGATGGCGAGGGCTAGACTTTTTAAGATCTCCAGGTGTATTGCTTGATATCCGGCAAAGTCGTTTGGTTAATCCTAGACAATAGATAGACAAACAAACAGGGACATGCATACAGAAATTAGCGAATACCAAAAAGACAGAAAGATAGACAAATAGGGAGAGATAAAGAGACAGAGAGAAAGAGTTAGTGGATACTATAGTAGTGGCGGTAGACCAAAACCACTTCAACGCGGTGGACGTTACATCCATTAGGAACGGCCTCTAGGTAATCTAGAAGCAGTAGTGAGAGGCAACAGCAGAAAGGTTTTTGACAAAAAGCAAGATTAAAAGATGGGTTATGTGTCAGGTAAATGAAAGGAATATACACCACGGGCAAATCACTTGAAGCACTTTGGAGTACAATTGGACAGATGACTCTAAATCATGAGCATCGTCTAAATAATGGCTATCATTGTAGCACCAGAAAACGATAGAGCATGCCTCAAGAAACACTGAGAGGCACAAGAATCATTGGAAAGCTATTACAGATCACACGAAGAAATGTTAACGTGGTACCAATGTGATTTGCGTTGAGGAAAGTGGGAAACCACCAGAAGAACCCAAAGACAAAACGAGATTCTGGGAGCTTTTACTTCAATATTTGAAGGTTTTTACTTGATATAATTATCAAATTAAATTATATATAATTGATTAATATCAATGTCCAAGTATTTACTTTTGGATAAGATATTAGTTTGAGGTGACGGTAAGATGCTTAAAAATTCAACATCATGTTCCAACTTTTATGATCCGAAAATCATTTAAAATATATTTTACATGGAGAACAATTGCCTTATGGTTTTAAACCATAAGAAATCGGTAGTTTTTTAGTTAAACTACTCTTCATTAACTAGTTACAAGAATTAAAAGATCGCTCAATAACCTTTTCGTTGAATATGTCAGGTGCCTTCCATAGCCCTTCCTTTTCAATTATTATTAATGCGTATACAAACTATTTATCGTTTGGTCTTGTATCGTTAAGCCTTAACTTGGCTTGGCCTATCAGTAATTTTCAAAACTACCAAAGGCTGCCCCTGAGAGGCATGTTAGCCTTTCATTAATGAAATGTTGATTTGTCGTCAAACTAAAAAAGTCTGACTTCGTTGGGGTTACAGTTATCCTGACGACCTGCAAATGCTAGATGTAGAAGGTATGTGCCCTTTCTTTCGGGTAGAAGATCATAACAAATAGACAACGCCAAACACCTTGGTGTTATCTTGGGCCGGAAACTTTCCGAAAAAAGAAATGATCATAATGTAACGGAGCATTTGGGGTATGTTTTATCGGAATTAACCCGAAAATGTTGAAGTTTGCATATAAATCCTAACTGCACTATCTTACGATTTTCTTGTAATAACAAAAATAAATTCTAGGTGCCAATTGGGGATAAAACTTATTAGTGACTCCAACATGAGGCTGACTGAGTATGCTCTGTGTTTGGCAGAGACCATTACTGGTTGTGATTCGTACAGGTCGTGATGTAAAAACTTGTCTCAAGTAAGTCAAATAACTTTTCAATCTTAGGAGTTTATTGTAATTTAATAAATAATTTAGTAATGTCAAAAACAGAATATGTCAAGTTATGTCTAAATCTTGTACCTTCAATTACGATTAAGTTTACTCCAGTGTAGAGTTTGTCTGCATGTTTGCTTGAAATTTTGTGTTTCCAATGGAATTACGGCATCATTGAAAATGTTGCAGAAGTATTTTGGGGAGTCTATTCTATCGAGAACGCAAGTATTTGAGTGGCATAAAGTATTCAGTGAGGGTCGTGAGGTCGTAGAACACTTGTCTCATACGAGTCGTCCATCCACCTCTGTTAACGGCAATAACACCAAAAAAGTGAAGAAAATTGTGCTCGGAAATCGTAATGTTGGCATTTGTCGACGATACAATTGAAAAATTAACTATGTGTGTTAGATATTTTAGAAAGTATTCCAAAAACATTTTAATAAATTTATTGTTGATTCCATCATGTTCAACTGAGTTTGATATGATGTAATTTATGGCTAAAGAAATATCATTTGGAGCAATACAGTGAAATGTAAATTGTTGAGTTGATTTATAATGTAAATAGAATTTACTATCAGGCAATGGATAATTGGCTTGTTTAACTGGCTTGGTTAAGAATAGTGCTTTAATGAATTCCAAGTTTTTTTTGTTTGAAAATGATTTTAAATTTCCAAAATAATATTTTTGTTTAGCTACACGTATTTTAACTACAATCAATTTTCTAAGGTTATTGTAGCGCGATAAGAACAAAGATCTCAGTGTTCGTTTCCATTTCTTGAACATTATTTGTCTTTGATTCATGAGTTGTAATATTTGACTTGTTAACCAAGGTGCAGAATCACATTTAATAACAACGTTTTTTAAAATTACACAACTGGAAAACAAATTACTCAAAGCAACCATAAAGGCAAATGGGACTTTTCTACTTAGCTCGGCAATATTATTGTTCAAGCAAACACCTTCTGCATCAAATTATTGGAGATGCACTATTTACAAAAGATTTCCTGACCATAACTAACAAATTGAAATTCAAGGACGTTGGAAGAGCCTCAAGACAACGCCACTACTTCACACTTCGTATAGACTTGACTTTAACCGATATTAAATGGACGGTTTTAAATTTCCCAACATGCATGTTGGTATCAAAATTCGTTTCACAAAACATATTAAACGGTATAGCTAAATAGAATTCTTCGTGTTTTTTAAATATGATTGGACGAAATTTTTTAATTAAATTGGACATATTTCTATATATTTACAAAACGCGACGAATTCTATTTAACGTTTTATTTGTCTTTGTGAAATATGTATGATTTGCAATGAGTTTTATACTCAAACGATTTTAGACGTTTTCTTGCAAGCCATTTTGGTATAGTTGTAGGCAATGAAAATTCAGGAATACAATTCCTGAATGAATTAAAATTTCTATTAATTTCGATTTTTCCCTAAGAGTACCTAATATTTATAAACTAGGAAGTTCCATCATATTTGGCCATATTCCAAAAATTCACCCAAAAGTCATTTCAGGATTCCCGATTAATCATGCATACAATACTTCACACAGGTAGTGGCACAGTTGTTATCACGCTTGCTTTAAGCTCCGGTATAAACCTACAAAGCCTCAAATGACTTTTAATATTCACTTCCCACTTTCTTGCTACAATAACCTATTTTTAAATTCCCTATAAATCAAAGAACTCAGCGCCATTTTGATATGAGCCGTAAGGTTCTTGCAAAAAAAATTTGAAATTAACAAATCGACTAATTTCAATTGAACATTTTTGCAAATAAAACTTATTGACGCTGATTTTTCTAAATAGTCAGTTAGTTCATACCAGTCACTCATAGATGGCAATTGCCATCCAACTTGGGGATATAACTATTGAAACTGGTCTTAATTTGATTTGATGCTCCTTCGATAAGAAAAAAATGGGACTCTATAGCTTGAGGCTGGGCAAATTAATTAGTGTTGGAGTTCCATTTCGAAGTGTCGAAAATTAATGAAAAATCATCTCTTTTTATTCGACAAATTGTCCGAGTTAAATGTTGAATTTAAATTACAAATTTGTGTCCAATCCTAATTGCACAAAATATAAAATTTAATTAGAGTTGTCACCTATAGGACATTTCTAATTATTTATTAAATTATTTGGGTGGCCTAGGATTGATGCGGATGTACTTTTAAGTAAGCTAAGATGTTAGATTAATAGGAACAAAGGCATTTAGAGTATTTGAAGGGGTTTATTTTAAGTGTACATATAAATAATGTTATTGTTATAGAATCTATTACAGTTCCACAATTAATCATTCTTAAATGATTAAATTTAATTCTAATTTCAGAAATAAAGTTATAGCTTGACTCAACTCTCCAAGATAACAAGCAGTGTAAAAATCATGTAGTTTAGTAATTGCGCTGTCTTGTGCTGTCTTATTTACTAACTTTTTTTTTTTTTTGTTTTCCTTTATTTTACAATCTATCTCATTATGAGACATTTAGTGAATTTTTTGTCTTTTTACATTATCATGATCGGAATATTTTTATCTATTGACAAAATCTCACTTACATTACGATTAGTATAAATTGATATAAGTATATAACCTATAAATTTAACTATTATTGATTCGATTTATTAGAAATTTTCAAAATTAATGTTTAAAGGAATATCTAAGACCTTTGGCAAATTAAACATTTTGTGGCGTTTTAATCTTTCCCTCGTTGTGGTAGTGAGAAGCTTGCTGGCCAGAACTGTATTTGCCAGAACGTTTTGATGAATTTTCAATCTTAAGTGACCTGTCACTGGAATCTCTAATTTATTCCCGTATATGATTCTTAGAAATTTAGACTGGAACCGCTGAAGAATGTCCAAGTTCCAATTGCTGGCCGTTCCCCACAGCTATGTATACCTTATGCCCAGACAGGATTTATTATCATTTTATAGAGCACTATAGTTTGTTTTCAATCGACAAACTTGATTTTCTGTCTATCAGCAGAGCCTTCTAGAGTATAGAGCCATAATCATTATGACGTATTTTTTAGAAGCTTTTTTAGTGGTATAACTTTTCACTGATTTCCATAGGAATCCATAGTAAAAACGGTGTTTTTTAGCTTCAAGTCTTTCAATGAAAACAGCAAAAATGTTACAAAATATTTATACAAAAGTGTTTTACATATCTTTAGCAGCAATATACAAGAAGGGTATATTAGTATTAAGTAAATATTAATTGCAGAAATATTAAAATAAAATTATTTCTAACATATATTTTTCGAAATTTCATTTTGAAAAATATATCAAAGTTGGCAAATTAAAATAATACTTGCTGAATTTATCTTTAGTTTTACTAGTGTACGTTAGATGTCTATAATTGTTAGCAGTGAAATACGAAAAAAAATTATTTAATCACACAATTATGACACGTTCATAATATTTTCTGAATTTGTTTTGCTTTTCCTACAATTTTTGAACTCAAATTTCCCCAGGTCGCAATTTTTGTTACGATTTTTCAAAATGTTTGCTACCCACTGCCATCTATGTATATTGACTTAATGCACACGTTTTGTAGTAAGCTTTTCTAGTTTAATTTGACCAGAAAGCTGTTGTTATGAACTTTTTTTTATATTTTGATTTAAATAAATCAGTTATTACAAGAAAATGAAAACGATTTACTTAAACGAGATTTATATATGTTGAAATTCAAACATTTATGAAAATATTTCAGAAATCTTAATTAAGAATTTGCAACGTTTTCATTTACAAATTTGTCTTAGGAAAAAAAGTGATTTTCCATATGTTTTGTGTGTTTTACTATGGAAATTTTGGTTTTTTCCTCGTTTCTAATTCCCTTAAAAAAGCTTCGTTTTTTAGATTATGGCTTGTATAATCAAGGTTGCTTTGCTATCAGCCAATAAATTTTGTCAGTTTTATTCCCAATTGCTTTCTTTTTGTCCATATATATTTACGCCATGTTAGTCGTTTGTTGAGATATATTTTACTTCATCCGTTTGAGGTATATTCTGGTTATTCATTTGTATTGGTGGACATGTACCTCTTCGCATGGTAAAGGTTACATGATTAGATTTAGCATCATTAACTCTAATTATCCATTTTTTCATCCATGCTTGAATACTGTTAATATTTTCTTGCAAAACTTCTGTAGCTTTACTGGGATCTTCATGTAATGAAAGTACTGCCGTGCAACGTTCCCTTTAATTTTTAAAATTGGTGTGCGGTGTTAACTACAATGTGGGCAAGTCTATTAAATTAAAAAAAAAAAAAGCGGGCAAAATTTAAAAAAAATTACACCTTGCATTATATTATATTCAAGCAAGTATTACTAATTTAATGAAAAGTTATAAAATACATGCCAATCCATTACGTCTTCTTCTGGAAACCTATTCTTTAAATGTATACATACAATTCGATAAATCGTAAAATTGCTGAAGTGTCGATACCAAGATTTTTACCAATTTGATCTTTTGTATCATTATTCCAATGAACTATTTCGCCTAAATATTGGTTTTCGATTTTGTTGATCCTTGCTTTTGCGAATTGCATTGCATCCATTATTGTCAGCAAACTCCTCTGAAATATTTTACAAAGCGGTGACAACTCTTCAAGAACGTCATTTAAAACCGTTAATGAAAGCCGATATTTTGGATCCTTAAGAAGTTGTAGGCAATATTTGCATATTGGATCATTACATTTCTCTACTTCCTCAGTGCAGTATTCTATCAACAGATCGTAATTACGAATAAATGCTCTTACTTCAAAATGTCTTGACAGCCATCTAACTTCATTTAATGGACGAAATGCTAATACATCACATTCAGTTACGCTTGCCAATTCTTCAAAGCTTGCTTTCTTTACGGTTGATCTACTAAACATGGTAAATACTGTCTTTAATAATGTTTCAATATCACGCATTATTGGTATTTGTTTCCAAGCATCATCAATTCCTAAATTTTCCTTGTGTGCTACACAATGCTGCTGCGATAAATGAGGGATTCTGTTTCGTAACAACGTGTGGAAATCTATACGAATTTTTAAACTGGGTGCGTTTACGCAATTAAAATGGTGACAAATAAAAAAAATTATTGTTTGCATTATTTCTGGTGGGCGGATAGAAAAGTTAAGTGGGCAAATGACAATTTTTAGCTGGGCGGCCGCCCGCTTGCCCAGCTTAGAGGGAACGTTGCTGCCGTGTCGTCTGTAAAAGTTGCGACAGTTACTTGATTGCTTATAGGTATATTCGCGGCATATAGCAGATATAATAGCGGCCCAACCAGTTTTATTATAAAATATCTATCCAGTAGAGATATGATATTAATATTCTGTAGAAATCATGTGGCAATCATCGCTTAATTTTGTATCGTAATCCCATGTGCCACACCTTGTCAAAAGCTTGTGCTATGTCCATGAATAAAACAGAACAATATCTTTTTTCATCGAGTGCTTCTTCAGTTACCGGAACTATTATGTGTACTTGTTCTATTGTTGAGTGTTCTTGGCTAAACAGAAACTGATGATCCGGAATCAGCTTCATCTCCAAAAATGTAGGATTTAGACGCGTAAATATAGTAATTTTTGAAATAATTTAGACATAATTGGTAGCAAGCTTATAGGTCTGTACGACATAACTTCTTCTATTAATATTATACGTGTGAAACCTTCTATTGTATTGTGTATCCTGTCCTAAGTATAGCGTATTAGTAGGTTACAAATCGAAAACCAATATCTGGCAACTTTTGCAAAATATTTCCTGTAATAAGATCATATCCCGGGGCCTCTGTATCACCGTTCTTACTTCTAACATAGAAAACTTCGTGATAGTATGATTCTTTTGCAATGGTGCTACCAAGTAGTTTTGAATTTTGTTATTCTGTTTAACCGAACTTTCTGACGGATGTGGTTGAAATACCCTTACAAAATGGTCTGCAAATACTTCAGGCTTCTCTTCATTATTTCTCGCCACTTTTACGAATCGGCCGAATATGCTGTTGTGGTTGTTAGTCGGTTGTTAACAGTCGAACATTCCCATTTTTTCTTTTCTCATTTTGTAGTGGTATGTCTTATAAATATTAGTGGCGCCAATTTTTTTTTTTGGGTTAAAGTGGTTCTTCGACTTCCTACTTTCAAATCTTGTAGATAAAGGCACTGCAGCTGCAGATTTCTCTAACCAGTAATCATTTATCTTCATTTATTTGTATTTGGTGTTAGGTTCTGGTATTGGGCTCATGCCTCTACCACTTTTGTTAGCCGCAGTCCATCATTCGTAACTTTCAGATGTAGATATGGACGGCGTGGACACAGTTTGATTGCTCGACTCTTTAGGTTGTCCCGATTGTGGAAGTATTTACAGAAAGTTCAGTTCGGAATTCATACTTCAGAAACTAATTAGTGGCTTTCACTTTAATTTTGGTTACTGGTGACATAAATTGTAACTTATTACAGGACAGTGTTCATCAGAGATTAAACTTCTATAATCTTAGTGGCGGGTTCGCGGAAATGCTTTATTTATTATATTAGTTTGAGCTAAACTAATATAGCAGTAATTGGCTATATCAGTAATTCCAAATTTTGTATTTTATATTGTGCATAAAGAAAATAATGATTATATTGCGGCTACATTAAATACTATATCCGCAACTCTTGCTGCGTTAGATGAAAAATCTACTATTCTAAATAACAACATTGAAAAAATAATAAAGCCAATACCAATGAAATCATCGTTCAATGGCAAGTTAAAAAAATCAAATAATACCGCTGAAGTGTTGTCACCAAGGACAACAAGATCAATGTGTGACACAAATACTATAACTGCATCTGATTACATTGCATCCACTCAATCAGCTAGCAGTAATAATGATTCACCTTCAATAATTAATGGTAGTTGTGGACATAATTCACCTTTGCGTTTTGTTGAACCGCTAAAATGGATTTTGTCTCTCGTCTCGCCCAGATGTATTGATTAATTAAAGAATTTTTAAATTATCGTCGAAAATTGCCGGTGTAACATCTAAGACGATTGAAGTGCATTCTGGTGTTGTTTAATATGTATACTCATTAATGATATTGTTTCTTTGCTCCAGAACTGCAAATGTGAGTTATATGCGGACGATTTGACGATTACAAAAACTGTAGATACTCTTCCAACAGTGTTTAGAAATGCAGAGTGATCTTGATTTGCTATGGTTGAGTTTAAATAGATTACCCTTAAATTTGGGCAAGTGTAAGACTATGAGTTTCTTCAGGAAAAAGGATGTTATTGTTCAACCAATATCATATTGGTGATCATCAGCTTGACCGAGTAATGACATTGAAGGATTTAGGAGTTGTCTTGGATCATCAATTGAATTTCCGGGACAATATTAATTTGATAGTGGCTAAGGCTAGCGGTCTACTTGGATTCCTTTGTCGGGTCACTAAGGATTTTTGGAATATGCGTCAATTATTTGGCATCCAGCGTACAACAATTATATTGATCGAATTGAAAGAGTACAGAAGCAATTCATTATTTATTTTCTTTATAAACTGAATTAGATTTTTGATCCGATTATTCCAATGTGACTAAATAAAAAGAATTTGCCACCCTATAGCGACCAATGTAAATTTATTAATTTACAATCTTTACTGGAAAGACGTAAAATTGCCGCTTTCTAATTTAGGTATTCATGTGCTCTGTAAACCTGTGCGGATCAGGCATTTTATATATTTGCCTACCTTTAAAATAAATTATGCATATAATACTCCTATCCCGACGATTTGTCGCCAGTTTAGTGTTAATTTTGATGTAATTGATTTCCATGTGTCTAAATCTCTTTAAAAAAAAACTAATTAAGAATTAGAATAAAAATTGTATATAATTTTGTAATCAAAACAGGATTTATCCTGTTAGTGATAATAATAAAATAAAATAAAATAAAAGAGGAGCTCCCAAAAATTTCCATCTGCTTAAAGCTAGACGGAGGCAAGTGCAGAGAAGATGGACTACAGTTTCTTTTTCCTTGATATCTTCGCCGCTTCTACAGTAATCATTCGAGGAGACTCTTATAGTCTCCACGCATGCTCACCTACGAAACAGTGTCCTGTAATAACTCCAACGACCATAGCTGTCCAGTTCTTGCCTGATCTAGTTTTGGCCAAGCAAAAATTTGTATGAATAACGAGCGGAATTTCAACATTTACCTTACTTGGTAAAGGGATATAATGTGTACCCTATCGAGCGAGCTCATCTGCCTTTTCATTCCTCGCAACACAGAAGTGTTCTGGCACGTTAGCTGGATGTTGAACTGATCTGCCATCTCGTTAAGAGATGAGAGACAGCTATAGGCTACCTTCGACTTAAGGAAATAAACTCGTTGCGTTTTAATAGCGGCCTGACTGTCCATAAAAATGCGAATATCCCTTACAGATACTACATTACACAACGGAAAAACGTTGCAATAATCGGCGAGACGAAACGAGATGTTCATATTTAGTTTCTCACAAATAACACCACAACCAACCCTACCATCTATTTTTGAACCATCCGTGAAGGAGTTTAAAACTTAGGGTCAACATCTCTTCACTCAGCCAGTCCTCTCTCTGGAGGAAATATCGGCACGACTATCTTTCTCCAAAAGATAGTAATGGAATCATGTAATCGGTGGTACCAGGGATGTCTCTGTTAAACAAAATAGATAAGTGTTCTGTATTACTTGCAAGTCCACAGAGAAATAGTTTTGAGCCTTAGGGCTGTGCTCGCTGCCATTTCAGTGTCCAGAATATCTAGGGGTATGAGATGAAAAAGAACCTCCAATGCTTGAGTGGGTGTACTCATAAGTGCACCACTAATACACAAGGTGAAAGTTCTCTGAATTTTCATCAGCAACTTTTGGTTAACCATACTGTTTAAAGCTGGCTACCAAACAACAATCCCATATAAAAGTATTGGATTATCACTGAGGTATGGGGCCAGAATACGATATGGGGTTCAAAACCCCACCGTTTTCCAATAGCGTTTTTGCAGGTGTATAGCGCCATAGTAGCTTTCTTTATCCTTTCTAAAATATTAGGCTTCCAACTAAATTTGCTAACCAAAACAACACCCAGGTATTTCGATTTATCAGTAAAGGTCAAGCTAGTACCATTTAAGAGTTTTTCGTGGATTAACATTTAGTCCACAACTGATGGCTCGTTTAGAAAGAAGACCAATCGCGCTTTGACACCAATAACACGTCACCAAGACACCAATAATACGTCATCCGCATAAGCAACCACCCTAAAATTTTGCCCCTCCAGTTTCAGTACAGGTCATTTATAGCCAAGTTTTAAAGAAGGGGGCAAGACTCCACCTTGCGGTGTACCAACATCTACAAATCTGCTAATGGAGGACCCGCCCAGCTTAGCCTTCACGATCCTGCATCTCAGCATTTAATCTATCCAGCCAACGAGCGATTCATCCACACCCAGATTCAACAAAGCCCGAGTTATTTCCATCGGTTTAACTATGCTAAAGGCACCTTCTATATCCAGAAAGGTTACCAAGAAGTATTCCTGAAATTCTAGAGATTTCTCAATAGGACAAATTAGGAGAGCGGTTTCTGCCGATCTCCCTTTACAATACGCATATTGAGATTTCGACCACATAGCACTCGATAGAGCCTCTAATGTGAGCTTCTATTTGTCTTTCTTGTATTTTTAATAGAAAGAGAATAAGCTTGTAGGCCTAAGGTCTTTGAGATAGTAATGAGAGATTTTTCCAGCCTTAGATATAAATATTACGTTTACCTCAGTCCATTTCCTAGGAATGTGACAAAATTCTAGGCTGCCTCTGAAGATGACATCCGCAGGAATGATGCCATTAGGTCCAGCTGCATAGTTGCACGTCGTGATTCCAAAAAGTTTGACCAATTAATTTAAGAAGTGATGAAATTTAATGGAAAATAATCTCATTTAAAAATGTTGAATTTAAATTACAAATTTGTGTCCAATCCTAATTACAAAAATAAAGGGAATTCTTTTTACAAAAAATACAAAATGTTGTCAAATTAAGTGTTAAATTAAAAATGTGCATTTAAGCAAAGTAAGTTTAAGCTAGAAAATAAGAATTGTTGTATTATTCAAAAATTTTTAGTTAAGTTTTAATTTAAAATATACCAAAATTCTTAAATAGAAACAAACTTTGCTCCGAAGTCCGAATAAGTACTTATATAAGGTAGTTCTTCTAATCCTTTTTAAGCCGATCTAATCATGAATTAAGTTAAAAAAATGCAATTTTTGTACTGTTCCAGAAGAAATTGGTAAAGTCCTGGAATATTAAATTTTCAAAAGTGTTTACTATACAATTTGGTATATTGTGAACACAATTTAGTGTATGTTTGGTAACACCCACCCCATATACATATCTACATATTATCCAAAATTCAAATTAATTTGTGAACCGAAATATAAAAAATTCAATTAAAAATATTTTCCATAACTCGCCAAACTCATAAATCATTACGAGTACTCACATAAATGTTGCTAGAAATCATAATATGTGTTGGAATTGTATATATTGTAATTTGTACGAAAAAACATAATTTTTAATGTGTTTCTATTTTTTTATTATTAATATACATTAATATAATTTCAAGGCAACGTAATAAGCATTATGTTTATATAAATATGTATACATAATATTTATAGTAAAGCGTATAATTTTGTAATGAATTCAAACATATTTAATTATTATTGTAAGAACGTGAACTAAAATAGAAACTAGCGCGCGCACAAGTGAATCGCAATCGATCGAATCGATCACCATAAAAGGCATTTCGAATCGATTCTGTAAATATAGTATACTGCTCCATTCAAGACGAATGCATTTTTATTGCTTTTCGAATGCCAAAATTGCGCATATTAAGTGTTTTGAATCCAAACAAAATGCTAAATTCAAAATTTTTATGGTAATACACTATTAAAAAATTAGCAGTTTGGTTCGGCTCTATACGAAACTAAGCCAACACTATTTTTTTTAGCTACACCTACTATAGAACATAAAAAAATTGCAAAGTATTTTTAGATATATGCAAACGATTGGTTTGTACGTTTGAACTGTACGATGAAACGAAAATGAAAATCTATTATGGGACTTTGCTTTTTACAATGTAATGATAATTTAGTTTATAATTAGAAATTTTTATGGTGTATACGATTTATATTACTAAACTCGTAAAATATATAATTATTATATACTACATATATGTGTACATGTATGTATATAAATATATATAACAGAGAGCAGCATGTTGTGCACAGCTGTTTGCTTGTCACGTTGGCGGATTGCTATGTGATATTATGTAATTTTGTCGTCGCATTCAGATCCAGACTATTTGAAATGTATATGGTTTATTGTTATGTATTTATAAATATTTGTTGGCACATTTTCACATATACCATACTTACCTACATACGATGCGATGTGAGTTGACAAATTCCTTAGATTTGATGGGAAACCTCACTTTCGGAATTTGTAAATATTTTAATTTTTTTTATAAAAATATTTGCAATTATACTTATATAGGTAATTGTGGTACAGGAAGACCATGTATAACATACTCATTTACTGTACTCGTTTGCCATTTTAATTTTTCTGCCTTTCTACTGTCCAGCTACGAAAAAGTAACTAACACAAACATTGAAATACAATAAATAATTAACCCTTAATCCATGAAGGTATTTTATGCACCTTATTTCCAGGGCCGGCGCTAGATTATTTAGCGCCCTAGGCAAACTATCAATGTTGCAACCCCCAATTAAAATCTGACACTATCTAAATAAATAAATAAATCCAGTATGTAACATGTAAAATTAATTTATTACATAGGAATACATTAACAAACAAATCCTACGAACATTTTATTTTACGTGCTTTGCATTTAGTCAAATCCGTGTTTAAGTGACACCATTTAGAGAATTAGTGTTGTAGGGCCATGTGGGCTTTTATCCCACCTCGCACCTATTCAGGCAATTAATGACCCTGATAATACTGCCGGTCAGTACGTGATACATACTATCTGGGCTCATTGCTCTCCCTTCTAGATGTATACTATATGAGCCGTTTATTTTGAAAGTGGCCTAAGTCCATTTTTTTTTAAATCAAGCTAATGGTAACAATAAATCAATAACCGTATAATCTTTCTAACGGTAAAAATTTACTGTCAAAACAAAAGAAAACTAATCTCTAACACCTGTGCAAAAAATAAGAAAATTCAAAATCCCATATGTTTTTTCATTTATTGTTTTTCTATTCTTTCATTATCTCGTTTCAACAATATATGGACTTAAGCCACTTTCAAAATAAACGGCTCATATAATTTACTTCAGCCAGAAAAGCGGTAGCATTGGGACTCATGAACTTCGACAGGGCAGTCCCACACCCGTATATTCCTACCCGTGCCTCGTCTACCGTTTTGATTTTACTCTTGCGAGTTGCTGGGAATAGAAAATCGCATGTAGGTCACCCAGCTTTACTACAGGAAGGCTAAATAAAACTGGAGGATGCCTGGTATCCAGAGTCCGCATATATGGACTGATTAACCTATCAGCCATTCAGCCTTCGGCATATGCTGTTCCACCTTAGATTACGGTTTTTTGTCAAGGTTTTCTCCTTTAGCGCCGTACTTTAGCCTGTCCCAAAGGCCACATTCTGCCTAATGGTTCCAGTTAACAGTGGTTGCCGCGAGGGGGCAGTACGTACACTTGCGCCTACTATGGAAGGTTACGGAGCTGGTAGATTAATCTACAAACTTTGGCCCCCCCCCCCCTCCCTCCAATAGACGCCAACCCACCTAATTGACACCATAGATAATCCTACAAGATGTTCCTGCGACATTGTAGTTCGTATAGCGATACAGATACTTTGGTAGACCGACTTCTTTTTTATTTTTAAAAATATAATTTAATAAATCTTGAGGTCGTAATTCTTGCGGTTGCGGGGCCCGTCTAGATATAAATTGTAGTTCATTGGATAATTCTATTGCGACGATGTCTTTTGATGCATTGTGTTGCAACATTTTATGTTCTAAACAAAACCAAAAATTGAGTTGATAGTCGACATTTGGGAGAATCTTTCCTCAACAAATTGTATATTGCACTATCCAGAACCGCAAATAAAAGCCGACTTTGAATTTTATTTTTTTGTCCACAATAAGTTCGTCGCCTGCTTCGTATTCGAACTGTTTTTATTGCCTTCTGATACGTTGGGTTGGTTCACTTTCAAAATTTGGGGAAATCTCGAATTTCTCTGCTAGATCTTGTACATCTACTAATTTTTTATCAAACCCTTCATCAGTTCGAAAGTCTACTAGGCCTTTCTCGGTTTCTTCTAGAAACCGAATGGTATCTTGAATATTAATATTTGTAGATTGCTGCTGTATGCTATTTACTGATGAACCACAGAAAATAAAGCTTAAAGATTTAGCTTTTGCCAGGCTTGGTGCCTCTATCCGTGATATATTACCGGAAACTCCGGTTTGAGTATTATCCTAAGAAATATTAACAAATGCGTCATAAATTTCACTTAGATGATAGCGCAGAGGTATAAGGGCATCGATTTGACTTTCCCATCGTATTTCGTTTAATGGTTTCACTGTTAAATTTAAGACATGACATTTTAAAATGTCCCAGCGTCGTGTTGAAGCAGTGAAATTCAGGTTTATATGCTGCACTAGCATAAGAAATGAAGCTGCTTCAATACAAGCGCCAGCAACATCGTTAATAACGAGAGCTAAAGAATGGGCAAAGTTTTACGAATCCCAAAAAATGTTCTCTTATGGAAACAGGCTCACAACAATCATTTTCTGTATTTATGTGGGCGAAACGAATAATTAGCATCATCTGTTCATTGTGGCTGATATCTGGTGTATAATCTAGGATAATTGCAAAATACATAATTAGCCGAGCAAATCAATTCTAAATTTTTTTTTTTAATATTGGTCGATAAAAGTTGAATTAATTCATTCTGAAATCTTTTCCCAAATAATGAATATGCGTTTCATTCTTTTTAATCCTCCGAAGATGCTCGCCTATAACTGGACCAAACAGTGCCAAATATCCAACAAATTTGAGGAAATTTCCATTTCCAGGCGTAAACAATTTTTCTTTACTTCCACGAAATGCAATATTTTGCGTAGCAAGAACCTTAACAAATTCTACCAAATGATCTAATACTTGATGCCAATACTTTTCTTATTCTTTGGTAAGACGCAAATTTTCCTGATCAACGCAGTTTGATTTCTGGTCAATCGCAATTCAAACTCTTTCCAGCTTTCAAAATTCATCAATTGTTCCGTTGATCCTTTATCGGTAAGATTTATTGGATGATGGTTGTTACGAAAGAGTTTGCAACAAAAACAGAATGCCGAATCTGTTGTTTTGGAGTACTGCAGCCATTATCGTTGCTTTTCTGCTCCATTAGCAATCGTCCTATTATAAAAAATCTTTGAAAATTTTCTTTGGTTGCTATTTCGAGGAAAATCAAATTGTTTAATTTGCTCTATCCCATTTTCAACTAAAATTTATCTAAGACGGTCAAACGATAAACTATGTGAATTGGACCACGTACCTGGATCACTGTAATCCAAATTTGAACTGGGCATATTTTCTTCTCCAAACTTTTCTAAATTATCACTGTAAACTTTATTTAAAGTTCCTTCAATATTTTGCTCTTCCGCACTAGCTTGTAAAAATTCAGCAATAGCAGCCCCGGTTCTTTCACGTTCGTAGTTATAAATTCGCACTACATTATAGACCCACACTCAACTGGTATTGTCAGATTACAATTCTGTTCTTTTGGAATTCCTTCAATTTCGATTATCATCTTGAGGTGATTGCTGCCGACATATTATAGATACTTTCGAAATACTCCTGCTTGTTTATCTTCTTGATTTTGCATTTCAGCCTGATTTTTTCTATTTTGTGCCCCAAACAATTTTTTTCTATCCGTCATTAGTCTTCCTCAAACCTCAAATGAAATTTTTTTCTAAATAAAAATAAAGATTGATTTAGGATAAAAATTAGATATTTTGAAATAAAATTAGATTTTACTCTAACGGTCGGTCAAATAAATTACGGCATCTGGGCAGATACTACAGTCATTATTGCAGTCGATGATTTCCATTCGTAAATTCGATTTTTGAACGTCCAATTGCGAGTATGTAATTGGTAAATGATGTTTGGTAAATTACGACAAGCACTGTGTTTAGCTGGGGGAACCACTAAGAAAAATGTACACAATAATAAGAAGCTATGAATGTTTATTGTGTTAGGTTGAAACCACCACTTTGGAGATAAATTTTGTATACATTTCAATTCTTGCTTCGTTGCTTCATTGTGGAGATAATGTGCCAATCCACATGAATTAGTTCTTCTTTCTTGCAAATTCTTGCAATAAGAGCCGAAAAAGTTTACGACTTATGCTGGAATCCTGCTCCGTCAGTATCTAAGTTCAGTATTAAATTAAACTTCAGTCTTCTGATTTTTCTTCAATTTAAATCTCGGGTTTTATTTTATTTAATCCCGGGATTTCGGGATAATTTAGAATGTGTAGAATTTACCAAATTTATAGGATTTGATGGAATTAAAGAATTTAAAAAATTTATACAAATTATGGGATTATAGAATTATTAAAATTTGAGTTTGTAGAATTTATACAATTTACAGAACTGACGGACTTCAACCAATTTTTAGAACCCGTAGAATTTATGAAATTTACAGAATTTAAATAATTTGTGGAATTGATTTACATAATTTATAAAATTTAAAGACCTTATAAAATTCATAAAATTTGTCGAATTTAGAGAACTTAAAGATTTATTACAATTTATAGAATATAGGGTTTCTCAAAACGGGATCCGCGCTGATCCCGTTTTTGTCTCAAAAACGTTACCGGGAAATCACTGAGATTTTTTCTTCTTATGTACTATTTTAACTCTATAATGGCATAGAAATAATGTGTTTCAGTAAAACCTTGGTTTAAGAGACTAATTGTGGATTGGCCTTTCTCTTATTTCCGATTGTCCTTAGTACCGAATGTAGAAAATTTGAATATCTCTTTTAGAAATGTATCCGTCAATAGCATTTTCAAGTCAAATGTAGGCTTGAAACATGGCAACTGAGAAATGAGCTTGGTTATTTATTACACCATTATGATGGAATTCGATTTGTTGTCTGAAAAATTCCAATTAGAAAGGAGCTTAGTGATTTCTTTACCAATTATGATAAAATTCAGCATGTACGACAGAAATGGGATTCTAAAATACGTTTTAGATACTGGATTATGGCCAAGTAGGATTAAACTTGGCTAATTGTGATGCTCTTCGACGTGTGCGTTCTAAATGGGGATTCTAAGATGAATTTTAGATGAAGTTGTAGCGATTTACTCATTCGTTTCAGCACTACAATTATCCAAATTCAATTCATTTTAATTAAAAAAATGTTGTACGTTTTTCCAATTCAATTGGATCTATTGTAGTGACACCTATACAAAATATATTACGACTCGCCGGATATATTTTGGTTTAGATCCTCACAACGCATCGAATAAAATCAAATGTCTTAGCTACAATTTAGTAAAACACTGCTAATCATACTGCTATGCCGACTATGCGTCTTGAAGGCAGTATCAAATATTCTCACTACAACACGTTATATACTTCAGTGCGCTATTCAAGCAAAATAATTCAATTTGCTTTTATTATTCATCACTGTCAAAAACTTCGGTGAGATACATCGTTTGCACATCGAATAGACATTTTCGTTCTATTGCTCGTACACGACGCATCGTGCTAAACCATTATCAAGCGATAAAAGAAATTTCTCTTTGTGATAACTAAAATTCCTAAAAATTAATTAGATCCAACTAAAATTAATTAACAATTTAACTAATTGTGAATTTGTGATCGTGTCGTGGTGGTAGAAATTATTCCCCATATTTCTTGTAAATATTTGATTAAATATTGGGTACATATTATATGTGAATTGTGTGGCCGGCATTAATCTGAAAATTTGTGTGCATACCCTAGTTGATATAAATGCATCAACATCATAACATTTGTTATCTCTATAATTGGCCAAGTAGCATGGGACGTGATAATTCCTGCTTGATATTCCAGAACTTTCTCTAAACATTATTTTAGAATCCCATTTCCAACGCACACGTCGAATTTCATTATAAACGGATAAGGAATAGTTAAGTTCCATCCTACTTGGTCATATTCCTGAACTTTATCCAAAAATCATTTAACAATCGACTGAGAAATGGCCATGTTCCATCCTACTTGGGGTAAAACCGTAGAACCGCCGCACATGTCAAATTTCACTAAAATCTGTTTATAAATAGCTAAATTCCATCCAAATTTGCCAAATTCACGAATTTCAATATCACTTTAGAATCCCACTTCCATTGTACCCTTAGTGGAGCCTTTCGACTATTAAGGGTTAACCGATTATGATGAAATTTGGCATGCTCGAATGAACATGGATTCTTAGTTTTGGAATAAGCCCAATTAGGAAGAAACTCGTTTGTTTATTTATTGATTTCATATCGTATTTATCGAATTTCATCATAATTGGTTTGTAAAAATCAAGTTCCTGCATAATTAGACATATTCCAGAACTTTATCTAAATCACATTTAAAATCTCATTTCTATCAAACAGATCGAATTTTATCATAATCGGTTAAGAAATAGCAAATTCCCTTCCTCAGACAGGCCAATCCACAATTAGTCTCCTAAACCAAGGTTTTTCTGTAATGTATTAATATTATGTGGTTATTGAGTTATAGATAATATAAAATCATTTCCCGGTCGCGTTTTGATACAGAAAAAGTGATCCCAAAATTCAGTTTGAAAATTTTTGCAAAGCACTTAGGGAAGTTTTGGTAATTTGTCCAATTTTTACAGTATTTTGTTGAGCATAATTCAGCTAATCTATTCGGCTAGTCGCTGGGAGCATTCGGTTGTAGATTCCCTAGCACTTGCATCTGAGGCTTGCTGTCTAAGGCTAGGAAGTCGCTCGGAGCGTGCAGAGTTAGATTCTATACCATGGGCCTGGTATGTTCTAATATTTTGGCTAGCGAGCCGCTGCGAACGTTCAGTACTGGATTCCCTAGCGCCCGCTTGTGATATGTACTCTCTATGATTAACGAGACGATGCGTAGTTTCAGAGGATAACTTTTCCGCTAAGCGTATTTCAGCTGCTCTTGTCTGAGATGTTTGCCGTAAAAGATATGATTTTCTTTTAGGCATGGTGTTATAAATTATTGCTGCAAATTTATACCTCTTGGTTTATTTCACCTGTTATCGAAAACAATAAATTTACTTAATGGAATAATAGTCAAAAAATGTGGAAAATTTTAAAAATGATCCTATACAAAATTGGTTTCCACGAGAAGCCCTTTTATTTTAACGTAATAATATATGAGCCGAACTGAAGGTCTATTCTAAGTATTGGTGAAAGAATTTTTGAAATCGGATGAGTAGTTTCGGAGATTACCTAAATACGAAATAGTAATACAACACAAAAGAATTTCTTAGGGCCGGCAAGGCCGGCCGGGCTCAGCTAGTGATAAAATAAATTCAACGTGTTTTCATCCAAAAACCGAATTACCGTCATCGTCAAACGTTAAATGAGCAACAATGATGGTTAATGTAGTTTAAAAAGCAATCGTAATGAAAATTGTAAGCTAAATTTTACGTTGTAGTGCGAAGTTAAGCTTAGTGTGTTGTCGTCTACGGTAATAACGTTAAACTAAATTTTGACAATTCATGGTTTGATAAATTTGCAACTCAAGTAATCTGATAAATTGGGCGTGCGTAAGGTATTTTAAAGTCTCTCGGTACCCTATTGGCTACTACTGTGGTGCAGACGGCAACGGTTTTTTGGAAAGGGAGAAATTAAACGGGCATACAAGAAAAATTGTTTGGCGACAAACAATAGCATCAAAAATAATAAATTGGCATCACAAATAATGTTTTGGAACCACATATGAGAATACAAACAAATATTTTTGAAGGACATTATTAAATACTGCGGCGACAAACATTGGCATCAAAATTAATAAATTGGCAACAAATATAATATTTTGGAACAGAAATAAATAATTTTTAGTAAGAAAAAAAAAATAAAAATTCGAGACAAAAAACTAAATTTAATCGATACAAATTATTTAATATTTGATGGGGGATCGATATAAAATATTGCAGTGTCATTAATAGATTCTATATAATCCGCTTCTACGTGCGGCACGCAGTGCGACATATGTTTGCTTATCCCGGCTCCTTCGTCCCCCGAAGTTCAAATCTAAAGCCCCTCGGAGGGCTAAGCGGGGGGGAGCGAAGCGACCTCCCGCGTGCCCGTGAGAGTTACCGAAGCCGTTAGCCTCTACAATTCTAAGTTAAATTAGCGATCTCCATTTTCCAGAATATTTTAAAACTAATTTCAATTTTTTAATTTTTAATATATTTATTTATAAATTTGTTGCCAGTTAATTATTTTTGTCGCCCAAAATGTTTATTTCGATGCCAAAAAATAATTTTTTGTGTACCCTTCCAATAGTGCTAACAAATTATAAATGTTGCCAAATTATTATATTTTGTTCCAAAAAATTAATTTTATGATGCCAAGAAATTTTTGTTTGTTGCTCATTAATTTGTGCCATTTTATTAATTTTTTGTATCTCAAATTTTAATTTTTTGTGTGCCGGTTTATTGCCAGCCTTTTGGAAATAGACTCACGAAGCTTATAATTCGAATCTAACACAAAAGGTTATATAGCCAAATATGTGACAATTCTCAGTAAATTATTATAGCAGATTTTTTATATATGTATATAACACAGAAGTGAGATTCTTCCTAAATAATAATAAATATGGATGTATGTGTTTCTACAAATTGCATTCATTCAGGCGATATTTTGTGCATCAAATGTTGCATATAAATCCCAAAAAAGTTTAACTTGAAATCAAAAGTATCAAATATTGAATATTACGCTACTAGCTGTGTACATATAGTAACTAGTACGCTAAATGTCACAAGGTCGATCATATGGTCAATCCTAGGGGTCAGCAATATAAATAACAGACAAATTTCAACGACGAAATCTGTTCAACAAAAATTAAAAGATTGGGCGCTTTCAGATACGCAAACTGTTGGCATCATGTTTAGTGAAATCATTGCTAATTTGATTTGAATTACTAATAAAGTTCTTAAATTTCATAGCGTTGGCCGTGATTTTACTCAACATGTTGCCAACTGTTTGGTGCTCTGAAAGCGCCCATTGACATTCGACTATGGTTTCTGGGATCTCTTTTTTATAGGCCTTAAATTTAAAATGTATCATGTGGATTGTCGGGATCGCATGGTCCATGCACCATATAACGGGAGGCGATCTCATGCACTCTTTGGCTCGGTGTAAATAGCTGGAACTTCGGCACGGACAATACGTTCTATCGCTTCAAAAGTTTTAAAGTTATCTTTTGCAATAATTGATAGGTGGGCATATGGAAATTTTGGCTTTTAGAACTCATACGAGTATATATATATGTATATAGGTATATATATATATATATATATATATATATATATATATATATATATATATATATATATATATATATATATATATATATATATATATATATATATATATATATATATATATGCCATGTACTTTCTAAGAACAATCAATTCTAATTTTGAAAAGTTTGATATTGTATCATTGCACCTTTCTGTCATGTTCTTGGTGGACCTTCGCATGCCGATGGCAGAACCACTGGAATGCCTGCCAGTACTTACAAATTTGCTCTTTGGAAGTTACCACCACATACCTAAAATATATATGGGGCATTCTCTGTCAAATCGGCCCCCCCTCCCCCCCCCCCCCTGCACATTTCATTTTTTGAGATAAATAAACTTTTTTGGGCTTAAAATTTTGCTTAGAATGTCTACTTTTTAATGCATTTATGGCGTTTTTATGGCGCCCTTGAATTTTCAAAATGGCGGACCATATCTGCTAAGCAAGTCTTTAATTTTTAATAAAATTGAATTAAAAACGTAATTTTAACTCTGCTAATTTACTCAAAAGTGTTTTTGGTGTCATAGATTACACATTTTCTATTATTTTTTTACAATTCCAAGATGGCGGATCCAAAATGGCCACCAAGATTGGCAAATTTTTCGACGTTCACAGAGACCGTTAGAAACATCCTAGAAGGTTTTCGGGGTCGCTGATCACATGGCGGCCACAAGATGGTGGTCGACTATGCCCGAAAGAAGGTTAATTTTTTGACGGTTATAGAAATCAATAAAAACTCGGTGTAGCGGGTTTTCGGGTTCGGTGATCATTACTTTAGGGTCAGAATTTTAAAATTAAAGACGACGGACCCAAGATGGCCGCCATAAAAGAACAATTTTTCAACGTTTATGAAAATCGATAAAAACATGATCTAGGCTGGGGGTTTTCGGGGTGGCTGATCACGAATCTGAGGTCAAAATTTATAAAATTCTCTCAAAAAGTAGCAGATTCTCGATAAAAAGTGTTATTTTTAGACATTTTTTGAAAAATATCTAAACATAATACTTTTTATCGAGAATCTTGTACTTTTTGAGAGAATTTTTAAATGTTGACCTCAGATTCGTGATCAGCCACCCCGAAAACCCCCTACACCGAGTTTTTATTGATTTCTATAACCGTCAAAAAATTAACCTTCTTTCGGCCATAGTCGACCACCATCTTGTATCCGCCATCTTGAATATTAAAATTCTGACCTCAAATTCGTGATCAGCGATCCCGCAAACCTTTTAGGACATGTTTCTAACGATCTCTATGAACGTCGAAAAATTTGCCAATTTTGGCGGCCATTTTGGATCAAAAAAATGGGTAATCTATGACACCAAACACACTTTTGATTAAATTAACAAAGTTAAAATTACGTTTTTAAATCAATTTTATTAAAAATTTAAGACTTGCTTAGCAGATATGGTCCGCCATTTTGCCAATTTGAAATTTTTCTGACGTTTTCCTGTCATCCAAATGCTAAGCGGCTTTGAGGAGTGAAATGCTCTAATCTCTATGAATGTTAAAATTTAAAAAAATCGTCAAAGCGAGGGTTTGGGGGCGGCAGCCCAGATCCTCTAAGGTATAAAACGAATTAAAATAATTTTTCAAAAATTGGTTATATCTAAAAAAATTGGATTTTTTGGGATTTTTGTTGTTTTTGGGGATTTTTTTTATTTTGGATAACGATACCAACCCATATTATAACACATAGGTATTAAACGGGTTGGTATCGTTATCCAAAATAAAAAAATCCCAAAACAAACAAAAATCCGAAAAAACCAAGTTTTTTAAAAATAACAAATTTTTGAAATATTATTTTAATTCGTTTTATACCTTGGGAGATGGGGAGTACCACCCCCAAACCCCCGCCATGACGATTTTTTGAAATTCTAATATTCATAGTGATTGAACCATTTTTGAAAAATTTGTATTTTTTAATAATAATTCACATACTAAAATAAAAAACTCCTCAAAGCCGCTTAGCATTGGTCCTTTCCGCGCAAGGATGACATGAAATTATGTAGATTACTTTGTTTGCATATTTTAGTTATCAAATATTTATTGGGGTCTTCCCTTTCGATGGGGCAGTTTACTTTGTATTTTTCGGTATTTGTTTTTGGGATTTTTCCATTCGGGAATATGATGGTATCCCATATACATAGTCTTATATAATAATTGCTTGCTCATGCGCTAGTCCCAAAGCCAGTTGTTTCGTTGTGTCTGCTACTTTGATCTGCCACGATCTATTTATACAATCTATAGAATTGTGAAAAATTTAGAATCCAAAAACCGTGCTTTAATTTCTTCTAAGCGAAGTGAAAATTGCCTGGATAATATATATTTTTTAAAACTTAATGACATCCATTTAGGTGATACTTCAGGTCACTTAAATTTTTGTCATTCAAAAGAAAAATAATTTTTTTAAAGCATTCTAAATAATATTGAAACTAATAATTGTCTTACTACTTAGCCGTATAATTATTATACAAAATTGGCCACCACGCAAAGCCCTTTTACTTTAGCGTAATAATATACCGCCTATGTCCACCCCGAAGGTCCATTCAGTATTTAGGTGAACAAACTTACAAACTTTACTTCTTTATAATATAAAAAATATTGAAACCTCAAACTTTAAAAGCTTAAAGGGAGTATATTTCAGCTCTGAGAAAGCCTCTCATTGTTTCCTGCCGTATACGCTCAAATTAATTCCCAATAAAATTTCTTTCAACACCCGAACTATTCTACTTAGTTCGTTATTGTGCGCAACACACAACTACATTTGCATTCAACTATAATATTTTGCAATTTTATTATTTCATTTAAATCAAACTACATCACAAAAACTAGTTTTTGGCAAATCCTAGCATTTTTTAATTTTGGCTCTTTTCACTAAAAATTATGGTGGAGTGCTGTATGTGTGTGTGTGCGCGCGCGTCTTTATAAGAACTAGAAAGAATTTATACGCATAATGACCAAAAAACGTAACGCAAAATTTCCCATGAAAACAAGCAAGTTCGTTTTTTTTTTTAGGTAGGTAATTTTAATTAATTACAGGAAATTATTATAAATAACATACAGCAAAGTAACAACACAACAATCAGATCTAATAAATTTTAAAATGTTAGAAATACAAAAAATAAACTTTAAAAATTAAAAGTTTTCTACTCGTATGTGTAGTAGCGAAATGTAGGTCACCGTAGCTGTGTTGTTCTGTGTATGGATGGCTGTGTGTATGAGAATGATAAATATTACCTAACACGATTTGTGTCGAAAGGTTAGGTTTATAACCCCTGTCATAAACATACATTCATAAATAAAAATTTTCATAATTTAGCGACCCATACCTACAGATCGGTCTGAACACTCATAAATATAGTTTTGTCGTTTTACTTCTTTTACTTTGCGATAGAAAATTTAAAATAAAAAAAAACCTTTTAAATACTTAAGACAACATTAGATTCGCGCTACGGCTTCTTATATACATACTTTAACATTTCGTTTATGTGCTCGAAAGTTTCGCGGACCAACCGATCAAAATATGTACTCGGGCGCGAATGTAGAATCTAAAAAAAAAAATTTGTTTATTTCTCGTCTATTTGAATTTGGGCGCGCATGAACATGTGTATATGTGTTCGAGCGAGGTTATAAATAAAAAAAAATGTTTGTTTAAAAATGTTGGTTTTGTGTTGGCTCAAAGTAGGTTAATGTTGCGATAAAGAATTTTCTAGCGATCGACCCGATTTTTTTTTTTTTTATGTTTTTTAAGCGGCGCGCTAATGTTCGAGGATAGTGATTGGACATTTTTGAATTTTTTATTTTTATTTTATGACCTTGAAAGCCATGATGTTTCAAATAAAACGACTAAAACCCCTTCTTAGTCCACGTGATAAATTGTTATTTTGTGATTTTAGAAAACACTAACTATGCTTTCAAACAACAAAACGACCACGTAACTTTAGAATGATAAATTAAGAAGAATATTTTGTTTTTGGGTTTTGTTTTTGGTTTAAGAAACTTTCAAAACAACTTAACTTCATCAGAATACAGAATGAAACCTATAAATATTAAATTCGCGCATTTTTGTCTTTTAATTTTTTTATTTTTTTCTAAGAATTTAGCTGTTGTTGTTCTTGTTCATTTACTACTCAACATGCATACGAAGAGAAAAAATATAAAAAAACCGCGAAATCCCAAAAAATTGTTTAATTCCATCGCGTTCTTGTTTTTGGTATAGTTTTAGTGTGTTCTTATCTGTTTTATTCGCGACTGTCGGGTACATACTAATATGTATACGGCTGTATGTGTGTGTGAAAGCTAATTTTTAAAACATGTTAATACTTAACCCTTTTTTATTGGAATTTGTGTTTAGAGGAAATTGGAATTTTGTGTAAGGAAATGAATTTTTGGAGAGATTTTCGTGTGTATTGCAAATTACATATCGTATTTTGTGAAATGGGTACCTATTTATGTATTCCGATGATTAAACATTTTATAAGAAAAAAATTCTTTGAAATTTAAACAAATTGCTACGATGATTAATATTTCCAGAATTTCCAGTTTTACTAAATCAGCTCCGAGATTTCCATTTTATGTGATCATGCATTACATATACAGTTTGCACAAATTCTGAGAATATCAAAACTGGTCAGAATTTCATTTAATTTAGCTTCCCGGAAATCAATCGTGAAAACTATCTCAGCAACGTCTTTAAACATAGTTTAACAATATGCAACGAATTATAAACAGTTAAACTTAAAATACAATCATCAATGCCTCTACAACAAATTGACTTGACATTCTAAATGTGTTATTTGTCCAGACACTTAAATCATAATTTTATAGTGTTGCAGTTTTATATATCGGAAATTCGCTTTATAAGAGGTCGAATAAGAGTTTTATTTCGCACAAGCTAGCAACAGCTTTAAAATGCGTGAATAATGCCGAATGACCATCGAAATATTCTACCTCGAAAAGTTTGCGAAAGCTGGAAATTATGTCAATTAACAATTTTTTGCTCTAATTTGAATTAATTAATTAATTCGTTTAATTTCTAACATGCAACCGATCCTAAGACAATTTTAATGTGTTTTACAGATAACACGTAGACACAGTATATACAATACATATATCGTCAAGTGAGTTCCTTCTCGACCTATACGTCATTTGTAAAATTGTTCAGAAATCTAATTTTAAACTTTTAGCAAAAATACAGGTACGTTACCACAAAAATTCAATTGTGTACAATAAAAATTACTAATTAAAATTTTATATTTTACTTTTATATACATGAATAATTCACATTAACCAATTATAATTATATCAATATTTAATAAAATATAAATGAATCGTTTAGCCAAAACTTTTTGCCAAAATTTGTATTATGGCGGTTTTGTATCACAGACATGTATATACGTTTTATGACAAGACGACATTACCATATGGTTAATGGAACGGCACCTACCTTGCAAAAATCATAGGCATGGACATACCCCCATGACATTTTTTACAATCGGCAGCTTTGGATAAATACTTTCTGTATCTATGATTTGAAGAGGAAATGTAGCGAAATGTACATTTATAACGAAGGAATAGCAAAACAGGAGCAAATGAAGTATGCTCTTCGATCAGTGATTTCGTAGAAAAATATATACCACCTGAGACTACCGAACTCCATATTTTTTCTGATGCATGCCCTGATCAAAATCGTAATAACACGGTACACATTACGATTTCTAATGGCTTTTTGACCTTTTTGTATTGAAAAAAAACCTGACCAAAATCTATCAGTATTTTCCCATTCTAGGCCATAGTTTTCTACCTTGTGATCGTGTGTTTGGAGTAACCAAAAGAAATTTAAAGAAAATTGACAGAATTTATTTGCTACAGGAATATGGGGCCCCTGATCAACCGATCAAGTACACTACAAAAAATCAAAACAAATATTTTATCAAATATTAAACTTTAAGGATTGGAGGTCTACTGTTTTCAAAAAGCAGGTAATTGCTGTTCAATCAAAAGGCAGAAAAGCAAAAAAAAATCAAATTTAAAGTTTCTGAATTTTCAAATATTTAAAAGACCAGCGACGGAAATTTAGAAGTCCGAGAATTTATTGATAGTTTGGAAAGTTTTATGTTTAAACTTCTACGGTTTAATACTAACGAGTTTATGAAGAAGGTAAGATTACCTTCTCAAAAGCAATTGATACTGTAAGCGTAATAAATATTTAAAAAATACGTGACCTGCAAAAAGTCCTAAAGTACATACCTGCTCGTGTCTGTATTTTTATGACGAAATTATGCAATAGCCAATTGGAATGGAATATAATAGTAGTTGATTACTAAAGTCTTTAAAATATATACTTTTACTTTTTTAAGGTTTTCTAATTTGTTTTGATCCTAATGAATTTTAATAAATGAAATTGAAATATATTTTCTGTATTTATTATTGAAAGGGTTCATGACCATACTTTAAAAATGAGCATACCAGCTGAAATAATTGAAAAATAACCCCATAATTAAGCTTCAAATTGTATAGCGACTCACATTTTCAACATCAACAAACTCAAATTCTCTTCTAAACTTATTTTTGCTCATAACGTAAAAGTTTTTTTTTATTTCCTGAATAATTTGAAAAAGTGGACATGAGCCCTTTCAAGACTAACAATTCAAATATTTCAATCAGTAATTCTATTTCCAATACAATTATTACAATAGAAAAAATAAATTACACCAAAAAGCGAACAATTAGTTTATTAAATACTTTTCCGTAAATAAACGTCAAAAGGTTGCGAATTTGTTCAGGTATTCCGTGTAATATCAGAAACTAAGATCAAATTTGTCGCCAAAATGTCGTTATTGGCGAAAATTCGGCAATTTGAAGTTTAAAATTAAAAGCACATTATTTTTTCTCTGGTTAGGGAAAACCTTCATAGCTCAATGGATGGGGAATTTAATCAGCTATTTCGTGAACTATCACAACTTGAGTCCAAATATCTGGCAATGGCCGTTAATGGCCCTAATTCAAATTCCTGCAAAACCGCAATTTGAAGTTTAAAATTTGTAGCACATTTATTTCTCTGTCTAGGTAATAACTTCTTAGCTCTATGGATGGGGAGCTAATTCAGCTATTTTGTGAATTATCACAACTTGAGACCAAATCTCTGGCAATGGCCATTAATGGCCCTAAATGAAATTCCTGCAAAACCGCAGTTTGAAGTTGAATATTCGTAGCACATTTAACTATGGTTAGGGAATACCTTCTTAGCTATATGGATGGGGAATTTAATCAGCTATTTCGTGAACTATCACAGCTTGAGTCCAAATCTCTGGCAATGCCCGTTAATTGCCCTAAATCAAATTTCTGCATAACCGCAATTTGAAGTTTATAATTAAAAGTACATTTATTTCTCTAGTTAGGTAATAACTTTCTATATATAACTTTCTTTATCAGCTATTTCGTCAAGTTTCACAACTTGAGTCCAAATCTCTGGCAACGGCCGGTAATAGCCCTAAATCAAATTTCTGCATAACCGCAATTTGAAATTTAGTGATAGTTCACGTAATAGCTGATTAAATTCCTCATCTAAAGAGCTAAGAAGGTATTCCCTAACCAGAGAAATAAATGTACTAGGAATTTAAACTTCAAATTGCGGTTTCGCTATCCCCCGAAATAAATTTATTTCAAATCTTAATCTTCTAAGCACAATTTTGGCATTAATACTAAAGGATCATTTATTTAGTTAATAAATTAGCTGACTAAATTTTTTGCACGCCGACCCTAAATATTATTTTCTGCCAGAAATAATTTTTATTTGACTGATCTTTTCGATTTTGTAATAAAATTACATTTTTAGTACTAAATTTTTCAATAGGAATACAGATTTTTTCCAATTTGAATTCAATTTAACAGTGTAAAACTAACACATATACAAAATGGGATTTTTGGGAAAAACTTCACACCCATAAATATTTAGATATTATTAAAGTTAAAAATTTAATTATATTAGTTGACTTAAACATCGATTTATTGAGTGATTCTAATGACTGTAACGACTATTTGGCCATGATGGCCTCTTTTGGATTAGAATCAATGGTCAATGAAGTAACAAGGGTTCTTCTATTTATTTATATCATTTATTTGTTAGGAACAGTCTCAATAGCCATCAGAGCGTTAACTTCTTAGTTCTTGATTTTGTGGTACTGGTAACTGATTATGCCTCTATTATATGTTCCATGTATAAGTATCCTAAAGTCAGACCAAATAAAGAGAGAATTTATTTTGTTGTAATAGATTATACCCGTCTTTCAGAATCTCTGTCAAATGAGAGTTGGACTAGTGTTTATGATTCGGTTTGGGTTGAGAAGGTCTATGACAATTTGTCTTCAATATTTCGTTAACACATTTTAAATCATCAATTTACAATTTCGAAACCCCCCGCTACCAATTTAAAACCTTGGATGTCCAAAAAATTGTGCAGTGAAATTAAGAAAACAAATAATTTGTACAGAAAACTCAAAGCCCATCCTAATAATAAAAAACTGGAAAATCTCATAAATCGAAAAAAAAATTGTTGATAATTTGGTGAAAGAAGCTCTAATGCAATTTAACATACAGACATAAAAATAATATTAAGGGACAATGGCGTATAATTAATGAGGCAACCGGTAAAAAATAAAAGTCTTCTAAAAATAAAAGATGAGGAAGAAATTGTTCAAGATGAAGCTTTCATTGTTGCATCTACATTTAATAAATGTTTTACATCAGTTCCGCTTAAGTTGTATTCTGAAAACAAGAAGTTTGATGATTTAAATAATTGTAATAGAAATCAGCTTCTTTTTTCAAATCATCATGAGTCAAGAAATTGTCGCTAAAGATTCGACGATTTATGTTGATATCGTTAAGATAATTTAGATTTCATCTAAATCTTTCCCAAAATTGACATTTTTCATCTGACACAATTTCATCCCAGTCAGTAAATGCCTTCTATAAATGTTGGATGAGTTTTTTTGCTAAAATTATTACTGAACCGAGAAGATCAAGAGTAATAGCAATTCGATAACCTATTAAGTGATTCATGCAAATTCAATTTGTTCTCCATTTGCAGGAAAAAACTTGTATGATGTGTTTCAATCAAATTTTGTTCTAACCTTTTGGTTAGAGTCGATCCGAACACTGTTTCAATTCAACTAACAAGAGCAGTCTTTCCCTGAGTCGATGTTTGTTCATAGAAATTGTCTCGAAAACTATTTCTACTCTAAACAAAATGTAAATAGGGCGTGAGAGACTGAAATTTGGCTCAGCAAGTTTTATATTTGATGCAATATCCTGCACCGGCTTTTGTCGAAGCAAGAAGACGGGATTGGTTGTGAAATCTCTGGAGCAACGCTGATGTTTAACATTGAATTAAATTGGGTAATTTCTGACTTTATCATAGTGGAAATTTGTTCATCTGATGATGATTTGGAATGATTTAATCCTGAGATTGCCGTCGGATTTTTACAGTACCACGGCAGTTGGTAAAATTACTCTTTTTGTAACTTCAGCCGTTTCCGTAAGGAAATTGGGTTGATCGCAAGAGTTGTGCCTTCGTATTTCTTTTGGGAGTGAGGAAGATGGAACTACATATTACCACTGATTTATTAAGGATTGGTCTTTTTTTACATGGTGTAACAAGGTATAATATTGTTCAAAGCAGATCATGCATCCCCGGGATTTACAATTTTTAACCTTATGATTTTTAAATCAGTTGATACACAACCTCGATTCCTTGATTTTTTTCGTACGGTCTATGGTTAGATAATAGAAACAAACTTGGGGCATTTGAAAACTAGATGACTTGGGTTGTTGCAAACAACAACGCGTGCCTCGTTATTCGAACCAATGCATTTTGGGGTTTGGTAATATGGTTTGGATTCCAATTAATCATCAGATTTAGATCTCGCACCTGAACTAGAATTCAGGCTCCAGCTCACTCTGAATATAATATGACCTAATGATACTCATCACAATATTAATTCATTCTTATGAAAGAAAACTTTCTTAAATGGAAAAATTTAAACTTTAATGGCTCCAAATGTAGTAACGTGAATGATTTCGTCTTCCGATTTGAAACATTAGCCAGACGTTGTGGGTTTCGTGCCCAGTGACACGGAATCAGATATAATATGCCCTGTTATCATAGTTTTCCAATCCTGAGGAGGAAGCTGAAACCCGATGTTATATTTACCGGCGAGTTCAAACACTCCGAGAAACTGTTCAAACTTGTATTTTAGACCTAGAAATACATAATAATCGAATAGTGAGAAAATTGAGCCAACCAGAGTGGCTTGATGTAGTTAAAAGTAACCTTTTACCAGTTTATCGAGACAAAATAATGAACATTCCGCATCCTAAACCAAAGTTTTGACAATTTATGGACACAATCTGGTTATGGCTCTCGAACAATCTTTCATTGTAAACGAACCCCTTATGTTGAGCTTCAGCCAGCAAGACAGTCAACTGAGTTAAGTGAGTTCAATCGTGTTGAAGCTTTAAACGGAATTCTGGGATCTCGTTGTCTGTATCAAAAGTGTGACCGGGAAATCCCGGAATTTCCCGGCCACACTTTTGATACAGAAAACGAGATCCCAGAATTCCGTTTGATAATCCCTAAATTTCCTATGCGGATTTAACCTAGAATACTAATATCACTAAAGGAATTGAATACCAGGAAATTCCAGGATTTCTCGGTTATACTTTTGAGACCGGGATTCCGTTCGGGGAAGTAGCTGAATCTTCTTAATAGTTTATTGATTTAATAAATTAATTTTGAAATTTGTTTCTTTGGAAAAAAAAAATTTTTATTAAAAAAGTCGGTTGTGAAATTGCAAATAACAAAGGGATGATCTAAATTTATCAAAATACAATGTCTTTACCAAACCAAAATTGGATTAAAACGGGTTGTATGGTAACTTAAGATTACTTCCGCGATCCACAAACTATTTAACCGTAGTGTAACGGTTTAATTACCAGTGGAGGAAATTACATATGTACATAAACGTATATTTATATATAAACCGTATTAAATTACACAATTATATATTTATAAATGTACATAATAATTAAACTGACAACAACAAAAACCACAATTGTAGCAATAAAATAAACAATTTCAAATCTAAATCCAGAGCGGATAGAGGAAGAAAATACGTCTGTGTGTTATTGTCGGCGGTCGACAAATTGATAACGCTTTTTGTATGTACATATGTACATTTATTTATTTCTAAATTGAGTGATGTATTCGCGCGGCAAAATCCACGGTTTTTCTTTCTTACCTAAATATTTAATCCAACTCTGGTCATTTTAATTATTTTTTATTTAAAAAGCAAATAATACAACACGCACACACGAACACACACATTTGGATGATTTTTATAAGTGCGCGCGCGATGTTTCGATTAAAATCGGTTAACCCTTGACATTCGAAAATATGTGCATGTATACAATGGGTATGCGTTGTTGGAATAGGGTTAAGATATATGTATTTCATAAAATGCTGAATAGTCGTAATAAATTTTATGACAACTTTTAGATTTTTATTTAGTTACAAGGCGAAATAAAAAATTGTTTTTATTTTTTATTATTATTTATAAAAACATAATTATTGTTATTTGTGATTACGTAATTGAAAAACACAGTTTTTTATTTTATTTAATTTTTCCGTTTTTTTTTGTTTTTTTTTTTTAATTACTTTGACTGAATGTTTATGTAATTCAATGATATTCTTTGTTTCTTTTATTTATGTACAAGTTGTAGTATGTACAGTAGAAAAAAAAATGCTCATAAATACTCGTACACATGTATATGTGATGTGGTAACTTTTGTGCCATTGGAGATTTTATTTTGTATTAACAGTACAACATAATATGTTTGATAAAAACCAAAAAACCAAAAAGATGTTAAGATGTTGATGTTCCGTTTGGTGTTAATTACGAGGTCATTGTAAAAGATGTATTTTTTTGTACTCGCGTCTTGCGCAATAATCATAAACGCATTCATTCTCACATAACTTGCAACAATTTCTTATTTGTACGATTTCCTTTCACTTCCGTTGGATACACTCACTTCCTACATATAGCATCGTTGTTCGAGTAGGCCTAAATGAATGTGGCGTGTTCTAGCTAATATAACATAGTTTATCTTATCTGTATCGTAGTTACATGTACGTACTATATTTGCACAGCTGGTTGAGCAAAACTGTGTGTATAGTAAGTAGTACAAAATTTCTTGAAGCAATCAATACTTTTTGTTTTGTATGAAGTAATCTAATTTGAATATGTGTCTCCATTACCGCAAATGCGGTCTAGAAAATATTTTTCTTATGTCTTTGGTTCAGACAACCTGACGTTTTTGGCAAATCATATAATTTATATTTTTGTTTATGGTTCATTGTTTATTAATTTAATTTTTGTAATGCTTTTTGTTCATCTTGTAAAGACTTTAAATAAATATTAATAATGATTTACCGATTTTTTTTTCTTTTTGTGTATCCCCGCATGTATACCGGAAAGTAATGTTATGTCTAAAAATTTATTCGTTTTGGCGTTTGAAAATTATTATGAAATGTAGAGCACGCCTGTCAATGTTGATTGGAATTTGCAGCACTCAAATCTGGAGTGTGCATTTAAAAGCAAAATATTAACAGTATAGGGACTGTGGCGAAATTCTGTCTTGTCCCCAAAATTCCAGCAAAAATAACAAATGTGCCTGCCACCTGCGGAAAAAAAGTCAACAACCCCAACTCGCATTGCCCATCACATTTGCCAACGGTCGTTCGACAAAGATTGGCGTCCCATTTCTATTCTTGTTATTGAATTCGAAGATTTTAGCATTTTGCACACATTAAATTTTGTTACATACTCGTACACGTCTTTTGCTTAGATAACGTTTTTAATTACCGTCATGAGTAGCATTGGACTTGTTGAGGACTTATCACTACAATCAGCTCAACACCTTCTGTGCCGCACCTATTCCGGTACATTTATGGTCCTTCGACATTAGCAACACCATGCACAATGTGTCCTCAAGAATACCACAAATTATTCGAATGCAACAAATTTAAGGAAATGCCGATAGCTAAAAGAGTGGAGATGCTCAAAAGTGAAAATCGATGTTTTAATTGTTTAAATAACAATCACACCGTAAATACTTGTCGGTTCAGATTCGATGCAGACAGTGCAATCTAAAACACCATAGTTTAGTACACGAAACATCACCATCACCAAAACCTGAATCAGATGTTATCGTATTAAGCACTCAATGCATCACTTCAGATCCAGCCAAGAAAATTACCAGTTACAAGTCAGGAGCATCTCTCCTACGGGTCCCATTTGAAACGCGATATTTTAAAACGCGATTTGCCAAAACCCGATATTTCAAAACGCGATATTTCAAAACGCGATATGGTACAAAACGCGATATGGTACAAAACGCGATATTTCAAAACGCGATATTTCAAAACGCGATATGGTACAAAACGCGATATGGTACAAAACGCGATATTACAAAACCCGATATTTCAAAATGCGATATGGTACAAAACGCGATATGGTACAAAACGAGATATTTCAAAACGCGATTTCCTAGTTCTGATCGTACATGTTCAATTTTATCATTTTGGTGAAGGAAAATTTTATTAAATAAAGGAAGATTTATAATTATTATTATTTTAAAATAATATTATTATTATTTTAATTTTTATTATTATTTTAAAATTTTAATTTTAAAATATCGTGTTTTGAACCATATCGCGTTTTAAAATATCGCGTTTTGAAATATCGCGTTTTGTACCATATCGCGTTTTGAAATATCGCGTTTTGTACCATATCGTGTTTTGAAATATCGCATTTTGAAATATCGCGTTTTGTACCATATCGCGTTTCGTCATATCGCGTTTTGAAATATCGCGTTTTAAAATATCGCATTTCGAGCGGATCCCCTCTCCTACCTACTGCTCCAGTACAAGTACGCGACTCATCAAACCGAAAACAATACTGTAGAGCACTGTTAGACTCAGGATCTTAAGGGTCTTTTATGTCAGAAAGCTGTGCACAAAGACTGGTTATACAAGGGGGTCAATATTATTAACAATTTCACCATGGTACAAAGAGAAACCAAACATTCAAATTGATGCCCTAATATTACCAAAGCTGACGGCAAACCAATCGGAAGTATTACAACCAATAGATATGAAGTTCTTAGTCCTATAGAGCAGTATGAATTAGCAGATCCTTATTTCTACAAACGAGAGGAAGGCGATATGATACTTGGAGCAGACACCGTGTTGGAAGTGCTAACCGAGGGTAAAATAATAACCGGCCAATTAATCATGCAGAACACGCTACTGGGATTTGGAGTTGTCACCAAATCAAATGAAGACCAACCAAGACAATCAACCGCAGCCACTTTGAGCAATCCAAATGAAAACCTCGACAACTTATTACATCAGTTTTGGGAAATAGAGACAGCAGAAGTTCCATGTAATGTTTTGTCGCAAGAAGAGGAGTTCTGTGAAAACCATTTGCGGGAAACCAAACGGGTCGACAGTACTGGCCGATTTCAAGTGCGCTTACCATTCAAGCTATCACCGTCACTATTAGGAGACTCCTATCAAACCCCAATTCAGAGAATGCACTCCATTGAAAGGAAATTCACCAAAGACCAAGAATTTGCAACACTTTACAAGGATTTCATGAAAGAGTATGAATCGCTAGGACACTTGAGAAGAACATCTGATCTTGAAATATTACAAAAGGGATACTATCTACCGCACCATGGCGTAATAAAGAGCTCCAGCAGCACCACGAAGCCGAGAGTTGTATTCGACGGCTCCGCCAAAACAAGTTCAGATGCGTCATTAAATGATTGCCTAGCAGTAGGCCCAACTCTTCAATCCACATTATACGACATACTAATGCGATTCTGAAAATCAAAGGTTGCATTTACAAGTGATATAGAGAAGATGTTCAGACAAATCCGGGTCGCAGCAGACGACACCAGATACCAGAGGATAATATGGCGCAACACACCTATAGTAAACCGTTCAGCGAAAACTATAAGGAGATACACCCAGAAGCTGTAAACCAAATAAAGACCAGTATTTATGTAGACGACTTGATGTCAGGAGCCGATACTGCCCAAGAAGCAATGAAGTTAGTATATTGATATGATATTGTCAAAGTTCGGTTTTAAGCTGAGAAAATGGTTGACAAATGACGAGACCATTCTAAAAACCTTACCGTCACTATTCACTGAACAAAATAGCATTCTCCAAATAAAAGGTTCTGACTCAGTGAAAATGTTGGGTTTATATTGGGACCCGAAAGCTGATTATTTTAAATTCAAGGTGAATTTGAATAATAAATCTCCAAACACCAAGAGAGGAATACTTTTAGAAGCCAGCCGGTTGTTTGACCCGATTGGATGGCTTGCTCCAATTACCGTAAGAGCGAAAATATTCTTTCAAACCTTGTGGATCCATAATTTAGCTTGGGATGATGATTTACCAAATGACCTAATAGCAGAATGGGCTACAATTCGACATAATCTAGTTAACCTCGAAAACATTAAAATTGGCAGATACATAGGCACAACGGTGAACTGCGAGGCAATTTTACATGGATTCTCAGATGCCTCCAGAAATGCGTATTCAGCGGTTGTGTATATTGACACTAAAATGCCAAATGGAAGTTCCTGTATAAGATTGCTGACTGCCAAAACCAAAGTTGCTCCAGTTAAACAAATCTCAATCCCACGCCTTGAACTTTGCGGAGTGTTACTTATGAGCAAACTCATCTTAAAAACTAAGTAATCCATGCGGATTATCATGAGCCAAATCAACGCCTGGACCGACTCCACCATAGTTTTGAGTTGGCTCGCAGCACACCCTACAAAATGGACCACGTTCGTTGGGAATAGAACTGGTGAGATCTTATCACACATGAGCCGTTCACAGTGGAGACATGTGTGTTCGCAAGAAAATCCTGGCGACTATGCATCGAGAGGTCTCGATCCAGACAAACTGCAAAACGCTAGCTTATGGTGGAGTGGACCTCAATGGCTTAAGGATCCATTAGCTTGGCTAAAGGACATAGCGAATCTACCTACCACAACAGATGAGCTGCGAAATCAATCATTTCATGCACAAATTCCATCACCAAACATATTAGACGACCTAATTACAAAATCATCCAACTTTACCAAAATAGTGCGAATTTTGGCCTACATAATGCAATACCTAAACCTAAAATTAAAACGAATACCTAAAAATTCCTTAACACCAAACCTCCTCTGCTCTGAACTCCAAAAATGTATATTGATCATTATCCGACACATACAATCCAAATGTTTCCAATTTCAAATCAATATTCTTAAATCTAAAATTGAATTACCTAAAACCAGCAACCTAAGATGCCTTCAACCCTTTTACGATGAATCATTCATTCTACGAGTTGGTAGGCTAATCACAAATGCGGCAATTACCTATGATGTCAAACGCCCGCCAATACTACCTTCAAAAGAAAGACTGGTAGAGCTTATTGTAACAGAACACCATGAAAAATACTTACATGCTGGTCCTACATTGATGATGGCAGGTTTACTCTAAAGGTATTGGATCATTCGAAGCCCAGGGTGGTGGGAAGGTGCCGTCAAGAGTATGAATAAATGACGACTTTGCTGACCGAGATCGAGGCCATGTTAAATTCCAGACCGATCTATGTATTATCCTGCGACCACTTGAAATACCTTACTCCATGTCATTTTCCGATTGCACAACTTCCAAGCGAAAATATGGCAGATGTCAAGCTTTCCAAATTATCCAGGTGGCAGATAATACAAAAGATGAATCAAGACATTTGGAAGAAATGGAACCTTGAATATTTGACGAATCTGCAACAGAAAAGTAAATGGCACGTCAAGAAAACCAATATAAAAATAGACGACGTAGTGCTTATCAAGGAAATCAACTTACCCCCTTCGAAATGGTCAATGGGTAGAGTTGTCACATTACACCCAGGCACCGATGACAACGTACGAGTTGTCAATATAAAAACACAAAGTATGAACATAAGACGTTCAATACACAAACTCTCTCGTTTACCGATAAGTTGAATCAACCGATTCAAGGCGGCCGGAATGTTGAGGACTTACCACTACAATTAGCTCAACACCTTCTGTGCCGCACCACCTATTCCGGTACAGGGCTCATCATAATCCGATTTAAGACATTCTAGTACTAGTCGTTTAGGTAACCATAATTTCCATACTGATATTCCAAGGAGTGGTTGATTATTTTTGGGTTCAATTCGTATGTAGGTACAGGCGATAATTCATTATTTGCGAATTTGGATGTTGTAGAAGCTTAGCAGATAAGTTGGTGGTTTGGCGTCTATTGGAGGGAGGGACAACGTTGGTAGATTAATCTACCAGCTTTGTAACCTTCCAGTAGGATGCACATCACGTAAGTTGTTCTGTTCAGGTATGAGCGAGCTGCGTGATGGGTACAATTGTGCAAGGGGTAACCTGATCACAATTCGCAAGTGTACGTACTGCCTCCTCACGGCAACCACTGGTAACTGGAATCATTAGGCAGAATATCCCCTTTTAGGAAAGGCTAAAGTAAGGCGCTAAAGGAGCAAATCTTGACAAAAAACCCTAATCTAAGGTGGAACAGCATCTGGATACCAGGCAGCCTCCAGTCTTATTTAGCCTTCCTGTAGTAAGGCTGGGTGACCTACAGGCGACTTTATATTCCTAACAACTCGCAAGAGTAAAATCAAAACGGTATACGAGGCCCTCTCAAAGTCCTTGAGTCCCAATGCTACTGCCTTTCTAGCAAAAGTAAATGATATAGTAAACATCTAGGAGGGAGAGCAATGAGCCCAGATAGTATGTATCGCGTGTAGAAGTACTTCCAACAGTAAACATCTAGGAGGGAGAGCAATGACCGCAAATAGTATGTATCACGTACCGGCCGGCAGTATAATCAGGTTCAATAGAGCCTGAATATTGACTGAACTGATAATTAAGCAGGGCTTAATTGATGGATGACCCACATGACCCTACAACACTAATTCTTCTAGCAGCTATGTTTTCTCTAATACATGTAAAATCTGCATCTTTAAAAACCAGGGAATCAAAGTCTATATTCACTGCACTAAACTTATGACACAGTTGCTGTTCGCCCACAGTACCACAGTATATTCTGGATAAAGTGTCGGCCACCACATTGCCACCTACCCTTTTGTTGGACAATCTCGAAATCAAAGGACTGAAGATAGAGGCTCCATCTTACTAGTCCGCTGGCTAAGTCACGCATGCCCATCAGCCACTTCTTCAGGCTAGCATAATCAGTGACCACAGTAAATCTGTGTAGCCTTCAACATACTGCCGATTTTTTTTTTTTCAGATAGAACCGCACTCCAGTTCAGTCACTGTTCAGTTTTTTTGTGCTTAGTTGAGCTTTTGAGAGAAGAAACATATAGGCCGCTCGACTGAGTTTTCATTTTTTTAAACAGAATCCCGCCAAGCCCTTCCGTACTCGCATCGCAACGAATAAATAATTTCTTTCCTTCTAATAATAACATACTTTCAATCTCTCAAAAGCCATCAGAGCTTGGCTGTTCCATATGCAATTTGAATTTTGTTTTTAAAAGATCTGAAATTGGCGACGATGCCTGTAGAAATCGAGATGTGTCAGGTCTGGGGACCGTGCGGGCCAAGAAATAGCCCCGCATCTACCAATCTGATTTACCTGAATTTTTATTATCCGTTTTAGAAGAAGGTGTGCCGATCGTTTATGCAACAGAGGTAACCAGGTCCACACGACCAGACGTTGATCGCGGTATGGAACATCCACTAACTTACACTTTATGTCACTTAATTGTGAAGCTTGGTCAAATATTGCGGCGATGATTCGAATGTTGTTTTATTTTATCTACTTCAACTACATTATTAGTTATAGATAGAAACCGGTTGTTCGCCATTGTATTGTTTAATATAAAATTCTCCAAAATAACCTTCGATAATATATTTAAGAATTAGGAGTTTATTCGATTCGAATATGTCATATTTATTTATTTTGTTCAGTTTCGCAATTCTATTAGCTACTTGTGCTAACAGATTTGACCCTGTCCTTAACATATGTTTCAACGTGGAAAGAGAATTCTCAAAGGAATATGCATTGAAAGAGTTAAGAATTGCGAATCGCTCAACTTCATCAACAAGATGACTTAGATTATGTACATTACTTGTAATACTTTTTTTTATAGAAAAATTACAAGAACCATATTCCGTAGCTTTCCAATATAAAAGGCTATACAAACCTCGTACTGTTCGATGAATCTCTTTGGACATCTTTATTTTAATGATTCTTTCTTCGGTAATAAGTTTAATGTCCATTGCAGAACATTTTATATCGGGCCCTTTGAAATCTCCATTCGTCTAGCCAGTTAAGAATTTTTTAACTATATCTTTAAAAAAAATGTAACAATTTTCAGTTTTAGACCATGTATGTATGTCCATGTTTTTTATACATTTACCTTAGACAATGAGGGACTTTCCCAATATCGATTTTAGTTCATTTGTCCCCACGCTTGGGCAGCGCTGACTACTTTTTTTTTTTTTTTACATGCAAAAACAAGTAAAATCATGTTTACAAATACAAGTTTCTTGTCTAAATTAGTGGATGTCCCCCTACTTTTTTTTTATGATTAATATAGATGAGCATGTTGCGATTAATAATACATATCAAATTTTAAAATTAATTTAGTCGAAATTAATAATTTAATCAAATATTCAAACACATGTTTAACCATATAAAACTACATACGAAATATTTTAGCCGCCAGTCAGCAAGCGTTGGAATTATATTTGGGAAAATCACTAATTAAATGCAATGAGTCTCCTATTGGAAAATCTTCAACCAAATATATTGGAAGCTCCTAAGGTATAGAAATATTTTTATGGTGAGATCCATATATTTTTTCGAGAAAGCCAAGATTAGTTCTACTTTCACGGTGAGTGTGCATAAAGACCGTACAATAATTTACATATTCTCCAACTACTGTACATTTCAAGCATCCGTGTTTTCCGTTGAAATAGGCAAAGCGTTCCTAGATATACAAGCCGTCAGGTTAAAATTCGAACTTAAAATAAGGGGGATAGAAAGACAAAAAAAAAATGGATTTTAGTGATGTTTTTTTAATTTCGTTTTTCTGAAATGAAAAATCTTACTAAAATGAATTTTGATTTATACGTTACCACGAAGAATAATTGATAATTATATGATTTGAAAATCAATTAATAAAATCGTGTTTTTAGATATTTAATTAATGTTTTACTAAAAACCCTTTATTTACAAACACGTCTTTATGTCATGATGTCACACCATTCGTTCAAGTTTTTTTTTATAATAAGCCATTAGTGCCACCTACTTATAAACTCGACTAATTAACTATAGTTAAAAAATATAATGGACGTGTAGTTTCCGTGTTTGAAATCAGATGGCGATAATCAAAAATTGAAAATAATTCGGCACAGAACTCATAACGAAATCGTCGTAATTTTTTGTTTGACACAGAGGAGCAGATTGGTGATGCTGTCACTGATGAAGAATTAAATTTTGATGAAATTATTTTATCATTCGCAGTTGCTTAAATGAGCTGATTTTGCCGAAGGTAGTGATGTATCGGTTGCAGCACTATCCAAAAAACAAAAATGCTTATCAATTTTGATGTAGATAACAAAAATTGAAGCTCATCAAATTTGGATCCTAATAAAAAGTTTAACGAGTAGACCATGCCAGTCTTTCATAAGAAATACGCTAAAAAAATGTTAAACATATAATCATCTGGATTTAACATAGATGGTGGCGTGGCAAATTCGTATGATTCCGATGCTAGTACCGAACGTGAAAGCAACGATGGAAATACAGAGCATAAATTCGATCCGGACATTATTGATTTGAAGACGAAAAATTCGGAAGGCCGGTCTGAGTTCAACATTGAAAAAATTGCAACACTATCGAAACAGGCATTTGGTGATTTAAAACGAATTAATTTGAATAATGATATTCCTATCTCTAACAGTGGAAATGAGTTTAACAAAAAGAATTCATCAGCTCAGATAAAAACAAGAAATTTGGTTCGTAAAAGGTACTATTCGTCAATTAAAAATGAATTAATTTACAAAACATTGTTTTGTGATTTTAATAAAATATTGTATTTATTTATTTATTTGTATAAAACTAAATCATAAATCAATAAACGGATTATTAATTTTTAAAGCTCACTCGAACAGAAAATAGTAACCGAAATATGTAACTTTTGTGGTGAACTTCAGATGTCACTAATTCTTCACTAACATATTGACTGTGTACAAAATGGAAAAGTTTTATGTTTAGTTTTTGACATTTTACATCAACAAATGTCATACAACACAAGTAAAATCAAGTCGTGAGTAGATATATGTAGTACATATTCATCCTTTTCCAAATCAAATTCAAACTGCCAAATTCAAATTCATCATTTATGGAAACATCTATTAGAAGTCTTTGCTTAATAACCTGCGAATGAATGGGAGAGTCCATGGCGTTTCTCGTGAAATGAGTAGCTGTTGATTTATAAATTTTTCGTTTTATAGCAAAGAACCATATACATATGTACGTACATGTTACTAAAATCAAAAATTCTAAATAATACTATATATTTTTGTATTTCTAAATTATTTAAATTTCCATATTCCTAAAATTTGCAAATACCTATAGGATTTGTTAATTTTCTAAATTTCTTAAACTTCTAAACTTCTTAAATTTTATTTAGTATCAAATGTCTAAATCATCCTAATACAAACTCTTAATTTCAAAAATTTTTGTAAAAACTCTCTAACTGTCAGGATTCTTAAATTTGATGAATTTCTAAGTTTATACTAACGTTAAAGTTTAAGATCTTTAAACTCCCATTTTTCTAAATTTCCTAATTTCTTGTCTTTCCAAACAACGTTACAAAATTCGTTAATTTCTAAAATAAATAATTCCAAATTTCAAATAAATGATGAATTTGAATTTAACGATTTTATAAAATTTGTAAAATTCTAAATAAATTTTTTCACTGTTAAAATTTCAAACTCCTGAATTCTTAAATTTGATAAAATTCTTATTTAAGCTTCTAAGAGTTTTCGCTTTCTAAATTCCTGGCATTTAGGGTGAATTTTAGAGTAAAGTTCAGGGTTAGTTTTAGAGAGCGTTTTCCAGTGAATTTTACATTGTATGGTAAATTTGGGAATGAATTTTAAATTGAATTCAAATCAATTTGCTGTGAATTTTACGATGACATTTAAGGTGCAGTTTATAATAATTATAGGGCGAATTTTAAGCTGAATTGTATGCCCCTATTATATAGAAGTGGTAAAAGTTAAATTAAAAAATAAAATCGGATATTTATATTTATTTACGATGGGTGATCGAAAATCCGGTATTTGTTCATAACCATGCACTATTCAGTTAATATGAGAAATAGAACGACCAAGAATTTTTCAGAAGTTCTAATAAAAAGACTTGAATGATAGTAGAACTCGGTTAAATTATGAAAACGAGACTTAATTCATAATACAGATTATTTTAAAGAAATCGACTATAAATTATTTCTATTGTTGTTGGCAGTAAAGCCAGAAAAAAAGCTGCAATTTAACACATGACGAGCAATTGTTGATGTTTTTGCTATACATATTCATATAAACCAAAGAGTTTCGCTTACAAAAACATCGTTTCGTGGTAGACAAAATGATTTGGATTGTGTTGTGTGATATATTGGTCCTGTTCCTGAAATAGGGTTTGGTCTTTTTTTTAGATTCGTATTAATTGTAAGCATATTCGGTTTTAAGAAAGTTCACCGTTTTATATGACAAAAAATTATCGATTGTGCTGTTTTAAATGAAGCTAACCACAAGGTTGCTTCATATCAAATCACTTTTAACATGCTAATTTCCAATTAAGATACAAGTTTAATTTATATGATATATTTATTTCTAGAACCCAATAGACTACATTGAAATACACGGTACTCTGGCACAGCAGTATTTACGTTGTGAAAATTCCAAAGGTTTCATTCGATCTGTAGTTGTATTCTACAGGGGATCGCAACCAAATTATAACAATCAATTAGAAACATCCAAATGTAAGTTCAATTGATCCGTATGGTTCAATAGAAAGTTGCAACAATGCCGACAATCCCGTTTCCAGTGCATCTGGAATGGATTTAATCAGCTTCGAACCAGTAACTCCAAATTATATCCAACCTAGAAAAAACTAGAACCACCGAGACCTATAAACATTTATAATTCAGCATCTAATATGCGAGTAACAAATAATGTGACCCCATCAAAACCTGAGGGCAAACTACAATTTACCGCGGTTCCGAATAAAGTAGTTGCGGATATCATCAATAAAATGTAAATCGTGACAATTTAAGACAAAAATATGAACTTTTGAAAAAGAATTCGATAATTTGAAGAATTCTAAGAATATTGCGTCCAAAGAAAATGATGGATTAAACGTCAACCAAGCTGTTGCTATTCCTAATCAAAAACTAGTAGCACCACAAAGGAGTAAGTATTTAAAAATGTGCGCTTTGTTGTTTATATACCTACTATCATATTGTTTATTTAATGCTTACAGAATATAAGTGTCTCTTAAAATTTTGCCCTTTAAAAACACGACAACGTCGTGAAAACGATGGCCACACAGAATTTGATACCAGCTCAAATCATCAAGTAAAATGTGGTGATTGCCAAGAATTAAAATTAAAATGCTACACGTATGGTGAAAATCGGGAATTTAATGCTTTCATTGCTCTACTTAAAGAATCTGGTTTTAATGTTTCATTCCCAGAAAATAAATATCTAGCTGTTACGGATCAAGATAAAACCAAAGTAATCGATCTTGATAAAAAGCGTGTACGATTCGTGCACATTTCACGATTAATAAAAACCGTTTCAAAACATTATGTAAAAAATGTAATTAGGCCGTGGATGTTGCAATAATTGCATGACGTCCCATATAAAAAGTAGTCAGACACCAATAATGAAATGTCCAATAGCGAAATGTTCACAAGAGAGGCTAAAATTGAGCTAACACTGCTTCTGCGGGTGATTCTAAATGTAGTTCAGCCGGACGAAAATATGAAAATGGATCATATAACAGTATGGTCCTATACTCAAAGGCGGTCAAAGAGAAAATCGTTACTGATTCTTTAAATCATGTGTTCATCAACAACTTGTATGCATTTTTTTCAGGCTTTGAGAATTGCCTATTGCAGCTGATTAAAACTGATTTATTTCGAAATTCGGAGTCTTTTTGCCGTCGTAAAGGGTCGATGCTGATGGCTTGTATATTTAGGAGCTTTAAAATATGTGACATCTACGATAATATAATATGTTACCTTTGATAAAAGCTCTTGCTGGTGAATCACAAATAAAACACCTAATTTAATTATTCAATTTAAACCTAATTTTCTATCAAATATTTACATTCATCCACAAATTGACGCAGATAATCTGTTAAATTTGACGGTTATCCTTTCACAATTTCTGGTACAAACAATTTTTTCTAATTAAATTAAATTACGATTTATATAAGTTCCGAGAGAAAAATTTTCAACAAAAAAAAAATACCTTTCAGGTTGAAACTTTCGTGCCTAACTTCTCAAACGTATTCGTGTGTTTAGAGATATTCTTGGAGATTTTTAGAAAAGGAGTTAAGGCTGTATGGTACTCATTTTACCAAAATAAGGGTATCGTAAAAATCAATTTGTGGCTACAAATATTTACCAATTGACATATTTTTTGTTTATTGATAAAGCTTAAGGTATTTTTGAGGGAATAATACAGGATTATTTAAAAATTATTTATAGTTTATCCGTAATAAAAATTCAAAGTTGACCAAATTTTGGATAAAGGTGCTTACGGAAAATTCAATTTTCTTAACTTTTTCTCACTAAACCATATATATCTTTTATATTGGCCTATGCAGAAAGATATTTTTGAGGGATTAATTCATGATTATAAAGATTAATATTAAAATAAGAAAGATATAATCAAAATACTAAGAATATCGATATATTTATCGATACGAAAAAATTGAGTATCGATAAATATATTTTTTATTGTTAAAATCTCGGCTAATTTTTGATTTCATTTTACTCTACGAGATGGCTACCATAAAAAATGGTAAATGCCCAGGATATTATCGTTTTATAATAAAAATGATGAAACAAAACATTAATTATGTTTTGTTCCATTCGTTGTTATTGTTGTAGCCAGGGGGTCAATTCTAGTTCTATGAAAAAATGGAATGAAAAAAATCTTTCCATTTGGTTTCCATCACGTCTTTCTCATTATTATCTTTTCACGCAACAGCAATATGCGATTCTCGTTGCCCAAATGAAAAAGAACACTGAAAATACGCTGAATACTACACAGCCAAACATATTTTATCAAGTTTCATGTATATTTCCGCTAGGTTCGCTAGGTAAATGGTGCAAATAATAGCCAAATAAATGATAAAAGAGATTATAATTTGTGATTCGATTTAACCACTCTCTCAAAGAGAGGTAAATATAGAGTTAAACCAGATTTCGGCATTGCTTGTCAAAATAGAAAATAAATTACTAAAATGGCCAAATTTTATTAAAACTAACCGAATCTGATTATTTAGGGATTTTTCTTAAATGAATTGAAATGTTTTTAATAAATTTGCTTATAAATTAGTTTTAAAGTGACTAGTATTATAGTTTGGTTGCACATTTAACACTAAAATTGCAAATTTAGGTGGTATAAAACTGAATTTCCATATTCATTTATATTCCCACGATCAAAATACTCGGTGAGAAAGTTTTTTTCATATGAGAAGATTTTGACGTCATTTTTTTGCCTTCTCACACAGTTAGAAATGGGGCGCCCATTTTAACCCCCAACGCTATCTTAAAAAGGGACCGGGTCATATTGATTGTCATATGTAACTCCTAATTAGGAAGATTCGTTTTTTGATGAAATACTTCCGAAACGGAGTTTAAACATTAAACTATCACCCTAAGATAGTTAGATATTTTGTGAGTTTATTCTGACTACATATTTTCGCAGAATATGTTATTTTAGGGAGTAAATATTATAAACAGGCTTGTTATTGATTATACCTCCTATTCAGAGTTATTAAAACTACGACTTTCTAACTGAACTCCCAATTGTTCTTTAATTTTACTACATTCGAGTAAATAGATTTAACAACGACAAAACTTAGTTGAAGCACAATTGGGAATTAATTAATATGATTTCACAGAGTAATATGTAACACATAAAAAAGTTTTTAATCAATTCCTTACTAAGAATGATATCAACTCCAAAAGAGGAATACATTTAGGTGTATATAATAGAAGTACTTATCTACGTTTAAGTAGTTAATTTTATATATTTTGTAGGAATAATAATAACAACATATTCGTTCAATTTTTAATTCTTTATTTATTTTAAAACAATAATTTTAATTTATTTTATAAAAATTGTTTAGATAAAAATATATTTCGTTATCCAATTCCATTTTCTCAAAAACACATTTATACAGTAACTGTTCTAATTTTATCAATTTTTTACTATTATTTTCTTGGTTGATTTTAAGACAGTTTAATCTAGAAATATGAGCTTCTGTGCTCCAATTTTCAATCATTAAGAAAATTTCATTACCTATAATATCACACATTTCTCCGAATTCCGGTAGACCGGCAATTATCTTTAAACATATAAAAAATCCTTTTTTATATTCAAATCCATAATATAATATACTTGGATTGGTAAGTGTCTAAATTGGTATTACGGTTGATGTTATACTCTAATATTCTTCTGAATTCGACATATCCCCATAAAATTCGAATATTTTCATCAAATTCAATGTTCAGAATATAATGAATTTTGAAACATATGTCGATTGTGTCCTTTAATTCACCTCCTGTATTTATTATTTTCCCATCGACGGCGATATAATAGTTGTCAACATGTTTTAAATTGCGACCGGACGCTATGATGTATGGCTGTTTATTTTTAATAGTGGCTTGTTCAAGAGAAGTGTTGGTCTGCAGAAAAAGGTAGAGTTAGATATTTATTTAATTAAAATGAAAATTCCAAAATATACATACCTCAAGCAAAACAACTAATTTAGCAAATGATGTCGCAACCCCACATTATGTTGTACTCCCACGCCCCTTCACTGCTGTTGGACATAATAAAAATAAGCAATATAATGCTCTTAAAGATGCACATAATCTGAATTTAAAAAAACATGATAGTTTTGGGTTAGTTTAATATTAATATAACCAACCAAATTGTTTTACCTAAGTTTTCAATTAAACAATTTTTGCTTTACTGTGCTGCTAGAATAATTTTCTTCTCCTTGGGTTCATTCCAAAATTCTAAAAAGTTGTTAAATATACCCGGCTGATTTAAATTGAATTCGCAATGAACCTAAATAAAATGATATAAAATAGCAAAAAAATATTTTGAATAAATTAATACAAAACATAAATATTAATAATAATTATCTTACCAATTCGGTGAACCTTAATAGGATAGGATATATTTCCGGAATTTTCTCTGGTTGTTTATTTGCTAATGCCTTTCTATGATTTACGGTTGAAGTTAAGCTGCTTTTAATGTCATTAATTTCGGTTTCAATACTTGCAGTTTTAAGAAAATTTATGTGAAATTCCAAATCGTTCGAAGCTTTCGGTATATTTGAAGCAACAATTTGAGTTTCTGGAATGTTAAAAGTTTTCTTTATCTTTGTAGAGATTTTGCTTAGGATTTTTAGTCGATTTCCCAGAAACCCTCCTCTCGTCTTTGGATCGTAAACAATTTCCTAAGAACAAAAATTAAGATAAGTTTATCGCAGATCTGTGATGAATAATTATATAATATTTTTAGTTGAGCTCTAATTACTCTAATTACCAAAATTACTCAAATAAGGGTTTAATATTCACGATTCAATCATAAATAAAAAGTGGATTTACAAATAATGTTTAATCTTAAAAAAGCGAAGAATATCTTAATATTTTGCAATCATATCAATTAATACTTAACCATAAAAATTTACTACAATTTGCATATTAAAACATAGTTGTATCATGAATAATTAATATTTTTTTGGGCTAAAGTGTAATTCCGGCGAAGAAGAATATTTTTAAAAATTTTTGAATATAGTAGGAGCGTATCTATAGATTTTAGGAGGTGCAAGCCAAATTGTCTCAAAATTATCTTATTTTCCGGGAAGATTTCACCATTTATTTAAAACACTTTTGTTATAATTTTATTCAAAATACGTAAAATTGTGAAATTTTTGAAAAAAAATCAATATTAGGATGGATGGTGATCAATAGCTTTTGGAAGGTAAAAGCAATCCGAGAAGTTTCGAAATTTTTCCGGGAAAATTTTTCAATTTTTCTTTTTTACTTCTTTAATTTTTTTACTGTTTCTGGGTCTCTAAAATAGCTACAAAGTCCTAACATCAAAAATTATTAAAAAATATATATATGTATGTTACCTGGTTTTGAATAAAAATTGAAAAAAGGGTAAATTTTCTCGGAAAATGACATAATTTTTCGGAAAAATTTGGCTTGTACGTCCTAAAAACTATAAATACACAATCAAAAATTATCAAAAAAAAAAAAAATCCTAATTTTAGTGAAACGTCTTTATTTAAGTAATTTTGGTAATATCATAGAAATGTTATTTTCACAAAAAGGCACTTTCATTATTTAGACAAAATTATGTTTTGCAGCATTTCCACATTCCACTACTCTCGCGCAAGACGCTACATAATTCTGTGCTCAAGAAGGAAAAGGGCGTAAGTCGAGTTATGCCCTAATCAACTTTTGCACATTTTCTGTTTAATTTTAGGTAATGTCATTGAAAATAAAATGTCTTATTCTCATAGCTTAAAAATTTAAATGGAAACTTATTAATGAAAAATTAATCAAAAAATGCGCAAGAGTTTTTTAGAACAGAAATCGTCTTACGCAATTTATTTCTAGAGCATATAATTATTAGCAAATACGTACAATAGTACCTATTCAATTATAAATGGTTGTTATGTATTTAGATAATAATTCACGACCAGTAACTCCAAATATTTGTTATAAAACAGAAATGGTTAATTTATTTAGTTTAACAAACCTGACGAAATTATATCATCGTACGTAGGGAAATGTTGATTCATTGGATACGCAATTTTTACCCAACTTGTGCTGGTCATATATGTAATTTTAAGTAAATCTTAGTGCCATATGATTTCCACGCTCGTTAATTGTGATTTTGAGATCAAATGAAAATAAGAAGATATGTACTCGAATCATGTTTAATTCTTTCTAAATCTTAAATAACCTAACAACACATTTAACAATCACTTTTAGATTAAATTTTATTTTTACACGTGGTCACTTATCTACTTACCTAATTAAAATATGTACACTGGAATTAAACGATTGCTTTTTCGCTCACAAAATTAATCAGTTTAGCTGGATGCACACAATCACTTAATTTTCCTTTTTTTAATACCACAGGCTTATTACAAAATAATAGTGAAATATTTTAAATTTTCTTTCACACGGTTTTTTTTAATTACGGACTTTATACAAGGACAGTTAAAACCTAAATGATTTATTGATTTGTTCTAGCATCATCATCGGCTATTTTTTCGGTACTTTATTTCCGAAGTAGTTTTAAAAATAACTCCGATTCCAAATATTGTTTCTTTTTCGGAGGCAACATTACTTCTTAACTCCTTTATTGTATTATAATTAACTTCCTTTAGTAGGTACTTTATGATTATCTCCAAACAAGAGATATTAAAATTATTATCAGTTAAAATTTAAATGGTTTGTTCTAGCATCAACCATCGTCTACTTTTTCGGTACTTTATTTCCGAAGTAGTATTAAAAACAATTCTGATTTCTAATATTGATTCTTTTTCGGAGGCAACATTATTGCTTAACTCCTTTATTGTATTATTGTAAACTTCCTTTAGTAGGTAATATGTGATTATTTCCAAACAAGAGATATTATTACCACTAAAAAATAAATGTGTGAAATAGATCAAAAATATTGCAATATGACGCTTTGTAAATCAATTAAACTGAATTTCTTATATTTTCTATATAATTGTTTATAATTTATAACAGTAAAATTGGAAACAGATTTTGTTTGGTTCCAAGCGATACTCAAACTTATTCTTACTTGGGTCAAAAAATTAAATTTACAGAACTAGGCGGATCAAATTTTCTTGTAAGATTTGGTAAATGCTTGAAATTATTCTCATACGCTTGTCTACAAAATATTTTTAACCTGGAGTGCGATTATGTATGTATATATCTCGTAATACGAGTTACGAGTTTTGAGAACTAAAACTAAAATTCTTTTTAATCATTACGAGTTCCCTGTCGTACTCAAAAAGTGTTACGAGAAAAAAAAACAAAAACATAAGCCGCAGAACTCGTAATGTCTTATATGTACAGAATCTCGTTTTGTCGCAATTTCGAAAAACTCGAAGCTCGTAATGCTTACATAATCGCACCTCTGGCTGCCAAATTTTGCAGTTCGAATATGTTTTACTGTCTATAATTTCTTATTGCCTAGCTCGCATTTTAATAATTAAGGTTGTTTATTTGATCAACTTTTGTTGTTTCCACCATACTTCATTACCAAATTCAGGAATTAATTCTTTTTGTCTCGGATCAACAATTTTAAGTAGATTGAAAGATTAGGTATATGGGCTGTATCGTTGGATTAGAGGATACCTTCAACAATTTGCTTACGATAAAAAAATTATTAATATTTCAAATTTTGGTTGGGTATTCATTGTATAAGATGATTAAAAGGCGTATGCATGTCCAAAATACAAATCTAGTAGTTTAGTTAAATAAATCAATTGTTGCTAAAACCACACCCGTAACTTTGGCAGGACACAATCGTTACAAGTATATTGTTACAGTTAATTAATTCAATTGCTTCTTAATTATCTTCATAAGAAAACTCATTCATAAAAGGTTCATTTTGAATTATTTGTTTTTGTTACATTTAGCTAAATGTTTTATTGAGTAGTTTATGCCCTTATATAGTTCTTTACCGTAAACTTGACTGTTTAGTTTTTTTATTACTAACAATCAATAAATAAAATCCAAAAATTTGGATAATTGTCGCAAACGAATTATTAAAAATAGAAAAATAAATATTTTATTCAGGCGAAGTGGCAATACTTAATAATCATCTTTACTTACTACTTAATCAGTTTAACCAGTAAATTTTAATATTGAATTATTAATTATATTATTTCTTTTTAATTTTTGTTTGTTTTGCAAAAAACATTATAGTTTAACCATTTTTGTACAATTATTGTTTCATTTAGCTTCAGACTAAGAAAAATTATACAAAAAGGTCAAAATAAAAATGACAACATAACGGGATGCGATTATGTAAACGCATACTAAACGCTCAAACAGTGTTGTAAGTAAATTTAAATGCGAATTACTCTTATATTTACTACATACATATTTACATGTAGTACGTACTTGTAAGAAATAGATATACATTCAGTAAATAATATGTGATACATTAAGAAATTAACTTATTAAATAATTAAATGGAGATAAAACTACCACTAAATTGAAAATAATAAGTTCTAAAACAATCTTAAAAAAAAATTGGAACAATATTACGGAAGTAGATTGTTTCTAATAACAAACCAGTGTTAAATTTTAACTCCTGACCGATTTAACTGCACCTAACAATTTTTTGGGGTTAGATGAATGTATTTTTTGGAGATATATTTAAACTACTAACAGCAATAATACATTTAGTTTTAAAACAGAGTTAATTTAAAATTAACTCCAGTTGATCTTAACTCACGGTTTGGGAAGAACGTCCCATTTCTTACTGTGCATGAAACATGAATCGGAAATCTGTATTTCTCACTGAAAATACTTTTCATTGTACTTTTCACAGAACGAGAATTGACCCCCTGTACAGCAAAACAAATAAATATTTTCTTAGTGTGGAAAAGACAAAAAATTTGAATCTGAAAAATAATAGTTACATTTTGGTTATAAAGACCGTATGTAAATTTAGTTTTTAAATATTAGAAATAACGGTAGTGACAAGTTTTTATAATAACAATTTTAATAATAACATTCATAATAAAATATTAATTGATAGCCATAGTTTAATTGTTATACATTACAATAAAACATGAAACAAAAATTGAATTTTGGTACAAAAAAACGGAATTTTCGTAACAGAGCACGAATTGGGTACGTACATATATTATTTAATTACATATTATATTTTCATTATATGTACATAATATTTATGTTCTGCGACAGAAAACGCTGGGGAAGAAATATTGAATTATCCAATAATGTGGGTGTTGACAATCAAAATTGTATTGATTCAGCTAGTTTAGCGGAGGTAACAGTAAATCAGGCAGATTTATTCACAACTGAAGAAGACAATAATGATGGCGGTTACGTAGATGTAATAATTATCAATGACCAAAATTCAACTGACTGTATTGACAGTAATAATAATAATGCAACTAATTCAATTGAAATAGATGACAGTGATATTTTAACCGAAGAACTAAATGTTCCTAATAGTTCCAATATGAAATTAGAAGGGAACAGAATTGTAAATATTGACTTTTTTTTTCAAAGTTTAGTAACAATAAGCGAACATAGCAATGCTTTCGGATGTACATTGAAAAACTTGAAAATTATTGGTGAAAAAAAAATGGGGCTAGCTGCTAAGTTATATTTTCGATGTAATATGTGCAATATGAAATTAAATGTATCAACCCAAAATAATAATGACTCTAAATCACTGGACAATTTGAATTATCAGAGCATATTAGGAGGAGTGTCAACAGGAATTGGATATTCGCAAACAGAGGAGTTCTTTGGAGTGTTGAACATACCATACATGTCATCTCGGACCTACCAAAATGTTCAAAAACGTGTTCAGGAAGACATAAAAAAAATAAGTGATGCAGATATGTTTGAAGCAGCAATGGAGGCAAAGCAAATAGCTATAGAACAAGGCGATGTAGCTGAAGACGGTGTCCCACTAATCACCGTACAAGCAGATGGCTGTTACTCCAAGAGGACTTATGGAGTTGGAAGCAACTATTCTTCTCTATCTGGAGTAGGTACAATAGTAGCACACTCCACCAAAAAGGTAATTTGGAGTACGGTCCGCAATAAATATTGCTGCATTTGCCAAAACGCCCCGGTGGCACAATGGTTAGCATGCTTGCTTAAGCTCCGGAGGTCCCGGGTTCGATTCCCGGCGGGTGATGAAAAAATCACGGCTGGTTAAGGGTAGGATCAATGAATTAATCATTCATTATCTGTTAAAATACAAAAATGATTACGAAACTTCAGAATGAAGCGGCCAAATCCCTCCATGGGATGTAGCGCCAGCGAAAAAAAAAAGAAAAAAAAAAAAAAAATTTGCCAAAACGCTAAGAATCAAAACACAGTCGTAAAAGAGCATGACTGTAATCAAAATTATTGTGGTCCATCAACCTGTATTGAAACGTCCGCAATAGTTGAGGGTTTTTGCAAAAGCGAGCAACTTTATGGAATACGCTATAACAAAGTTATTGCAGATGGCGATGCAAGCGTTTATGCTAATATATTAAAGGCCAGACCATATGCGAGTACTCATATTGAAAAAATTGAATGCCGAAATCACCTTATGCGAGTGTTTCGTAAACATGCAAGGGAACTTGCTGCAAATACTAAATTCCATCCATCTATTCGGAAGCTGTTTACAAACGGACTTTTACGGTGTTGTGTTGGAGGAGTTCGATCTGCAATCAAATATCGAAAGGTACAAAATACTTCTACCGCAGAAAAAATTAAGTATCTCGCAAATGACATTAAAAATGTTCCGTATCATGTTTATGGAAAACATGCTGATTGTGCCACCTATTTTTGCGACCAACAAAAAAGTGAAGTTTCAGAAACTTTCAAGAAATTTGAAAAATCGGGAATGATCACTAATATAACCGATCTATTTAAAAGATTAAAATATAATTCAAGTAGTTTGATTTATGACGTAGAGTCCAATGCTGTTGAACAGTTCCACTCAATCATATGCAAAACAGTTGGTGGAAAACGCATAAACTTTTCTCGTGGACAATCGTACACTTCTCGTGCAAAATTTGCTGTATTACAGCATAATACAAAAAGTGCCCATTACTGGTATGAAAAATGTTTGCTGAAAAGAAGCCCTAAAAAACGAATTATTTCCATTGAAAGAAAAAGAAAAGGATTTGCTAAAAAAAGGCTTGACAAAGGTAATTTAAAGTATTAAATAAAATGATACAATTTTATATGATAATATATTCATTTCTAGATAGTATGCGCAAAAAACATAGAACAGCCTCTAGAGGAGAAGACGCTCACTATGGAAATGAAACATGTGAACGGCCGGACATGACTGAGGCTGAGCTTTTAGAGTCGAAACAAAATGTCATTTTGAAATTAAAATGCGAAAGGGACGATCGGCACAATATACAAATAAAAACTATCGATCAATCGCAGAGTACATTATGGCATGAGATGCGACTTAAGAGATTATCAAGTTCCAATTTTGGTGTAGTTTGTCGGTCTCGGAATGAGCAAAGTTTTCCAAATAAAGTAAAGCAAATCCTTTACAATTCGGAGTCCGCATCATTCGCGAAAGCAGTAGTTTGGGGTAGGGACCACGAAGAAGATGCTATAGCTGCATTTGAGCAGGAAACTCAGTTTAAAGTTGAAAAATGTGGTCTTTTTATATATGACAAATACCCATGTTTATCTGCCAGTCCGGATGGTATAATAGATACTGATGCGGTTGTCGAAGCAAAGTGCCCATATAATTCCCGGGAGTTGCATCCTTTAGATGCTATTAAACTAAAAAAAATTAAATACGTAAAATACGACAGTGAAAATAATACGTTTGTGATTAATAAAGCACACCCGTATTATTACCAAATGCAAGGACAAATGGAAATAACAAAAAGAAAAATTTGTTTTTTCGTTATCTGGAGTTTGAAGGGGATGATATTTTTAAAAATACCGCATGATGCTGATTTTTTTGAAAAAGAAATGCTTCCTATTCTTTTAAAGTTTTATTTTAATTCCTTACTTTTAGAAATAGTGGACAGTCGCTATAAAAGAGGAATGATGCTACGAGATTACCCTCAATGCGCAGATAATAATTTTGATTCAATTTTTGATTAATAAAGAAGATACTACTCGCTTAAATTTGTAAAATTTGTAAATTTTTTATTTAAAAGTATTTAATAAAACATACCAAGTTTCAATTTTTCTCGTTTACATTTTTTAATTATTTTAAAAAACAAATTAAAAATTGTAAATTTGTTTTAAATTTCATAAATCTAGTATAAAACATAAAACAGAGCACATTTGTAAATGAAACATGAGGAGTGTTACGGCTGCCTACTAAAAAAATAAAAATAAAATTTGTATCTTGTGGTGCAGCGCTTGTCATTTCAAATTGTTGTAGGGGTGCGCTTCTACGATCTTTTTATTTAGTATATTTCGTTTATTGTTGTTGTTGGAATGATGGTATATCGCAAATCATACTTGTATGTAATTTTCTCTTCAGTTCAATGAACTTGAGTTTTTGTGTGGATCTGCTCTTGCTATTGCTTTGAGGTTTGTATATATTACATGATGGCTATGTAGTGACACACATGGGTCCAGACACACAGACATCCAGACAGACGGACATTTTTTTTTGTTTTGCATTTTCAAACTCAGGGACTTTCAAAACGTCGAGAAAAGTGGTTTTGGACCAACCAAATTTTTCGTCATTTTTGACAGGATTTCAATACTTTGGTCTTTTTAGACCGAAGTAATACCGGAGTTTAGCGATACCCTTATTTTGGTAAAATGAGTACCATAAAGCCTTAACGGGCCTTCTTATTTTTTTTGGATGGAGGCAAAATAGTACGCACAAAAATAAAACAGATTACCGAAAATTCATAAAAATCCGCTTGATGTAATGTTTTATTTGGATAAGCGTGGGATTTGGGTATTCTATAAAAAATTTAGTGTTTTTTTAGTGGATCGGTTGTGTAGTGATCTTAATAGTTTAAGAATATATTACGCCCTATATACCATACATTTTTTATATACACAATATATTATGTATGTTACATAAATTTGTATAGTAATTTTTTTGTCTGGTTAAAATTTCTTTGAGTTTCCAGTAGTTTATTAAATACTATTTAGTAAGGAAAGTTTGTAATTAATTGATAAAACAAATTGGAATTGAAATCAAATCAATTATAGTGTAACGTTAAATTGGCATTGGGAGTAAGCGAGTGTGGTAGTAGCAAACAATTTTTATTTTCAGCAACCCGCCACAAGAGCAACCTAGGATACTTTACGTGTGTGGTGTGTCTAATGCGATTTAGAGTAAATACAATTCTATTTCAATTTTCCTTATTTTTGCCTGTCTGTCATTACACGATTTTCACAAAAACCGGATTATTTCGTTTTCATAACGCGATTTTTGACAATCGGGATAAATGAAAATCGCGATTAACTTTGTGTCTGTCTACGGTAATAACCACTTGCGAAAATATAATGAAGAAAGAGATAGTACCTACATAATACGTATATATTTAAACATACTGAGTTGCCATAGAAACAATGAAAATAAATAACCGAAATAGTACCTAAGACACTACATTTATTTTGCAACAAAATAAAACAAAAAACAAAACGATATTTTTTTTAGCTGAGACACATTTTTGGACATTTAAATATCGATACAAAAACAGAAATTTTTTTTGGGTACCATACAGCCTTAATGCGCGTTCATTCAGTGAAAGCCTATCACGATATACGTAATTAAAAAAAAACACAAAACGCTTCATTGAAATTACGTCACGTTTCACTACAAAAATCCATGTGTTAACTAAGCTAATATGTATATAATGACATACTGGGCACAAATAAAAAATTCTCGTATTTTTTATTTCAAAGGAAACTATTGATATTCTGAATGAATTCGCGGATTAAAGCTAAAAACAAAATTTCAATGAAATTCTTGGATATTTTAACGTCTTTATTTATATTTGGTATAGTGTGCGATAATAAAAACACTTGTGAATACCAAATCGTATAGCCATCATTATGAATTTGTAGTATTTACGCATTTTAGCGTTGGTAAACCAATTAGATTTGACCTCATCATTTTCTGTAAAATACCGACTTAAATTTTTAACTCGATGATTTCTTAGAATTTATACATAACATGATTTGTGTGATAAATCTCATTTATCAATCAATCGTGGTTTTCTCGAACGCGGTGCACAGCTAAGATATTTATGTATATAAAAAGTATTTCAATTTATAACTTTCACTTCTATATAATATTTTGTGCTCTAATGTAATTTTGTGTGAAACAGTCTATATAACTTTACACAAATAAATAATAATAATATTTATTATTGTAAATGGCGTTATGGTGCGGTAAAAATATATCGTGCGATGACGACACCATCTACACCATGTACAAAATGATGTAATTCGTTGTATATTTGAAGCTTTTATTGATTTTAATGAAATTTTGTGTTTGGTTCGAGATGATGACGAGTGTATTGAGTTCATCATTTTTTTGGGTATTGTTGTTGGTCGCGGAACACTCGACAATGATTTTGTAGCACTATCGATAAATCAAACAAGTTCTCTAATCATTTATGTGTATAAACCTCGTAATAATTTCAAGGTATCAGTACATATTATACATATCTCCTTCAAAGTGTTTGTATTAATAAATAACGAAAAATTATACAGAATCGAACTTATAGTGATTGAGTATCACTGTATGTAGAGAAAATTACATAACAACACCTTAGGAATATATTTGTGTACACTTAATGATGAAGGCCAAATTGCATTATTAATTAAAAAATTGTTTGTATACTATACATATAGTTTTGTGTTTTCAAGCTAACCTTCCTACCTCCGCGCGTACCCAATCTCCCATACACATATACTATATATGTAATAAACGACTAAATATCAAACCACCTTTTTATGTGTTACAGATTTTAAGCAGCCTCTCGCTCCCATATATACCACACAAAATAGCTCTTTGTTTTTGTTCTTTAGATTTCTAGGTATTCTATCTGCATCACGATTGCATGCAAAAAAAAATCGTTGAACAGAAATATCTTTAAACATCAACAGGTTTTTTTTTTTGTATATAGTTTCGTCGTTTTATCACACACAGATTGTAATTTTTGTTTATATATACATAGTTTTAGAAATCTGGTTGACCTCTAACGAACAAAAATACACACAAAACTATAAAAAATAATAATAAAAATTAATTTCATAAAAAAAAACGGAATTTAATTATTCAAAGTGTATAAGTTTTGTTGTTGCGACTTCATAATACACCTAATAATAGTTGATTCGAAAGATTTTGATCTTTTCTGTATTTTTATGGATATTACATAAACGTTGCATGCAATTGCATTTCAGCTCGTCATTTAACTTAAGTGTGGAAATGGAACAACCTAGTAAACTAGCTTCGGAAAATATTATGAAAATTCAGCAAAATTTGATTACAAGATTGGCTGGAGGCCGCATTAAAATAAGAATCAGAACTTCACTTACTGAACCAAATTAAAAAGCCATTAAACATTCTTATATAATAAAAGAAGAGCATTCAAATTTTACTACTCACCTAATGACACCAAAATCATCCCTCTAGAACATAAAAGGTGTAATAGGCAACGGAAGAAAGCTAAGGCCGTTTTTCTTGTCATTTAGACCAATTCTCTATTGATGATTGTAAATGTAGAATAAAGAGTAAACAATGTGTGTGGTTATTCATTCATTATCCACTGATTATTACTCATTCGTCAATCATTCTCATTACTCATGGTTCTTCATGCAGTATGATTTTATCAGTGAATAATGAATCAATAATCAATGAAGAATGCATCAATCATAAGTGAGTAATCAGAAAATTAAGGATGAATAATGATTGAATAAACAATGAATAATAACTGAACTTGTGATGATATTCAGTTTCCAATCCCGCAGCTGATTTTACATGCGACGATTACTCAGTATTCGTTGGTAGAATTGAATAATAAATTGAGAAAGTTGTTGCTTTCGAATTGTAGCCACAAGATGGTTTCTTCAATAATTAATTACAAATAAAAAGATTTTTAATAAACAATTTATTTGTCTTTAACTCAAGCGACATATTTATTCATTGACTTTATTACGTATAACAAATAGTAGTTTACAAAATTTTTGTGGAAATAAAATGTACCTGTTGACTCGCCTTGCCTCATCGTACTATTAATTTGTATTTTTCAACCAAAGAAACCGTTCTGGTTTACAGTTGACTAAGGTGAATGCAAAGTTTTTATGTAACTCCCGACCTTCCCAAAAATTAAAATTATTTATTATCTAAGTTATCCATCGATATTAGCAAGGGGCTACAAAAATCTAGTAATTTTTTTCAAAAGTAGGTTGAAGGGTTTTAAGATTTTAAAATATTATTGAATGTGCGCCAAGAGCTGGAAACAGATACAAATTAAAAAATTAACTCTAAAAGGCATGTCATCTACTCACACAAGTCACGACCGAGTTGGGGTTGATAGTTCTCGCTTTCAAATATATCTGCACCGTTCCAGCCGAAAGTAAAAAGTCGATAATGCAGGTTACATTATTAACATTTCAGCCTAAAATAAAAAAAATTGTGATTTTCAGCCAAAAGTAAGTGAATTGTAATTGAAACTTTTGTAAATAGTCTTACGTAGAAAACTTTGTACTCGTGGACAATTCGGAAAATCAGAAGAATCCAAAAAATTAGAATAAAACCAGCCTCTATATCTGAAGATGAAGTTGTTTTATGTGATTTTTCAATAGCTATCGCTAGAAAAAATATTAATTCAAGTTTCCCGTCGCAAATCTGGGAAAATTTGATAAAGTTTCCAGTCGAAAGTAAAAAAGGAATGTATAAAATCAGCCTTTAGTGTTAGGTCTGGGGATGGATTTCATTGATGTCGCAGGAAAAAAATGCAGTTCAAGATGAGTGGGAAATCTCCAAGAAAATTTCCATAAAATCAGCCTCTACAGTGTTATATATGAATATTTGGAAAACCAAATATTCCCAGATTTTCCACGGGAGATTAGAATGGAATTTTTCTTCTGCGATTGCTATTAACAAGTCACTTCAATGCAATACATCTACAAACAATACATTCTAGAGGCTGATTTTATACAAATTTTAAATATACATTTTGGTTGCACGAATTTTTTACAATTTTCCACTAGGAACTGTAGGCAGGTTTTGCCACTTAAGAATATTGACAAAAGTCTTCAATGCTATCCATGATAATTTTTGGCTAAATACGGTCTTCTGATTACGACTTAATTTTTTTATTTTCGGTTAGGATAAATCAATCTACATTACCGATTTTTTACTTTCGGCTGGAAACTTTATGCTGACATTAACAGGGTTCTGCATTATCGATTTTTTATGTTCGGCTGGCAACAGTACGATATTGTCAAATATCACAGGCACTTTAGACCGAAGGATGATATCCAAAATGAGTACCAGAAAAAACCATCAAAATCAGTTAGCCCCAGTACATTTTTGTAAGAGCAATGATAAACCTAACTGAGATAAAAACATAAACAAAGTAATTTTCTGCTTCCTACCAAACTGTAGCCTGTTAAAATTAGCCGAAAGTTAAAAGTCCAAAATGCAGATTATGGTATTAATATCCCGTTTGAAAATAAAAAGGATACTCGATATCAGGCGATAGTTTCCAGAAGAAAACTGCTGATGATAGTTTACAGGAAAAAATTGGTAAAGAAGATTTATTGTTCTTGAATACAAGAATTGAGAAGAATTGCTTTGAAGAATTTGGCAATAGTTATATATTGTGACGATTTTGCCCACCATACAACAAGAACAGCGATAGCTCAGACGGTTGAACATAAAAGTCGATGGTTCGATGGCCGTTGGGGCCAATGTTTTTATTACAATTATTTGAAATGAATCAGTTCGTTTGCAACCGAATCTACAATATGAAATAAAAATTAAATTTCCTGCTAAAATTGTGAGGAGCTAGAAGTATTTGCTCGACAGGAAAGTGGATATCTTTATTAAAGGAGCGTCATACCTTGGTTCAGTTCCAAGTTATACATACTGTTAAAGTTAGCCGAAAGTTGGCAGCCGAAAGTGAAAAGTCGATAATGCAGAGTATATTACTTCAGGCAAAAATAATCAGCCGAAAGTAAAAAACGGTAATGCAGATTGTGTTATCCTACCCAAAATTACAAAAAATCGGTAATGCAGATTGTATTATCGCAGCCGGAAATAAAAAATGAAGTCAATATCGATCGGTAGTGTTTATCCTAAAAACCACTAAGGAATATAAGGATGCATGATTATCATTGAATACCTATGTTAATATTCATATATGGCAAAATCTGGCTTCAGTTCCTCGTGGAAAATTGTGGAAAACTCGGTACACCCAAAAAAATATTTTAATTGGAATAAAACCAGCCTCTAGAATGTTATGTCTGAAGATGTATTTTGTTGATGTGACTTGTCAATAGCTATCGCAGGAAAAAAAATCAGTTCAAGTTTCTCGTGGAAAATCTCGGAAAATTTGAAAGACTTTCCAGCCGAAAGTAAAAACATTGAATTTTCCTAGATTTCTCACGGGAAACTTGAACTGAATTTTATCCCTGTGATAGCTATTGACAAGTCACATCAATATAATCCATTTCCAGACATAACACTCTAGAGGCTGACATTTATTTTTTACTTTCGGCTGGAACGTTTTTCAAATTTTTCGAGATTTTCCACGGGAAACTTGAATTGAATTTTTTTCCTGCGATGACTATTGACATATCCAATAAAACGATTCAACTTAAGATATACACTCTAGAGGTTTATTTTATTCCAATTTTGTGAATTCTTTTGATTTTTCAATGTTATCCAGGATTAGGTTAAACAAAGTTTTCCACGTAAGACTTTTTACAAAATTGTTTATTACGAGCCATGTATTGTATCCTATTTACTTTCGGCTGATAACCACAACATTTTTTTTTTCTGCTGGAATGTTAATAAGGTAATCTACATTACCTACTTTTTACTGTCGGCTGGAAACTTTCGGCTAACTTTAACAGGGTAAGTTATACTACCTATAGGAACATGCTCGAAATTTATTTTAATTCAACAGAGTATCTTAAATTTGGTTAATAATATTGTAAAACTTTTTAATAAATTTACGATTATTCGCCCAACAATCAACCGGCAAACGACAAATCAATTTTAATACAATTTTCTGAGAACTGAATGAGGAGAGACTCTTAGATTTGAACAAAAATATTTAAATAGACAATATGAATATTTATTTTATGTCTTGTTTGTATACGGCGACATATCACTAATATTAAGATTCCTCTACTAAGGTTATATTGGTTTTGTTCACACACATTCACCAATACTATGATGATGCAACAAATCGTTCTGCTTTTACATTTGTTTGAGCATCAAAAAATATATTTTTGTGATTTTTTAACGAAAACGTGCTGCAACATGGAGAACATCGAAGAAAAGAGGTAGTTATGTCACGAAAACACATAAAGATGCTGTAATTAATTTTGTGGAAAATCACAAAAGTCTCCTCTTAAAAAGGCTGGATAATGTGACAACAATTATTAAGGAATCAGTGAAAACTTGGGAGCAAAAAAAATTGGAAAAATTCGAGAAAAATAAGATTATGTTTAAAACATAAACATAATAAACTTTCTGGAATATATTTCAGTGCTGGCAGGATATGAGGAATGAGGATCGAACTAAAAAAGCCCAACATAAAAGGGAGTTTACAATAACTGTACTTATGGCCGAACAAGTGTCCCAGAAAGCACAAACCAAATGGATTATAACTATATATTATGTAAATTATTTACCTATTGAAGATCATCCATGGGTTTAGAATACTTCTCTCTAACATCTGACGCTACTGTAGAAACAAATCAAAAACCAACAAACCTCGCAGAACGATACTAAGTTTTAAAATGCCTTTTGTGATTATTAGCCATTGTAATAATTATAGAACGCAAACGAGGTATTACAGCTCAGCGCCTTGCTAAAACGATCAAAACGGCTGACACTATCAAAGTCGATCGAAAAAAAAATGGCCGCTAAAGACAGTATTGTAAGGTAAAGCTCAAGAATGATAGATTACAAGATTATGCAACTTAAAATACGTTACTCTCTTTTTTGAAAAAAATGTAAAGCGTAGGAACCAGTCTGTATATCTGACTTTTTTCATTCACCCTTGGTTCTTCAAATACTTGGTTGGTTTTACAGCGGTGTGAGCGAGAAACATGAATAAATATGATCACATGATCATTGATGTGAAAGTGTTTATCTATATACCTTTCATTTCCTCTTATTGTATGTAGTGTGGTGGTATAATATATTTGGTCATTCACTCTCATTCATCATTGGTTATTTATTTAATTTAATGTTTATGTTGTTTACACAGTGGAGAACAAAATTATCGTTCTATTCATAGTAATTTGACGACACTACAATTCATTTAAGTACAACATTTTTGATTCGCTATCGTATTAGAAGAGAGGATAAAAAATAAAATTAAAAACTAAAGCATGCATAGGAACCAGTAGTTTTACTCTCCATCGTAGTTGGACAATCTTCTAATCTATCATTCTTGAGTAAAGCTGGGATTATTAGACAGGATAGTGAAAAAAGGAAGCAAGTAGTGTGGCAAGACAGAGGATAACAACCAACCTCGAAAATCTTGAAAAAACGAGTCGATCGACAATCGACACGACTCTGGCAACACAGAGGCGTGTCGATTATCGATCGACTTAACAATCGTTATAGGATGACTTATAATTCACCAGATTCCACGACATTTCTTCGCGTACATTTCATCGCGGGAACATTTCCTCCTTTTGGTCTTTCTACCTTTTGGTAAATTAAAATCATCCTCAAACAAAACATGATCGTTTTCGTTTAGCTTTGACACCAGATCACCCTTAATAAAATTGATGTACTCTTCGTAGTTATTTGGTGCCCAACCAAAAGGGATATATGTAAATTCCAACCACATTAATGCTTACTTATTTATAGTTACAACTATCACAACAATTGATAACTGCCGGTAGCTTCTCCCCCTCCCCCCTTTTGCCCCTCGCAAGATTTGTGTTCCATCCTTCCACTGGCGCTACATCTCAAGAAGGTATATGGCTGCCTCAACGATGTTTTTCTGAGCCGCTTAGTCAATCAAAGTAACATAATATGAGAAATCATGACATAAAAGGTTTGCCACTTCTAACGATGATTGTCGCTTCAATCGATTAAGAGAATACTAAAATTTGATTTTGGTGCAAGTAACATGGGTAAGGGAATATGGATTCAATTAGACCCACGTTTAAAGAAAGCAAGACACAATGACCGAGTTTGATCAGGTCCCTTTTAAAGTAGTCCATCGATTGTGTAGGTGGTCTCTCGTAACGTCATACATTGGTGCCATCTCCAAGGCTTGTTTGGTGGTCCGTTTATGAATTGTGAGGACGAAAACCGTTTCCTATCCATCATACCTAGAACGAATTTACATAATAGGAACCCGATGAGATCGTTTGAAGTCTCGAGTCTTCTTCGCCGCCTACGCGTCTAAAACATGCATTTTTTAGATGAAAAATCAACATTTTCAATCGCGAATAACTCGAAAAATATTGATTTATTGAAAAAACTTCATGGAACATTTTTTATTTAGAATTCATCCCTCTATCGATTTCTGTAGTTATTTTGAGTGTATTAATTTTCGCCCCGATAAGGGGTGGTATTAACCTCCAGGGGAAAAACACACATCGGCACTATATAAGTTTTGTCCGTTGAGCCATTCCCTACTTACTATCCAAATTTCACGTCAATCGGTGTTGTCTGTAAGAATTCTGAGGTAATGACCTATTTTTAGCGTCAAACACTGGACTAATACAACAAATCCAAAAACTAGATAAGAATGTTTAAGTTTTAAGAAAGATTAGATTCTCAAGTCAAAAAAATTTAAATCAAAATAATTTCATATTGAGAACGATTCGGAGAGTCTCCGGTTGTGGGCACTGTTTTGTTTTTGACCCATAATTTTCCTTTGAGTCCATATTATGCGGAGATGTGAATATCAATTGAAAGCTAGAGGCATTAGCTAACTGTTTGCAAAAGTAACTACATTGATTCCGTCAACTAGAAAAATTGTACGACCAATTTTGTGAAGTCATCTTTTTTGTCAAAGAAAAATAATCGTAACCGGTTATGGGCACCCTTCGAAAATTCGCTAAAAATGGGAATAGTTTAAAGAAAATGCACCTAATTTGAAAGAATTTCGAGGTTTATTAATTTTAGAGGCCTTCAGTGGCAAACATAACCAAAAAAGGCCTTTTAAAAAATTATTTAACTTCGATGGCATAGTTGAAGCCTTCGATGGCACAGATGATGCAAAGTCGACATCATCATCAGATGATGGAGAGTTCTTGTTTTAAAGCGTTTGGCCGACCGGATGCCTTCTTTTTTTACTCTTCTTTAGGGGGAGGGGAGGCGGACGCTTTAAATGAAAAAAAGAGGGTGCCTACAACCGTTTACATTTAAGTGCCCACAACCGGAAATCACGACCATTCTCGGAGTAACCAAAAAAAATGTGATGCGTCATGATTTTGATATAAATCGATGGGGCATCCCAAATCACAACAAAAATGTTGTAGACATATCGATAACACTTACCTGTTTGTGATTATTCACTTTGATGGCCCTTTTAAAACATTGGAAAATTACAATTGCGTTGATTTTTTCGGACTGTTTTTTAATGTGACCGCAGCAAAAGAACAAGCTCGGACATTCACTTCAATATTAGCTAGAAAACTGCGTACTGTCAAAATACAAGTACGACAACAGTCAGATCAGCCATATTTGCATTCTGTCAAATGTTATTCAGCGGTGCCCACAACCGGAGACTCTCCCCTACTTTAAATGTCACAAATTTGATTATAAGGCTCCAGATTGTGACAGGCAAAAATCGATAAACGGAAAGGATCCTAAGTTGGCAAGCTTGGGGCAAAGTAGAGCTCATGTGGGTCGAGGCAAGTATAAATCAATTAGGTTAAATTGGATTCCCATTGAAGCTTAACGCTGAATTAATATCGGCAGCGATGCAAGTACATTCATGATTTTTCAAAAGCATGGCCACATTCGAATTAATACGAATCGAGAAACAATTTAGTGCTTTCTGCAATAACAAGGTGATTATATACAGCACCAGACGTTCCAGAGCTTCCTAAATTGCATTCTTAGAGATCTAATTTCTAGTGGCAAAGCTTTAGTCTACATGGGTACAACATTATCAGGTCAGTTAAATCTAACGAACGATCTAACCAACGATCATGGAAATATTCCTTGATATTTGGTATAAATATGACGAAGATGGGAAAAAGTTAATTTACCAGAAAAGTACACAAGAATGGACATTTCGCTAACGCACAAATGCTTGAGGTAATTGAAAAGTCGACCAAAAGAAAAGTGCGACCATTTTAGTCAAACTTTGTTACATATGGCAAACAAGAAGGGTATTTTCATCCTATACGCAAGGGTGATTGTACTTTATATGTATATCATCTGGATCATTTAGGACCGTTGGCAAGTACATCCAAGAAATATCAATATGTACATACTTTCAGTTGTTAATGGGTTTTCTAAATTCGTCTGGATTTACCCGGTTAAAAGTACTACTGTTGCGGAACTAATTTAGAAGTTGAACTTGCAAAAAAATGTTTTTGAGAATCCGACACAAATGATTACCGATCGAGAATCATGTTTCACGTCAAATATTTTTAAAGATTATTACCATGAAAACGGTGTTTCTCACATAATGACAGTCACAGGAGTACCACGAGGAAATGGACAGATTGAAAAGATTAAAGGCATAATCGGTCTTCTCTTTAAAAATTAAGCAACGAGAACGACCAAGTTTGGTAAAAGTTTACCAGTAATCTTCAAAAATTTATAAATGTAATATGGCACCTAAAGCTAGGATAATATGGATGTTCGGAGTCAAAATGCGGAATGTTGAAGAGGAAGAACTGGCGAAAATTATTGAAGAAGAAATATTAAATCACTTCATAGTGGACAGAGCTGATCAACCATTGAGAGTTAGCGAGAACATTGAAAACGCGCAAGAGGAGGAGTAACGTCGGAGTTTAAACAAAAAAAGAAAGCCGGCCGTTTCTTATAAAGTTGGAGATTTGATGGCAATCAGAAGAATGCAATTAGATAGTATATGGTAGGTTGAAATACTGTTGAAAGTATCTTGGCCCTTATTAAGTGTTAGAGGTACTGTCAAATTACCGTTAAACAGTTGAGAGAGTATGGGAGAACATCTAGGACCAAAAGGAACAAGTACCTGGGCAGATTACATGAAAGCAACGTTGATGGTGAAAATTAATTAATTCCATTTAGCATTTCAGTTCCGCTCGTATTTACCATTTGTTTCCAGTTTCATTACTGCGGTCCTGCCTTAAGAATGAACAAAGAGGATAGATGATATTAAAGACGATAGACGATTAAGGTTGCCAGCAATGAGCTACTGCGAAGGGGATACACTAAGTTTCATACTAGGTAGTATATATTATGTTTACGGAGGCGGTAAAAGCTGCAGGAGGGCCGAATGTGAGAATTATAATTTGTTCCAGTAGTGTATTTCTGTTTGATTTGGTTTATATACAGTAATTTTGATAAATATGATTGTTTTAAAATGTATTTGCAATTTGTGAAATGATTATAAAACGGTTAATGTTAATTGCTGTGCATTTTGGTTTGGGATGAGTGATATATCAAAAAGCAATTGAAACTCTTTTCGCTTCTGTACAGACCGAAAACTACGTAGAATTTAACTGATTTTATTCGAACTGATGTTTGAGCGCTTTACGAGGTTCACCTGTACTAAATGATACAATACGAAATGGGTTACTATATACTCGTATATGGAATGTTTACATAAAAGTTTCTTCAGTTGATTTTTTTTTTGTTAATGAATAAGTATAATTATGTCATACGCTAGTTATATACAGACATATAGACATATACTCATATGAATACACATTTAATTAACAGATTGTCTTAATTAACATTGGACATATTTTATTTAAGGTTATGTCATGATTAATGTTTTATTTTATTTGATGGGACAACCACTTGTATGGTGTGGCAATTTCAAAACATTACTTTGTACTCCATACCAGTTGGATATAACAAATAAACTAATAAGCGCATGTATAGATGCCAATTATATGTTACGAGTATTATGTAAAATGTATAAGTATAATTGAAACATCATAAAACATATTTTTCCCAACAACAATCAGAATCAAAGAAAATGCAAGAAACTTTTGAATGACATTAAAAGCATAAAAAAAAGAATCGGGAACAAGTATAACTTGTTAAATTTATACGCTTGTTATTTATGTATATCGATTTCATTCCAATGTGAAAAATATACGAACGACCGAAGTACCGAATAAAAATGAACAATGGGTGGAGGTAATATAAGTAGCGAATGGTATGAACATGATGATGTCAAAAAGGATATACGGAAAAGGAAGGAAAATATTGATGTTTTTTTGTATTTTGTTTTTCGTATTTTGTTAACTCATATTGGGATTAGACATCATATACATTTTAGGCGTACATACTACCAAAATATCGAATTTGTTCAGTTAAATTGTCCATTAATAAAATATTTCGAATCAATCTATCACAAAAAGCAAAAATAACAAAAAGATGATGGCACAGTGCGGTTATCAATTCTAAATGCTGTGGGAAATATTCTCCTTGAACGAAAAACAAAAATGTTTCGTTTTATACACTCGTACTGTGCAAATCCAACATGTAGGTATATTATTATGATGAGAGGCACGTAAGGGAAATAACATAAAATATAAGATGACCTAAATTTTACCGATGTTATAAGTACAGTTGAAGATTTTTGTTCAAAATTTATGGAGTGGAAGTGGTTTTCTTTTGTATATTAACTTCAATATGACAATTTGTTTTGTTGTTGGTGTATTATTGCTTAAGGAAAATCAATAGAGACGAGGAAGAGGAAAATTTCTGTTGTTGGTGTATATGTAGTATCTCTCTGAACACAATGTGATATTGAAAACAACAAATATATTCATAAAAACTTTTATCTTTAGTCAAAATATCTAATCTACTTTGATATTAGTTGGATCTTAGATAAGAATATATAGTATATGTGTACAGCTACGAACAGGTTTAATGTCAGAATTTTAAAATATAATATTACCTGATAAAATAACATTGACTAGGGTTACAAGTCTTTTTCTAACTTGTCTACTTATTGGCAGTCCGCAGTGACGGTTGCTGAATTTAATTTTCACGCATGCAATAAATCAAATTAGCTTTTGTTTAACGACTTTAATTTATATAAAACCAAAAACCAGCAAAGGACAAGTTTTTCGATAATTTTCTAAAATAAAGTTTAATTCTACACATTGGAAATATCTTAATATAGTGATTATTTTATACCACAACAAGTCCAAATTATTTTGTCCACTTTTGCTAACGATGTTTCATTGACCGTTTTAGCGGAACGAGCCGATAAAATGTTGTTGGTTATGGAATATACTCAAATTAGTGAAATTAAACGAACATCTGCTACCAATTCTGTTTTCAATTCTATCAAGTCAAATTCTGCGTATTCAAATACACAATGTTCAACGATTCCAAATTCTTATTCCGATCTGGAAACTAGACTTGATCAATTTAGGACCCAAATTTTATCTGAAGTCTCAGCAGTTTGTCGACCGAGAGCAATATCATCTTCAAGCTCACGTAATGCACCAAGAGAATCATCTCGATCGCGATCGAGAAGTCGTTTCAACCCAAAATATGATCAGTGTTTTTATCATTATAAATTTCTAAATAAAGCTCGACATTGTTTTCCCGGATGTAAATTTTTTGAGGATCATCAAAATTCGACGGTAGTTGTTGACGAGCACACTAATAGTCGTCTTTTAATTTTGGATTTAAATAGGACATGGGAGCTGATGTCTCGGTTATACCTTTAAAATTATCAAACATTTCTAAAGCTGTTTCAAATTGTAAGCTATTTGCGGCGAACGGAACACCAATTCAGGCGTATGGTACCAAAATGTTAATTTTAGATATTGGATTACGTCGAAATTTCAAATGGGAATTCATTGTTGCGGATGTATCATTTCCAATTATTGGTGCAGATTTTTTGAAAAGTACTGGTCTGGTCGTGGATTTACGAAAGCATAGAATTTGCGATTCCGTAACCTCGTTATATTCAGTCGGCGCTATTTCAGTTTCAGAAAATTTGGCATTATCACAGTTGGATAAGTCGCAAATGGACCCCCAAATTCAACATTTATTTTCTAAATTTCCGAACATTTTAAATAGTGCGCTGAGTGATAAAGTTATTAAACATAAAATTACACATCTTTTAGAAACAAAGGGACTTCCTGTTTCATGTATAAGACAAGACGTTTGGCGCCGGATAAATTTAAAATCGCAAAGCTAGAATTCGAGCATCTCATGTCTCAAGGTATTTGCCGACCAAGTAACAAACAGTCCACGGTCGAGCCCTTTGCACTTGGTTTTAAAGAGGAATGGTAATTTGAGCCCATGTGGGGATTACCGAAGTTTAAGTCGAATTACTATTCCTCATCGTTACCCAATTCCGCACCTTCAAGATTTTTCGTATACTATCAACTCGAAGGATGCAACATTTCCTCTACTTTAGATTTAGTACAAGCTTATCATCAAATTCCAATTGAACCATCTGATATCCCTAAAACCGCCATTTCAACTCCCTTTGGTTTATTCGAGTTTACTAAAATAACCTTCGGTCTCAGGAACGCGGCCCAAACTTTCCAGAGATTAATGCATTCCGTTTTATTGGAACTAAATTTTGTTTTCGTTTACTTAAACGATATTCTAATTGCGTCTAAATCGTATAAGGAACATCTAGAACATCTAGAAATAGTACTTGGAAAACTATCAGATAACTGTTTAATTATCAATCCTAGTAAAAGTGTTTTCGCCTCACACGAAATCAAATTTCTGGGATATACAGTTAATACACAAGGCATTTTACCCGTTCAAAGCAGAGTCGTCGTTATTAAAAATTTTGAACGTCCCTTAACAGTCAATCATCTCAAGCAATTTTTGGGTATGATTAACTTTTATTTTTTATAGACGTTTCATTCCAAATGCTGCATCGGACCAAATGTTACTTAACGACTTCTTGAAAGGTTACAAGAAGAATAGTAAAACTCCTGTAAAATGGTCAACAGCAGCCATCGAAGCCTTCGATAATTGTAAGAAGAAACTTTGTGAAGCAACACTCCTTGCACATCCATCATCTACTGCGCGAATAGCAATTATGGTGGACGCTTCGGATTCTGCGATTGGGGCAGTGGTGCAACAGTATGTTGCGGACACATGGCAGCCGCTTAGCTTTTTCTCTGTTCGTCTCAATGAAACGCAGCAAAATTATAGTGCTTATGACAGAGAGTTGCTGGCAGCTTACTCTGGCATTAAGCACTTTAATAGTGTATAGATTATGCTCAAATAGCAGATGCTCAATCCAATGATGCAGAATTCCGAGAAATATTACGCGACGATACGTCACACAAATTCAAGCAATTCCCAATTAAATTCAACTCTAATAAAATGATTTATTACCACACTGCAACAGCTTTACCAAGACCTTTTATTCCAATTGAATTTCGGAAAAAAGTCTTTGAAACCTTTCATAATCTATCCCATCCAGGGATAAAGGCTTCTTCTAAGTGAGTGACTAAAAATGTCATTTGGCCTTCCATCGCGAAAGACTCAAGAACTATGGCTCGTAGTTGTTTAGCATGTCAAAAATCAAAAGTTTCAAGGCATACCATACCGAGGGGTGGGTTCTTATAAATTAACTTCGCAACGCTTCGCAGAAATTCACTTAGACATCATTGATCCATTTCTGATATTATTGATCCATATTCTGATTCTGATCCATTCCCGATTTCTGATAATAATCGATACTGCGTGACATTAATAGATCGATACACGAGATGGGCTGAAGCGGTTCCTGTCCCAGACATAACTGCGGCCACTGTCGCATTTGTCATATTCTCTACGTGGATTTCTCGTTTCGGCGTGCCAAATACTATTGTTACTGATCAGGGGTCCCAATTCGAATCAAATTTATTTTCCGAATTACCAATGTTACTTGGTTTTCATCGAAGCAGGACAACTAGTTACAACCCAAAGGCCAACGGCATGATAGAAAGATTACTCCGTACTTTAAAAGCGGCCATAATGTGTCATGACCGACCAGATTGGACTGTAATCCTGCCTACTGTACTGCTTGGGTTACGTTCTGCATTTAGCGAGGAATTAAAAACCACTTCTGCGGAAATCGTTTTCGGAAGTCCTTTGCGCGTACCAGGACAACTGATAGAATCGACTTTAAATATCAAAATTCCTAAGTCTGAATTTGTTCACAATTTAAAAAAACAATTTGACCGACTCCAACATCCAATCATGCTAATATAAACATTTTTATTAGTAAACATTTAGAAACCTGTTCACACGTATTTTTACGAACCGACGCGTTAAAGAAGGCACTTCAAGCACCATATTCTGGACCATAAATGGTAGTAAATCGAAATAAGTAATTCCTTACCAAAACATCGTAGTTTCTATCGACCGACTCAAACCGTGTTATTCGGAAAGCAATGATAGCAGTAAGCCAATTGTGATACAACCGAATACTCTGGATGACAACAGAATAAAGTCACTTTAAAATTAAAGTCACGTTCGATACTTTACCTAAAAGTCAGCATGATCCAGTGGTCACAAGAACTGGGCGTCAAGTTAAGATTCCAAAAAAATTGGTTAGATTGAATTGAAGAATGAGGAAGTTGCGTCATCGTTGATGGTCGTTTGTCGTGGATATTCGAAATTTCTTTAAAATTATCTTCGTAAAGTCAATTTACTGGGAGGGGAGTATTGTGGGGACATGGCATAGCTAGCATTGTGTTGACACGTCATGTCTACACTCTCTGTTAAAATCATGTCGGGGTCACCACTTTGGTGTGGTGGTGTGTGTATGGGGTAGCGTTTCCTCGATCTCAATTGCTATTCCTAATTGTGTAATCCGACTCCATAGAATATTGTATTTTTGGTTCACCACACTATTCGATCTCTAGGGTGTTAACTATCTCTATCTCTAAGGTTAAATGACTGAAGAAATTATCTTGCAGAATAATTTTTATGATCAGGAGGTCTTTTAAACATTATGCCAAAAAAATATAAAAATATTTGAGAAAATGGGTTTCAAGGAGTATTTCACGATTGAAACTTGCCATAACGCACTGCATAAGTTCCAGACGCCCATAAATCTTTTTATTTGCGGCAAGGTTAAATGGCTGTAGAAATTGTCTTCTGTTTGTATTATGAAGTTCAAGGATTTGGAATGTTAAGTTTCAGCCAGATAAAGCTGATAGAAACGTCTTTTTTTAAATGCAATGTTACTCTTCTATGTTATAGTAACACTATATATTCACTTCTTAAGTTTCACCAAAATATTTTCCTATTATAAAAAAATTAACTATGCATGTGAGCATGGTGTTCGCATATTTGACATATTTGAACTGATATATCTGAAAATGAATCGAAAATGGCTACTAGCAAATAGCAAGAAATACATTTTATGTGTATGAGCTTTATTAAATGTTATCTTTCATGGTTTTATAATTAAAACCACTTTTCAAAAGGCGGTTTTTTGACCAAATGTGACAGTTTATCTCGTTAACTCGAGAAGTAAAGAGTTCACGAGAAAAATTTTCGAAAACATGAAACGAAAAAAAATCCCTTAATTGGTGCTATTTTAAATCCCGCCATCTTTAAAAATCAAAAATATTTCTACGAAGTGCGTACACTAACGCTAAAATATTTAAATAAAACAGTATAGGATGATAATTTCGTAAATTTCGTGGCTTCCGAGGTATCGTGTATTTATAAGAGTTTTAATAAACTTAATTGCTACCTAAATAATAAAAAAAGCCAATGAAGACCTCCAGCGAAGTGAAAAATAATAGCCTCTCAACGGACTTGTTTCTGAGATAAAGGCGAATCTATATTTACACATTTTCAGTCGTTATTTCCACTTAGACTTTAAAATTCCAAATTTTACGAAGAAATAAATTATGTAATGGTTAATAATTTATTTAAAAAAAAATATTTCACAATCGAACGATGTCAAATCAATAAATAACATTTTTGTTTCTTCCTTCAATGGTAAAATAGCGAGAGCAATTTTTTTCTTTGGGTGGTTGCGCCATTAAGCCTCGATTTAACGAGTAGAAATAAACTGCAGAAGTGCAGAGGTCTACGAGACGTGTTTACACGAAACAACAATCCTACCAAAACATCTTTCTATGATCGGTGTGGTAAGAATTTTCTCAAGTCTTAGACATTTCTAATTTTTCTCTTGATTTCCTGGTGGAAAAGAACAGAATTTTTTGCTAGAACGTGTCGATTATTTTAACAGATAGGCCATGAAAAGTTGTCTAATAAGAAACTTTAATTATTTAATCAAACTAAGATAATTACAAAGTAGGTGGCGCAAGACATTCTTAAACATGCCAAAAATTGGATCTCTCATGTCTAAGCTTTTATTTAGCTTAAACGTTAGATATATGTCTCTTGAATAAAAAAACATGATTTTATCGTTTAAACGACCTTAATCAAACCTTGCAGTTGTCATGTGATGAATTTGAATTCGGTAGTGTAAAATATTTTGTAATGAATATTCTCAAAGACATTTCTGGCTAGCATTTTGGTATTATTAGAGGCAAGTCTCCTCCGAGTATAAAAATATAAGAGTTTCCTTGACATAAAGGATTTCTGAATCTATAGTTCTAGGAAGATAAAGGCTTTGATAATGAGATACTGCATAAAATTTAGCCTTCCTTACAGACTGATCGATTTTCTAGTCTGTCAAGGTTAAATGACTGCGGAAAATATATTGTATGCTTTAGTGTCAAAACAGTTTTACCAGCTGAGAAAATGACGTAAGAGGAACTCTCTCAGTAATTGTTTGAATTGATTTCCTTTGTGCATTAAAATTCGGGATTTTCGATATTTTAAGAACCTTCGAGATTTATTTGGATTAAATTAAGCATAGTTAGGACCTAGCTGTTATGAGATTCTCAAAATCAGACTTTTTTTAAATAATCGTTTTCTACATATTACTCGCAATTTAAAAAGGTGAGTTGTTTATGAGTTGCTTGGTAATCTTAGAATTGGTGATATGTCGATTCGATTCTAAATACCAACATATAGGTTGCTTAATATAATTGGTAAGGCCATTTGGAATTTTTTCAGTAGAACCGTTTAAAAATGAATTCCATTTTATTTACAACCTTTCTAATGCCTTCTACCTACAATTTTAATTTGTTCATCAAGTATAAACTTTCAAGATCCAAGATTTCCTAAAAAACAGAACCAACCAAAAAATGGATTATTTTTGTTAAATAATAACTTAAATCATTATTATTACTTTTCCGACTATAACGAAGTTATATTGAATTAAAAAAATTTTGTTCCAGATTTTCACATTTCTCGATGAATTAGGTTACCAGGACCCCGAAACACCAATCAGAAAAATGTGGTGTTCGTCCTTCCCTCCTTCCAGTCGCACATTTTTATTATTTTTGTTTTGCCTTCCATTATCATAAATATTAATAGTTTTGGTCGAAATTTTGTACAAAGATAGATTTTAGTAATAATTAGTTTGTATTTTAACACGCTCATAAATATTTGTACAAAAAAAAGTGTCCAAGAAGTGCTTACGGGTTTTTCTTCTAATGCAACGGTGATCAATATGTGATCACAAAAATATAGGAGCAATAAATCCTTGCGGTGGAATGTCATGAATTGGTACCTGATTACCCACTTTATATGCTACAACTGCTTGTATATTGTAATGCGCTGTTTCAATACGAGATGCAAAATAATGGCTGGAATGTATAAAATTAAATAAATACTACGCTATAGCACAGTTCTAGTAACTACTTGGTATTTACGCTCAATTGTGGTAGTAAAAACATTTACATATTTTTATTTATTCAAGCCAATACCTCGTGAATGAACGTCTTCTTCTGAACATTGATAAACTGCATAGTAAACAGATATAATTCAAATCACAACCAACAGAAAGTACGGACTAAAAACAACCAATGATATATGGTAAAAGTAACAAGGCGAAAATATTATATAGGCAAGACATTTAAAAATCACACGGTGCGCTATTACAGGGCACGAGATTGCTCCATAATGCACAGGCTATTAATTTGACATGGTTCCTCTACCATCCTCCAATTCGGAGCAGGACCCGGGTTCTCCCGCTCTCTATCTTCCCCCAGTTTCCTCCCATCTTTATGCGCCCTATCTATCACTGAAATCATCTGGTTTTAAGAACCACGCCGCAAGGCCTGGTTAAAGTTTCATGCAACCTTGACCTCTTTGCATCTTTAAGTGATTCCTCCTGAAATCTATTTTGGGCTGAGAGCTCCCAGAGGAACCACCCTATTATTACCTGTCACCAGCATAGCCCAAGCAAGCGTTTCGGTTTCTTCAAACTGGTAAGAGCTTTCCATGCCCTCCTATGGATCTGATAAATTGGACTTCCTTTATTATGTCCTTAATTACTGCTGTTTGTTTACCCGGCCTATTCATCAAAGTTCCCCTGCAGTTGTTGTATTTGAGGGACAAGCAATATTTTTGCTTATGTCCGAATTTATATCTTGGCTTTCAGGACCGGGCTTAAAAGCCGATTTCCCTCCAGCCATAGTTTCCGGGGTTTTAAGAGTCACGGCCTCTATGTGTAACAACCGCTTGTGGTTGTTATGTTTTATTTAATCTAAATCTGTAATTGCGGTTGGAAATCCCAACAAGGTTCAATGTTTATCCACTGCGCTGCATAAAATCTCTTCCACTACACGTCATTCTTTCTTTGGCTTAATTTGTAATAGAAAATATATTTTTTTTTTTGGTAGAGTGTACCATTTAGCATTTTATACTTCTCCTTATTTTGGTCGGTTACTCGATTCGTTTTATCATTTTTTTTGTTTGATGGTATGTAATGACGTGTAGTGGTTGTCGTTTTGCTTCATCTGTTTTGTTTTGGTTAGCGCGTGGATTTTCCATGTAAATGGAATGTTCCAGTGATTAAATTAAATAGTATTGGTGTGTGCGAGTCGATTTTGGGTGATGTCGTATGTGTACGTCACCCGAAATTTATCGGTCGGGTTTTTTTTATATGAGTAAATAATTTTGGGTGGGGGAAAAATATTTTTTGTACGGGTCGGTATTATTTTTTTATTGGGAGAGTCTAGTTTTGAATTTTAAAAAGAAATGGTCTCATTTTTTAATTTTTTAGACGATAAGTCTGTGGTTTTTTTTTTTTTGGAAAAAGTCAAGCTGTGAGAATTAGAGACAATAGTCACGAATAAAAAAAATCTGTGGTTTAAATAAAAGTTGAAAAAAAAACAAAAAGTAGATTTATAGTGATTAAATTATGTCTAATAATAAAAAAATAAAACAATTTTTTTTGTGTTCATTTGAGAATTTATAAATTACCGTATGAACTTTGTTTATAAATATTTTTTTTATTTGATTATGTTTTTTTTTTGATAATTAATATTATTGTCTTAATTATACAATATACCTACTTAATTTTCTTATGTTAATAAAAGAGTGAAAAATGTACATAAAAAAAAAAAAAATTTTTTTTTGATATTAATAAATAAAATCAATTGGCGAATTGTGGGGAAGTGAATCGATACTCCTGTTTAAAACTGATATATTTTTCCCGTTGAGTGAGTTGATCTGGTTGAGTTTTCTGGTTGGATCTTGTGTAAAGATCTAGTGAGAAAAAAAAAACTAAACTATTATTGGTGTGCAGTTGTTGAGTGCGAACGTTATTAGATTCGTTCATTGTGAGCCTGAGGTGCTGTTGTTTTGTGGTGTACTGAATTCTTGGTTTGGTTTTTGAATTGGGTTTGTGGCAGCAACTCCGCCTATCGGAGTGGGGTTCGAGTTGAGGGGGCTGCTGGGATGGTATCCTGCGTCGGCGCTGATTGGCGATAGGTCGGACGGGCCTAAACATTTTTTGTTGTTCAGGTAAGGTGACCATTCGGTAAAAATAAATAAGAAACCGGTGGCACCGCGTGTTTTTTTTTTATATATTTTTTTTAAAAAAAATTTGTAATCTCCACACTTGACGGGGATTTTTTTTTTTGTTTTATTATTATATTCCTTATTATATATATATTATTTTTGCGGTTTACAGGTTCCGGGTGGCGTACCGTATGACGCCCACCCTAATCGATTTGCACCACGTTTTTTTTTTATTTTCTTTGATAACGTTTTTGGTTCAATTTTGTTCATTTCATTTTTTCCATTTCATTTACCGTTTTGTTGGTTTTTCATTCGTAATTACAGATTTTTCTATGATTTTCTTGCCTCAATTTTTTTTAGTGATGAGTGAATAAATAGTTCAGTGTGATCGCGTGAGGATGGGCGGCCTTATGCTGACCTAGGCCTTGAGCAGGGTCGCCGGAGTGGCACCGGCGTCCTTGTCGAACGCAAATGTTGTTTTTATGATTTTCTACCACTGTGGTCGTGGCACGGTAGGATAATTTTCTTGTCCCCTTCGTTTTATCTCTATGCGGTTTTCAAGCATAGTAATATGTCTGGTAACCCCCACGCCTAGCGGCGAGCTTCAGCCAGTGCAATACCGCAACCAGACCTCTATTGCTATGTTCTGTTAACAAAATCCCTTTTGGGGGATTTTGTTACAGTGGCGCCCAAAAGTGGGGGCGTATTAGAATACCATTTTAGTATCCATTGCTTGTCGTAAGAGGCGACTAAACGGTTGGAGGTCGGACTAACAACCACCTCCGTAAAAATTAGACATGTTTTCCATAGTTTTCTTAAATCTTCTTAATTTTTTTTTTCTTTTTGCTGATGTAATTGTTTATTTTGTTAGATCCGTTTCATTTTTTTTCCCTGTTCTTGAGGTACCGATTCTGGCACTCACTTCTACATCCGCTTTTTGCGTTCGAATTAGGGTGAGAGGTCAGATCGATTCTTTCAAGTTCAGGCAGTAAAGTTCAAATATCTTGTTTTCAAATTTTTTATTTTTTTTCTCTGTCTTTGAGAGTGGTGATTCCGGGATCCACTTCTACTTCTGCCTTTGGGGTATTCGACTTTAGAGTGCGATTTCGGATCATCAATCTTGAAAATGGATTTAGAACTTGTTTGTTTTCCTTTCTTCCGTGATGAATCAGTTACACCAGCGCAAAGATTTCGTTTATTCCGAAAACTTTTATTTTTCTAAAAATTTTTTTAATTTCTTTCATTTTTTTTTTTTTTGTTTGTAAATATTCAGACTGCCAGTGGTCGGGGCAAAACCACGATTAGAATACCATCACAGTAACCATTGCTTGTCGTAAGAGGCGACTAAACGGTTGGAGGTCGGATTAACAAACCGCCTCCGTAAAATTTTGACATGTTTTCAATAGTTTATTTTCTAATTCAAAAATTTTCATTAAATCCTTTTGCTGGTTTCATTGTTCCTTTAATTAAATCAGTTTTATATTCTTTTGTTGTCTCTGGCCTTTAAGTGCCGATTCTGACATTCATTCCTACATCCGCTTGTTGCGTTGAATTAGTGTGTAAGGTCAGATAGGTTCCCTGAAGTCAGAAAGTCGAGTTCAAGTGGTTTCTTTTATTTCTCTTTCTGTTTTTGGGAGTGGTGTCCGTAATCCACTACTACTTCTGCCTTTGTGGTATTTGACTTTAGAGTGAGATTTCGGCTCATCATTCTTGAAGGCACACGTAAAGCTCAACTTTGTTTTCTCTTTCCGTTTTGGGACAATTGCATCAGTAACTTGTCATTATTTCATTTCAAATATTTTTTTTTTCTTCCTCAGTTCAATTTCATTCTTTAGTTTTATTGGTAGTTATAGTTTTAGTTTATAGTTTAGTGCAGTGTTGCCATACAATTTCTAAGAAAATTATTTTGAGTGCAGTGTTGCCATATAGTTTAAAGTTTATTTCTTTATTTTATTTTTTTTGGGATTTAGTTTTAGTTTTTTCAGTTATGTTTATTATTAATTAGTTTTCCTAGTTCAGCTTAGGTATTTAAGTGAAATTTTTATGTATTTAATTTTACGTTAATGGGTAGGTTCAAATGAACTCCATTTATTACAAAATATTCCATATAAGACAAAAATTCTCTATCAAATCAAATTTTTCTATACGACACAATCCCTATAAGACAAATGATCTTTCATTTTTTTTTTGGTACTGAAATTTGGAACGATACAGAGAAGATTAGCATGGCTCCTGTGCAAGGATGACACGCAAGGTCGTGAAGCGTTCCACATTTTTGTTCTTTAGATAATTTTTTTTATTTAGTTTTCGGTGTCTGTTACTTTAGTTTGTAGGTTTATGGTTAGTACCATTTATTTAAAAATAAATTATACAACATTTTCTCTATTAGACGCAATTTCCCAATAAGACGAAATTTCCCTATATGACATAGTCTATATAATACAAATCAAACTTGTAAATATTTTTTTTTTCTTTTCTTTATTTTTTATCATTATTATTGGTTAATAGTTTCTTTCATTTATAAATTTATTTGGGTAATTAATTTTCTTATAATTAATTAGTAATTTAATTGGGGTTATTATTTAGATATATTTTTTATTCTCTTTCTTTTATATTAATTTTTTTTGATTACTTTAATATTTGGTTTTGTTAGTTTTATATATATTTTGAAATTTAATTTTTTTTCTTCCGCTTCTTCTCTGTGTAGCTTTTTGGAAAATGAGGTGTTTTTACTTTTCTCTGTGCCTGCAGTGATTACTTCTAATAATGGCAAACAATTCATATCTCACTTATTTAAAGATCTTTTAAAAAAATATAATGTTGATCATATACGTACTCCTATTTACTCTCCTCAAAGCAACGCTTCTGAGAGAGTTAATCGGACGTTACTGTCTCGTATTCGTTCTTATCTTGATGATCATTCACATAATGAATGGGATTGCCATCTTTCTGAAATCACTGCGGCATTGCGAAATGTTAGACACGACGTCACGAATTTTTCTCCTCACTATTTGGTCTTTGGTCAACACATGTCATTAAACGGTTCAGATTATGCTTTACGTAAACTTTTATCTCCTCAGGATGATAACGAAATACATGTGTTGTCCAAATCTAATAGATTAAATCTTATTCGTGATCAAATAACTCATTACCTGAAAGTTGCACATGAGAAATCAGCTGTTCGATATAATTTACGAAGTACCAATAGGAATTTCCTGCCTGATCAACCTGTGTTTGTCCGATCCTTCGCACAAAGTAGTGCTCCTGATAGATTTTCTGCAAAGTTAGCTGCTAAGTTTATTCCTGCTTTTATCACTGATAAAATCGGAACAGTCTCTTATAATATCAGAAATCTTGATGGAAAACCTTTGGGAGTTTATCATGCCAAGGATATACGATTGTGACAAATTATTAGTGAAATTTTTTTCTCCTTCCCTCTTACTTTCATGCCTGGCTTTGAGATCTTTTCTCGGGTGTGAGTCGTCCCCACGCTGTAACAACCGCTTGTGGTTGTTATGTTTTATTTAATCTAAATCTGTAATTGCGGTTGGAAATCCCAACAAGGTTCAATGTTTATCCACTGCGCTGCATAAAATCTCTTCCACTACACGTCATTCTTTCTTTGGCTTAATTTGTAATAGAAAATATATTTTTTTTTTTGGTAGAGTGTACCATTTAGCATTTTATACTTCTCCTTATTTTGGTCGGTTACTCGATTCGTTTTATCATTTTTTTTGTTTGATGGTATGTAATGACGTGTAGTGGTTGTCGTTTTGCTTCATCTGTTTTGTTTTGGTTAGCGCGTGGATTTTCCATGTAAATGGAATGTTCCAGTGATTAAATTAAATAGTATTGGTGTGTGCGAGTCGATTTTGGGTGATGTCGTATGTGTACGTCACCCGAAATTTATCGGTCGGGTTTTTTTTATATGAGTAAATAATTTTGGGTGGGGGAAAAATATTTTTTGTACGGGTCGGTATTATTTTTTTATTGGGAGAGTCTAGTTTTGAATTTTAAAAAGAAATGGTCTCATTTTTTAATTTTTTAGACGATAAGTCTGTGGTTTTTTTTTTTTTGGAAAAAGTCAAGCTGTGAGAATTAGAGACAATAGTCACGAATAAAAAAAATCTGTGGTTTAAATAAAAGTTGAAAAAAAAACAAAAAGTAGATTTATAGTGATTAAATTATGTCTAATAATAAAAAAATAAAACAATTTTTTTTGTGTTCATTTGAGAATTTATAAATTACCGTATGAACTTTGTTTATAAATATTTTTTTTATTTGATTATGTTTTTTTTTTGATAATTAATATTATTGTCTTAATTATACAATATACCTACTTAATTTTCTTATGTTAATAAAAGAGTGAAAAATGTACATAAAAAAAAAAAAAATTTTTTTTTGATATTAATAAATAAAATCAATTGGCGAATTGTGGGGAAGTGAATCGATACTCCTGTTTAAAACTGATATATTTTTCCCGTTGAGTGAGTTGATCTGGTTGAGTTTTCTGGTTGGATCTTGTGTAAAGATCTAGTGAGAAAAAAAAAACTAAACTATTATTGGTGTGCAGTTGTTGAGTGCGAACGTTATTAGATTCGTTCATTGTGAGCCTGAGGTGCTGTTGTTTTGTGGTGTACTGAATTCTTGGTTTGGTTTTTGAATTGGGTTTGTGGCAGCAACTCCGCCTATCGGAGTGGGGTTCGAGTTGAGGGGGCTGCTGGGATGGTATCCTGCGTCGGCGCTGATTGGCGATAGGTCGGACGGGCCTAAACATTTTTTGTTGTTCAGGTAAGGTGACCATTCGGTAAAAATAAATAAGAAACCGGTGGCACCGCGTGTTTTTTTTTTATATATTTTTTTTAAAAAAAATTTGTAATCTCCACACTTGACGGGGATTTTTTTTTTTGTTTTATTATTATATTCCTTATTATATATATATTATTTTTGCGGTTTACAGGTTCCGGGTGGCGTACCGTATGACGCCCACCCTAATCGATTTGCACCACGTTTTTTTTTTATTTTCTTTGATAACGTTTTTGGTTCAATTTTGTTCATTTCATTTTTTCCATTTCATTTACCGTTTTGTTGGTTTTTCATTCGTAATTACAGATTTTTCTATGATTTTCTTGCCTCAATTTTTTTTAGTGATGAGTGAATAAATAGTTCAGTGTGATCGCGTGAGGATGGGCGGCCTTATGCTGACCTAGGCCTTGAGCAGGGTCGCCGGAGTGGCACCGGCGTCCTTGTCGAACGCAAATGTTGTTTTTATGATTTTCTACCACTGTGGTCGTGGCACGGTAGGATAATTTTCTTGTCCCCTTCGTTTTATCTCTATGCGGTTTTCAAGCATAGTAATATGTCTGGTAACCCCCACGCCTAGCGGCGAGCTTCAGCCAGTGCAATACCGCAACCAGACCTCTATTGCTATGTTCTGTTAACAAAATCCCTTTTGGGGGATTTTGTTACATATGTTTTTATGTAAATCCTACTAATATAATTTTTGTGAAAGTGTGTTTGTTTGTTGCTCAATCACGCCAAAACGGCTCAACCGATTTTCATGAAACTTTCACAGTTAGATATGTTTTATGGCCGAGATTAACATAGGCTATGTGGGTCATATACCTATTTTTAAAACATGTTTTTTTTCAAAGTTTTCTAATAGGATTAAACGCCAAGTTATTTTATTTTTGAGAAGATGAGATGCGATAGCATCGAAGTTTTTGGTCAAACATTTTTGAATTTCTTCCAGATAATTCTTGGCACCAACGAAGTTAGTACCATTGTCACAATAGATGGTATGACACAATCCACGCCTGCTGGTGAACCTTCGGAGAGCACCCAGAAATGATTCTGTGGTCAAATTCATGCAAACTTCTACGTGTAGGGCATGAGTACAAAAGCAAATAAATATGCACAAATAAGTTTTGACTGGAATTGAACCTCTCCGGCGGAATGGGTGGACTTTGAACGGCCCACAGAAATCAACTCCAACGGTTTTAAATGGTAATATATGAACTACTCTCGCTTCAGGTAACTGCTCCATTATTTGCTGTGTCATCTGCGTACACACCTTTTGAACATCTTCTTGGCCACGTCCTTTCCTCTAATTACCCAGTAGTTTTGACGTACCAGGCTGAGTATATTTCATGATTATCTTGTTGAAATGGCTGCTATATTTCATGATTATCTTGTTCATTATTTCGTTCTCTGGAGCTTCTTGAATCGTAGTATTATGCACAAATAATGCCTCCTGTTATTCTGAGTATGCTTGATTGATTGGGCTAGTTTCCCTCCTCTCCTGATAGCCATATAGGACCATTCTACCATAGATTATATTCAGCTAACCCATTTGCCGTTTTACCTCGCGTTGCACAGTCTGCAGGGTTGTGTTTAGATGGTACGTGTCTCCACATGTCTCTCTTGTGAGCACCAATAATCTCGGCTGTTCTGTTAGCCACAAAGGTAGTTCAACACCTCGGCTGACTAGAAAGCCAGTCAAACAATATTTGCGAGTCTGTCCAGAGTGTAACAGACCCGATGGTCATATTTAACAACGCAGATATTTGTGTCACCAGTCTGCTGAGAAGCACGGCCCCCATTAGCTCCAGCCTGGGAACACTTACTTGCTTTAGAGGTACCACTTTGATCTTGGAACACAGGAATTTAGTGGTGTACCCTTCAGCCGATGGTGTCCTTGTATACACTGCTGCTGCATAGGCCCATTTACTGGCATCACAAAGCTTATGAATGCTTACTGTAGTTGATGTTCCTATCCATCTAGGAATTTTGAATTCAGGAGTTCTACTGATGTCTTCTCGAATTTCATTCCACGACTTGTTTATTTCCAGCGGAAGTTCTTCGTCCCAACCTATTTTTCGCAGCCATAAACTTTGGAATAGTATCTTTATCCTGATGACTATTGGAGATAATAATCCCAAAGGATCGAAGATACTACTTGAGTCTGACAACAGACTCCGTTTGGTGTGTGATGTTTTGTGATCTAATTTTACTTGAAAAAGAAATTGATCCGTATTTGGGTCCCAACCAATGCCCAATAACTTCATTGGTTCTGGATGATCTGATGAGATTTGATGAATGTTCCCAATATTTGAGTCCTTTATATTTATACTATCTCGAACGGTAGAATTATTATAAGACATTTTCCTCAGGTGGAACCCTCCACTGCTTAATAGTTTTAATATATCGTCTTTTAGTTTCAATAAATCAATCTCAGTTGGTGCACCAGTCATTAGGTCATATACGTACGTATCACATAAGATTGATCGGGACGCTTCTGCTGTTATATTTCTCCACAGATCTGATAATTCCTTCAAACATCTTGTTGCCATAAAGGATGCTGATCCTGTACCATAAGTTATGGTTTTCAATGCGAATGGACGAATGTTCTGTTGATCATCTCGCCAAAGAATTATTTGGTGTTTGGTATTATCTTAGCGAACCCATACCTGACGGTACATCTTCTCTATGTCCCCAGCCAACACGTAACGATGTAATCTAAAACGAATAATAATTTTAAATAAGCTTAAATAACCCGTAGTGGATTTTGCGGAAGCATCAAACACCACTCGTAACTTTGTGGTAGTATTCGGGCCCTTTATGATTCCATGATGGGGTAAGATATAACTCTTGCGAAGCAGTGCTGGCTGAATCTCAATCTTATTCATGTGATTGGTAATGCTGTAATAAATTTGCCATCCGATGTTCGATTGGTTGTAGATTCGAATATTGCTTCACATTTCTCCTCTTCTTCGGTATAGTTTTTTACGGGAACTTCATTAACACTTTTAACCTCTCAGAATCTTCGTAATGTTGCGTAGATATCTATCAATGTTGTGAATGATTTTGATTGATATGTCTCGTTGTCAGAGTTTCCACCTACAATCCATCCCAGTTTTGTGTGTTGAGCAACTAGTCTGGAAGAATCTACATAATTTCATAAGGCCATCTTCGAGGAAATGAAACATTATATCTGCTCCAAGCGATACATCGATTGATCCAGGTTTAAAGAATTCCGGATCAGCTAATTTAATGATTTTGAGACTTTTTATAGTTGTAACATTAACATCAATGGCAGGTAACGATGATGTAATATGTGGTATAATCAAAGCCTTCACTGTTATGACTGGGTACGAATTAAATCTGGATATAAAACTGAATGTTGTGCTTCCGTTTGATCTGCCCGCGCTAGTCTGTCCGATACCATAGATATCAATGTTCTTGCATTACCGCGGGCTAAACCCAATCTTTGCGTTAAATATTCTTTTATGAAAGATGATTGTGAGGCTGAAAAATGTTAATTAATGCAGTTTGGAGTATTGTCATTAATGTTGAATTTAGACAGATCTTTGTATTATTCGATTCGTTACTATCTAATTCGACATGCATGTTTGTAGTGTTGAGTACTTCTGACACAGGCGGTGAAGTCTTTGTTGAAAGACTGGTAGATTTTTGTTCTGCTTTGACGTGTAAGAGTGTTTGGTGTTTGCGAAAACGGACACTGCATCTGTCTTTCACTCTACATTCGTAAACACTATGATTTGGATGAAGGCAATTAAAGCATCTTTTGTTGCTAATGATAAATCCCTTACGTTCTTCGATCTTTAACGCCTTAAATTTCTCACAGTCGATTAACCTATGAACTTTACCGCAACATATACAACTATCAGTAGTGGTGGTGGCAGTAAAACTCTTTCTTGAGTTTGAAACTTCAGAACCTCGTGCTGAAACTAAAAAATATCGTTAATGGTAGGATATTAATTTTCTGATGTAGCCTGTGCCCATAAATTCTGTGTTTCACTATCTAATTTCGTTAACATTATATGAATGAGCCACGGATCTCTGGACTTAGCCCTTTCACCTATAGTGCTCTTAAGCCACGTACTACCTCATCGGAGGTATCTATTAGTTTCCTAATATTCGATGCAGAAGCCAAGTTCACCGATGGTTTGTCTAAAAATGTGCGTATAAATGAATTAATAGTATGGCGTTTGCGATCATAACTCTTCCGGAGTTTTTGGAAAGCCTCCATGTAATTTGCTTTCATTATTTTGAAGTGTTTCACCAATGCAGAAGCTTCACCTTTAAGCAAGCCCATGAGGTATTGAAATTTTTGAGAAGCAGTGATTGAATCCTTCTCATGTATGCTGGAGGAAAACAGGTCGAAAAAACTTTGCCACTCAGTATAATCCCCGGAGAAATAGGGAATCTGCAGTTTCGTCAGTTTTACACCAATAGATGCATTTCCAGCACATGTTGAATCATTATGCACGGTTCTGTTCGTGTCAGAAAGGTCGTTCTTTCTTATCCAACCATTTAACCCTGCGGCAATATTGTAATAGGATTCTTTAGCATCCATCAATTTAGAATCCTCTTCAAAATCCACTATTTAAGGCACTATTTAATAACAACAATTTTTGTTAAGCGATATAATTTATTCTAAAAATTGTTTTTTATTGATTTTAGTATATTTGGCTTTTACTTATCTGAATTAGCTTTATTTGTAGAACGTGTTCCCAGCACGTGTTAGTTCTGAGATTTAATGCCACATCCGGATCGAAGGACCATGGATACATTTATGATAATATTCTGGTTACAATACCAGCTGTTTCACGTTAAATGATTATTTGACAACTAGAGTAATTATAAAGCTAAGTACATATACATATTTTTAATTAATTATGAAAACTTTTAAATTAATTCTTTATTTATTTAGGTTATTTCGGATCCAAACAGTAATTGCATAAAAAGTTTCCGCGGGTAATGCTTAACCCTTTCAAACGCCATTTAAAATTGACTTTCTTCCAAAAATAAAATACGTAGCACAATTATGCACTGCTATGATATGGGATTGCTCATAAAACTGTAGTGTGAACATAAATACATAAGAGAACGATCGCACAAGAGAAATGAGACAAAAATTAAAAATTACGGTTGGTCGAAGCGATGAAAGTTGATGTACAATATATTGTACAAGGCGTTTGAGAGGGTTAACGAAATACAATACAACGGCATAGGCTATCCTCAGTATCGAAGCAGACGACCATAGGGCGGTGGGCGAACATCTAACGCATAAACATAAGAGATGAACGACAATAATTGGCCGTAGATAACAGTTGTGTAGTGCCTTATTTACCAATATTGACAAAAATATTCGATACACATATAAACGTTGAAACGTGTATTTCAGTACAGGCGATAAAGTATATTAACCAGTATAGAAACAAAGGTATAGTAGGCAATATTTAACGCGCAATAAGAAAATCATTTATAGCTGGGCGTTACGTCAGTAGCAATAAAGCAGCTTGGAGGATTCTGTAGTTGTCATTATCCGAAAGACATGACAGAGTTCTGCAACAGATTGATGAAGGAGAAGGCGCACGGCTTTTCTTAGACGCACTAGGGGTATTGGGAAGACTTTCTTGCTCAATTTGCTGCTGGCTGAAGTTCGTAAAGCCAAAAACATAGCCGTTGCAGTAGGTTCTAAAACTACCACTCAATTTAGCAAGCGAAGAAATACAAATGTGCAACATCAGTAAAAATCGCCCTGAATCGAACTCCGCAGGACATACGCGGTAACTCAAACCTAATGGGTGGTGTGGTGGGTAACTCTTCAATGACACGGAATCGAGTTAATATGCGGCCAAATTACTAAAAATAGGCCAAGGAGACAGGTGAATTCGATACCGATGCTGATGGTGAAATCTAATTCATGAGCAACTTTCGCAATTTTGCAAATTCAAATGAGGGATTCATTGCAAAAATTTTAAGAGCAAAAGAGTAATATTAAGGAACCCTAAAATGAAACGGTTGCTGCGAAATAAACAAAAAACCGTTAAATGTAATACGAGAAAAAAGGACTAAGTACTCTTCCTTGGATACGGTAATGAATGATGTCGATAGCACCTCATATCCTGTTGAATTTCTCAATTCACCGGATATATTTGGCGTACCCTCACACATAATTAATTTAAAAATGGGTGTACCAGTTTTTTTGATGCGCAATACCGATGTACCAAACATGTGTTATGGTACAATATTACTTATCACTCAACTTGACAGGAATGTCGTAAGAGCCACTATTAAGACCAGACAGCAAAAAAAGAGAGGGTTCTCATTCCACACATATCAATTATACGCAACAACCTACCATTTCAGTTCAAATATTTACAGCTTTCCTTGAAAATTACGTATGCGATGACCGTAAACAAATCAGAGGACAAACTTGCTTTTCTCATAGGCAGCTCTATATCATTTGCTCACGGGTCTCTGCAGCGCGCAACCTCCACGAACTAGCCGAAAACGAAAAATTACATATAGTTTATGGTAAGAAGTTTCGCAAGCGAATTAGTAAAAATTTCATTAAAATCTATTCAGAAAGGTGTTTTCGAGAATTTTCGGAGAATCGAGAATGTTGGAGACTACTACTGCTCTAGCGCAAGTAAATTCTTTAACTATTTTGTTTTTTAGTAGATCACAGATTGCCACAAAATATTTGGCGAATTTAAGAGGGGGCTACAAAAAACGGAACGGCAGTATAAGCTTGGGTCAAAATTTGTCTCGTGGTGGGATAATCATTGTTATGTGATATCCCATTTGATTGAATTGTGAATCAGCCTAGTTTAAATAATTTTTAATTTAGTGCAAAAAAGCGTTTCACGTTAACCTGTTTTTACACGACATGCACGTTCCCATACTTTAAACCAAAATCATGAAACAAGGACCATGTTAAACAGGTTTAGGTGGGTTACTTCTTTATTACCAACTAAAAACCATGAAAAATAATGGAGTTAATTAGTTTTGTTTGCTTTTTACTTTGCAATTGTAATAAAAAAAAAAAATCGTGTAAAAAGAACCGTGTAAAAACAGATTTAGTTGTATTTAGTTGGGAACTCCAAAAAAGAATTGAACGATACTACAAAAACAATTGCATTGTTTAAAAACCAAAAGAGTATTAGCTAATTCTTTATTTGGAACAAATGTTAGAAGCCACAACTATAATTTCTGATCAATTTGACCCCCATTTCAGTAAAAATTACTGTCCATTACTAATTAGTTGCAAGATGCTTGTTAGGTGGGACCCGTTGGAGGCCCTATCATTTTGTAGTGCATAGAGCCAAAAATAATGTAAATATGGTGCCGCATCTATGTTCTAAAACCACGTCTTAGACTAATTTATTTGATTACAAAAACTAATTTGGCGTTAATACCAAATTGTTTTTTGTTAATTAGTTTCATTTAAACTACGCTAAGCTTGGTATTCATGTACAAATTAACTATACAAATGTAACTATAAACAGTTGATTCACTATATACTAAAAAAAACACCATTACCAACCCATTTTACAACAAAAAATGAAATCATCATTTTTATAGTGGACGTTTTTTTTTTTTTATTTTATGATTTTATCTGTTTATCGTATAATGGTTTACAAATTAGTCATTTCATTTATATACGTACGTACATACATATTTTCATAACATTATTGACAAAACTTTAATTATAAAAACTAGCTATATATAATAGTTTTATATACATTTTAGTTGAAACATTAAAAATATCACGTTTGTTGTGATAAGAATCCGCTGATTCGTGCTAACAGTCGCGCTCACAATCATATCCAATATCGTTCGAGCAAAATAACTTCAAGTATGTAGAGTAAGGTATCGCTCGGATCAATGTTTATTTTTAATTTATTTTGCATTTGGAATTCGTAAATTATGGTATGCAAATTTATCTGCACATGTATACACATATATGGACGCTAAATTACATAGATAAAATGTAAGCTAATAATATGCTTAATCAGCATAATTTTATATTTATATTGTGGTTGATGTTGTTGCTAAATTTATCTTAAATATACATTTTAAAACAACGTTTGTAAGATAATGTGTATATAAGTACGTTAACTATATAACATATAAGAAGAAGTAGAAATTCACTTGCTTGAGTTTGAAAGATAATCATAAAATATTTATGCATTCGAAAATAGACTATAAGCTTTTGATGGATGGTGTATAACGGTCATTTGTAAATAATTCTCACAATATAAAGTAGTTTCCACTCACTATATACTACCAAAATGCGGCGAAAATCAAATCGATTTTCCTTGAAAAATTTTCCGCTATGCATTTGTTTGTATATGTATACATACGCTTGTGTTTGGCGCCTCTATAATTATACAAACGCACCTTAATATATAACAAACAAAATGATATCTTTTTGCGTCGGTGGGTGCTTTTACTCCCAAGGCTGTTTTTATGTAGTCCCACAAAAATATGCACAATATAAAAGTTGACTGTGTGAATTGTGATTCGTGTATTGGGATACCCATTATTTGTATATACCTTTAATCCTTTTTATACACTTTTACGTAAGCAGAAAAGTTTTAACCTTTAAGAAGCAAAATTTTGTACATTAATGATGATATAGGTTTGAAAGATATGATATTTTTATCGTAAACGGACTGTTTTTGCCCAAAATATATAGATGTAGGATAGATAAATCAATTGAAAATTAATAAATGCCGAGCTTTCGTATTTATACAAACTTTTTGGGGATATTTGATTTAATACTGCACATTTAGCATATATTAAATTTGGTTAACACACAGTTGGGGACCAAATATTTTGGGTGTTATGGTAATATGAAAGGAAAAAAAATCTTTCTAATCTAATCGACATCTGTTCATAATCATTTTAAACTTTCAAGCTTGTTATCACCAATAATGATTCATCAAATTTTTAAACGATTATTATATTTGCCTAGAAAGAGACTTTAAGTTCAAATATGAGAGGTTTTTGGCAGAAAGTAGTTTCAACCAGAAAACAGAAATATTTAACTAAAAATAGCGTTCGGGACCTCCTGTAATTGTTGTGCTAACGCGTGTTTAGATTGTTGGATTAAATCCATTAATTTTATTAGAAAATTAGATTTTTTTGAAAATCACTGTGTGTGAAAATCTGCAATTGTGCTCCGATTGCGATTCTTGATTTTAAAGTTTTTTTTTTCTCAAAATTTGATGATTTAAAGTAAAGTGGTTTTCAAAAAATTATGGAAAGCAAGAAAGGACCCAATAAATCAAAAAGGAGTGCTTTGTGAAAAAATCCATTAAATGATGGTGAACGTTTGATACTGTGTATAAACATTAGCACCGATGGGATTGAATGTTTGGAAAGGAACAGTCCAGAAGGTGGTCTAGATGTGAAGTTGCCTGGGGGAATCAAGTTGATACTATAAGTTATCAGCTCTGTATCTTGCAGCTTCCACAGGTGCTCGTGTTACCTCCCCGCGGTGACCACCGGGTAACTAGCTCATCTTTGTCTTTGAATGGATGGGTTAGGCTAAAACACGGCGCGAACCAAGTGGGCTGAGTTAAGGTGTTAATCGTACCGTGCTGAGAACCAACATGGCTGGGGCCCCAGCCTGAAAACTAGCTCAAAAGCGAAAAGTTGGAGCCCTCCTGGGTAGTGATGTGAACTCACACCACACAATATGGGAAAGTACGTGTACAAATGAGAGAGATGAATTACTCCTTGATTTTATTCTTAGTACTAACCTTCAAATATGTAATTTTGGGTGTAAACTCACTTTTATAACTAGAAACCCACAAGATGTGCTAGATATCTCGCTTATCTCAGATTTTATTAAGGATTGTTTGGGAAATTGGAAAGTGTCTGATGACATTCCTTTTCTGATCACTGCTATCTTCAGTATGAACTGGTTATAGAAACCACAAATGGAGCTATGTTTAGAAACAGGAGGAACACCGACTGAGATACCTTCAGAACCATTCTAGGTAATTCATGGCCAGGACCGGTTCCAAAACCCCCTGTATCTCCTCAGGAGATTGATGACTTAGTAGACCAGCTATCAGATGCTTTTTATTTAGCTATGTTGGGAGCTTCTCCTCTAGCTAGAGCTTTGGGTAAGCAAAGGCCACCTTGGTTGTCGAAACAGCTCCAAAGCTCTCGTCAAAAATGCAAAAGGCTTTTCAGGAAAGCCTAAAAAACAAGAATTGCTGCGGGTTGGGACTGCTATAAAGAAGTCCTCAGAACATACAAATATGAAATAAGAAGTGCCAAAGTAAGTGCCTGGAGGCTCTGTTGTGGTAAAATACAGGAGTTCTCGGAGGCTGCGAGGCTACGGAAAGTACTGGCTTCAAGTCCTATCATCCCGAGTTATCTCCAGCGACCGGATAGTTCTTGGACACAACTAGTACTGATAACCCACTTCCCGGAGTGCTCCGAACTGGCGCCTTAAATGCCGAATGCGTTTTTGGGTTCAGGCGTGTGCTACAACAACAAACATTGCTAGTAGTCTGCAATCGTTAAGGAACGACTGGGAAATGTAATGTATAGCGTCAAGTTACACAACTCTAACCGAATGATCCGTTCACACGCAAATCAAATGCGATCTCGACCGTTTCAAGAACCGTCAGCCTCATCTGATTCTGGATCGGAATTACCACTTGACATGCTTCTGGCTGAGTGTTCTACTGATTCAGGTACAAATCATTGACCCTCGAATTTGGTTTCACGTCGTGGAATCTTAATTAGTTCGTACTAGGTAGAGTGAGCAGCGAAATCACCAAATACCACCATTTGCTTGGCGCGCTGAATGACCGTGCTAGCAATGACGTTAGTGATATAATCATCGGACCTCGGTCGGGTACGCCTTACACGGATTTGAAGAAAGCGATTCTGGATAGATTGTGTGATTTGAAACAAACGCAGATTCACCGCCTCCTGCAAGGCCTTGAGAGGTCATCTCAATTGTCAACGATGAGATCAACAAAACCATCTGACTCAAAGGCGTTCCGATACGTGCTCAAGAGATTCTGGCACCCACAGCCGCTTCATTATCTGCAGCACAATTGGCTAAACTGGCACACCGCCTACTAGAAACAATGGCACAGGCCCAGGTAATGTCCGTCACTGTAAACCAAGCAACCGTGCAAAATAACGATTCACCATTATCTTACCAAATTGACGAAATTATTTGGCGCCTCGACATCATGGATCGGAAATACAACCGATCCAAGATCAATAGTAGGAGGCGGAGTCAGACACCTAGGAGAGACTCCTCACGTAATCGAGAGGCAACATCGGCAAGCGATAGTGGGCCGCGTTTGTGTTTTTTTCATTATAGGTTTGGTTATGATGCCCGCAATTGTAGGCCGAATTGCCCTAACTGGACAATCTTCAAGGAAAAAAACTAAATACAACGCCCCAAACGGCGACTTGCAACGGTAACACTAATAACTGTCGCCTTAAAATATACAACAAAACATCTAATCGTACATACCTAATAGGCACGGGCGCCGACTTATCAGTTATTCCAGTAGCAGCAGAAGACCGGCGGAAACACAACCCGGATTTTTACCTATGTATATGCCGCCAACGGTACACAGCTCAAGACATACGGCAATCAAGACATACGGGCCTCAGACGGCAATTTACGTGGACTTTCGTCATCGCGGAATTAACAATACCAATAATTGGGGCTGATTTTCTAAGTCGGTTGTTAGATCCGTTAACCTCGTTATTTTCTCTAGCGGCTAAAACTCACGAAGAGGCACCTACGGTTCGGGTAATTAGCTCCAGCGCGATCGATGACCGAATCACACCACTATTATCGAAATACAAAACCATAACACGCGAAACGCATGAATTTAGGCCAGTCCAACACCAAATTGCGCAACATATTCTAACGCGGGGGCTGCCGGTATTTGCAAAACCAAGACGTCAGAGCACAGAGAAACTGGCGATAGCGAAAAGGAAATTTGAGTATATGGTTCACCAAGGCTTCTGCAGGCGATCCGATTGCCCATGAGCCAGTCCACTGCACTTTGGGCCAAAGAAAAACGGTGACTGGCGACCGTGCGGAGACTATCGAGCGCTTAACAAGGTCACAGTGCCAGACCGGTACCCAATTCCCTACTTGCAAGATTTTACGCACCAGTTAGAAGGATCCACGGTCTTTTCAACCATCGATTTGGTTCGTGCCTATCACCAGATACTAATCGAAGACTTCGACGTCGCGAAGACGGCCATCTCCACTCCGTTTGGATTGTACGAGTTTACGCGTATGACGTTCGGGTTGAGAAATGCAGGAAATACGTTCCAACGCTTGATACATTCAGTTCTGCAAGGTTTGGAGTTTTGTTTTGTGTGTTTGGACGATATACTGGTGGCATCCAGCATCCAGGTCGACTGTGGATCACATGGAACACTTGAAAATTATCTTTAAGTAGTTAAACGAGGCAGGTTTAATGGCCAACACCGAAAATGTCATTTAATAAAGGATCGAATAAATTTTTTGGGGCACGAGGTCACGAAAGAGGGAATCAAACCACTTCCCGAGTGTGTCGCTGACATTTTAAAAATGACACTAGCAAAAACGGTTAATGAATTACGACGTTTTTTGGGTATCTTAAATTTTTATAGATCGTTCATGTGTTAATATATGCTGTTTAACCAGAATCCAGCTGAAGCATCTCTAAGGCGGTTCCGTCATTTGGATTTCATCGGCCAGTTCACCACTGATATTCAGCATGTGTTGCGATGCTCAAATGTTGTGGCGGACGCACTTTCACGGGTGGATAGCATCAGCATGCCCGAGTCCATTGACTACTGCGCAATAGCCAACGCGCAACGGACAGACGAAGAATTCAGCAAATTGCGAGAATCATCAACTGAGTTGAGATTCGAGGAACTTTCGATTTCTTTTGGTTCAGTAAAATCAATGTTTTGTTATATATCCTCAAGTAGGTTGCGCCCCTATATACCAATAGATTTTAGAAAAACAGTTTTTGAAGCAATACACAACCTATCGCATCCAGGTGTCCTAGCTTCTGTGAAGGCAATGCCAGATAAGTTCGCTTGGGTAGGCATCAAGAAGGATGTTAAATTAATGGCGCAGTGCTGCCTAGCTTGCCAGCGCTCAAAAGTAGCAAAGTATACGAAAAGCCCGTTGGGAATCTACAATCCGGTAACCCAACGATTTGCAGAGGTTCATTTGGACATCATTGGTCCACAGCCAGTTTCCGAAGAATAAAGGTATTGTGTCACTCTGATCGACCGATTTATTAGATGAACTGAAGTAGTTTCAGTCCCAAATATCAAAGCGGAGACCGTCGCCGAAGCAGTATTCAGCAACGCTCCTTTCGGAGTGCCGTCCGCAATAGTGACGGACCAGGGAGCCCAGTTTGAATCCGAGCTGTTTGCGGAATTCGCCAAATTACTGGGTTTTGAACATAAGAGGACTACTGCATATAATCCGAAGTGCAACGGGTTTGTAGAAATATGGCATAGGACTTTAAAGGCAGCAATAATGTGCCATGGCAAGAGCGAGTGGACGCATGTTTTACCGACTGTGCTATTAGGTCTGCGCACAACCTATTGTGAAGATATGAAGACCACGTCGGCCGAATTCGTTTTCGGTCAACAAATTCGCGTCCCAAGCCAGTTGCTGATGGAGAAACAATGCATCACGAACCAGCCCGATTTCGTTAAAGAATTGCGGGAACATTTCGACAACATTCGTCCGACTCCACCCTCACGTCACTGCAACCAGAGAGTGTTTGTTTCGCAGGAACTGAATACATGGACATACGTATTTGTACGAACGGATTCGAGTAAAAGATCATTGCAGCCTCCTTACGAGGGTCCATTTCGCGTTGTCAATCGGAACGAAAAGTCGTTCATCTTGGACATCAAAGGAAAACTCGGAGAAATATTAATCAACAGGTTAAAACCCTGTTTCACGGAGGCCAACCCAATCGAGGCACCACCAACTGGCAACTATCAAAGAATTGATGTCGCAGAACCAACGGAGAAATGTTCGGACAATGCGCGCACCACCAACGATTCAATCCGGAAATACAACCATCCACCGGCAGTAAACCAACCGGTGCTGTTAACAGAACAAAATCATGTTTGAAGACAACAGTTTCAACCACAATTATGCCCAAAAGAACGGTGGCGAAAGCAGGAAGACATACTAAAGTGCCAGCACGTTTCGCGTTTTCGCTCATCGATGATACACTCTTAAGGGGGTAATGTGGCGTTCACTATACGTACCTTCACTTCATTGCGCAAGTCTCCATCTGAACGACGAGTACGAACCTTAGGTAGTTTGGTGAATTTTAGAAATGTTGGTTTTCGTCATCACGATTGCCGCGAAGAAACAATCGCGGATATATAATGCAAATAAAAAAATTATCGCAACCGGTTTTTTCGACGAGGCACAACGTAGTACATTGTAATTGCCCAACAATTGGGAGTAAATAAACTAAAACCTTAAGAAAAATTAAGATCTAAATAAACAAATAAAAATAGTTAATTCAAATTAAAAGAACTAGTTTATGTTGATCTGGTAAATGATTATTTTTATGGGCAATCCGCCAAAGGAACACCACAAACCTTCGAAATTGAAGGGTTTTTAAAAATTTGGCCATAATCATCCGATGATTCATCCGATCCAAACATCGGCAAAACAATAATTGTTGTGATCATCATGACGAAACGAGTTTTCTGCACCCAGTCTAGCCTAACGTGGACGTCAGGCTCGGCTGAGTGCAACGTATAATTCAAAAGATGACAGATTGTTGATTTTGCATACAGATGATTCATTAACCGATTCACATAGCTGTGGATTGACCTTAGATTATATACTCAAAAGTTGAGATTTCCGTAAATATAAAATTGAAAGGTTTTATGGACATGTTTTCCAACGAAATAATTTACAAACATATTTTTAATAATAGTTGTAGCACATATTTTCAAAACCACATAAATATATGTCAAGGTATTCGCCTAACGCTTAACTAATATCGCATGATGCACACACATATACGGATAAAGCAAACAACTTTGTAACAAAAAAACATAATTTCCGTTTGAGGACATATACATGATAAAAATAGCCATAACTAAATTATACTATTTAGAAGTGAATGCACATACATTTTGAGTCATCATATATACCTACCTACTCGTATATAAAATCTAATATTTTCTAATAAACGATTGTTATAAACTTTTCTTGTGAAATCCGCACACAAGCAAGGCATTTTATACAAAATAAATAATTCGGTCGATCGAACAAAAAAAAAAAAAAAACGTCACAACTTATGAACAGTCTTAATCTATGTATTTTTCTCTATTTTTTCTGATAAATTTATTCAAATTTTATTAAATAAATTTTATGTTATGCTTGTATTCAAGGCTAAATTATTTTAATAATAGCGTTTGTAATAAAAAAAAATTATTTGCTGTCGTAAAAATGTGTGTACATATACGAACTATCTGGATATAGAAAAGCTTTTTTTTTTTTTGTTTGACTGTACTTTATTATTACAGAACTGCGACTTTACATTTTTCATGCGCGACTCCAAAAATATATCCTTCGGCCGCCCTTGACCTTAATTACGATGATTTTCATATTCCAATCCAACGTCGTGTTGTTTTATACCAAACCGAACCAATTTTCGAAATTATATAACACAAACACATATACAAACACGTAAACATAAAGTATTGATTACCGTTTAAATATTTTCCGTTTTAAATACACAAACATTTTCCAAAAAAAAAAAAAATCCTTCAATGCCGATTTCCTTTAGTTTTTTTACCTTGATAAATAAGAACATTTTGATTAACATACTTGTCGTATATAACCGTAAATATTCTTGTGTATTTACAGAAAAGCTGGAAATGAAAAATTCTTTCCTATTTATACAATTAAACATTTTTTTGGTATATAAGCTTTCTTGTGCTTTTTCATTCGTTCGTGTGATTGTATGGGTGAGCCGTCCGTTTCCTTGGCAACACGGTAATGCGGCCTATTTTTGATTGTTTTTTTTTTTTTAATTTTTTTTTATTGATCAACGAGTGGAAATTTTTATTTTCGGTTTTTCTGCTTCGGGTGAGAAAATGACTGGCAAATTATATTTGGGTCGAATGAAATAAGTTTAGATTATTTTGTTGAAAGCATTAAAAACATCATTTTACTTAACATTATTGACATCTATACGGTATAAAATGAAATGAATTTTTATTTTTTCGATTAATACAAAATCCGACAGATACCGTTGTAATAAATATTAAAGGTTTGTTTCAATGCTATTTTATTTATGTATTTTTATTTGTATTTTGTGGTTGAATTTAGATGGCAGCACAATTTTTTGGCGAGTTTAATTTTTTTTTTGTTTTGGCTGACATCTATATGAATTGTTTGAGAAGTAATATTACATTTTATAAAATTTCTCGACAGATGTAGATTAATGCAATGCGATTTAATTATTTACAGTTGAGATAAACAAATTGTGACTCAAACTGTTTGTTGAGCAACTTTAAGATAGAATTTTCTATTAAAATTGGTTTAGTTAGTTTTTTGAAGTGGCTTAGTTTTACTTTTTTATTAGACGATTTTATTATAAAGTGTTACATGGTTTTTGAAGTTTATATATCGACGCTAATTTAATAAAAGGGCCTAAGCGACAACACGTAAATTGTGAACTATAGAAACGAAATACTGTGTAGGGTATATTTACAACAAAGCAGGATCAGCAAATATGTTTTTAAATTATTTAACGTCATAAAGAAGTATTTTAAAACACATAAACTTTTACTAAAACTAACTCCAAACCTTTTTTCATCATCTGATTACAATCGGTGATGAAGATGAATACGTCGCCCCTGGTGAGTGTGCACACTTATTCTCTGTGTTGGTTCTTTGATTAGATTTTCCAGAAAATGGCTGAGTTTCCCAATTTTAGTACTTGCATACAGTTCTGTGTTGCTGTAGTAGTGGTACCTGTTTTCGTACTGATTATATTTCCTAACTTGCCCTGTCCCGTGCCTGAGAATGTTTCTTTCTAAACTTTCGAGTTTTATGGAGCTGGTGGGTGATTTTGTAAACCACGACTTGAAAGAAACCGTAGGTTAATATGGCTCTAATTAGTTGGCTATACATAAATAATTTCCTTTGTTCGTTGAGGTAAATCTAGTTTAGTGTTTACAGGCTGCTCTGGCTTTTCTATGGTTTTTTGACCATTTAGGTTAAAATTGAGCTTGTTTGTGAAGTGTACTCCTAAGTATTTTACTGAGTCTGTTATTTCTACTAGTTTTCCATTAATCAGAAGCTTTGCTTTTCGACTTTTTGCCACTTCTGCTTTAATGCACCTGCCATAAGGTGATCTAAAAATTATGAATTTTAGTCTATATCTCTCTGTAGCTTTTTGGTTGCGTTGTCTGGGCAAAGGGGATGACGCGAATATTATTGTGTCATCTGCGTAAAGGATTATTTTCGTTTCTCTCGTCAAGGCCATCTTTACCATGGGGTTATAAGAACTGCAGCCCTAGGGCGCCGCATTATTAGGGCGCCACCAAATGTCCAAAACCTAGTCAAAACTTCAAAGGGAATGCAAACCGTTTTATTATAATACAATTTTTCTATTCGTTGCTTGAAATGCACGAGTCGCGATAGTTATTTTATGCATTGACGGACGACTGGTAAAGTTGAAAAAGCGCCTTAAGCGGACAATAGTAAACTACGAGACTTCTAATAACAAATATTTGCTATATGAAGTTATATGGAAATAGTGTCTATTTAATTTGAATTGTTATTTATTAAAAGTGTGATGGTTAGAAAAACTAGTTAATCTATTATGTAGTTTAAAGTGTGATTTTTGTATATTTGATTCATTTGGTATCACTTTTTCATTTTAGATGCCAAAAATTTTTGCTGAAATATTGCATACATTTGATATTAAGCTACTTGATACTAAAAACTTAACTGTTTTAAAAATATTAATTTTAGTTTGGAAAAGGATTAGTGAATCAAAGATGTATTTATAGTGAATTTAACATTAAATTTCTGGAATTTTTAAGCACGGTTTTCGAGCATTTAAAACGATAAAACTGTTCCAATTGAATCAAATATACAAAAAACACACTTGGAACTACATAATAGACTAACTAAGTTTTCCAACCATCACACTTTTTAAAAATAACTATTCAAATTAAATAGACAACATTTCCATATAACTTCAGATAGCAAATTTTTGTTATTAAAAGTCTCGTAGTTCACTATTGTCCACTAGAGCAAACCATACCAGTAAACCATCCCAAATTTAAAAACTTGTTTCCTGCTAGAGGTATCAATCATCGAAATCGGAGCACATTTGCAGATTTTTGAATTTTATGGCTATGAATTTGTGGGCTGTAGTTCAGTTGATTTTAAAAAAAATTGAATTTTCCACGGAACGTGTAGAAATGTTTGACCGATCGAAATGGCCGTTTGTATGACAATTACAGGTCTCAACGCCTATTGATAAAGGTATCAATCATCGAAATCGGAGCACATTTGCAGATTATCGAATTTTGTGGCTCTGAATTTGTGAGCTATAGTTCAGTTGATTTTCAAAAAATTGAATTTTCCACGGAACGCGTAGAAATGTTTGACCGGTCGAAATGGCCGTTTATATGACAATTACAGGTCTCAACGCCTATTGATAGAGGTATAAATGATTGAAATCGGAGCATATTTGGAGATTTTCGATTTTTGTGGCTCTGAATTTGTGGGCTATAGTTCAGTTGATTTTCAAAAAAATTGAATTTTCCATGGAACGTGTAGAAATATTCGACCGATCCAAATTGCCGTTTGTATGAGAATTACAGGTCTCAACCCCTATTGATAGAGGTATCAATCACCGAAATCGGAGCACATTTGAAGATTTTCGATTTTTGTGGCTCTGAATTTGTGGGCTATAGTTCAGTTGATTTTCAAAAAAATTGAATTTTCCACGGAACGTATAGAAATATTCGACCGATCCAAATGGCCGTTTGTATGACAATTACAGGCCTCAACGCCTATTGATAAAGGTATAAATGATCGAAATCGGATCAAATTTGAAGATTTTCGATTTTTGTGGCTCTAAATTTGCGGGCTATAGTTCAATTGATTTTCAAAAAAATTGAATTTTCCACGGAACGTGTAGAAATATTCGACCGATCCAAATTGCCGTTTGTATGACAATTACAGGTCTCAACCCCTATTGATAGAGGTATCAATAATCGAAATCGGAGCACATTTGCAGATTTTCGATTTTTGTGGCTCTGAATTTGTGAGCTATAGTTCAATTGATTTTCAAAAAAATTGAATTTTCCACGGAACGTATAGAAATATTCGACCGATCCAAATGGCCGTTTGTATGACAATTACAGGTCTTAACCCCTATTGATAGAGGTATCAATCACCGAAATCGGAGCACATTTGAAGATTTTCGATTATTGTGGCTCTGAATTTGTGAGCTATAGTTCAATTGATTTTCAAAAAAATTGAATTTTCCACGGAACGTATAGAAATATTCGACCGATCCAAATGGCCGTTTGTATGACAATTACAGGTCTCAACCCCTATTGATAGAGGTATCAATCACCGAAATCGGAGCACATTTGAAGATTTTCGATTTTTGTGGCTCTGAATTTGTGGGCTATAGTTCAATTGATTTTCAAAAAAATTGAATTTTCCACGGAACGTATAGAAATATTCGACCGATCCAAATTGCCGTTTGTATGACAATTACAGGTCTCAACGCCTATTGATAGAGGTATCAATCATCGAAATCGGAGCACATTTGAAGATTTTCGAATTTTGTGGCTCTGAATTTGTGGGCTATAGTTCAGTTGATTTTCAAAAAAATTGAATTTTCCAGGGAACGCGTAGAAATGTTTTACCGGTCGACCGTTTGTATGACAATTACAGGGCTCAACGCCTATTGATAGAGGTACCAATCATCGAAATCGGAGGACATTTGCAGATTTTCGATTTTTGTGGCTCTGAATTTGTGGGCTATAGTTCAGTTGATTTCCAAAAAAATTGAATTTTCCACGGAACGTGTAGAAATATTCGACCGATCCAAATGGCCGTTTGTATGACAATTACAGGGCTCAACGCCTATTGATAGAGATACCAATCATCGAAATCGGAGGACATTTGCAGATTTTCGATTTTTGTGGCTCTGAATTTGTGGGCTATAGTTCAGTTGATTTCCAAAAAAATTGAATTTTCCACGAAACGTGTAGAAATATTCGACCGATCCAAATGGCCGTTTGTATGACAATTACAGGTCTCAACGCCTATTGATAGAGGTATCAATCATCGAAATCGGAGCACATTTGCAGATTTTCGAATTTTGTGGCTCTGAATTTGTGGGCTATAGTTCAGTTGATTTTAAAATAAATTGAATTTTCCACGGAACGCGTAGAAATGTTTGACCGGTCGAAGTGGCCGTTTGTATGACAATTACAGGTCTCAACGCCTATTGATAGAGGTATAAATGATCGAAATCGGAGAACATTTGCAGATTTTCGATTTTTGTGGCTCTGAATTTGTGGGCTATAGTTCAGTTGATTTTCAAAAAAATTTAATTTTCCACGAAACGTGTAGAAATATTCGACCGATCCAAATGGCCGTTTGTATGACAAATGCAGGTCTCAACGCCTATTGATAGAGGTATCAATCATCGAAATCGGAGCACATTTGAAGATTTTCGAATTTTGTGGCTCTGAATTTGTGAGCTATAGTTCAGTTGATTTTCAAAAAAACTAAATTTTCCACGGAACGTGTAGAAATATTCGACCGATCCAAATTGCCGTTTGTATGACAATTACAGGTCTCAACTCCTATTGTTAGAGGTATCAATCATCGAAATCGGAGCACATTTGCAGATTTTCGATTTTTGTTTCTCTGAATTTGTGGGCTATAGTTCAGTTGATTTTCAAAAAAATTTAATGTTCCACGAAACGTGTAGAAATATTCGACCGATCCAAATGGCCGTTTGTATGACAAATGCAGGTCTCAACGCCTATTGATAGAGGTATCAATCATCGAAATCGAAGCACATTTGCAGATTTTCGAATTTTGTGGCTCTGAATTTTGTGGGCTATAGTTCAGTTGATTTTCAAAAAAATTGAATTTTCCACGGAACGTGTAGAAATATTCGACCGATCCAAATGGCCGTTTGTATGACAATTACAGGGCTCAACGCCTATTGATAGAGATACCAATCATCGAAATCGGAGGACATTTGCAGATTTTCGATTTTTGTGGCTCTGAATTTGTGGGCTATAGTTAAGTTGATTTCCAAAAAAATTGAATTTTCCACGAAACGTGTAGAAATATTCGACCGATCCAAATGGCCGTTTGTATGACAATTACAGGTCTCAACGCCTATTGATAGAGGTACAAATCATCGAAATCGGAGGACATTTGCAGATTTTCGATTTTTGTGGCTCTGAATTTGTGGGCTATAGTTCAGTTGATTTCCAAAAAAATTGAATTTTCCACGAAACGTGTAGAAATATTCGACCGATCCAAATGGCCGTTTGTATGACAATTACAGGTCTCAACGCCTATTGATAGAGGTATAAATGATCGAAATCGGAGCACATTTGCAGATTTTCGAATTTTGTGGCTCTGAATTTGTGGGCTATAGTTCAGTTGATTTTAAAATAAATTGAATTTTCCACGGAACGCGTAGAAATGTTTGACCGGTCGAAGTGGCCGTTTGTATGACAATTACAGGTCTCAACGCCTATTGATAGAGGTATAAATGATCGAAATCGGAGAACATTTGCAGATTTTCGATTTTTGTGGCTCTGAATTTGTGGGCTATAGTTCAGTTGATTTTCAAAAAAATTTAATTTTCCACGAAACGTGTAGAAATATTCGACCGATCCAAATGGCCGTTTGTATGACAAATGCAGGTCTCAACGCCTATTGATAGAGGTATCAATCATCGAAATCGGAGCACATTTGAAGATTTTCGAATTTTGTGGCTCTGAATTTGTGAGCTATAGTTCAGTTGATTTTCAAAAAAACTAAATTTTCCACGGAACGTGTAGAAATATTCGACCGATCCAAATGGCCGTTTGTATGACAATTACAGGTCTCAACGCCTATTGATAGAGGTACAAATCATCGAAATCGGAGGACATTTGCAGATTTTCGATTTTTGTGGCTCTGAATTTGTGGGCTATAGTTCAGTTGATTTCCAAAAAAATTGAATTTTCCACGAAACGTGTAGAAATATTCGACCGATCCAAATGGCCGTTTGTATGACAATTACAGGTCTCAACGCCTATTGATAGAGGTATAAATGATCGAAATCGGAGAACATTTGCAGATTTTCGATTTTTGTGGCTCTGAATTTGTGGGCTATAGTTCAGTTGATTTTCAAAAAAATTTAATTTTCCACGAAACGTGTAGAAATATTCGACCGATCCAAATGGCCGTTTGTATGACAAATGCAGGTCTCAACGCCTATTGATAGAGGTATCAATCATCGAAATCGGAGCACATTTGAAGATTTTCGAATTTTGTGGCTCTGAATTTGTGAGCTATAGTTCAGTTGATTTTCAAAAAAACTAAATTTTCCACGGAACGTGTAGAAATATTCGACCGATCCAAATTGCCGTTTGTATGACAATTACAGGTCTCAACTCCTATTGTTAGAGGTATCAATCATCGAAATCGGAGCACATTTGCAGATTTTCGATTTTTGTTTCTCTGAATTTGTGGGCTATAGTTCAGTTGATTTTCAAAAAAATTTAATGTTCCACGAAACGTGTAGAAATATTCGACCGATCCAAATGGCCGTTTGTATGACAAATGCAGGTCTCAACGCCTATTGATAGAGGTATCAATCATCGAAATCGAAGCACATTTGCAGATTTTCGAATTTTGTGGCTCTGAATTTTGTGGGCTATAGTTCAGTTGATTTTCAAAAAAATTGAATTTTCCACGGAACGTGTAGAAATATTCGACCGATCCAAATGGCCGTTTGTATGACAATTACAGGGCTCAACGCCTATTGATAGAGATACCAATCATCGAAATCGGAGGACATTTGCAGATTTTCGATTTTTGTGGCTCTGAATTTGTGGGCTATAGTTAAGTTGATTTCCAAAAAAATTGAATTTTCCACGAAACGTGTAGAAATATTCGACCGATCCAAATGGCCGTTTGTATGACAATTACAGGTCTCAACGCCTATTGATAGAGGTACAAATCATCGAAATCGGAGGACATTTGCAGATTTTCGATTTTTGTGGCTCTGAATTTGTGGGCTATAGTTCAGTTGATTTTCAAAAAAATTTAATTTTCCACGAAACGTGTAGAAATATTCGACCGATCCAAATGGCCGTTTGTATGACAAATGCAGGTCTCAACGCCTATTGATAGAGGTATCAATCATCGAAATCGAAGCACATTTGCAGATTTTCGAATTTTGTGGCTCTGAATTTTGTGGGCTATAGTTCAGTTGATTTTCAAAAAAATTGAATTTTCCACGGAACGTGTAGAAATATTCGACCGATCCAAATGGCCGTTTGTATGACAATTACAGGGCTCAACGCCTATTGATAGAGATACCAATCATCGAAATCGGAGGACATTTGCAGATTTTCGATTTTTGTGGCTCTGAATTTGTGGGCTATAGTTCAGTTGATTTCCAAAAAAATTGAATTTTCCACGAAACGTGTAGAAATATTCGACCGATCCAAATGGCCGTTTGTATGACAATTACAGGTCTCAACGCCTATTGATAGAGGTATCAATCATCGAAATCGGAGCACATTTGCAGATTTTCGAATTTTGTGGCTCTGAATTTGTGGGCTATAGTTCAGTTGATTTTAAAATAAATTGAATTTTCCACGGAACGCGTAGAAATGTTTGACCGGTCGAAATGGCCGTTTGTATGACAATTACAGGTCTCAACGCCTATTGATAGAGGTATAAATGATCGAAATCGGAGAACATTTGCAGATTTTCGATTTTTGTGGCTCTGAATTTGTGGGCTATAGTTCAGTTGATTTTCAAAAAAATTTAATTTTCCACGAAACGTGTAGAAATATTCGACCGATCCAAATGGCCGTTTGTATGACAAATGCAGGTCTCAACGCCTATTGATAGAGGTATCAATCATCGAAATCGGAGCACATTTGAAGATTTTCGAATTTTGTGGCTCTGAATTTGTGAGCTATAGTTCAGTTGATTTTCAAAAAAACTAAATTTTCCACGGAACGTGTAGAAATATTCGACCGATCCAAATTGCCGTTTGTATGACAATTACAGGTCTCAACCCCTATTGTTAGAGGTATCAATCATCGAAATCGGAGCACATTTGCAGATTTTCGATTTTTGTTTCTCTGAATTTGTGGGCTATAGTTCAGTTGATTTTCAAAAAAATTTAATGTTCCACGAAACGTGTAGAAATATTCGACCGATCCAAATGGCCGTTTGTATGACAAATGCAGGTCTCAACGCCTATTGATAGAGGTATCAATCATCGAAATCGAAGCACATTTGCAGATTTTCGAATTTTGTGGCTCTGAATTTTGTGGGCTATAGTTCAGTTGATTTTCAAAAAAATTGAATTTTCCACGGAACGTGTAGAAATATTCGACCGATCCAAATGGCCGTTTGTATGACAATTACAGGGCTCAACGCCTATTGATAGAGATACCAATCATCGAAATCGGAGGACATTTGCAGATTTTCGATTTTTGTGGCTCTGAATTTGTGGGCTATAGTTAAGTTGATTTCCAAAAAAATTGAATTTTCCACGAAACGTGTAGAAATATTCGACCGATCCAAATGGCCGTTTGTATGACAATTACAGGTCTCAACGCCTATTGATAGAGGTATCAATCATCGAAATCGGAGCACATTTGCAGATTTTCGAATTTTGTGGCTCTGAATTTGTGGGCTATAGTTCAGTTGATTTTAAAATAAATTGAATTTTCCACGGAACGCGTAGAAATGTTTGACCGGTCGAAGTGGCCGTTTGTATGACAATTACAGGTCTCAACGCCTATTGATAGAGGTATAAATGATCGAAATCGGAGAACATTTGCAGATTTTCGATTTTTGTGGCTCTGAATTTGTGGGCTATAGTTCAGTTGATTTTCAAAAAAATTTAATTTTCCACGAAACGTGTAGAAATATTCGACCGATCCAAATGGCCGTTTGTATGACAAATGCAGGTCTCAACGCCTATTGATAGAGGTATCAATCATCGAAATCGGAGCACATTTGAAGATTTTCGAATTTTGTGGCTCTGAATTTGTGAGCTATAGTTCAGTTGATTTTCAAAAAAACTAAATTTTCCACGGAACGTGTAGAAATATTCGACCGATCCAAATTGCCGTTTGTATGACAATTACAGGTCTCAACTCCTATTGTTAGAGGTATCAATCATCGAAATCGGAGCACATTTGCAGATTTTCGATTTTTGTTTCTCTGAATTTGTGGGCTATAGTTCAGTTGATTTTCAAAAAAATTTAATGTTCCACGAAACGTGTAGAAATATTCGACCGATCCAAATGGCCGTTTGTATGACAAATGCAGGTCTCAACGCCTATTGATAGAGGTATCAATCATCGAAATCGAAGCACATTTGCAGATTTTCGAATTTTGTGGCTCTGAATTTTGTGGGCTATAGTTCAGTTGATTTTCAAAAAAATTGAATTTTCCACGGAACGTGTAGAAATATTCGACCGATCCAAATGGCCGTTTGTATGACAATTACAGGGCTCAACGCCTATTGATAGAGATACCAATCATCGAAATCGGAGGACATTTGCAGATTTTCGATTTTTGTGGCTCTGAATTTGTGGGCTATAGTTAAGTTGATTTCCAAAAAAATTGAATTTTCCACGAAACGTGTAGAAATATTCGACCGATCCAAATGGCCGTTTGTATGACAATTACAGGTCTCAACGCCTATTGATAGAGGTACAAATCATCGAAATCGGAGGACATTTGCAGATTTTCGAATTTTGTGGCTCTGAATTTTGTGGGCTATAGTTCAGTTGATTTTCAAAAAAATTGAATTTTCCACGGAACGTGTAGAAATATTCGACCGATCCAAATGGCCGTTTGTATGACAATTACAGGGCTCAACGCCTATTGATAGAGATACCAATCATCGAAATCGGTGGACATTTGCAGATTTTCGATTTTTGTGGCTCTGAATTTGTGGGCTATAGTTCAGTTGATTTCCAAAAAAATTGAATTTTCCACGAAACGTGTAGAAATATTCGACCGATCCAAATGGCCGTTTGTATGACAATTACAGGTCTCAACGCCTATTGATAGAGGTATCAATCATCGAAATCGGAGCACATTTGCAGATTTTCGAATTTTGTGGCTCTGAATTTGTGGGCTATAGTTCAGTTGATTTTAAAATAAATTGAATTTTCCACGGAACGCGTAGAAATGTTTGACCGGTCGAAATGGCCGTTTGTATGACAATTACAGGTCTCAACGCCTATTGATAGAGGTATAAATGATCGAAATCGGAGAACATTTGCAGATTTTCGATTTTTGTGGCTCTGAATTTGTGGGCTATAGTTCAGTTGATTTTCAAAAAAATTTAATTTTCCACGAAACGTGTAGAAATATTCGACCGATCCAAATGGCCGTTTGTATGACAAATGCAGGTCTCAACGCCTATTGATAGAGGTATCAATCATCGAAATCGGAGCACATTTGAAGATTTTCGAATTTTGTGGCTCTGAATTTGTGAGCTATAGTTCAGTTGATTTTCAAAAAAACTAAATTTTCCACGGAACGTGTAGAAATATTCGACCGATCCAAATTGCCGTTTGTATGACAATTACAGGTCTCAACCCCTATTGTTAGAGGTATCAATCATCGAAATCGGAGCACATTTGCAGATTTTCGATTTTTGTTTCTCTGAATTTGTGGGCTATAGTTCAGTTGATTTTCAAAAAAATTTAATGTTCCACGAAACGTGTAGAAATATTCGACCGATCCAAATGGCCGTTTGTATGACAAATGCAGGTCTCAACGCCTATTGATAGAGGTATCATTCGCGTAGAAATGTTTGACCGGTCGACCGTTTGTATGACAATTACAGGGCTCAACGCCTATTGATAGAGGTACCAATCATCGAAATCGGAGGACATTTGCAGATTTTCGATTTTTGTGGCTCTGAATTTGTGGGCTATAGTTCAGTTGATTTTCAAAAAAATAGAATTTTCCACGGAACGTGTAGAAATATTCGACCGATCCAAATGGCCGTTTGTATGACAATTACAGGGCTCAACGCCTATTGATAGAGATACCAATCATCGAAATCGGAGGACATTTGCAGATTTTCGATTTTTGTGGCTCTGAATTTGTGGGCTATAGTTCAGTTGATTTCCAAAAAAATTGAATTTTCCACGAAACGTGTAGAAATATTCGACCGATCCAAATGGCCGTTTGTATGACAATTACAGGTCTCAACGCCTATTGATAGAGGTATCAATCATCGAAATCGGAGCACATTTGCAGATTTTCGAATTTTGTGGCTCTGAATTTGTGGGCTATAGTTCAGTTGATTGTAAAATAAATTGAATTTTCCACGGAACGCGTGGAAATGTTTGACCGGTCGAAATGGCCGTTTGTATGACAATTACAGGTCTCAACGCCTATTGATAGAGGTATAAATGATCGAAATCGGAGAACATTTGCAGATTTTCGATTTTTGTTTCTCTGAATTTGTGGGCTATAGTTCAGTTGATTTTCAAAAAAATTTAATGTTCCACGAAACGTGTAGAAATATTCGACCGATCCAAATGGCCGTTTGTATGACAAATGCAGGTCTCAACCCCTATTGATAGAGGTATCAATCATCGAAATCGAAGCACATTTGCAGATTTTCGAATTTTGTGGCTCTGAATTTTGTGGGCTATAGTTCAGTTGATTTTCAAAAAAATTGAATTTTCCACGGAACGTGTAGAAATATTCGACCGATCCAAATGGCCGTTTGTATGACAATTACAGGGCTCAACGCCTATTGATAGAGATACCAATCATCGAAATCGGAGGACATTTGCAGATTTTCGATTTTTGTGGCTCTGAATTTGTGGGCTATAGTTAAGTTGATTTCCAAAAAAATTGAATTTTCCACGAAACGTGTAGAAATATTCGACCGATCCAAATGGCCGTTTGTATGACAATTACAGGTCTCAACGCCTATTGATAGAGGTACAAATCATCGAAATCGGAGGACATTTGCAGATTTTCGATTTTTGTGGCTCTGAATTTGTGGGCTATAGTTCAGTTGATTTCCAAAAAAATTGAATTTTCCACGAAACGTGTAGAAATATTCGACCGATCCAAATGGCCGTTTGTATGACAATTACAGGTCTCAACGCCTATTGATAGAGGTATAAATGATCGAAATCGGAGAACATTTGCAGATTTTCGATTTTTGTGGCTCTGAATTTGTGGGCTATAGTTCAGTTGATTTTCAAAAAAATTTAATTTTCCACGAAACGTGTAGAAATATTCGACCGATCCAAATGGCCGTTTGTATGACAAATGCAGGTCTCAACGCCTATTGATAGAGGTATCAATCATCGAAATCGGAGCACATTTGAAGATTTTCGAATTTTGTGGCTCTGAATTTGTGGGCTATAGTTCAGTTGATTTTCAAAAAAATTGATTTTACCACGGAACGTGTAGAAATATTCGACCGATCCAAATGGCCGTTTGTATGACAATTGCAGGTCTCAACGCCTATTGATAGAGGTATCAATCATCGAAATTGGAGCACATTTGCAGATTTTCGATTTTTGTGGCTCTGAATTTGTGGGCTATAGTTCAGTTGATTTTCAAAAAAATTGAATTTTCCACGGAACGTATAGAAATATTCGACCAATCTAAATTGCCGTTTGTATGACAATTACAGGTCTCAACGCCTATTGATAGAGGTATCAATCATCGAAATCGGAGCACATTTGAAGATTTTCGATTTTTGTGGCTCTGAATGTGTGGGCTATAGTTCAGTTGATTTTCAAAAAAACTAAATTTTCCACGGAACGTGTAGAAATATTCGACCGATCCAAATTGCCGTTTGTATGACAATTACAGGTCTCAACCCCTATTGTTAGAGGTATCAATCATCGAAATCGGAGCACATTTGCAGATTTTCGATTTTTGTGGCTCTGAATTTGTGGGCTATAGTTCAGTTGATTTTCAAAAAAATTGAATTTTCCACGGAACGTATAGAAATATTCGACCGACCCTAATGGCCGTTTGTATGACAATTACAGGCCTCAACGCCTATTGGTAAAGGTATAAATGATCGAAATCGGATCAAATTTGAAGATTTTCGATTTTTGTGGCTCTAAATTTGCGGGCTATAGTTCAATTGATTTTCAAAAAAATTGAATTTTCCACGGAACGTGTAGAAATATTCGACCGATCCAAATTGCCGTTTGTATGACAATTACAGGTCTCAACCCCTATTGATAGAGGTATCAATAATCGAAATCGGAGCACATTTGCAGATTTTCGATTTTTGTGGCTCTGAATTTGTGAGCTATAGTTCAATTGATTTTCAAAAAAATTGAATTTTCCACGGAACGTATAGAAATATTCGACCGATCCAAATGGCCGTTTGTATGACAATTACAGGTCTTAACCCCTATTGATAGAGGTATCAATCACCGAAATCGGAGCACATTTGAAGATTTTCGATTATTGTGGCTCTGAATTTGTGAGCTATAGTTCAATTGATTTTCAAAAAAATTGAATTTTCCACGGAACGTATAGAAATATTCGACCGATCCAAATTGCCGTTTGTATGAGAATTACAGGTCTCAACCCCTATTGATAGAGGTATCAATCACCGAAATCGGAGCACATTTGAAGATTTTCGATTTTTGTGGCTCTGAATTTGTGGGCTATAGTTCAATTGATTTTCAAAAAAATTGAATTTTCCACGGAACGTATAGAAATATTCGACCGATCCAAATTGCCGTTTGTATGAGAATTACAGGTCTCAACCCCTATTGATAGAGGTATCAATCACCGAAATCGGAGCACATTTGAAGATTTTCGATTTTTGTGGCTCTGAATTTGTGAGCTATAGTTCAATTGATTTTCAAAAAAATTGAATTTTCCACGGAACGTATAGAAATATTCGACCGATCCAAATTGCCGTTTGTATGAGAATTACAGGTCTCAACGCCTATTGATAAAGGTATAAATGATCGAAATCGGATCAAATTTGAAGATTTTCGATTTTTGTGGCTCTGAATTTGTGGGCTATAGTTCAGTTGATTTTCAAAAAAATTGAATTTTCCACGGAACGTATAGATATATTTGACCGATCCAAATTGCCGTTTGTATGACAATTACAGGTCTCAACGCCTATTGATAGAGGTATCAATCATCGAAATCGGAGCACATTTGAAGATTTTCGAATTTTGTGGCTCTGAATTTGTGGGCTATAGTTCAGTTGATTTTAAAATAAATTGAATTTTCCACGGAACGCGTAGAAATGTTTGACCGGTCGAAATGGCCGTTTGTATGACAATTACAGGTCTCAACGCCTATTGATAGAGGTATAAATGATCGAAATCGGAGAACATTTGCAGATTTTCGATTTTTGTGGCTCTGAATTTGTGGGCTATAGTTCAGTTGATTTTCAAAAAAATTTAATTTTCCACGAAACGTGTAGAAATATTCGACCGATCCAAATGGCCGTTTGTATGACAAATGCAGGTCTCAACGCCTATTGATAGAGGTATCAATCATCGAAATCGGAGCACATTTGAAGATTTTCGAATTTTGTGGCTCTGAATTTGTGAGCTATAGTTCAGTTGATTTTCAAAAAAACTAAATTTTCCACGGAACGTGTAGAAATATTCGACCGATCCAAATTGCCGTTTGTATGACAATTGCAGGTCTCAACCCCTATTGTTAGAGGTATCAATCATCGAAATCGGAGCACATTTGCAGATTTTCGATTTTTGTTTCTCTGAATTTGTGGGCTATAGTTCAGTTGATTTTCAAAAAAATTTAATGTTCCACGAAACGTGTAGAAATATTCGACCGATCCAAATGGCCGTTTGTATGACAAATGCAGGTCTCAACGCCTATTGATAGAGGTATCATTCGCGTAGAAATGTTTGACCGGTCGACCGTTTGTATGACAATTACAGGGCTCAACGCCTATTGATAGAGGTACCAATCATCGAAATCGGAGGACATTTGCAGATTTTCGATTTTTGTGGCTCTGAATTTGTGGGCTATAGTTCAGTTGATTTTCAAAAAAATTGAATTTTCCACGGAACGTGTAGAAATATTCGACCGATCCAAATGGCCGTTTGTATGACAAATGCAGGTCTCAACGCCTATTGATAGAGGTATCAATCATCGAAATCGAAGCACATTTGCAGATTTTCGAATTTTGTGGCTCTGAATTTTGTGGGCTATAGTTCAGTTGATTTTCAAAAAAATTGAATTTTCCACGGAACGTGTAGAAATATTCGACCGATCCAAATGGCCGTTTGTATGACAATTACAGGGCTCAACGCCTATTGATAGAGGTACCAATCATCGAAATCGGAGGACATTTGCAGATTTTCGATTTTTGTGGCTCTGAATTTGTGGGCTATAGTTAAGTTGATTTCCAAAATAATTGAATTTTCCACGAAACGTGTAGAAATATTCGACCGATCCAAATGGCCGTTTGTATGACAATTACAGGTCTCAACGCCTATTGATAGAGGTATAAATGATCGAAATCGGAGAACATTTGCAGATTTTCGATTTTTGTGGCTCTGAATTTGTGGGCTATAGTTCAGTTGATTTTCAAAAAAATTTAATTTTCCACGAAACGTGTAGAAATATTCGACCGATCCAAATGGCCGTTTGTATGACAAATGCAGGTCTCAACGCCTATTGATAGAGGTATCAATCATCGAAATCGGAGCACATTTGAAGATTTTCGAATTTTGTGGCTCTGAATTTGTGGGCTATAGTTCAGTTGATTTTCAAAAAAACTAAATTTTCCACGGAACGTGTAGAAATATTCGACCGATCCAAATTGCCGTTTGTATGACAATTACAGGTCTCAACCCCTATTGTTAGAGGTATCAATCATCGAAATCGGAGCACATTTGCAGATTTTCGATTTTTGTGTCTCTGAATTTGTGGGCTATAGTTCAGTTGATTTTCAAAAAAATTTAATGTTCCACGAAACGTGTAGAAATATTCGACCGATCCAAATGGCCGTTTGTATGACAAATGCAGGTCTCAACGCCTATTGATAGAGGTATCAATCATCGAAATCGGAGCACATTTGAAGATTTTCGAATTTTGTGGCTCTGAATTTGTGGGCTATAGTTCAGTTGATTTTCAAAAAAATTGATTTTACCACGGAACGTGTAGAAATATTCGACCGATCCAAATGGCCGTTTGTATGACAATTGCAGGTCTCAACGCCTATTGATAGAGGTATCAATCATCGAAATTGGAGCACATTTGCAGATTTTCGATTTTTGTGGCTCTGAATTTGTGGGCTATAGTTCAGTTGATTTTCAAAAAAATTGAATTTTCCACGGAACGTATAGAAATATTCGACCAATCTAAATTGCCGTTTGTGTGACAATTACAGGTCTCAACGCCTATTGATAGAGGTATCAATCATCGAAATCGGAGCACATTTGAAGATTTTCGATTTTTGTGGCTCTGAATGTGTGGGCTATAGTTCAGTTGATTTTCAAAAAAACTAAATTTTCCACGGAACGTGTAGAAATATTCGACCGATCCAAATTGCCGTTTGTATGACAATTACAGGTCTCAACCCCTATTGTTAGAGCTTAGAGGTATCAATCATCGAAATCGGAGCACATTTGCAGATTTTCGATTTTTGTGGCTCTGAATTTGTGGGCTATAGTTCAGTTGATTTTCAAAAAAATTGAATTTTCCACGGAACGTATAGAAATATTCGACCGACCCTAATGGCCGTTTGTATGACAATTACAGGCCTCAACGCCTATTGGTAAAGGTATAAATGATCGAAATCGGATCAAATTTGAAGATTTTCGATTTTTGTGGCTCTAAATTTGCAGGCTATAGTTCAATTGATTTTCAAAAAAATTGAATTTTCCACGAAACGTGTAGAAATATTCGACCGATCCAAATTGCCGTTTGTATGACAATTACAGGTCTCAACGCCTATTGATAGAGGTATCAATAATCGAAATCGGAGCACATTTGCAGATTTTCGATTTTTGTGGCTCTGAATTTGTGGGCTATAGTTCAATTGATTTTCAAAAAAATTGAATTTTCCACGGAACGTATAGAAATATTCGACCGATCCAAATTGCCGTTTGTATGAGAATTACAGGTCTCAACCCCTATTGATAGAAGTATCAATCACCGAAATCGGAGCACATTTGCAGATTTTCGATTTTTGTGGCTCTGAATTTGTGAGCTATAGTTCAATTGATTTTCAAAAAAATTGAATTTTCCACGAAACGTGTAGAAATATTCGACCGATCCAAATTGCCGTTTGTATGACAATTACAGGTCTCAACGCCTATTGATAGAGGTATCAATAATCGAAATCGGAGCACATTTGCAGATTTTCGATTTTTGTGGCTCTGAATTTGTGGGCTATAGTTCAGTTGATTTTCAAAAAAATTGAATTTTCCACGGAACGTGTAGAAATATTCGACCGATCCAAATGGCCATTTGTATGACAATTACAGGTCTCAACCCATATTGATAAAGGTATAAATGATCGAAATCGGATCAAATTTGAAGATTTTCGATTTTTGTGGCTCTAAATTTGTGGGCTATAGTTCAGTTGATTTTCAAAAAAATTGAATTTTCCACGGAACGTATAGAAATATTCGACCGATCCAAATTGCCGTTTGTGTGACAATTAAAGGGCTCAACGCCTATTGATAGAGGTTGTGGCTCTGAATTTGTGGGCTATAGTTCAGTTGATTTTCAAAAAAATTGATTTTTCCACGGAACGTGTAGAAATATTCGACCGATCCAAATTGCCGTTTGTATGACAATTGCAGGTCTCAACCCCTATTGTTAGAGGTATCAATCATCGAAATCGGAGCACATTTGCAGATTTTCGATTTTTATGGCTCTGAATTTGTGGGCTATAGTTCAGTTGATTTTCAAAAAAACTAAATTTTCCACGGAACGTGTAGAAATATTCGACCGGTCCAAATGGCCGTTTGTATGACAATTACAGGTATCAACGCCTATTGATAGAGGTATCAGTGCTAGTACTCATTTTCACAATCATCCGATGTTCTCATTTTATTCATTGTATCGTCTCCGATCGACACTGTGAATTTTTTTTTTTGCTTCTTCAAAGGCGACTAATATTTTTAGCCCAGGGCGCCTAAATATATAAGAACGGCCCTGAGGGTGATCTGCGATATAGAGTTTGGACACTAAGGGCCTCAATATTGACCCTTGGGGTACTCTTCGGCTTAAAGTACGGATTTGTGATTTAGCGGAATTCATTACTACGTAGAACTGTTTTTAATGAAGGAAATTGTGCATAATTCTAATCAAGTTATGTGGAAAGTTGACTTAAATGAGTTTGAAGACTAATCCCTTGATCCAGACAGAATCGAAGGTATTTTATATATCTAATAGACATGCGACTGTGGCTTGTTCACGATTTAGGTTTAAAATTAAGTTATAATGGAGAAGTGTCCTGTCTGAAACTAAATTGGAATGGGAGAACTTTTGTGATAGGAATCATGTGAGATATTTTCCAATCTATCAGATTGTTAAAGTATGTTGTTGGGAGCTTTTTGATGATAAAGTTCGAAATTTTATCGGGTTCTGAGGATTTTTTTGTGTTTTTAACTAAATATTTAAGTTCTAATAATGGATTGGTAAAGTGCGTATCTATAGTGGTTCAATGGCTGAGTTTGCACTCGAAAAGTTGTTAGGGGATCTGCAGAGTAGGTAAAAAGTTATTGATCTCTTGGCAAACTGTTTGGATTAAGACTGCGTTAATAAATATTAGGAACTTGTTCTGTATACTATATCGATTTGTAATGGTTTGGGAACTCATTAGTTATTTCGTTCATGTCATATGTTATTTGGCCACCTCTTTCGAGTTGTACAGGTATGCCAGCCTATTAATTTCTTGGAATATGGAGTTTCCAGGTTCAGTTTCAGATATTTTCTTTATGAATTTTTCTTTAAGATGTTTTATGATATTATGTTTAATAATGTATGTGAGGCAGCTAACCTGTGATTTAATTGAGTGGTAAAACTAGGATCTTGGTTATTTTTTTTAGGTATTAATAGCTGGTCTGTTTTAAAGTTATCCTTTACTAAAATTGCAGTTCCTTTTGATATATCCGTTTTATTGTGTCTAAATATTTTGTAGTTATCTACCATTAACTTGTGACTATCTGAAGATTTGTTTCCTGTTGTAGGAAAAGATCCGATTATTTTTGTCTCATTAGATGATAGAGTTGAGCTCTATTGACGTGATTCGCAATAGAACCGCCGTAAAAAATGTATACGTTAACATTTTTAGTCTATTTAACCCTGACATATCATAAATACGAATAAAATATGCTGCCTGTCTGTCATGTTTTTAATTTCCTTTGGCGAAAAATCGTTAACTCTCGTAATGAGGGTTCCTAAATTACACCCGAAAAGCTCATGACTCTCGCTGTTTATAAATTTGTTAAAATTAATGCTATTGTTACTATTGTTTATATTATTATTATAATTCTTCACCTTTTCTGCTGTCGACGGTACTTCCGCCCTACTTTGCTGCTCTGGTTTTTCGGTTGTTTTTGGTGTGGTAATGCGGGACAGGTCGGCAAATTTTATATTTTGAGATACTCCACGTTGTGCAGGTTTTATAGCAATTGTGTTTTTTAGCCCGCTCTTCTTCTTTTTCTCTACGGTAGCTTTTTAATTTTTAGGAATTAGTCGCAGCATCTATAATTGACTGAATATCCGTGTTTCTTGCAGTTTACATAGAAACACTGAAAAAAATCCTACATCATTGTAGACAAATACTGCATTAATAGTAAGAAAAATTCGTTAAAAAGGAGCCAATACGACCCTTCATTAATAGTACGAAAATCATACGTTAATATAGTGAAACACATATTTTTATTTATTTTAATGTTTACTACTTACGTTGTTATATTTATGAATTAATTCATATAAGATACGAACAATTTTATGATTTTAATGCAGTTATTTGCATTTTTGGATGAACAAATTCTTATTATTAACGTAAGAAAATAGAGACACAATGAATTTTTTCATAATATTACTGAAATGTTACATCACATTAACGAATAAATTCATACATTATACATAAGTTTAGAAATTCATTTGTTGTACTTACGAAATTATTCGTATGTAGGAAGAATGGAATACTAGTGGTTATGAATAATTCATAAATCTGATGATTATTTTCATAAATATACTGAAAATAATTCATAAAATGTAGAAGCGGATTGATAATTGATACACAAAACTACATAATATTTATACGTATGGTTGATAATAATAGGAATATACCTACATTTTTAGGTCGTTTGACGTTATTTAATATATTACGCACCTCAGAAATAAAAAAATATAAAACATAAAATTTCATTAAAAATAAATATATTTTGATACAAATGTTACTCTTGTTACACAAATGTTAACATTTTTTGATTTTTCAAATTTTGCTATTATGTTGAGAACTTCTAATTGCTATTCTTGAGAATTTTTGCAATTGTTGGGTCTTTGTATAGGTGATGGTGAACTTCCATTATTTTTTTCGATACAGTGCTCTTCTGTAAATTCAATAAATTAAATAAAAATCACATGTACGAGTATTTTTAAATTTTTGTTACCTGATCTGGTCCAAATACTCCAAATAGCTTTTAATTGATGGTCTTCTCGTGGTCACGGTTGACATTTTCTTGTAATCATCTATAATAAATCAAAAGTATTACTACTAACAGAACAAATTTTTAGTCCCGCATAAATCACATTAAATATTTATAAATTTACACATGATTTATATATTGGATTTTAGTATTTTCATACGCATCATAGTGTTCTTATTTTAAATTCATCAAGGATTCGGTGATTTTATTTTATTATAATAAGAACACGTACAAAACGAAAACACTTATGTAACACTAATATAAAACACCATATTTACCTGATTTATTTCAACATACAAAAATCTCTTATTTTATGATAAGGGGGTCCTTTCAAGCTGCATGACAATTGATAATTATGAAGCGAGAACAAGTTATTTAATTTGATTGTCCCGAATATGATTCAAGTTTACGTAATTTTCATAAATACAACGAATAATTTTCGTAAATAGTGTTATTCATACATATTACGAATTGTTCATAAATGCATTTTTTTAATAAAATCTTGAAAATTACACTAATACACATGCAACCAGTGAATGTATTATACGTTTAACAAAATAAGCTTAACCAGTTTTTAGTTTATGAACTATGATTCGTACTATTAACGCACACATTTTTATAAATTTTTTCGAAATTTGGTTTCTTTACGTAAATATAACAATTTTTACATTAATAGAACGATTTGTGGTTAACGAACGCCATTCGTAAATAGAATGCACTAAATTTTTTTCAGTGAAGATTCTGATTCTTGGTCGGTTCTTTGGCAACATCCAGGTTCATGTTCTTTTTCGCATTTTATGCATCTATATTGATATGCACAGTTCCTTGCCGCATGCCCAATTCGTTGACATCTCTTGCACTGAACTACTGATGTTTTCCGTAGAGTAGAGCCTCCCGCATGAAATTTTGTGATGACACATGAATCTTATGTTACGTAGCACTTTAACATGTTCTTTATTATTCAGTGGCACTATATAGCAATTCAATTTTACTCCCTTTTTATTGATCGTGTTTTTATCACTGCTGTTATGCCATAAACTTCTTTGATTTCTTCTCCTACCTCAGTTCAGAGAAAATGTGTTGCACTCCTTTCATCACTGTATTGGTTGTTTTTTCGTCGCATGTAGTATATGTACGAGCTGCGACATTGTTTTCTTTTAAAATTTCGAACATTTTTTTGTGGTTATCCACGTTGTCACAGGTCACCATTTTCTTATCTCTTCTCGTGATTTTCACTGTATATTTAACACCTGGCTCTTTTTCTAGTAAATTACTTAGGTTTTTCGTGTCGAGAACACAATTATCGGTTTGGGCGCTGTCTATTTGAAATGTTGCTGTCTGCTCCGTGTGATCAGTTTTATGTTTTTTGGTCACTGCTCCTATGCTCTGATGGGCATGGGAGATTATCGATCATTTTGTTGATTTAGATATCATTGATGTATTTCCATCATCAACTGAACTGCTTCTTGATATTTGGTGAATAACTGATTTATGATATCGTCAGATAAGACGTTTTGTTGCTGACAGTGCATTCGCAGACATCGTTGTACACCTGACTAAAAATAAACTCGGATTCTTCATTCGACATTGAAGCAGTTGATTTTTTTTTTTAAATTATAATGGTTGAAATCTTCTTTCTCATAATCTTGATAAAAATTTTCATTTGTGTCTGCAAAATTGAAACTAATTCTTTTTTTTAACTGGATGATTACGTCTAAATTTCATCAGTCCTTAAGTTAACATTGGTTTCACTAAAAACCGTGCGATGTTTGAAACTAAAACCAGTCTGTTCACATTATGGCATCCATTTATTGCGGGATGGTATTTTGTGCACGTTACAAAAGATAAACCCTCTTGCCTTCCTTGTTTCCTCGCCCCAAGTATACACTGAACACAATTTGACCGTACAATTTCACATTTACCCCTTAGTTTTAGAATATAATAATGCCTCTGGACTAGCTCCATCATCTTTTGAACACCAAAGTGCCCCTAATTGTGTGCCTTTTGAATTATTTCGGTTTCTAGACCTTTAGATACATCAAATGTTCCCCCATCTCATTACAGTGATAAACGATGTCTTGATTTAGTCTGAATTCCTTATAAGGACCATACTCGAGTAATGCCTTAATCAACTGAACATGACTATAGTATCCTGCCCTTGAGTCATTCTAACCCTATTTAATAACTCACTAGTCACCAATAATGCCCCTGCATTCCTGCTCAGAGCATCTACATGTTTCATCCTTGTGCCTTTCCGATGTTCCAACGTGTAGTTGAAAACTTCAAGAAGTAGAGCCCATCCAGCAATTCTTGTTACCAATTTTTCCTGCTCATTGTTTGCTTAAATGCAGCACAATCAATCACAATATTGAATTTAATTCCTTGTAAATAAACTCTTAGCTTTCCTAACGCTTTCACTATGGATAAAGCTTCCAATTCCTAACTAGGATAATTTTCTTCTGCTACTGTTGTTTTGCGACTAAAATAATATGTAGGATGGAACTTGTTGTCTTCACTATTTCGTTGTAATAATATGGCACCATAATCATATTTACATGCGTCAGTATGTAGTTCCGTTTCGGCTTCAGATTTAAAGATCTTTAGAACAGGATCCGATGTTAATATATGCTTTAATTTGTTAATGCATTTTGGTGGGTATTACCAAACTCAAATTTGACATCTTTTTTTAGTAGTTCGGTTAACGAACCGAGAAAACTTTGTACATCTTTAATTGATTTCGGATTTGTAAATTTCATAACTGCTGTCGTCTTAGCTTCAGATGCTTTTATCTCTCCGTTGCGAATTATATATCCTACATATTCTACGGCTCCTGAAGAAAACGGCATTTTTGCCAATTAAACTTCAATCCATAATCACTTGCAATGTTTAGTACCAAGTTTAGCGTTTTTAAGTTCTCCTCTATCGTCCGCGAAGGAATAATTATGTCATCCATATAAACGAGAATCAACCCTTCATTGATAAGGTTTTGAAAAATTATATTTATGAACCGTTGAAACGCTGGCGGTGCCGTACATAAACCAAATGGTACATAACAAAACTCAAAATGACCGTGTGGTGTTACAAATGCAGTATATTTGCAACATTGCAACTATACTCTCCTCTACAGCGTCTAATGTTGATAAATATTTCGCAGAATGTAATTCGTCTACTATAGGTCTTCAATTAGCGGCAGAGGGTAGCGATCCATTATGTATATTTAACACCAGGCTCTTTTTCTAGTAAATTACTTAGTTTTTCCGTATCGAGATTGGGCACAATTATAGGTGATAATTTCATTTTTTTAACTATTTCCTTCATTGGGCACCGTCTATTTGAAATGTTGCTGTTTTTCACTTGTTTTTGATGTTTTTTTTCTTCTAATTCCACTAACACCGAGAATGTATTTCGTAACGATATCTGCTCCGTGTGATCAGTTTGATCTCAGTGTGATGTATTTCCATCATCTACTGTACGGTCTCTTCTTCTTGATATTTGAATATTAACTGATTTACCGTGCAATTCTGACGTACAGTCACAGAGGTCTTAACTAAAAATTTCTCTTAGTTAAGTCAATCAGTTTGGCTCCAGGAAGTCCAAATGTTGCGAAAAGGATTTACTAAATTTCCATAATTATTTAGAAGCTATGTGCTACTATAATTTTGTAAATTTCAGTTCACAATAGCATTTGATACAGTTAACCATGCTGTACTGTTGGAAAAGCTGGCCCATTCTGGATTTCGAGGAGTACCATTTATAATTTATTTATGCCATCTTTGTGGAAGCTTTAAGATGAGGTCCTGACAATGGCCGAGTTGGTTGCATTGATAAGATTGACCAAAATATTAATTAATATGTTTCAATTCGATGCGATTTGCTCGCAACATTAGTGTTACGCGGCTTCTTGAATGTTTAAACATTTTTAAAAATAATAGAATTCTCAATTTTACTCAGTGACGGACGAACATTTGTACTTATAAGTACGTTATTTTATAGCTTTAACTGTTGTTTCATCGGAAAGTATCTTAAGTCCAAGTTTGCATTTTTGTAACGGGCGCAAGAATATTCTCTCGAACTAATGAATTTACAGCCAAGTATCATAATATGTATGTCTAAAATAATAAATTAATAAAATTCTAATTAAATTATGTAAAATTCAAAAACAACATCACAGTTTAATCATTTTAATGAGTTTTATTTTTGTTTTTTTTTTGTTACGGGTTTATTTTAAATATTTACATCAAAATTCAAAATTTGTTATGATAAATTATAGTACATACACCATACACTGTACATAGGTACAGTGCTGTGCAAAAAAATTGGTTAAACATATTTTATTACAAATTATGGGTTTAGCAACCAAGATGCTAAAAAAGTATTTTTTTGTGTAATGTTTCGTTTTAAATACATTTATGACCCAATTAAAAAAAAAAAATTACGTGCAATTTAGGGGGAAATCGAAAAAATGTCAAAATATTCAACCTATCCTATTTAACTTAAAGGCGTGGAAGTAGTATTTTGTTGTTTTTTGTTGTGCTTTATTGGTTAATGCAACTTATATCTTTAACATTAATATTGTGTCGGACCACCTTTTACTTGTATTGCGGCGGTACACCCCTGTAAGTGCTGTGCAAAAAAATGGCCAAACAATTAGTTTAATTTTACGCCTACCATCATAGGACATAAGAGAGGATCATGAACGAGCAACGGGCAAACGAATTTCATTAAGCTTAGTGAGAAGAAGACTGGTTAAAGCTCGCTTGCGAGCACTTGTAACAGTGCAGAAACCAAAATTTGCATTACGAGTGAAACAAAAACAGTAATAAACAATTTACTGTGGGCCCAGGAGCACGTTTCTTGGGCGGCTCACGAGACGTGGAATAACATGATTTTCCAAATTTAAGCTGCACGTTGGAGATGGTAGAATAATCGCACGAAGAGAACCTCGAGAGGACCTTAGCAACGAATGTCTTTTAAGGCGTCCACCGAAAACTGGAGGATTTGTGGTCAGATGAGCTTTTTACTGGAGAAGAAACCGGTCGAATGTACTTCCTCAGTTCCAAAAACACAGAAGCTGTTTATCTGCAAGTCCTACATAACGAATTTGAGCCCTCTACGCTTGCAATACTGCGAAAGTTCTGAGTAATTATACCATATATAATTTTGAATTGTAGATAATAAAATGAACTTTCAGATCAACAACAATAATTTAATAAAATCCTAATGTTTTTCTTATCTCTTCATTTAAACGTAAAAAATTACCGCGTACAAAGAAATAGCGATGTGTTGAACTGGCCTCCTTATAGCCCAGACTTAAATCCAATAGAAAATTATTGGTCTATAATGAAGCTAGACGCATCAAGAAAGCGCCCAGAATCAATTCAAGCTTTAGAAAGTTTGTTGATGTACTACATCTATGAATAGCCAATTGCTTTCAAAAGTTTTGTAATTTTAGAAACCAAGACTTCAATTTGTAAAAAAATATGTTTGACCAAGTTTTTTCGTATAGCATTGTGTATACGTGTTTGTATTTGTTTAAAGTGTATGGATACATTTTTATTGCTGTGTGTATTTGTATGTGGAACAGATGAAAGACCATTGATTTTGATTTTTAAAATTTTTAATTGATATAATTTATTTATTTATTAAAAACATTAATTTTAAGTTTCATTTAATTCTAACTAATTTTATAGTTTTAAAAGGGTTTTGTTAAAATTTATTTAAAAATTTTCTAAAATTGTATATCTCTATTAACATTGTAACACATAATACTGATTCTTGTTTTGTAGGTGTGGTTTGAGCAATTTGATTGCGTTTACATATTTTATAACAATAACTTTATAATTTGACAGAGATAATTATTTTATTATTTTGTTGTATAATTAGACAAAAAAAAAAATTTTTTTTGTTTTGTCCACACTCTAAAAGTCTAAACTCATAAGATTTTGGGGGTTTTTAAAAAGTCATAGTTTTTTATTTTTTAAACTAAATTTTAAATTTATTTCTTGAGCCTTGGTATTCATTGGAAATTATTTGTTGTACATATTATAATTAAAATCACATTTATTTTATTTTATATTTGATTTTGAGTGGTGGATATACATACATAATTTGGCTATCAGAACTTAATTTCAAAATTTGATAATTTTGCTTTAATACCAGAATTTGTGTAAACTAGAAATTCTCGCAATTGTGTAAACTATTGTAGAAAAGCGATAAACCAATTATTGCAGGAGTTTAAAACCGTCCAATCGTGCACTAGAATATAAGAAGTATATTAAAACCCATGCAAATTACTTTTTGTCACATTCACACTTTGCAAATTTTTACATCGATGATCTTTTTGTCGGAAATATGGATTTATTGAGGAGGGTTTTAGTGGCAGTAATCGAAGAACTACTGATGTTGCTATCTCATCTCTTTCCAAAATTTAGATGGGATTCATCTCGATTTCCGTGAAGATAATCAAATTATACCGTTTGTGCCGACTAAACTCATATATTGTCACCATGTTTGTTGAAGAGTTTGCCGGTTCTTTTGATAATATAAAAACTAAATTTTAATTCTGATTAGTGATCTAAACATTATCATATTAAATGGAAATTACTACTGTTACAACTAACTGTCTATGATGTCCTCATTCGGTTTACAGTCATTGGTCACTGTACCATTAAATTATTTTCTCAGTGTTTGATTTTAGAATTAGTGACCATTCGTTATAGTTATATTTTCTATAAACTTTCCTAAAATTAATAAAAATGTAATCAAGTGCATGCGAATTGGCTCGTTGATGTTTAAAGCTCGGCGTCTGTTGTTACAGTTTATTTTGCTTTACTTTGACTGTCGCTAAACACATTGGAAATAATCAAAACAGAGTTTTAAAAACTATTGGTAGTTTTTAAACAAACAGATGTCGAAAAAGCTAAGTAGTGAAATAAAAAGAATATAATTCATACTTTTAGAATTTAACAAGAACGTTAATATATTAATACAAAAGCTTATAGGCGCATAATTAGTGAGGAAATTGAAAAAAAAAACTCCATCATCTGTCATAAATTCAAATGAGTCAATTAACTGGCTTTCTATCACCTATTAAAAACAACAAATGCCTGTGAATGTGTTGGGTTTACTCGTAGAGGACTCGTTTTGGATTGGTTTCAATCGTATTTATCAAGCAGAATCCAATCGGTAAAAATGCATAATAATCGCTTTCCAATCGACCAACCGCGAGCACCCACTAGCAAACCGTTAATAGAAAAGTTTTTGCCTTTGATACAGTCGATTGGTAAGCTCACAAATGTATTTGCCCCGCTATCTAGCGTCCTTACGCGTGACTGCTTCTAACTGCCCATGTAAAAATAGGAAGAGCAGTTACGAGGAGATAATTTAGAGAAGACAAAAAACATTTTACTACCGTACTCGCAGTTTTAAATTGGAAAGCGATTATAATGTGTAGTAATCCTTTTTCTATCTTAATTGGTGTTCCGGAGGGTTTTAAAAAATTAACAAACAATTTTCTGAAATAATCATGAACCAAACCAAATATAAATTTTACACAATCTAAGTAGTTGTCCTCATTATAGGACCACAAATCTCCAGTTGTATTAGATCGAAGGCACTTGTAGCTCGCGAAGTTGAATCTGTATAAATCCGTCTTAAGCTAATAGTCCATTGTTTGACGGTTTTTCGGTCAGAATTCTTACGGACATACCGATTTACGTGAAATTTGGACAGTAAGCAGGGAATAGCTCAAGGAACAAGAGTTATACAGTGGCAATGTGTGTCTTTACCCTATAGTACACTCAAAATAATCACAGATAAATCAATATTTTTCGAGTTATTCGCGATTGAAAATATTGATTTTTCATCTAGAAAATGCGTGTTTTGGAGAAATTTTTCAGAATAACTCGAAAACCTTACGTTTTATCAAAAAATCATTCAGGACCAAAATAAAGCTTATAACATAGCAAATCGATTGGTATATTTTAATTTGTGAAGATACAATACGAACGGAGTTGTGGCTCGTTGAAGGTGTATCATATCCTTTTTAAAGTACTGGAAAACACCTTTAAAATGAGCTCTAGGTGTGTTTCGGTGAAATAACTTCCTTAATTTTGGAGATATATAAATGCTCTAAAAATCATTTTGCAGGGAATTTAGGTCACGCCTAGACTAAAATCACACATCGGCGCTATATATTTTTTGTTCCTTGAGATATTCTCTACATATACTGCACAAATTTCATTGGTATTGTCCGTAAAAATTCTGAGGTAATAACCTATTTTTACCGTCAAACACTGGACTATAATATTCATTTGAAATTATTTACTGGCGTAAAGGTGTTATGGTATTGGCCAGTTAAGTGCTATAAATTGCTGTAAAAGTAGAAAAGCGAAAAAAAGAAACAAACTAATTATTGAAGACAGAATCACTATACGAATTTTTTGTCACTACGAAAAAATCTTCTTTCATTATGTGATCGTGCAATTTTGTGCCTGTAATTATAAAATTTGTCCATATCATAGTCTTCAGATCTTAAAAATAGACTAAATTGGCCAGAATCTGCCAAAGAACCTCCACAATTTATTAATCTATAGCCTCATATAACTTCTTGGAAAACAGTTTTGATAAATTGTGGAGTTTCTATGGCTGATTCTGGCCAAATTATATTAAGAACAAACATGAATCTTGGCCAATTTAGACTATTCTTAAGATCTATTTGGTTATGTACAATGTTGCACAATCATCTTAAACCGAAAAATATGTTTCTATTACTTAAACCGGAATTTAATGGATTTCTGGTGTGATAGTTACTTGAGCAATCCCGTCCTGTTTCCCAAAGTAAGATATTTGCTAATTTTATAAACAAAAGACACAAAATTGCACAATTACATAGGTGCGAAATATATGTATATAGAAACGGAAAAAGATGTCTAAGAGTCAATCAATTTAGGCGATCATCGCCGAAGTATTGCAGTATTGATCAACCTGTTTAAAATTAAACGAAAACGTTTGGTGTGGGGCCAAAAAAACCTATAATTAATTAAAAATAAATAAAATTTACAAAATTACGAAATATTCAAGTTACATACCAAAATCAAGTTACATACCAATGTATGTACCAAAAATATCGTATGACAAACTGAATTTCAAAGAACGAATAGCTCTCGAAACTTCAAAGTACTCAATTGGATGGAAAAAAACGTTTCACTGACATAATCACTATTGAATTCCTCCGAGTTGCTATCTAAAGGTAACATATTAGATTTAAGCTTCGAAGCAACATTACCAAAATAATTTCCAATTTCATCAGCAATATCAGAATCAGTAGTTAAATTTTGATTACTAGATGTTACAATTGAATTAATATGATTTACTTTAGAAGAACTATTACTTAACATTTCATTAACAGTACGCCACATAGACTTAGCATCATTACTATAATTTTCGAATTTTATTACATAATAAGCTTCCCGAGCAATTTCAATTTGTTTTCTTACTTTATTAATATAACCAACAACATACAGTTGGAACCGATTATTATCTTTAACACGCTTGGCCTTTTCCATCAACCACTTTTTACGTTCAATCATATTCAATAAAGTTTCCGATATCCATGGCTTAATAGACACCTTCTACGCGGCTTCTTTTTTTTGAATGGACATCCTATAAGCGATATGAACCTCTTCAAGGGAGATACACAAAGCTGGTGTGGTCATGTCAGTCATGAGTTCGATATGAATGCTTTGACAGACATACAGACAAACAGGGATATCCAAGCTTTAAACAACTACGGCTTCCCTGGACTTTTTCGATTTCGTAGATGTAATGGAGCTGCGTAATCAACCACAATCAAAGATTGGCCATCAAATGTAGGTTCTTGAATTTCCTCTGTCTGAACCATGGAATACATTTTGATACATATAATAGCAACATAAATTACGACAGCCGATAATACAAAAGCGCTGACGTAATAGGCTTGTTAGGAATGTTGGACCGGGATACAAATTTTTCATGTGGCAATCATCGATCAGCAATCGGACAAACATGTGATATTTTGGCAGAACTATCTGGTATTTTGCATCAAAATTGCATGTTGAGTTCACAATTCTACCTCCAACACGTATGAGGTTATATCTTTGTCTAAAATTGGTGTCAATGATAGCAAGTTGGCTGCTTCTATATAATTCACCATTCTCCTGAATGGCACGTATTTTGCACTGAAATAATTGTTGAGCCCATTTAATACAAGCCTTTTCTGCATACGAGATTTATTCAACTGCTAGTGGTGGAACAAGTTCAATGTATGAATTTATCTGTTTGGTTTCTTGTGATGTGCGTGGAACCAGTAATTTACAGCGTGTTTTATGAATAAATCTGTAAGCGTAACCGATGATTCGATAAATCTTTGACAATGATGAACATTTTTCAAACAGTACAGAATAAAAGTGTGTGGTCAGCTGAACTTGATGCACTAGCAAGTATTTGTTGCGAATTTCAAGCACATATTCATCCGGATGGGTTGGAATGTGCTTTTGGCTTGGCCAATGACTAGAATCCATTGACAACCAATCTGGACTTTTAAACTAAAACTTGTTGTTGATTAATTTTTCTGGACCAACACCTCGAGACGGCAGATCAGCCGGATTATGTTTACCAGGAACGTGGGACCACATCTGTCTTGGAAGTGTTTCTAGTCCGGTTCCCGATGAAGCTTTTCCACTTCATTGGATAATCTGATAACCAGTAGAGTATGATTACAGAATCCAACCATGTATGCGCTGAGTGAATTACAACCGCTGAGTTGTTTTGGACATAAGACATCAATCGGCTAAGTAGTACAGCAGCACACAATTCTAGATGGGTTACACTGACTTGTTGAACCGGAGTGACTTTTGATTTATCTGCAATTAAGTGAATGTAAATTTGGCCATTAATGTCTTAAATTCGCAGGTAAATAGCAGCCCCGTATGCTTTCTCCGACGCATCAGCGAAACCGTGAAGCTGGGCGGATTTAATTTGATTCTGCGATGTGTGCAGGTACCGTGTAATTTTTATAAGTTCCAAATGATGAAGATTGTTGCGTATCTTGAACCATAGCTCTAAGACATCTTGTGGTAGTCTTTCATTCTATTCAACTTTGCGAAGCCACAGTGTTTAGGAACAAAGATACGTGAAATTTCAGATAAGGAATTCCTTCTTGTTAAAGTCTTTTTCAGACTTCGATTCCACAAGTCGATTCCAGCTTATCCCCAATGTTTTAATGGTTGGTTGCCCGTTTACGTCTAGAATTGTCACCTCTTGGCCAATGTTAGGTATTATTCTAAGTAAATGTTGATCATTCGACATCCACTTGCGTATTTTGAATCCGGCTTTACTAAGTAACGAAATCATACTACGATATAATGAAATTGCATCTTCTATGGAGCCACAACCGGTCAGCATATCATCTAGAAATTGTCGGATAGACATTGTGCTGCATCAGAATAGCTTTCATGATAATCATTGGCTAGTTGGTGTAAACTTCGAATTTCCAATAAAGGAGCACTAGATAAGCCGTATAGGTTACGATAGTCAATTGGAACTCCTGAATTTGTTGATCTCGTCTGAATGTATAATGACTTGTCTATACATTTTTTCGATGTCACCACATATAGCTATTGGTTGTTCTAGAAAACAAAGCAACAGTGTGGTAAGATCGGTTTGGATAGTTGGTCCCATATGCAGACCATCATTCAATGATAACCCTGAAGAGCTCTTACAAGAACCATCGAATACGATGCGTAATTTCGTTGTGCCTTGATCACGCAATGATGAGGTAGGTGATAATTCTTTTCGTCGGTATTTTCTACAGTCCCCATGTGATCCAATTGCTCAAATTCTTCCATAAATGAAGCATATGAATTTGATCCCAATTGATGCACTGTTATTTTAAATGGAAGCCTGACCAAGTGACCACATATCCACCGTCTGAATTTCGTTTGGTATGTCGTATGTAGTGAGCATCACAATATTATTCTTCCCCCGTAAATTTTGGTCACAGCCACAGTATCCAACCCAATTGCGTTGATTCAGCAAATAGATGTTCCTCGATCTTGATTTTTCTCTGCTTGTTGTCGAACTCATGGACCACTAATGTATGATGCATTTGGTTACAACGGTAGAACCGGTGTTTGTCTAGACAGCTTTGAACAGAGTTTGTTTCCAAGTTTCCACATCTCTCGGTTAAAAATTGAATTAATTTATCAATTGTAGGATTATCTTCATTAATAACGGTATGTTCTGCCCATGCTTGCTGTGTTTCAGTTTCATGCTTTCGGAGTAAGATATGAATCAGCCATGGATCACGTTCTTCTAACTTTAGCGCTATTAAATCACGAAGTATTATCACACATCACTCGTAATTGTTTGTTTGACTCTGGTTGTATTGGGGCTTGATTCATAAATAAATTAATGCATGGTAGAAGTAGCAGTTGGTAAAAAATGACGAATAACAGATGCTGCGTCACCTTTGAGCAGACTTTTCAAATATTGGAATTTATGGATGTTTGGTAATTGATCGTTGTTGTGAATGGTTACAAATTGAATTCCATTTAGCGTAATCACCTGAGAAACTTTCTATCATAATATGTGGTAATCTAATTTCAGAAGCTTGATGTGTTGTTCGATCATACTGAAATTCGAATGCGGAACGATTAAACCCAGCGAGATTTGCATTATTTTCGGGCTCTAGTCGACCGTTCCTTCATAAATGTTATCACGAAAAACACCTACGACCGTGTAGACGATACAGGATCATAATAGCATTAGAAATGCTTGCAATGTGTTCTGGCTGCTATTGTTGCAATACCGTTAACACGCAAAGTTGATGAATACACTCCGTGTAAAATAACCACAAAACGATGATTGGCATAGTAACCAACTAATATTGAGTAGAAAAATGTAGTGGTAGCACTCGAACAAATGGAAATATTTTTACTAAAATATAATGAACCAAATACGTTAAAAAAATTCATAATTTAAACCTCTCATAAAACCGATTTACCTAAATTTTTTCGAAATTCGCTGTTAGATTTTAGAAAATCAAACTTTTTTACATTTTATCTAATAATTAAATTATTTGTAAATAATAAAAAGCGTTTAATATAATCAAAATTAACTAGAAATGCTTTCAGTTCGTAACAACATTCCAATATTCACCTGACATTTTGAATATTTTTCGTATATAAGAGGTACCAACATAACAAAAAAAAAAAAACCGCGCACACGTAATGAGTTGAATTGGTAAAATAATTTGTAGTTGAGTCAAGTTGAATTAAATACGTTACAACGTAATTTAGAATTGGAATCCACCACCCAAAATTTTACCTACATAATATTATTATACATATAAACATAACCAAACTTTTTATTAATTTTATCTATAACATAACCTTAAAAATTATTATTAAAAATTTAAAATTCTAATTAAATCCATATGATTGCCATAATTTTATATAAATATATTTTTGTTTTTGTTTTAAAAATAGAATTATGTTTTTGTTTTTTTTTATAAAATTACACTTACATAAATAATTTATTAATTGTTGTTATTATATTTTATTTTGTTAAAAAGATTAAGGAATTAGTTTTTGGTTTTAGGTACGTTCAGAATATGCTTACATTCTAAATTATGAGATCATCTTAAGTCTACTAAGTAAATTTTCATTTTTTTTCTTTTTTCGAAATTGTTGGTTAAATTTCTAAAATCTTAAAAATTATCAAGTTAACATGTGACAGTGTTTGTATGTGTATATCTATATTATATTTTTGGTGATCATATTATAACTAAATTAGACTAAATTTTTTTTATTTTTTAGAGGAGATAGGGCTGTACACAACATATAAAAGTGGAAGATACTTATAGATCACACATTAACAAAATATAAACATATTATATATTTGGCTTTGGAAATTGGATCCCTCTATAAAATATTATTTTAGAAAACATTTTTGGTTCATTCAAAGTGATAATCTCATGTTTTAGATTCACCGAATATCGTATGTTCCTCCATTGATTTCCACTTCATTTTTGAACCAAATTGTTGTTGACTGGAGGCTCGGCGTTCTAACAAGTGGAAAATAAATTAATTTTATTACAATATATGGACTATAATATGGTAAACTATACCTGTTGATATCAATAAGTTCAGTGTTGATCCTTTTTTCTGATCCTCGAGCGCATTTAGACTACTCGTCGGCACAATCCGGTGCGGAAATCGTGGCGAACCCTTAACACGCTCTCTCAGCGTTGGCTGTGAATTTTGATGATAGATCGATGGACGCCGCTGTGCCGGTAATTGAAAATTAACTCTCGGCTCCGATTCAATTTCGGTGTACGTTGTTGGTGTATTATCCGGTGGCGGTTTAGTAACCGCTACATTTGGTGAATTCGGTATACCGCTTATTATGAATGCGGTTGACATTTTACGTGCGCGATGATGATAAAAAAATGGATCCATAACTTCTAGATTTGTTGAATTGATGGCGGTACCACTTAGAGCGATTGATTTTTTGCGCAGCGTATTTAAATGATTTTGTGATGTATGATGTGTGTTGAGGGCATGACACGATGCTGTACCCGTTGATGGAACTAAACCGGTTAGAATACCCATGTGTGCTTTCAGAGCGGCGGCAATACCACTCGCGTTACCTCCACTGCCTGACATTGAAGCGGTCGATGGTTTTCGGCTTGGTGTTCGGGAGCCGAATAAACTACGGATTTTATCAAGAAGTCCGGTACGATTATCTGAGGTCGCTTGTTGGTGGGTTAATCGAAGATTTAATAGATCGATAGCTGGTAGTCGAATTCCCGTTAAACCGTCATCTAACTGTGGTTGTGAGCTAAACGTTACTGATCGCCTCATCGGTATTTGCATATGATCCGCTGAGGGCCAGCTAGCTCGTGGAATCACCGGTGGTAATACAGAAAGTAATAATAATGGCAAACCGCCCGTTATACTCGGTGTACGTAAATTTTTATGGCTATTCCGATCCGAGCCACCAAAATCACTAATTATCGTCAGTTCAGGCCGTAAATGTTGTGGCAACGAATTATTAGACGACGACGTTGAAGATCGTCCCTCAAGAAGTCGTTCCAGTTTTAAAATTTCTGCATCAAGTGCTGCCATCTCTTTTTTATACACACGGTTTTGTACTTCAACTCGATACTGTAACTCTCTTTTGTCATCGGTCACAAATCGCCGTGTATTACATTCCATTTTGAGTCCCATACTGTGAATTACGGGATCCGTAATATCACCTCGTACCCAAATATCACTGATTTTTGGCACAAACGATAGACAGAGCGTTGCTGTGGTCGACGTCAAAATTAGTATTGTGATCGTGATAAATGCTAGAGTTACACGTTCTGATATTAAATTAGCCAGCACCACAACAATTACACTCGTAATCACAACACTGTAGACTGAAACGCCAATATATTGTGAATCGTTAAGTGCCGGTATTTTTACGTGACGTGTCTCCCAAGCCATGTACACCTCCAGTACAAGCAATAATCCTTTATACGCATATAAAGCACCCAACCAAAATTGTGTATGATGTGATCGACATACTTCGACTTGTAGCTGATACTCAACACTACGATCGACTAAACTCTTTTCGATCGATAAATTATTGAGATACCGTTCCATTGGATCGATCACACTCCAAAGCGTAACGACTAACGCGTCGAGTAATAGCAAAGCACAAACCAGTGATATTAATTGGGTGTCTTGTAACATTTTGTCACGGCATACACTACCACCGGTGTGTGTAAAAATCCGGTGTACTCGATACGTTTTGGCAAACATAGAACCGAATGCGAGTGAAAATCCGGCTGACAGGAGATAAACTCGTGCCTGAAAATAAAAAAAAACAAATATCACAACAATTTAATTAAATTTCCGTTAATCCAACCAACAGCTGTATAACGAAATGAAATCGTCACCAAAAATAATGAATGAAAATTCCGAATGTCTTTATGTAGATAAACAGTAAAGAAATAAATCAGTTAGCAGGAATATGATTAATGTGTATGACAATTATTTTTATATAAAGCTTAAAACAATAACAAAAAAGTTTAGCAAGCATTTCAGAAATTTATCATAATTAATTTTGTGGAGGGATATGACTAAAATTGAAATCCGATTGGTCTAAAAGATTAGTTTCACTCGTTTTTCATTACTCCGCGCGATTATTTAAGATTTTGAGCTTTAACACTGTATAAGAGTGTGAAACGTCCGCATTTTTTTAACATTCGAAACTTTGTTTTTTACTTTTCCGCTTAACCGAATAAATTATTATTATTAAAAAGTAAGCTTTTCATTTTGACATGATTTTGTTCTCGGGAAATATTGGTTTTTTGTTTCTAGGGAATTTTATACTGTACGGATGGAAAACAAATTATTTTAGTTCATTGGTTTTGTGTTGTTGTTTTTGTTGTATATGTATATGGATGGTGGACAGCTGGTCGAGCTTTAATTGATTTTTATTTTGTTTATAAGTTGATGGAGGATTGAAACACAACAGTTGTGGAATTTCATTTATTTAGTTTGTATATTGTGTTTGTTTGTAAAAGGGGAGTAAATAAAATTATGTTAAAGCTTTGGATGAAAAGCTAAATTTGGTAAAATTTAAAGAGGATTTTATTGATCAAAAAATTTGAAAATAAATTATTTAAAATATTTTGGGATAAGCACAACAATTACGAACGGAAATTTGACGGTAAAGCTTGAATGGAAATTAATTTAAAATTGAGTTAAATTTAGAGTTTAACACTTTGAATGACAGAAATTTTAGATATTTAGATATACTCACTGAGAAATGGCCTACATATTCTAGCCACTATGGCATTATATGGCCTACATATTTATAAATAGTTTTTGGCCAGATAATTAATACGAATGTTGAAAACATTTCGAGGTACTGAGCTTTTTTGGAGAAAATACGTAAAATGAGGTAAACGAATTTATCCTTAAACTCCTGCTTTTATATTATTCTGTTCATCAAGTGCCCCCACAAAATGCCAAAGATCAGCTATCTTCCAGATTAAGCATGAGATAATAAAGTAAAGTGTAAGTTCACGAATTTATACATTTCCTCAAAAAGGTTTAGACCAGTCATGGGCCAACTTTTTAAAGATCGGACCACGTTAAACGTAAACATTTCACTATAATATGCCAATTAATAAAAAACTGTGCTCACAAAGTGGCAGAACACTACATAAAAAATACTTTAAAAGTAAACTAAATCCCTAAATATTTTAGATAACAATCTGGATAAAATTTAAAAGGCTCAGATACATAATTTGTCACTTTACATGAGTTACGTTTTAGATTGAGTATTATTATGAAGGGATTTTTTGCGCTTATAAGTGCTAATTCAATAATCTGATATATTCCACTATAACTGATATGAAGCTAAACGATTGGTTTCCGGTGGGTTTGATTTTTTGGTATAAATAAATTTTGCTACTCAATATTAGGAAGAGAATCGTCACTGATTTAAGATTGAACTATATTATAGTCACCCGTTGGCCACATGATCACGTCCAGATATCTGATTATACAAATTTCTTTTGACTAAACGGTTAAATACTGTTTTGTAATTCTTAAAACTGTTGAACTGATAATAAGACAATGGCTGACATGTAAACAAATAGTAAGTAAATCGATTTATTACCACAATTTCAAATAAAGTATTTGCTTTTGGCAAGCAAGACAAGAAGCTGACGACACTATGTCGGATTCTTTCAAAGGTAAATAGACCTAAACTGTTCAGTTAAGTCGACGGGAGCATCACGTGGGAGAGGTGGAAGTAGGTGTACAATGCATTAAACTTTATTTTTTTGAAGGTGATCAAACGATCTCTACAGAAAGGCTGTAGCCGAAGTAGGCGAAATGTGGTAGGGCGCGAGGCTTGCGTGGGTCAGTAAGGAGGATATTCCTAGCATGCCGAGGGTATGAGTCTGGTTCACATCCAAATCGGCTAGTTACCATCCAAAGTCTATTCAGGGTAGTAAAACTGGAAGATTGAAAAGTCATAGGAGGATACAAATTACTGTAGATTAACCATTAAGAATATCAATAAGGAGTCCTTAGGCTAGCTCCTCTACAAGAGCGGAAGGGAGTAATTGACTTCGGTTTCGAATCGATTACTCTCAACGTATACTACATAAATATGGGCCAGATTCGCATATAGAAGACCAAACAGTGAATAACGGTAACACTCCGAGTGGGATGTCACCACGGAGCAGGAAGAGGTTGACAACACAAAAATCATAAAATTAAAACATGACTTCCAAAAATTTGTGATTGATTGGCCGTTAGTATCAGCAACAACCAATCGGTTGATAAATAGGCAAGTTCCATCATATAAACAATTTGTTAACTACTCACTATAAATCCTATTGCCACCCCAACTCAACTCCAATTCAACCCTCTAATTGACCATTAACTTAACATTCAAATCAATTCCAAACTCAATGCCCAATTCAATAATCAAACCAGCATATATAAAAAAACCAGAAATATTTATAAACCAGGTATTTTGGGTCCATTCGTATGGCAGGTACCCCTGACGCACAGTCTCCAAAAGCTTTTCAAATCTCTGCCTTGAGCTGTTCTCGAGATACCATAGCTCCAGACATCCAGAAATCCAGATATCCAGACGTCCAGACAGACGGACAGACATTTACTTTCAAAACGTCGAGAAAAAAGGTTTTTGGACCAACCACATTTTTCCTCATTTTTGACAGGATTTCAATATTTTGGTCTTTTTAAACCGAAGTAATAAAAGTTTACTAGTAAACAATCATATCAACGCTATGCTCGCCCTACGCAATATACTAACAAGAAACGGCATCTGCAATTAGAACATTGCATACCTGGGGTGGTTGGTTAGTACCATATTTATCAAAAAAATTAGATAACAAAACTCTCAAATCATATGAGATGTCGTTAGAAAATCCAAAGGAGCTTCAAACCACCAACGGATTTCTCGAATTTCTGGAACAAAGATATCAATTGCTAGAAACCTTAAAATTGTCAAAAATAACACCAGCAAATGATAGCCGTCGCCACAACGACTATAAACAGCATGCATGACAATAAAAAATCACTCATGTATCTTGTGTTCGGACAATCATAATTTTGAATGTTGCCACAAGTTCAACAAAATGAGTCACATAGAATGGATGCAACTTGCCAATTTACTTCATATAAAGCAGCCTCCAATTACCTACTACTTCAAGAAACATTTCATCCAAGTTGGTTAAAAAAACTCAAATTATCCTCTAACGCTTGAACCACCTGAAGAAGCAGCGAATGAAGCACTAAAAACATATTGCTTGTTTTTGTTGCCTCCACATCCAGAGCTAGTAGAGTTTTCACGATTTTCATCAGCTCTTAAAATCAAAAGAACTATAGCGTACTGCTATACAGATTTATTAATACCCTTAAAAATCGAATACATCAAGTTGCTGGAGAGATACCAAATTTTTTAACAGTAAGTGAACTGACCAGAGGCCACAATGTAATCATAAAAACAATACAAGAATCGGAATTCGCCGCAGACATTAAATTGCTCTAAACAGCGAAGAAATCTCAAAACAATAGTAAACTTTCATCACTAAAATCCCATTGGCGAAAATGGCTTATTGAGGGTCGGCTGTAGATTACAAAAATCTCAACTTAAGTATTATTTTACCTAAAGATCGTATTTACTCAAAACTAATCACTCTATCACATATACAGTGCCAACGGTACCAATTTTGTAGGAGCTCGGAACGTGTTAAGTAAAGAGTTGCTGCTGGATATACAGCAAGCAAACAACAATGCAGCTCAGGAAGTATGAAACAAACTGGTATTTCATTCCGCCCCACTTCGGAGGCATTTGGGAATCTGGTGTTAAATCAACGAAAACCACTTAAAAAAAGTTATCGGCGAAACAACACTAACATATGAAGAGCTCAGCACGGTGCTAACACAAATTGAAGCGTGCTTAAACTCTATAACTATTCTTTCATTGTCATGAACATCAGGCGATTTAGATGATTATGATGCTGTAAGGCCTGGGCATTTCTTAATCGGGATGTCACTGATTTCACCTCCTGAGTCAGACAAAACCAACATAAGCGCAACACAGAGGTGGACCTGTTTTCAAAGATCACTCAAAAATTTTGGAAAATATAGTCTAAGGAAAACTCAACCTGCTGGTCAGCTAGTTCTAATCAAGGATGAGCAACTTCCACCTACAAAATGGGCAATGGGAAGGATAACAGATACTCATCCAGGATCAGATGGTCTAACCAGAGTTGTGTCAATAAAAGGTCCTAAAAATACCTTCTTCAAGAGACCTATTATAAAGATAAGTTCTCTTCCAACTGAAAATAATCAAAATCTAACAACGAAATCAAATGAAGATGCTACAATAGGTGACAACAAGATGGGAAAAATCAAGGTCTGCAGCCAGAAGGTCACACTTACCAAGATGATCTACGCACAACTGATACTATTACTAATTACATTCAATTTATGTAATTCGAGCACACTACCCTTCAATATCACAAACTTTGAAAATCGGAATACATTTTGAATCTATTGGAGAGCTCAAACTTACAAATAACGACTGGAATATAATAGTGTATTAAAATCTAACTAACTATTATGTAGATGCTTATAAGCGCTGCATAGACGCAGGCTAGCAAAATATTGTTCATATCTTCACGATAAGTGTATAATATCTTCGAGCAGTCCTTACAAGAAATGGAGCACAGAAATGAGTTGCTTCACCACCATAAGGACAGTTTTGGAAGAAGCAAACGGAAACTTTTCAACTTAGGAGGAAATCTAGCCAACGAGCTATTCGGACTGCTAGACGACAGAGCCGTGGCGCATTATGAACAGGAAATAGAGAAGCTCAAGTTGAAAAATAAACATTTCACGGCGTTGCTGAAGAATCAAACGTCAATCATAGATACGACTGTCAACAAACAAGCATTGGGTGGTATTCAAGACTCAGTTAGTAGAGGCTCTGGAGAACAACAACAAAATTATGATTTGCATAGTCAATAGTTTTATAAGCGATATTTTTGTATATAAACCATATAAGTTATTGAATAAATCGTTACTTTCTATACAACTATCAAGGTATTTCTGTCTAAGCCCTAACCAACAGCAATCGGGAAACATTCTCAACCAGTCAACTATCAAATTTATGATTTGGCTAAACTAAAGTTACGGTCAAACAGGATGTTACTATTTTAAATAAGTTATTCCTCTCTCTCTGAAATTGTGTTTACGATAAAAAATAATGGAAACCAACGACACCCGATAATTTGCATCGGTGACACCAAATTATATTTTAACTTCTCATATAGGTACAGGCCTTTTTCTTGTCCACGAATGTAAAGCAATAAAGAAAAGAAAATTTATCTACGAAATAAAGAAGCAAATCAAAAGTTCTCTCCTCTTACTCTTTATCTAATTTTTAATTATAAGAATCCTCAACAACTTTTTGACAACAAATATTTCGCACTGACATACATACATCAAACCTACCATATGCAAAAACTTCTATTCGCTATTTAAATTAAAAAAAAAAAATGCAATTTGTATTGCGCATTCAACCGAGAATATTATACATATGAGAGGAAGTTATTTTAGCACGATTGCGTACTTCAGAAGGTCTCTTTTGTGATTATGATTTTGATTTAATGATAATAAATAAATCAATATTTAAATGAATCACCGAGGTGTAAGATGACTGTATAGTATCCAAAGGGCACTTTATTTTAAATAATAACATTCCACTTATTTTATGGCATCACTCAACCCTTTGCTATTTTCGAGTAATATTGAGAAACACGATTATTCATAAAAGTTCTCAAATTTACCCGAATAACTTCGAATGTAATGATGTAAGATTATTTAATTAAGTATGTACTCGTTTATCGAATAACCTTGAACAATATCTTTTATATAAAATTCAATAAAAAAAAGTCAAATATAGGCTTGAAAACTTCGAAAATTCCACAAAATCTCGATGCATCATTAATTCTGCAATATTACACAACTATGTACATACATATATAGCACTTTGGAAATTTAGAGTAAAGTAGAGAAACTTCTCCTGATCTCAGGAGCTAGGAAGGTCGAATTATCTTAGAATTCTAAAAGAATCTATTCTCAAAACATTTTGAATATTCCCGAAAATCTCGAATGAATTTAGAATCGTAGAATTTTGAAAAATCTCTTTGATAATAAAAAATATATTTCTCCACAAAGTAACTGAAATTTTGCATAAATTCTAACATCAAAATATAAAGGGCTGAAACCTCACGAGGGGATCAGAACTTCGGTCTTTGGTATCTTCAAAAATGTCATAAAGTTGGCGTGACAGTTTTGACATTATTGATTTCTATTTTAACCAACATATATTTACTTATACAACAACAGCCAAACAGGTCAAAAGCTTCAGTAAAATGGGAACAGCCATCCAATTTAAAACGAAAAATCGTATTTTAGAACTTTATACCGAAAGTAGTATAACAAATTATACTGATACTTCTAACCGTTTAACTGACCATATTCCAGAAATTTATCCAAAAACTCATATTAGAACCCCATTTCCAACACACATATCAAATTTCATCATAATCGGTTAAGAAATAGCCAAGTTCCATACTACTTGGCCATATTCCAGAGCTTTATAAAAAATTATTTTAGAATTCCATTCCCAACACACATGGCTAATTTAATGATACCCGCGGTTAAGGCATAGCCAAGTTCCATCCTACTTGGCAATATTCCACACATATCAAATATTCCCATTTCCATACACATTTCAAATGTCATTATAATCGGTTAAGAAATGAGCAAGTTCCATCATAATTGGCCATATTCCTGAACTTCGTCCAAAAATCATTTTAGAACCCCATTTCCAATACACTTGACGAATTTCATTATAATCGGTTGAGAAATGAGCAAGTTCCATCATACTTGGCCATATTCTAGAACCTGATACAAAACTCATTTTAGAATCCTATTTCCATTACACATGTCGAATTTCAACATAATCGGTTGAGAAATAGCCAAGTTCCATTAACTTGGCCATATTCTAGAACTTCATCCAAAAAACATGATAGAATCCCATTTCTAACACTCTTGTCGAATTTCAACTTAATCGGTTGAGAAATAGGCAAGTTCCATCATACTTGGCCATATTCCAAAACTTCATCCAAAAACATTTTAGAATCCCTTTTCCAATATAAATGTTGAATCTCATCGTAATCGGTTGAGAAATGGGCAAGTTCCCTCCTACTTGACCATATTTCAGAACTTCATCCAAAACTCATTTTAGAATCCCATTTCTAACACACAAATTAAATTTCATAATAATCGGTTGAGAAATAGACAAGTTCCATCATACTTGGCCATATTCTAGAACCTCATCCAAAACTCTTTTTAGATTTCCATTTCTCACACGAATCAAATTTCATAATAATCGGTTAAGAAATAGACGAGTTCCATCATACTTGGCCATATTCCAGAACTTCATCCAGAGATCATTTTAAAATCCCAGAACTTCATCCAAAAAACATTTTAGAATCCCATTTCCAATACAAATGTCTAATTTCATCGTAATCGGTTGAGAAATGGGCAAGTTACATCCTTCTTGGCCATATTCCAGAACTTCATCCAAGACTCATTTTAGAATCCCATTTCCAACACACATGTCGAATTTCATAATAATCGGTTGATAAATAGGGAAATGATCATCATATAAAAAATGTGTTAACTATTCACTACATCCAAATCCAACCCCAACTCAACTCCAACTCTACTTCAACTCAACGCGCATTTTGACCACTAATTTTACTTTCAAATCAATTCCCAATTCAATGCCCAATCCAATAATCAAATAAGCATATATAAAAAATCGTAAATATTTGTAAAACCAGGTATTTTGGGTCAATTCGTATGGCAGGTACCCCACCCCCTTGACGTACAGTCTCCAAAAGCTTTTCAAATCTCCGCCTTGACCATAGAAACAGATTGGCGAAAAAAAAACCAAATCGGACAAGCCGTTCTCGAGATACCATGGGTCCAGACATCCAGACATCCAGACAGACGGACGGACATTTTTTTTTTTTTGCATTTTCAGACTCAGGGACTTTCAAAACATCGAGAAAAGTGGATTTGGACCAACCAAATTTTTCGCCATTTTTGACAGGATTTCAATACTTTGGTCTTTTTAGACCGAAGTAATAATCTAAATAAACCTCGAATGCGCCTAAATCACATAATTATCGAAATTCCCGATGTAACTGTAATTCGGTTATAATTATAGTATGTACATGATGCCAACTCAACGGAAATAATTCATTTAAAGATATTTTCAAGCTATAAAATAAAAATGTATTTTAAAAACGAAATCTGAAAATTGGGACAACTGGTCGGCTTTGTAGGCAACACCAAAATTTATTCGAAATGTGATAAAACGCTATAGACATTTGAAGTTCTCGTATTCTTACAAAATCGCTTTTACTCGCCATTGCGTCATTATGAATTGCGAATTTTTGTAACTCGTAAACTGAAATGCGGGAGATACAACCCGACACCCAGGGTACCCTAGCGGGGTGAAATTGAAATGCGAATATTTATAATAACTGTATAATTGCTGTGAATTTGCAAAAGGGATTTTTGATCATCCGGTTACGATCGGTAATGGCGATGAATACAACTATGTCGATTTCACCAGTTTTCGACTTTTCCAAATGAACTGGTTGGTTCATACCAGTCATCTGGCCCAAGTTTTACCAGTTCATACCAGTTTCAATTTACTAAAATTCCGACTTTGGGAACGTCAATCGAAATCACCGAATGTTATTGCTATTTGACCATACTGCATGAAGTTTGGTTTAAGTGTCTTTTGGTGTTGTGACTTTAAAGTATCGTTTTAGTTTTTAAATTTAACTAAATAATGTTAAATTTATATGTAACCTCATTGTTTATTGAGCGAAGTTAATTAAAATTTTCCAAAATATGCTTTCAGGACAACAATTTCTTAAAATTAAAAAGATCTTGTTGAAAAGAGGAAAATTCCAAATAATTTAAAACTGCTTATCATTTTGCATCCACTGTCTTCGAATAAAACGTTTAGCGTTCGGTATATAACTGCTGGCTTTTTTCTACTGATTGATGTGTCGCTTATTTATGTGACAGTATTTAAAATATTTGTAATTTGCCGTTTATTTTCGGCCAAAGAACCAACAGAAAAATTAAGTTCATTAAACAAGGAATTGTGATGTGATTTTGAATGAGTATTAATGGATAAATGTTGCATAAAATATTAAGGGAGTCTAACCTTAAATGGATTGGTATTATACATGATTTTGATGCCTATCAGACAGAGTTGATCAGTATATACTATGCCATTGAAAAGTCCAGTCTTAACGTCTACTCTTAAGTGATTCCAAACGATATCTCACTAACCATTTTAGGATCTGATTAAAACAAAATGCGACTGTTAAAATTTAAGTTACTGTTAACGACAATTCTCAAATCCGAAACAAAAGATTGTACTTCCATGCAGATTATAAGGTGGAAATTAAAATTGCTATTGATGATTCTATGTCTGATTTTAAACACACTGTGTTTGTCTTCACTCAATTCCAGGTCATTCAGTATCCACCAAGCAATTAAACTAAGATCATTTTGTAATTTCTCGCAACCTGATGATGTTTTAATGGATAAAAATAATTTAAGGCCGTCTTGGAATCTGCCGACGAAATATGTTCAACAAAAATCTAAAGTCCCAAAGTTAAATGATTTTTCTCAAATGTCCGAATCCATTTGATATAAAAATTATCAAATGGCCGATTCCTGGGGTCGGTCATATACATAAATAACAACCAATATTTGCATCAACTGTTGTACGATTTTCCGCCGAAGTCAAATGATTTTTCTCGAATGTCCGTTGTATATGCACTTGATGTAAAAATTATCAAGTGGCCACTTGCTGAGACTGGCCATATAAATAACAAGCAGAATTTGCATCAATTATTGTACGATTTTCCTCCGACAAAGTTTGTTCAACAAAATTCAAAAGTCCCAAAGTCAAATGATTTTTCTCGAACGTCCGTAATATTTATTTGATGAAAACATTATCAAATGGCTGGTCCCTGGAGTCGGCCATAAAAATAACAAGCAATATTTGCATCAAAATATTGCATCAAGGCCTTCGTAATACTTTAAACGCATCATAAATCTTTCATAATCACTTAGCTTCCCATCAATATTTTGGTACAATAAAACCACGTAAAACTATAAAAAGAGGGAGGGATTTGTCTATCTTAATAGAATATTGTTCAGAACCAGTTATAGATATGGTAGGGTAAATATATGGAACAATCAGATATAAATTACTGTTAAACCTGAAATTACACTCGTGTTTCCTTTGCATAAATCTCCCAAGAAGCCATGCGAAACGATTTAATTTTTTTTAACGTTCAATTTCTGAAATCAAACTTAACTTCCCAAACTTAAACTGTTGATAGTTTATGGTGGAATAGATTTGAATTAAGTCTAGTTTCCATTCGGCTACAAATTAACTGTCAATGTATTTATTGTTTGTTATCCAAATTATTTGTCGATGTACATATTATGTGTTTGCGAAGATTGTATGCATAGGATACTATGAAGTCATCATCAGATTTAAATGATCCATGAACTAGAAATTTTTAACAGTAGGTATTGAACAAAACCAAAATTTCTTATTCTGCGTTTGGCTGTTTTAATTAATTTGGAGAAAAATAATTTTTAATACGCGAAACGACATTTTGAATTTACAAAAAAAAATTAACTAAACCGATATTTACCATGTCTTCATGTAACATTCAAACCGATTCAATCCGGCTTGAGTTGGAGTTAGTGTATAAGGAAACAGTCAAACAGGGATTGGAGTTGGGTTCAAAATGGAGTTGGAGTTAAAAATAAAAATAGAGACACCTAGTATTTTAATCGGAAACCAATTTTTCAATTTGTTAACTTATTTATTATCATGTAAAAGTAAAAAGTCAAAATCTCGAAGAAATCTCGACTTTTAAAAATAAAATCTGACGCGAGAAATATTCTGGAAATGAGACGAGACATATTCTGGAAAAAAAAATTGAGCGAAATTCTTTAAAAATATTTTGGAAAATGGGAATTTGTTCTTTCTAGTAATATATTCTGGAAATGAGCCGGGTCATATTCTGGAAAAAACGGAAAAAATTGCTGTAAAAATATTTTAAAAATGCGCTTTTATGAGCAAATTGATTAGCTTGAGATTTTATAGTCGGGATTTTGTGTAGTCGGGTTTTGTTCAGGTGAAATTTTGTGAAGTCGGGATTTTAAAACGTTTTCTTGTCGGGATTTTATGTTTTCTAAATTTTATGATTCGATATTTTGTGTATCTCCACAAAATCCGTGTATCTCCGATCTCTTTTCGTAAAAGTTGGGGGTTGGTATCGTTATCCAAAATAAAATAATCCCAAAAAATATAGTTTTTTAAATATACTAACAAATTTTTGAAATATTATTTTAATTTGTTTTATATACCTTAGAGCAGTGGTTCTCAAACTGTAGGCCGCAGCCCCTAGTATATATCAATTCCACAATCACGAGGATTTTGGTAGGCAAGTTCTTATTCAAAAATGAACATGAAGAGGAATTTCAGATTGCAATCCTTTATTTGCGGGACAAAATAATCATGGTTAAAATTGAGTCGTTTTATGAAGTAACAACATTTTTAAATCAGAGGTCGATATCCAAAGTAAATTCTCGGAAATTTAGGAGTTTAATTTAAAATCATAAAAATCATAAAAACTTAGGTCTATGAAAATTTGCGAAATTGTATATTCAAAAGGTACTTATTTACTGTGTAATTTTAAAAAGTTACTCGTACTTTAATTTAATTTGAAATTTCAAATGGCAGCTTGTAAAATTTGGCTCCAACAATTTCAATTTGATTAAATTGTATATCAGATTATTGTTGAGAACTTCAAATTGAAAATTCTACGATTATAATGCCGAGTTTTTTGTAGGGACGTTTACGGTTGACTACCGAAATATTGGTAAATTTTTGGAATACTTAACGAAAACTTCTGTAACTATTTTCAGATAAAATGCCTATAAAAAACTGATCTACTCTCATCTACTGAGCTATCATTTTCTTTTTCTATACTATGTGGCACGATCCGTTTTTTTTAGTTTTTTTTTGTTGGAAAAACACTCATAAATAAAATTTCAAATTTTGTATATAAAATTTCTAAGAGGGGCAAAGCTTTCAAATTGGTTGATCACATTGAAAATTGGTGGTTGAAAAAAATCTAAAAACAACTTTGGATAACTCGGAATTTTGAACAGAAAAATTCACTTTGTTCGATAATTCAGAAGAATATATTAAATTTAAATATGATTTTACATACCTAAGTAAAAATAATTTGACACAAAAATTAAAAACGAATCAAATTCGGGTCGGGTTGCGGCCAATTTAGGAAACTTGCAAAAATGAATTTTGTCAAATTTAGAATAGTCGTAAGCTCAAAAATGTTTAGCTTTAACTTAAGTTTAGTTATTTCGGAAACTGCTCTGTCTCAGTGACTCATATGTCCAGGTAAAATCCTCTCATGTTTTTTAAACCCAAGCTTAACAATTTCCAGGAATTCTACAATTTTTGTGTATCGGAATTGTTTTACCTGTAAATCGGATGAATCTGAAGGAATATTTTGGGTTGGTAGAACATTTTTGTAAATTGGCGCGGCAGAACACAGATAGGAGACATCTGGGATCTTCGGATAAGAATGCCCAAAATGCCTAGCTGTAAATTCATTATTATTGAATAACATTTTTGAGACCAATGAATTTTATTTTTTCGATTTCGGGGGCCATAGTAACTGAACTCCTCCAAGCCGCTTAGCATTGGTCCTTTCTTTGCAAGGATGACATGTAATTATGTAGAACCCTTTTGTTTTCATATTGTAATTATCAAAATTTTAATAGGGTCTTTCGGGTCGTTTAATAGGGTCTTATTTTTTGGGGGATCTTTTCGTTCGGGAATATGATGGTATCCCAAAAGTTCGTTTGGAAAAGAAGGAAAAGATTGAATGGTAAATCAGCTTAATAAAAATTCTAGCAAACATCTTCAAAATTTTTTTTCAAAGTTATGGTTACAAAATTGCTTATAAAACTCAAAACTCATTGGAATAGAAAATAAAACCTGAGATTGATTCAATTTTGGACACCAGAGTTTATAAAATAAAATGTTCAAATTGCCCTCAATTTTTTTAGGGCAAACTGGAAGATCATGTGGACAACGGTTAAGGGAACATACAAGGGATATTGGCAAAATTAGGACAGAATCAAATTTCGCTCAAAATGATATACGGCAAAATTATCAAGACATAAACACAAATTTGGAAGTTTTACATCGTATGAAAAAAGGTGATTTATTGGATCGGATGGAAGAAATATTGATTTACAGAAATAGAAACAACACGTTATGTTGAACTCAAAAATTAATATAACAACTGTAACGGGCGCTTGTCATCCCCGTTACTAAACACACCCATCCATCAAACCCACACATAAAATTGTACCCCACATTTTGAAGATATTTCTTTCTTCCAAAATATACAAATCCATTTCCTATTACATTAATTATGGTGAATCAATCTTCTGTATGCATATTAAAATATTACGTTTATTTACAAATCTCATGTTTCAGTAAATAAACGTAAAAACACTTCTTTTCCTGATCGAATATACCTGAGTTAGTATGCGTATAAAAATTTTTGTTTTGCTTATTAGCAATTTTCTTTTTGTTTATTCACCCTATAGGTTATTGTCAGCCAATTGAATTCCACTGGGTGAATGAATTCAAAAACACGTTTGTTCTGCATTTTGGGTGATATTGGGTTTAAACAAGCAATGAAAACGTGCCTCATATTTTGGTAAATTTTGCCGAATAATCACTAAACCAAAGAAAATATTGGAGGGGCGATTGTGAAATTTTTTTGGTTAATTGATCGATGAAAAAATAAATGTTTCTTTTGGTTGATCAGCAGAAAAATTGTATAAAAACCTCACCAAAATTTGATTTGAGGCTTTTTGTGTTTAGTTTGTTTTCGTGACGGTTGTGCAGTGAGTAATTGTAAGAAGAAGTGGTGAATATTTAGTGAATAAAGAAAGGAGAATCGAGAAGAATTTTTTTTTTGTTTTTCTAACAAAGCAATCCAAGGAAAAAAAAAAACCTGATATACCTGGTAAGTATGAGCCCGTAGTAACTAACAAAAAAAGGCCAAATCAGTAGTGGTTCAGCTGACGGCCTCATTAGAGGCAGGCGAAAGTACGCTTAGTTGCGTCTTTGCCCTTTCTGTCAGCTACGTACTATTGATCTAATATTTACTTACTAACACCAATCCCTCTTATCAGGGATAATCAACCTTTCTATTTTGCGTGTTTGTTAATTATGGCTCAGAGCTAAGCTCGCCATTGTTGGCTATGGTCAACTAATTCCTACCATAAGGATCTCATCTATGGGTCCAAAAAAATCAATTATCCCGAAAAACTCATTTTTTCACCAATGTTTTTGGTGTCCATCCTTTTTCTCCACCTATCACAGCATCTAGGATTCTCGACCGCGTCACCCCAAACCCCAAGACGAAATTACCTCTACCGGCTTTGAGCTCAGGTAAATGCCGCACGGGGTGACTATAAGCGGTTGGGAAACAAATTTGTAAACGTTTGAGCTGAGTTTTTCAGCTTATCTCGTTACACAACCAACAAAATTTATGATTTAATTTTAAATTCATAAGTAAGCGGAACACTTTTTCAAATTGAACAAAGAAAACCCTGAAATGACGGTTTTTTGGGTCATAAATTATACAATAAAGTTTTAGTAGCGATTAATGAAAATTATAGACAAAAGTGCAAAATCCCAAAACCCATTGGGTTCATTTTCAAACAAAATGATTAAATATAGCAAAGTTTCACGAAGCAAAACAGTAGAGGAACATGAACGTGAATAATTGTTTAAAACATTTAACTCTAATAAGTATTACATCTTTCCAACGTGAAGTCTTGAAAGCAAGCGGTACCACCATGAAACTTAGGCAACGTGCATTCGATGAGTCCGCTAAATCATTCAGGTAGATGTGAATCGGCAATATGAAGTTATTTTATGGCGTAGATAAAACAGATCACCGGTCGCACAAAGTCACCATCAACCCAGCCTCTAAAAGAGATTCATAAATCAATACGACAAAGAGACAAATTACAGGTATCGCTTAGATTAGTCACTTTTGCGAAATGTATTGAACCTGCAATGGGACAGGTGATATATATACTCATAAATTAGTATATACCGATGTATATACTAATATATGAGAGTGAACTCTCTTTATACATTCTGAAAGCTGGAATACAAGCTAGGGAAGATCGATGTAAATGAAAAGTAGTTTCGAATTAGATGTTCCACCCTGCTGACGGTACATAAGCATTGAACAAAATTGAAGGAATGCAATTTAATTATTCTCTGCGAGCAGAATAGAATCCTCAAGTGCCATAATATTTTTTAGAAACACTTTGAAATTTAAGATTTATTTCGATTTGTGTTCCTATACCAGTTAGAGCCCAGATATTGTATACCAAATTATTTGTGCGTATTATTGAGTTTTAAATTCCTCACATATCTTCACCTTCATTTATGTACAAGAATTTTACAAAAAACTAACAAACACAAAACATTCACATCTTCTACATTGTGATGTATCCCCTTGTAAATACGTTTTTGCCACTTTAATTAATACGATGGCAGCCTGTATTATATAAATTTACACTAAAAATTTCGAAAGCTGATACAATAAGGTTTATTACTACGTTTTATATTTTAGAATTTAAGGAACATAAAAATTCAACCAAACAAAAATAAATAAATAATAGTAAAACTTAACTTTTGTGTGTATATCTGCTGGTACAACAAAAATTAGGTCCTAAATCAATGTCAGGTGGCTAATTTTTTGAAAAAGGTATCACCTTCAGAGAATTGAAATTTGCCACAATTGAAAATAAATATAAAAGGAAGTCGACGGTGACACAATACAAACAACTTTTGATTTATTTATAAAATAAGCTTATTTCATTTCTGATAATTTACACAAGGAGTCAGTTTGGTTTGTAAAAGAAAATTTAAAAAAAAAAAAAAATTGTTCATCTTGAAGATAGATATACAGAGGAAAATAAAGTCAAGCATTGTTTAAAATGATGCTTACAAAGTCATATAATTTTATTGACACATTAAGGGAACAAACTATATACTCATGCTCACAAATTGGTCATCCAACATAATAAACTTAATCAAAATCGTATATTTTTATGAACTATTAAAATATTTATACCATAAAATTTGATTATTTAATAAAAATTTTGATACTCGTTGTTTATTTCATAAATAAAAAATGAATTTAATTTATTTACTATACTCTCGTATGTATAGTATGTACTCTGTGTATGGTTTTAAAACGGTCAACAATGATTACAACGAGAAAGTTCGCGCCATAAATGTTGTTATACAATAAAGGACATTAATTCGACCGTTAAAAAATAATTCTATAAAAAACGTATAAACTTTTATGTATAGTCTCCCAAAAATATAATGTCATCATCATCATCTACACTGTATTATGAAATTTGGCTTTAAAATGGTTTGAGTTGATCAATTCGAATCAATAATCGAAAATGTATATGGTGGCTTGGTGGCATAAAATTGTGTTTGGTAGAACAATTGTCGTAAATGTGTATAACATCACAAATGGTTCATAAATATTTAATTTGTATATACATTCATGTTTGTACGAGTATAATACAAGCATGCAGCTTTTGGTGAAAATTTATGTTATTTTGGAAATAAAAATAATCACCATATAAGCTGACGGAGAACAACATATCACCTTTGGTGTTTTAATTAAATATTTTAAACTGTGATTAATTTTTGATTGAATTGCAGTATTTATGTATTAAAATAAAGTGATTTTAATGTAAAGCTCTACAAAGTTTTGAGTAAGTTTCCGACCAATAATGTGTAGATTAAATAATTTATCTTTTTCAAAATTATTCCATCATCTGTCTCTATATAATTTACTTTTACTAAATTATTTCGTTTGCAAACTTTATTCCCCATTCCCAAAAAAAAAACTCAACTTATCAAAAACTTTTTGAATTGGTTTATTTTATTTGGTTAACATTCTTTTAGTAAATTAAACATTTTTGTACCTAAAAACATTAAGATCAATTCTAACTATATGTTTATAAATGAGTATATAGCAAACGAAGACAACTTTTTTAATGTTTTCGCCCACAAATTATAAATGAGCTGCCGATTATAACTTTCAACAATAAAACAGGATAATTATTTTGTTTAGTGTTCAAATAAATGTTTGATAATAATTGTCGATTGGTATATGGATGGGAAGAGTGAATTATCCTATACCTAAAAAAATAATTTATGGTCCTTAATAAATATATTTCGAACACAGATAAATAGATGGATTTGAACAAATAAGGGTAACGAAACTTGAAGAAACAGAGTTCCAATTAGCGTAAATAAGCGTACAAAACTGGATCGTACAAAATACGTTCCGACGGCTACCAAAAAAACTAACTCCGTGAGATCTCAACTAATTTCGAAGCTTAAGATATCGATCGAATTAGCCAGATACGAGTTAATGAATAAAGCTAAAAAATAAATAACCCGGAGTAAGTTGGGGCTCCAAATTTAAAAGTCTAGAGAAGTGTTCACAAGTAGTTTGTTATTGACGTTCCAATAAAACTATTTTTGTTTTTTTAATAATTGCCTTTTTTGCGTGCCAAGCTAATTCCGTAAAATATTTTTTTTAAGTATAATATTAACGATCAGTCAGACTCGGGCCCATAATATGCCAGATTTCTATTTTAAGAGGGCGAATAAAATAACATAAAATAACATCTCATAATCTTGGAATTCTGCCCAATATTTGAATCCAAAACAATTATTGTCTTTGGCTATTCTGAGGGGGAGTGAACGATACATCTTTTGAAAGTTAATGAATAGGCGATGAACCATTGAAAAATCTTAAAAAATTTCAAAATGGCGGCCATGTGAATATCACATAACATTTTTACGCTCTCTCCCAATAAAACATAAAATATTTCGTGAACGACCAGAAATTCGCAAACGCGTAAATATTTTTTTTAGATAGCTCTAATCATGCCTGATAACATGCAAAAATAAAATTTGTCAAAAAACACAATTTTCAAAAAATATTTCATAGAATTTTGTATTAGAAGTTTTGCTGAAACTAATGTCGCACAAAAAAAAAACACTTAACATAGAAAAAGGAGACTTATAAACTCAACAAGTATGGTAATGAGGTTTCGCAAGTTGCCTTGGGAGATGGTGGCTGTTTACTACAAACAATTTTTCCCAAGCTCCAAAGCGGGCAATCGGTATTATATTGCTAATAATCGATATTTTTTCGAAATTCGTGTTTCTCAACCTTGTGAGAAACTGACAAAATGTATGGCGGAGCCGGTTTTCCTGACTTTGAAGTACCATCGACGCTAATTTCGGACAATGAGAGCCAAATCACTTCGCGAAAATTGAAAGAGTTTCTATTGCAATATCAAGTCAAACATTAGCTTAATGCGGCCTACCATCCGCAGAGCAAGCCAGTTGAGCGAGTAAATAGAGTCGTACTTTCTGCGATCCGCAGTTACCTTGGTAACCAACAGCTTGACTGGGGTCCACAGACCAATCAGATAGGGTGTGTTATTAGGGCCGCCACCCATACTTCCGGTAAGTTTACTCCATATTTTATTAACTGGAGCCGCGAAATGGGAAACTTCGGCATGCACTAAAAAACCCGGAAGTGTGAAAAATAAAATGTCGTTAATTAAACAGATGTTAGAGTGGCCCGTAAAGGTCATTCTGATTATTGTTTTTGCCCCCGGGGCTAGTTAGCGGGACAACACCTACGAAGGCTGTAAAAGTGATAAGTGCAAGTTCTTTTCCGCCCTCTAATCGAACGAGTTGGCAGAGATCGGATTAATTTAAGAATCCACATGCAGAGTGGACTGCTCGCTGAGTTAGCCTGTTGTGCAAGTACACATATTGCACATATTAATAAGAAATTATATTATATAAGAACACACAGAAATAATCATACAAAACAAAATTAATGTAGGTCATCAAATTTTGTTTACATTCCAAACAAAAAAACTTTACGTAGCAAAAATAAAAAATTAATAATAAAAAATATAAAGGGCTGAAACCTCACGAGGTGATCAGAACTTCGGTCTTTAGTATCTTCAATAATGTCATAAAGTTGGTGTGACAGTTTTGACATTATTGATTTCTATTTTAACCAAATTATATTTACTTATACAACAACAGACAAACAGGTCAAAAGCTTCAATAACATGGGTACAGGCATCCAATTTAAAACGAAAAATCGTATTCTAGAACTTTATACCGAAAATAGTATAACAAACTATACTGATACTTCTAACCGTTTAACTGACTATATTCCAGGAACTTATCCAAAAACTCATTTTAGAATCCCATTTACAAATTGCATGTCAAATTTCATAACAAACGGGTAAGGAATAACTAAGTTCCAGGATGGAACAAAGCCATATTCCAAAGCTTTATCCAAAAATCATTTTATAATCCCATTTCCAACACACATATCAAATTTCATCATAATCGGTTAAGAAATAGCAAAGTTCCATCATACTTGGCCATATTCCTGAACTTCGTCCAAAACTCATTTCAGATTCTCAATTTGAATACACATGTCGAATTTTATCATAATCGGTTGAGAAATGGGCAAGTTCCATCATATTTAGCCATATTCCAGAACCTGATACAAAACTAATTTTAGAATCCCATTTCCATTACACATGTCGAATTTCATCATAATCGGTTGAGAAATAGCCAAGTTCCAACATACTTGGCCATATTCCAGAACTTCATCCAAAACTCATTTTGGAATCCCATTTCTAACATACACATTGAATTTCATAATAATCGGTTGATAAATTGGCAAGTTCCATCATATAAATAGTTTGTTAACTATTCACTACATCCAAATCCAACCCCAACTCAACTCCAACTCAACTCCAACTCAACGCGCAAATTGATCCCTAATTTAACCTTCAAATCAATTCCCAATTCAATGCCCAATTCAATAATCAAATAAGCATGTATAAAAAAATCGTAAATATTTATAAAAGCAGGTATTTTGGGTCAATTCGTATGACAGGTACCCCACCCCTTTGACGTACAGTCTCCAAAAGCTTTTCAAATCTCCACCTTGACCATAGAAACAGATTGGCGTAAACAAATCCAAATCGGACAAGCCGTTCTCGAGATACCGTGGGTCCAGACACACAGACACACAGACAGACGGACGGACATTTTTTTTTTTTTTGCATTTTCAGACTCAGGGACTTTCAAAACGTCGAGAAAAGTGGTTTTGGACCAACCAAATTTTTCGTCATTTTTGACAGGATTTCAATACTTTGGTCTTTTTAGACCGAAGTAAAATAAAACTAATCATATGGTGTAATACTCTTGCAAACATTTAGGCTAAGTAAAGAAAATGAGTATTCGGCAAACATTCAAGCAAACAAAATTAAAATGATTAAATGAACATTCAAGCGAACAAAAATCAGAATAATTATAAACGAATAATGTCAATGAACGGAAAAGTGTCGATACAAAAAATTAAGAAATACAATACACAAAAAATTGTTTCGAAAGTAAAATATGAAATTGAATGAAGTGCAAAATCATCAAATAGCAAAAAGTTATTAACACCAGAATTGTTGGTGGAAATTTATATATGTAAAATTGTATAAAAACCAAAAAATTAAAATGAATAAAATCAATCGTATCTTATAACTGAAGAAGTTAATTTAAATTTAAAATTGCTTTTTTATTAAAATATCCGGAAGATCAAACCAAGCATAAAATGTAAGTATTTCTATAACTAACATTAAACGGCACAGGCCCAATGACGGTAGCGGTTAGCCTCGCATGACGAGGGGGAAGTACATAAGGGTTATACTCAGACCTTCCCGTCCAATATTCGTCCTCTTGGGTATCCTCTCTAAATAATAACACTCGTGCAAAATGCACTACTCCACAACACATAATAAATTCAATAATAAACTAGAAGTAGAATCATAAATAAAATTTACAAATGAATAATTAGTACGGTCAGGTAGATTATAGAAAAAATAACAAAAATACAGATCAGGTCAAATCAGTCAACAAATAAATATTAACAAGTAGTTCCCGTAAACTTCATATATTTAGGTGTTGTTGTCGCGTAGGAGTATATTCAGTTATATTCCTATATATACAAGTATGTATAATGTATACTGACCACACAACCATAACAAGCCGAGATCCTCGAATGTCCCGAAGGTCTCGCACATTTTTTACATAACTAGGCCATATTGCTGTATATGTCACCAAGCTGATCCAATTGTCATATTAACATACAATATTTCGCAGAATGGAGATGTCCACGAGGTTTTTCCCACATTCTCGAATAGCCCTTATTTTCAGATAACTTGGTCAACGTAGCCAACCTGATCCAGTTGTGATGAATTTTACTATATTTCACAGAATTTAGATCTCAGGATTTCCGCAAAATCTTGTCTATACGAGGCATCTTTAAGGCGAAACATATCATGTAACTAAAAAGTTATGTATGGAAGGTACATGAAAATCGCTGTCCCTTGGCTACAGAGATCGGTATTTGGTCAAACTAACCGGATAATGTTAGCAAATTGACGAAATGTGTCAAAACGTGTTTACCACTTTAAAATCTCGAATTGAAAATAATGGAAAAGCAAGGAAAATTTAAATTTACCTTAGTGTAGTACATAAACCCATTGTATCTGGGTGTGTCTGACTAACGATATAACGTGAGAAAATTTTCGCGTGTACCACACTATGTCGGTAAACAAACATCTTCTTTAACTTAATAATTACGAAGCACACGGAATAGCTGTAAAGTAAAAAAAAAATTCTAAAGGATTTTTCTCTGCACGATTCCTTGTTCTTCTTTTCATTTTCCTTAAATTTAATTATCATTTTGTTTCAGGGCAAATCCTATTTGTCCCATTTATTTACCGTTTGCAGCATGAAAATGCTTTTTTCTTATGATTTTCCACCATGAAAATGCTGTTTTGTTATGAATTTGGTTTTTTTGTTTTACCATAATTATGGTTTCGTAGACGGTTTTGTTTTTGCCTCTATAATTTTGTGGGCTGGAAAATTTTTTATTGTTGTGATGGAGAGTAGATAGAAGAAAATGTGGTTGGCGAATGATATGGTAAAACATATTTTATTGACATAATGTTATTTCTAATAGAGCTTTTATGTGAATCGAAAAAGCTCATAAAATTTAATAATGATAACATAAAAGTGGAAATAAATTAAATTATAGAAATTTTATGCGAGCAGATACAATACATTCATCTATATCTATCTATATCCTATACGTACGTATATACGAGTTTATCTGACGTTGAGTTAAAGTTCAAAGGTTATGTTGTTATTTCCTCTTATCGTTGCTACAACAACATAAATGATACGATTCGTATCTAAGTATCTTGTAAATATGTCGCACAGACAGCAAAAATAAAAAAAACGAGAATGAAATATGACAAATTTATGTCAATAAAATTAATGTGAAAAGTACCATTAAGGTTTCTGCTCTGCTGTTCCACGCGTTCTGTTGGTGTGATTTTAATTTTTTTTTTTTTAATAACTCATGTTTTCATTTTTTTTATTTTATGTGCTTTATAAATGAAAAGTGTCAAAAATATTTAGGATAACACACACACACATTCATACACACACACACACATACACAAAATATAATACGTTTTCAACATTTTGATTTCAAATTAGAAGTAAAAAAGTGAAAATTTATAATTGGTTTCGGTGAGATGAGTGCGTGTGTAAAATTAACTTTTTTTGTTTTAACGAATATATTGTGGAGTGGCGAAAGGTCCCAAAGTGTCGGTATTTTAATTTTTATCCACTTTATATAGAGCTATTTATGTGGGGTACCAAACTTGAATATGCCAAGAGAATTAATTAATTTTTTTTTTGTAATCATATCACTACTTGCACTACCTCTAGACTTGCTCTAGATTAATAAAGTCTTAACAATCAATCATAACAGAGAGGTGGCTTTAAACAATTTTCTTAAATGACGTAGTTTTCGATAAAAATGGGACATAATTAAGAAAATGTGAGGTTTTTATTGAAAAAGTTGCCTTAAACCAAAAATACGGTTTCCCATACATATATTTTAAATAAAAAGCTTAATTTTGCCTCGTTTCTAACTGCATTATAAAAGCTCAGGTTTTCACATCACGGGTCTACAAAATACGTAGGATGCCCTCATTTCAACCTAAAGTTTACGACTTGAGCATTGCGTTGTTAGTTATATGTCACGATTATTTCGAAATTTTCAAAGATTAAAAAAGATTGAAAAGAGTAAAAAAACAAAAAAAAATCCATCAGTCTGTCTGGATGTCTGGACGTGTTAATGTTTTACCGAAAAACATTTGAAATCTGTACACCAAGAGGATCTGGTACCTGTCATACGAATTGATCCAAAACAACTTGTTTATTAAGCTGCAGATTTAATTGGGGGTTGAGTTGGGTGGGGTTAGAGTTGAATTACGAGGTTCAGTTGAAGTTAAGTCAGCGGTTCAGTTGGAAATTTATTTTGTGTTGTTTTGAGAATTGAGTTGTGCGTTGAGTTTAGGGTTAAGTTGAAGTTAGAGTTGGCGGTTAAGTTGGAGGTTTATTTAGGGATTTATTAGGGCATTTAGCTGCGGGTTGGGTTAAGGTCTGAATTTTGGTCAAGTTAGGGTTGATTCTCTCCGTTGGGGATTTATTTGGAGTTAAGTTTTACTTTGAATTAGAATTTATCTTAAGTGTTGAATAGGGATTTGAACTGGAGTTGAGTTGGAATGCGTCGGGGTTTGGTTGGTGATTTGAGTTGATTTTAAGATATAGTTGGCCGTTGAATTAGGATTTGAATAGATGCTTGAAATTGATGCTAGTAGGGTTGAAGTTGAGTTCGGGTTGACTCGTCGACGTTCCTTATTGCTTGTTAATAGAAGAACATTGTCTGCAATCAAGTTGTTAAGCTGCCATTGAAGTTGCTGCAGGATTACCTCGCAGCTAAAACCAGACAATCCTTTACAAGCTGGTCCCAGTTCGCCTTGGGCTTGTTTAAAAGCTTCGATCTCTTCCCAATAGTTCGTCATGTTGTAATAGATCACTAATGTCCACTTCATGGCTACCAATTCAAGTTTTCCTAAATTCTCGAAATATATTCCTGATGAGTCGTTAAATGGGGTAACCTTGATCTGAACTTGCGCATGTCCTAGTATGCAGCAAATTGAGAGTAATGCTAGTTCAAGATGATTTACTTTACTTAAATTCTTTGCTTGTCTGTGAGGCTGCACTCTTTGGTTCTGGTTGTCTTTTCCGGGCAGTGGTAGTCTATTTCCTGTACACTACGGACTGCTCATCTGCGTGGTTGTTCTTCACTGTTTTATCTATGCCTTGTGGGGTTGGTAATTGTTGAGTTGTGCTTGTATCTTTAGTAACTACCGCATGCACTGGATCATTCTTCTTGTTTTGCATGTTGATGTAGTCCTTTGGCTCGTTAGTTGTTTGTAGGCGGCATATTTTAGTAATATTCCTTTTAAACGTATTGTTCCTGTAGTTGAGCGTGACTACTTTAACAAGTTCATCTTGTCCTGGATGAAGTTCAATTACTCTTGCTAGTGGCCAGTGCGTAGGAGGTAGTTGTTCGTCTTTGAGTATTACTAGTTCTCCCAATTGGATGTTAGGTTGTTTCTGCAACCATTTTGGCCTTCGTTGTAGTCGTGAAAGATATTCCATATGCTATTTTTTCCAAAATTCTTGACTGAGCTTGGTGAGCAAATTCCATCTTGTAATGGTTTGGATACCCTCCATATCAGGTTGTGGCATTGCTATGATGGCCCTGCCTATCAGGAAATGTGCCGGACTCAAAAACCCGTCATCATCTGAGTCGTTTGAGAGTGGAGCTAGTGGCCTAGAGTTCAAGCATGCCTCTATTTGAGCTATAAGTGCTGAGAGCTCCTCGAAAGTTAGTGTATGAGTTCCAATTACTTTGCGGAGGTGTTGTTTTGTTGACTTGACTCCGGCTTCCCATACTCCTCCAAAGTGAGGACTTCCCGGGGGTATAAAGTGCCACTCAGTTCCCATCTGAGCTATCTTACCTTTAATTTCTGCTTCCTGTTGCTTTGAACGTCTTTATAGTTGTTTGTCTGTTGTCTTGTACAGTTTGTGATCTATTACAATCACAGTTTGTAGTTGTTCAAACAAATTCCTCTTCATAATATGAATCGTCGGTATGCGGCCAAGAAAGCGTCTGTTGACAAGTCACTTACAAGTTCTAGATGAATTGCCTTCGTGGCTAGGCATATGAATATGGAAATGTATCCCTTTGTTGTTTTGTTACAGCGGCCTTTCCACAATTTTATATTAATCGGACCAGCGTAGTCTACTCCGCTGTTAGTGAACGGTGGTGCTGGTGTTACTCGTTCTTTTGGTAACATGCCCATTAGTTGGTGCGACGCCAATTTCCTCGCTCTCGTACAGACTATACATTCATGTATAGTGTGACGAATCGTATTTTTGGCGTTCATTACCCAATACTGCGTTCTCAAGTGTGCTAAGGTTGCTGATTGCCGCACCATGTAGTGTTTTTATGAGCTTCTCTGATAAGCAAACTTGACAGCTTGTGACCTCTGGGTATTATTATCGGATGCTTTTCTTCAAATGGAAGACTAGAATTTGTTATTCTACCTCGAACTCTTAGTAGGTCATTTCCGTCCAGAAATGGAGTTAGCGTTATGATTTTACTATTCTTTGGTAGGTTTTGATTCGCTTTTAACTTCTTTAATTCTGGTTCAAAACCTTCCTGCTGTGCGACTCTGATTATTGCCCTTAGCGATGTATTCAGTTCTTCTTTTTTAAAATGGGAGTTGTCTTTAGCTTTTGATTTTGCATTTGATGAAAATCGTTGACAGTATGCAATGCTATGAACAAGCCGTTGTAACGAAGAGAATCTATCGAATTCAATCACAGGTTTTTTCACTGTTGTTGTAAATGTTCTTATTGATTTTCGTTCCATGCTGCCGGCTTGTTCCATTTCTTCATCATTGATTTTTGTTATTCGATAGCTCAAATTCTTTAGCCTTGTTGGCCCTTCCCACCAAATTTTGTGGGTTAATAATTGAACTGAGTTTAATCCTCGAGATGCACAGTCAGCAGGATTCTCATTAGAGACCACGTGATGCCATTGGCTAGGATCGGTGATGGCTTGTATTTCTGTTATTCTGTTTGCCACAAAGGTTTTATGGTATTGTGGGTTTCCTTTTATCTAGCCCAAAACTGCTATGGAATCGCTCCAGCAAAATGTTGATATGTTGTTCATGTTCAACGCATTTTGACATTTTTGAGCAATTTAGAAATTAGCAATGCGGCGTTCAGCTCTAATCTTGGTAGTGATATTGTTTGGTTTAATGGTGCAACCTTTGTTTTAGCAGCAATTATTGTGACTTGGTTGTTTATTTTGCTATATACCACTGCAGCATATGCTTGATTCGAGGCGTCACAGAAACCATGTAGTTCTATTCTGGCGTTACTGTTGTAATTAATCCAACGGTGAATCCTGATTTCCTCTAAACGTGGTAATTCCATTTTGTAGTTTAACCATCTGTTTTCAAGATTTAAGTGGAGTTTTTCGTCCCATCCTACACCGGAAGCCTATAAATCTTGAAGTAGAATTTTTGCCTGGATCACCACTGGTGCTAACCATCCTAGCGGATCGAAAAGCCTTGATGCCTCTGATAAGATTGTTCGTTTGGATATCGTTGTTTTGGATTCTGGCAAAACAACTTTGAATTGAAAGGTGTCTGTTGAAGAATTCCACAGGAGTCCAAGTGTTTTCACTATATCACTAAATTCTATAGTATGGAGTCCTATTTCTTTCAGATTTCCTGTAAGCTCTTCTAATAGCGCCTTTTCATTGCTGGACCATTTTCTGAGGTTGAAACCTCCACCGGAAAGAAGATTTAGTAGTTCTCTTTTCGCAGCGATTGCTTCTGAACAATCTTTGAACCAATTGGATATCTTGACGCTTAATAAGTTGCAGACGCTGTTCCGTATATGACAGTTTTTAATCTGTAGCTGCTCATTGGCTTATTTGTCTCAGGTCGCCAGAGGATTCGTTGAAAATCTTGATCTTCGCGGGCCATTCTGATTTGTCTGAACATTTTCTCAATGTCTGATGCAGTCACGTAACGATGTTTTTTCCATCTGATCAATATTGCCGTTAAGTTGTCTTGTAATGTTGGACCTACATGCATCATTTCATTTAGTGATGTACCTGTTGTTGTTTTGCAGGAAGCGTCAAAGACTACCCTCAATCTCGTAGTTGTGCTATCTTCTTTTAGGAGGGAGTGATGTGGCATGTAGTAAACCCGAGAAGCATCTTTTTCTGTGTCATCTTTAACTAGTTCCATGTGGTCCAACTGGATGTACTCGTTCATGAAATTGTGATATTGATTCTTAAACTCTTCATCCTTCTTGAATCTTTTTTCAATTTGAAGCAATCTAGCTGCTGCTTTACTTTTAGATTCTCCTATTCCCACTTTTTTGAGTTTGTTGTTGTGAAGCGGCATCCGAACTTCGTATCGTCCATTTGTTAATCGCTTGTGAGTCTCTTCATAGTACTGCTCACATTCGATCTCTTCAGCAGTTAGGCTTCGTTTAGGATGCAGTTCTTCGGATTCCCAAAAGCATTTTAATTGCTTGTCTATATCTGCCAATGTGACGTGGCTATTTAACCGGGTGACTGAAATGCTGCTGTTCTGAGTTAGAGGACATTTCATGAGGACAAATTGACAAATGAGCTTGACCTCAAAATAACCTTTAAGATGACGGTCAAGGTCACAACCCAGGTCACCATTAAATTCCTTGTTGAAAATTACCTAAGACAAAACCTTGCTCATTTTTTTGATCGAACTCCGCGAGATTTTTAGGGGTTTCCATACTTTTTCCTCACCCTGTATACTTACCAATATATAAAAAGTCGGGAGGTAAAATACGGATCTTTAACTTATGCACCAAAATAAACAGAAAAAATCAGTAAAACACTCAAAAACAATTCAGAACTTGTATTAGCTAACAAAAATGGGAATAAGGCGTTTGCGGTTACACTAAATTAAAGGACAAAATACTAGATGAAGAAAAAAACGAACTGATATACAACATTTTCTGTAAAATCTGCAATTCATGCTACGTCAGCGAAACTAGCAAAACAACATAAAAAGGACGTACAAAATTAATAAATACCTTACCACGACACATACTACTTTAATATCCTCTTTAGTGAAACATAGTTGGGAAAACAAACACGAATTTGATTTTGATAACGCGCGGCCACCAGATGCCCGATTAAACACGTACATTATATATTTTAGTTTGGTATACTAAAAACCAAATCAAAATGAAACTAAAAATTAATGTTTATTCCTTCTAGCGCATTGTTTGAATGGTTCGTTAGTCTCGTGTAAGATGAAACAAAAATGAATATCTATGTGTTGTACTGTTGTGGTCTATTATATATGTAGGTAGACGGTGATACTATTACAATTCTAACATACTTCTACAATTCTATTCGTACTATATAAATGGATCGTCTACTCACTAGTATAGAAATGCGACGACCAACGTAGTTTCAAAAATTGCCATCCGAGAAACCCACCATATAAATTCTCTTATATATTCAAATACTTTCTGGTTTATATCTCATTGTTTTAGATATGTCTACTATACTCTAATATCATTCCGCATCAATGGCGAAAAATATTTATGCACGTTGCTCCTCTTGGTTTGGATGGGTGGTGGATTTGTTTGTGATACTGGTATTGAATCTGCTAAGGGTCAAGTATACACCAATACCTTGATTTGCGACGTTTCGAATTGCGACGGTACATTTTTTACTACCAAATTTCAGTTTTGCGTCGCTTAAATTATTAGTTGCATCGTTACTTAAATGTTTTCTTTCTGGAAATACGTCAAGGTTATTTAATTATGTTGCAATTTTATTTACAAGACGCATTTTTATGGAACGAATTACCGTCGCAAAGTGAGGTAGGGGTGTATATTTAAATATAGCTACAAAGGGCTCGAGGTGGCCCTCATCAAAGTAAACGAAAATTGTGAAAACGACACATTTACGACCTCCATTCAACGTGAAGTAGAACGCCTTCTATACTGCTAATTAACGAAAAGCAGAGAATTGCAAAATTCCATGTGCAGATTCAACTTTGAAGCTGTAGTCAGGAGCATTAAGGATTTTCTCAACATTGTAATGTAATTTTGCTGAATTACTGAAGCTGCTGCCGTCCTTTATGGAAATCGAGCCAATTTTGTGGAGTCCTGTATAAACCGCAGCTTAAGTGGGTTCGCTACTTGCATGCAAATATAGATGAAGTTAAGTTTATAGACTGGCTCTTGAAGAATGTTTCGGAATTAAATGTTAATGGTCAATAGTCGGAGTTTTTTCGGATCGTGTCGTTTATTTTTGATGACATCATCAGCTGCCTTTCAAAATAAGATCTTGCGTTACGAGCCACACTTTGTTCCAAAAACGTCGACATCAGTAGATAAATCTTAGCAAAGGTGGAAGGCGAAAACCAAAACATTCTACATACAACATTAACAGCATTGAACGACAGGTTTGAAATACTTTAAATCCAAAGAATAAGCCGCCTTGGATGTTGTGTTAGGCTGTTGCGAAATATGAATTCCAAGCATGAGGACTTACTGCCTAACCTCATGTACTGTTATACAGCAAAGTTCCAGAGACTTTATAATAAACATGTTCTACAGGAGCAACAGGCAATAGGAGGAAAAATGCTCGTGAATATAAGGATTGTGAAAATTCTTTTCCAATACGAAGTGCTGATTGTAGATATTGAAATGAACATCATGAGGGCGAATGGCTTTTTAACATACGATAACGGGTGGCCACTTCAAGTTAGCGGTACAGGAACTACTCCCATGAGAACTATTGTATACACCATCGTGAAAAGCTACCACCAAACTGGTGGAGGAAAACAAGAGGTTGATGCCAAAAACTACGTGTTGTGGCCAAAAAACATAGCTATGGGCAGGTGTAAGATTCCAGGAGGAAGATAGCGACAAATTGGCGCTCAATGTTTATAACGGACTTTGACAATTAAATGGTATGCTGAGATAGCTTTCATATAAAGAAAGGAAGTTTAAAACGTATTTGAGAGATCACGGACGGCAAAGTGAAGCAATTATTGCTAGTAGTACCAAAGAGCCAAAGAGAATCACAGAGTGGCAAGTGGAGAGTACCTAGAAATTAATAAAACACTAGCCAAGATACTTCAACGACTCTACTGGGCAAGATGTATACAGCCGATGATGGAGTGGAGCCAACAATGTAATCGATGCGTGCGTTGGTAAATGGATCCGCCCGAAAAAGCCATGGAATCATGAAAAACTATAGCGTCGGAGCAATAATCGGGAGAAATGCTAATTAGATGTTGTTTTATTAATTGTAAGTTGGACGCGATAAGGTTAACATAAATCGTGCGATTTACAAAGTGATAAGTTATAAGAATCAATAGTGTGAAAGTGTACTAATACTAAGTGATTTGAGTGATGTTGCGAATTATTGTGGAATAACCGTGATGAGTGTTAATTGTGTGTTTATAGTGACAATTGTTGATGTTTTGGGTAGAAAGCTCTTTGTTTTTGCCAATTTTCACTGTAACAATCAAGAATTCTTTAGTGATGTCACCCCAAATTCTAATTCTTAAATCTTCCACTATGCCTGTTCAAATGGTTTACAGGAAACCTATCAGACAATTTTACGGGATTTAACGATTTTAAGCGAAAGTAATTTTCAGTTTTACTATACCTTAGATATATTTTTTTTTCCGCTGGCGCTACATCCCATAGAGGGATTTGGCCGCTTCATATTGAAGTTTCGTAATCATTTTTTTAACGGATAATGAGTGATTAATTCACTGATCCTTAGATATATTGCAAATTGAAAATAATTTACGATTTTGAATGAGAAACGGTCTGATCCGGATTTTCTGTAACCGCGGATATTGAATTGAAGTTTATGAAGTATCTGACGGATACCGGATAACCGTAAAGAATAAACAAAAGGAGTTAAAGTTATGTAAATGATTTTTTATATTTCATATTTGTATATTTAAATAATAACAGAGTTGATTTTGATCACATAAACATAAGTTATGAAATTCAATTACGGCTCCGGGAATTCTAGTCAAAAACATTTCAGTCAAAAAACAAAAGGCATTTCAGTCATAAAATTTCCCATACAAATATTATGACTAAAACTCCTTTTAAAAAGGAACTTCAGTCCAAAAAAAAAGGTATTTCGGTCAGAAAACAGTTTGACTGAAATGCCCTTTGTGTTTTTGGACTGAACGACCTTCTTAAAGAATTTTAGTCACAAATTTTTGGATTGGAATACCTTTTGTTTGGTTAGTTTTTTTGGCTGAAATACACCCTGCGCCATTGAAATGTTCGGTTTGAATTTTTAAAGTAAATTTTGGAAATACCACCGTTTGCTTCAAAAGTAGATGGCAAAAATGATAGATTCTGATTATCAAAACAATTTTTACACTATTCCGAATATATTCAATTAAAAAGAACGGTAATCCGACATTTTAGACCTACATAACGTCGGATAAGGAATATTACCGCCCTACCTCGTAACAATTTGGTAGGTCTTTACAGTGTTTTTAACAAAGTTTTTTCAATTGAAAATAAGTTTTTTGTTGACAATGGTAATTTTTATTCAAAATAAAAATTAACAGAAATAAAATAATTCATCTCAACCAAAATATTTTGAGAGAAATTGAACTTTTTAAAATCAATGATTAATAACCCAGCCCTTGGCTTTTATGATGGCCTTAAAACCGATCAGCATTGAATTCTAAAGTTTGATTAAATAATATATTGTTATTTCTTCAAACCAGACTTTTTCTATAAGTTTTTTCCGCTCTTTGGCACTTTTCAGCTTGTAATTTGTAATCTTCTTTCCCATGAAGGACCAAATATTTTCAACAATATTGCGATCAGGACTATTTCCTGTCCAGGATAACGACGCAATCACCAAGCTATTTTTAAATTCGGCTACCTAAACAAAATAGACATTAAAATTAAGCATTCTTACTTCACAAATAACATCAATAACTCACGGAGAGTAATCGTCCTGGAAGAGTGGAATACCGATGTATTGAGTTGGGTCCTCAATAGTCACGATTCAGGTTTCGATAATTTTTTTATATGTTCCTCCGCTTTCTGAACTATCCTAAGGCTTAGTGATCAAACTCCAAAGGCTGTTATGGCTCTCCAGGCAATAACATATGGTGAATTTTTCACTGTCGGCGAAATACATTCTGTTAAATACCGTTTGCCTTTCCGTCGCCGAACCCTTGTCCTTACATCGGGTACAAAGATATTGAATTTGGATTTATCCGAGAATATGAACCAACGCTAGTCCCTAGGCATTCAGTTTTTTCATTCTATTGCGAATTTGAGGCTTGCAGCTGCCATTTTTGCTGTCAGTAATGATTTTCTCGCAAGTCGACAAGCATATAAACCAAGTTCCTTTTAATAGTATGAACTGAAATAGTGTCGATTGTTGCTATTAGAAGCTAACTTCTCAGCTCCAAAGCCGTAGCAAACCTTTGCTTAAGATCTAAATATCTAAAATTCGATTTATTGAAACAAAAGTTCTCCTCTTTGCATCAGAGCCAAATTATCGTTTGATTTACGGAATAGTGCCTTAAAAACTTTCTAACTGCTGTTTGGTTACACTAAATTACTCTTGCAATTTGTGAATGTGTGTACTTTTTGCCTTTGCTTGCAAAATTTTGGATTTTTCTTAGCATTTAATTTAGAGCGACACTTTGTAAAATTAACTCTTTGACTACTTAATTGAAACCGAATGAATATTTCACCCTTAGTTTGGTTTTAAATATCTAATGAGGCGTGAAATATGCTGAAAAATAAAAAAAACAAAAAAAAAATAGCGAATGAGGTAAAATCTAGGAGAGAATTGCATCAAATAGTAAATAATCGAAATCGAACATTTCAATGGCGCAGGGTGTACCTTCGTAGACCTATATATTGGCTTCGGCACCCCAGTCAAAAGCATTTCAGTCAAAAACAGAAAGGAGTTTCAGTCAAAAATTAGAAAGCAACTCAGTCAATATAGTTTAAAGCATTTATGCCTTTTCAGAAGGAAGTTCAAGCAAAACACAAAAAAGGCATTCAAGTCAAAACATTTTTTACTGGAATTTCTTTTGGTTGGGATACCATCCTATTCCCGAACGGAAAAATCCCAAAAAAATATACCGAAAAATACAAAGTAAACTGCCCCGTTGAAAGGGAAGACTCCAATAAATTTTTGTTAACTAAAATATGAAAACAAAAGGAATCTACATAATTTCATGTCATCCTTGCGCGGAAATGACCAATGCTAGGCGGCTTTGAGGAGTTTTTTATTTTAGTATGTGAAATACAAACGTAAATATTTTTACAAATGTCAATATTTTTGAAAATTTTCTGACGTTTTCGTGTCATCTTGCGCAAAGGATTCAATGCTAAGTAGTTTTGGGGTGTTCTCTATTTTAGTATGTGAATTATTATTAAAAAATTCAAAATTTTTAAAATGGTTCAATAACTATATGAATATTAGAATTTCAAAAAATCGTCAGAGCGGGGGTTAGGGCGGCAGCTTCTTCTTCCAAGGTATAAAACGAATTAAAATAATATTTCAAAAATTTGTTATTTTTTAAAAACTTGGTTTTTTGGGTTTTTTGTTATTTTTTTGGGGATTTTTTTATTTTGGATAACGATACCAACCCCTTTTGGTTTTGTGACTGATCGTTCGATATTGAAAGGTCGAAAATCGGAAAGCCAAATGCCCAAATGTCGGAAGGCCGAATGTGTCGAAAGGCCGAATGTCAAAAAGCCGAATGAGTCGAAAGGCCGAATGTCGAAAAGCCGAATGGGTCGAAAGGCCGAACGTCGAAAGGCCGAATGTCGAAAGGCCGAATTTTCATGAAATGTTCCTTCACATAATTGATTGAAATGAATATTTAAAACCATTAAATTTATTTCTTAATGTAAAATAATTTAAATAAATTGAAAATATGTGCTAATAAATCCTGTGCATGTAGCATAAATGTTAAAAAAAATACCGGAAAAGTCCAGAAAAAATTGTTTGTTTAAAATAAATTTTATTGCCATTTTTAGGGGATCGGGTATTTGTCTGCAAGACAAAATCTTGGGTTGCCGTTCAATCTTGTTTTTTTGAATTCTTACAATATAAAATTCTTAACGTATAAATTGTTTTCCGAAATAATTATTTTGATTATTTTTTAGTGAAATAATGAATGCTTGCAATTACATAATCTTGCTTAGCAAAGTGCAATTATTTTCTTTTTAGTAAGTGTCATTAATAGATTCTATGTATATAATCCGCTCCTAAGTGCGGCACGCAGTGCGACATGTTTGCTTATCCCGTCTCCTACGTCTCCCGAAGTTCAAATCTATAGCCCCTCGGATGGCTAAGGGGGGCGAGGGGGGGGGGGGGAAGCGCAGCGACCTCCCGCGTGCCCGTGAGAGTTACCTAAGCCGTTAGCCTCTACAATTCGAAATTAAATTAGTCGATGTCATTTTATTTTAATGTAAAATCTATAAAAGATTAATAAAATCATTATTATGTATTTGGAAAACAAGAGTTTGAGAAATAGGATTTTCTCCAAAAAGATTTTGGGTGACAAGATTTTGTAAAATAAGATTTTGGAGAAAATATTTTAGAAACAGTCTTTTGATAAACAGTGATACGTGGCCAACCCCATTTTTAGACCATCAGTAGAAGCGATATGAGCGATACGATTATTTTGATCTGTGTCAGAAAGTTGACGAAGCAATTTCTATTATCATAAATATTAAGAACTTTAAGGAAAAACTCAAATTTGATAGACATTTTATAAATTTTAATTATAATTGGGTCCGTACTTTGATAATTATGTTTCTGGATTTTAATATTCTAGATTTTTGTTTTACTGAGTTTTTTGTTTCTGGATTTTTTTTTTCGGGATTTTCAGTTTCTGTATTTTTTTTCTAGATAAGGTAGTCAACCCTTAATTAATTTTTAATTAACAGTAGTGAATACTGTAACCTTTGATATCTATAGCCAAGCGATTGAAATCCAAATGCAAAAGCGAAGGTTCCGGTAAGGAATTGAGAGGACATACAATTAAAAAGTGCCCCGGCGTCAATGCGGTCAAATCCGACAGCGGCGTGAGAGGTCTTGAATTAAGGCATCCCTCAACTTAAATAATCAGCGTATTTAGCTCTTCAAAAGTACAGTGATATGAAATGATCCGTTTCAAATGAAACTTGGCACTTTTGACGGCCGCCTCCCACAATCCACCGAAGTGTGGAGATCTTCAGCACAAAATTTCAACACCTTATGTTGATGAAGTTCGGTTTCAAATAATTTCTGCAGTTCTCGTAATTCTGATTGTGATCCAACAAAATTGGTCACATTATCGCTAAATATATTGGACGAACGTCCTCTTCTCGATAGAAAACGTCTGAGGGCCGCCAGAAACCCATTTGTTGTCAGATCAGAGCCAACTTCGAAATGAGTTGAAACATATGGAAACAGCGATGTAAGCTTTAGACATAACTTTTGATCGTATATTTTATACGAAATGGCAAAGGGACCACAGAAATCGATTCCCACATTTCCAAATGCTCGAGATGGTTTCACGCGGCCCGCGGGAAGTTGGTCCATTATTTGCTGAATTGAACTGGGCTTGGTTCTGAAACACAAAACATAGGTATGCACGGCACTATGGCACAATCCTCGCCCACCGATAATCCAAAATCTCTGACGCAACGTGCAATGTAGTGCTCGTGGTCCAAGGTGTAAATTCCTTACGTGTTCCCTACGAACTAATAAACATGTAAATGGGTTGTTTGATGATAATAAAATAGGATATTTTTGATCATATGAAGAAACGAAATTCCTAACCGGCCACCAACGCGAATGATGCCAATTCAATAAACGGGTTTAATTTACAAATCGAGCTTTGTTTCTGAACTAATCTGGTGGATAGCAGTTGTTTGATTTCTTGAGCATAATTCTGACTTTGAATAAATTTGACTATACCCAATAACTCATCGTCAATTTCCTTGGGTGACAGAGCTTCAAACTGACGGTTTTGTATAGTCAGTCTGGCATTTTTTGCAAGCCTTAAACAGAGTGCGGCTATTCTAATCAACTTATTGTACTCGGAGAAACGTTCTACGAAACAGTTTGATATTCCCAATCCAACCAGCAGACTTTCAGATTTTGAACATTCCTCATCCTCAAAGTCAGCTATCATCGACCTCAACTTCGGAATCATCCAACTCCCATCATCTTGTGAAAGTAATGATTCCACCAAAAATCAGAACCTTCCAACACCGAAGGCATCAGTCCACGGGATATCACATCCGCAGGATTCAGTTCTGATGGCATATAAGCCCACATTTCAGATGGAGCGAGATCTTGAATTTGAGACACGCGATTAGCAACAAACGTTGCATACTTGGAAGGTGACGATCGTATACGGAAAAGGGTTATTTCGGAGTCGGACCATAACGTAACTTTGTCAAATCTCATTTTCATAGATTCCTGCACCTTTTCACACACTTGTGTGCGGGGCAAACCCGCGATTTGGCACATAACAAATTAACTTTATAACGATTATTTTGATCTAAAATACGAACATAGATACAACATCCGTACCCTAACAGAGAAGCATACCCAAATGCATGCAGTTCGACTGATTTAATTTGACGTGAATTCATGATACACATTGGAATCTTTATACTGACTATAAAATTCAAGCCATTCCGACTTGAACTGTCGCTGTTAATTTGGAACGGTCCACAGTTTTTGCATGAAAACCTTTGCCACAAATATAACTGGGTCACATAGTCCCAATGGTTCGTAAATTTGTGTAATTATTGATATGAAGGTCTTGATAAGAAAAGATCGGTTGCATCAATTTTTGTGGATTTAACTAAAGCCTTTGATATGGTTAACCACAAGGTATTATTACAAAAATTACTACATGCTGGTTTTCGTGGAGTAACTTGGCAATGGTTTAGCTCATATTTATGTAATAGAACTCAAGTGGTTAAGATTGGTGATGTTTTGAGTGAATGTAAAATTATCAATGATGGTGTTCCACAAGGTTCTGTTTTAGGCCCCATGCTTTTTTTGATCTACTTAAACTCAATTTTTTATTTGAAGCTTTCTGCAAAGTTGATAGCTTTTGCGGATGATCTACTGTTTCTGTATAATGATCGTTTGGAAAGTACGAACATTCAGTCTATGAACTCTGACCTATGTAGTCTTAGAAAATGGTGTCTTGCTCATACCATGTTTCTGAGCACAAAAACTAAGGGTATGTTTTTTAAACTTAATAATGAAATTGTTGTTCAACCAGATATCATTTACCATGATATAAATTGTGATAACATAACTTGTTGCGCGGGTTGTTTTAATATTGAATTCGTATCAAAATTCAAGTACCTTGGCCTGACTATGGATGCTTCTATGCGTTGGCTGCCTCATATTGATTCGTTGCGTATCTATTTGTATGCTGTAATTCGAAAATTTTATATTTTACGTTCAGCCTGTCCTTTAGCAGTCCTAAGAATTATTTATTTTGCGCTAGTTGAATCAAGATTGTCCTCAGAAACATGTTATTCGGATTATGCTCAATTCAACAAGGCTATCGGCTTCGTGGCCTTTATTTGAGTTTTTGGAAATTTTCCCCATTAGACATCTATTTGTGTACAAAGTAATGAAATCATTTTTTTCTATTAAGGACACTCAGTCTCATGTTACAGTCAAGTACAACTTGAGAAATAAGCAGTACATACGGCTAGAAAAATTTACAACAACAAACTACCAAAACTCGTTTCAAATATTGGCTCCAAAAATTTTCAATAGCCTACCAGATGATTTAAAAGGCACTCATAAATTCAATATATTTAAGCTAGGACTGAAATCGTTTTTGTTCAAGTCCTCGAGTGTGAATGATTTGTTGCATTTTCAAGTGTAGCATGTAATTATGTACATATATTACATTTATCTTGTAATTTTCTGCTTTATTAATGTTAGTTTTTCTTTTTTCCTTTAAATATGTATTAATGTTGTAAATATATTAAATTGTTATCAGTCGACACTGGATTTTAAAAAATCCACAGATTGTATTATAATAAATAAATAAATAAATAAATAAATAAAATAATAAATAATAATAAATAATAATAAATAAATAAATAAAACGGTTCGTTTTTTAATGACACTTTCGGTACGGTCCTTGATTAAAGAAATATGAATACTGTCAGCATGGCAATCCCATTGAATTTCCAGAATACCGATGTTGAATTCTTTTTGATCAGAAACAACTTCTCTATTACTAGAAGACCATTTCGTTATCTCAAATCCTCCTCTGGCTAGTAAAGCAGACATGTCAGATTTTAAACGTCTTGCCTGTGCAACATCATCTGCACCCGACAACAAATCATCGACATAAAAATCGTCAAGAAGAATCTGAGACGCTTCCGGAAAGCTATTATATTCGTCTATTGCTTGCTTCAACGATCTGATTGCCAGAAATGGGGCACTCGCGGTACCATACGTTACGATGTTAAGCTGGTATATAGATAGAGGATCAGTTGAATTTTTACGCAACCAAATCTGTTGAAACCTACGATCAGATTCATGTACGTTTATTTGACGATACATTTTTGTTATATCCGCCGTTATGGCAATTGGATATTTTCTGAAACGGAGCATTAATGTTAACAAATCAGGCTGAATAGTAGGTCCCGTCATCAAACAATCGTTCAATGACGAACCTAATAAAGACCTTGAAGACGCATTAGGTAAATACCACTCGAAGTTTGGTAGTGGTTGAATTTTCTTTCATCACAGCGTGATGCGGAAGGAAATAGGACTGGCCAATGACTGATTGCGGTAAAAGCCTCATGTGGTTCAGCGCGATGTATTCATCAATGAACTGACAGTATAAATGCTTTAAATCGGGATTGGCTGCGAATCTTTTCTACAAATAAAGAAATTCTCTTCAAGAGAAAAATTATTTATTGGCTTTTTATCTTCAATGACAAACAATTTTTGCACCTCCTTCCGCACCTCCTCAACACTACAGCAAAATAACGAAACCGATGGTACCTCAGACGTACCTTTAATCTTCCCACAAATTACGTATCCAAAGACTGATTGATGCTTGGAACGGTGGCAATTCTTGACAAATTTCAATTTTTTCTCCAGTAAAACTATCACAACAAATCTCGGCACCAAGCAACATATCAATTCTACCAGATTTGGATCGGCTAATAGAACTGGGAAGCTGATCAGAATTAAAATTAACGGGATATAATGGCAAATCACCAGTAATTTTGGATAGAACCAAAAAATCAAGATGTTGTGTATAATTTTGAAAACGTGATTCCACAGACAAATCAACTATATGTTTGACCTCAGTAACCTTCTGATTGATTCCAGTAACTGGTAAATGAATCGTCGTTTTATTGGCTTGTAATTTCTGACATATATTTTCGGTCACGAAATCCGATTGCGACCCTGAATCCAACAATGCGCGAACTTGCGCCATCGATTTCATTGGAAGACGTGTTTCAATGAGATAGTCTTCATATAGAGAAAGGTTGCTTAAAACGTATTTGAGAAATCACGGACGGCAAAGTGAAGTAATTCTTGCTAGTAGTACCAAAGAGCAAAGGAGAATCGCGGAGTGGCAAGTGGACAGTACCTAGACATTTATAAAGCATTAGCCAAGATACTTCAACGATTCTACTCGGCAGGATGTATTTAGTCGGTGATGGAGTGGAGCCAACAATGAACAACTATATAGCGTCAGAGACGCGTTATGTGTACTAAGTGATTTGAGTGATGTTGTAAATTATAACCGTGATGTGTTAATTGTGTGTTTATAGTGACAGTTGTTGATGTTTTGGGTAGAAAACTCTATGTTTTTGCTAATTCGCACTGTAACAATCAAGAATTCTTTAGTGTTGTCATCCCAAATTCTAATTCTTAAATCTTCCACTATGCCTGTCCAAGTGGTAAAAATATTTCAAAATTCGAAATTCCAAAATTTTACAGGAAACCTATTAGACAATTTTACGGGATTTAACGATTTTAAGCGAAAGTAATTTTCAGTTTTACTTTGATATATTGCAAATTAAAAATAATTTACGAATTTGAATGAGAAACGGTCTGATATAAAATAATAAATTTTGGTCAAGCAATTTTACGCAAAAAATCGAGCGGAAATATACAAATGCACCATACGACAATGAATAATCGATAAGGAATTCTTGGAGAAACTCAAATTAAATGATAGCACACCTAATCAATTACTAATACATGCTTTAATTAATTTTGATAATTAAGAGGGTGATCGATAACGATTGATAAGGCGATCGACTATTGTATAAACGGTATACAGAATTTCTTATCACACAAAATACTTTTATTCAGCAATAAACCATTGAGCTGTGTAGTTTGTGATAAGTTAGACCGAAAATGGCTAATAATTTATTATCAATAGTTTTAATTAGTTTTAACATTGTCGTGTTTGTTAATTGTGTACCACCATCTTGCTACGTATGTAATTCGGCCGTCGATGATAATTGTAAAATCTTGCAACCAGATTTGTTAGTAGAACAACCCTGTGTAAATGAGGGTAATCTAATTAATGAGTTTTATTACACTTATGCCTTTTCAATTAAAAACTTTGTTTGATTAGGCGACGACTTATCAGTGATTCTATATACAAATTAATATTGTTTTGTTTTATTTGTATATTTACAGACCCATACGAACCAGAATCAAATGTGTGCTTCACGCTAATCGATGGTACTAATGTGGTGAGAGATTGTCTATTCGATAGAACGCCAGCTTTTTCAACCGAATGTGAAAATAACGAGAATTGTCATCCATGTAACTCTGATGCGTGTAACAACGAAAATATTGAACCACTACAATGCATAAAATGTAATTCAACGGCGGATGCAAATTGTGCAACATTAAAACAATCAATTACGACCACAGAATTGTGTGAACAAGTTGGTGACCAATGTTTTGTTGGCATATCGGATGGAGTAACTTACCGTGGTTGTATTTCAGCGGTCATTAGTGATGAATGTCCGGCCGGAATGTGTGAAAAATGTTTGAATAAAGATAAGTGTAATGATGCAATGTATCCAGCTGATCGATGGTCGTGCCACCAATGTAACGAACACACTGATTGTAATGATGAACAAGTGCCCGCTAATAGCTATACTTGTCGAAATTATACTGAAACTGAAACGTGTTACATAATTGGGAAGGGGTTATATGCGGCACGTGGTTGCCTTTCAGATTCCGACGAATACAGTCAACATTGCATCGATAATCGAGATTTATGTACATTTTGTACTACAGAGTCGGGTTGTAATAGTGAAAATGCTGTTAACAATACTGGAGAATCGTGCTACTACTGTGACCAGACGGATCCTTTTTGTTTTGCACACGTCGAAGCAGCCGACGTAACCAGTGACATGACCATAGAGTGTAAACTATTTTTGAAATACGAGTTCCATTGTTATGTGTACACGAGTGGTGGTAACATAACGCGAGATTGTTTGAATCGTGTCGGCCGAATTTCACAACCCGCATGTGATCAAACCGGAGACAATTGTCTAATTTGTGATTTGGATCTGTGTAATAATAAACAAATGTTGGAACCTGGAGATTCTTGTATATCGTGCACATCGAACAATCCCAATTGTAATGATGGTGAAAATATTTTATCTTTGACCGAAGACTGTTACAGTCATCCAAATAAAAAAGGTTGTTATTTTATGCCCGGTAATGTAGCAAAACGTGGCTGTGTCACAAACCTTGCGGATGACATGCTGCTCGAATGTGATAAGAATAATGTAACGTGCAAAAAATGTTTTGACGAATACTGTAACAAAAAGTGTAAGTAAAGTGACGAATTCAAATTTAATGTCTGCCACAATATTTGACACGATTATTATATTTTACAGTGGAGTTCACCTGGTGTTATGAATGCGATTCGACCGTAGATACCGAGTGTATTACTGTTGGAACTAATTCCTCGATTTGTTACGATTACGTTGATTCATGTTTGGTTTACGTTGAAGAACAAGGTAGAACGGTTCGAGGATGTAAAAATACGTTAAATACTACATGTTCCAGGTGGAACTGCAGCGAATGCTTTACAAATGATTGCAATTCATATATGTTCCCAGAGGATCGGCAGACATGCCTAAAATGTACATCAGCCACCGATAAAAATTGTTTTGAAATCACTGAGGAAACAGCAGCGTCTCATTCAGTTATCTGCCAAAATTACGTATCGGACGACTATTGTTTCACAATTGTAAATGAGGATCGTAATTTAACTCGCGGTTGTATGTCCGATCAAGATATTGCCGCAATCGAATGTTTAAATGACGATAAATTTTGTATGCAATGTCCGCGACATAATTGTAATACGCGCGAATTAAAATATGAACCAACACTATCGTGTATCCACTGTAATCAGGCAGATCCAAAATGTGCGTGGGGTTTTGATGAAAATGATGCGCAGCCATGTAATACGACAATTTTCTTTGATGGCCAGGAAAAATGTTATACATACCAGAAAGATGGTCAAATAGAGCGTGGCTGTGTGCTTGATGATGATACGTGTTTGGACGGCGATGCAGCTTGCACAACTTGTGGATCGTACGGATGTAATAGTTTACATTTATCACAATCTCGGTGCATCGTTTGCGATTCGAGTAATATTGAAGAGGAGTTTTGTAATAATGAAATTATAGATGGTGAATGGATTCTCTGTTCCAATGGCAATCAACTATATGAGCATCGTGGTTGTTATACGTTTAACGCTAATAACCATGTTCATCGCGGATGTGTTTCTACGTTAAAAGAGGAGGATTTTGTTTATTGTTTAAATGCGGATAATATCAATTGTGATGTTTGTTACAGCGAAGGGTGTAATAATGAAGAACCGAATTATGCCAGCCGGCTCTATTATTTATCAGCTTTAAGCCTAATGTGTATTTCAATATTTGCTAAACTATTAAATTAATATTTGAAAGTTTGTTGTATATATTTACTCACCATGCACACCGTTGAGTACGCTGAATCTGTAGCTGGCAGCGTTGAGTAATCCAATCCTAATAGTATAACAGCGGCATACACTAAAATGCATCCAACCGCCGTGATATTACTCAGCTTTGGACTAGAAAGTTTTATTGTTCTGAAAAATGAAAAAAATTTAGCTTAAATCTGGAATTCGAGACACCCCGTACACATGCGAGTCACTCACTTCAGTTTCCTAAAATGTAAATTAAATACTAAAAATGCGATCGCGATTGTAATCCCCACCGATGCTAACGACGTAATTGTATAAAATGCGGCCGGCGCAATTGTAGCAACTTTTAGTCGTACCACCTTTTTGGCAATTGGCACCTGTCCACTTTGCCACTCGATCCTCATACATTCGGGACACTCGAAATCTAAATGCTGTTCGGCTGGATAATACAATGCAATTGTTTTGAGTTCACCTTTTTGTACTTGATAAAATGCTGAGGTACCGATACGATCAGCGCCGCTGAACGATACTGGGCCCGAAACGCCCAGAAATTTTAAACGACTAAATTGATTCACAAATTCACTTGCCATATCGAAACGCGTATAATCGAAATGATTTAATTGCGATGGTACGGATTCATTACGCCATTGTTCCTCGGCGCCCTGTAATGCCAGCGCAATAGCCCATACTGCATCATATGTTTGTGGTGCATATCGTGATAGTGGTCGCGGAATATTTATCGAGAGTAATTCATCGACGAACATGGAATTGGTTAGGCCACTAAAACTAACAGCTGAACCAACGATGCTATTGTGGCTTGACACTATGATGATATTTTCGACGGCAATTTCAAGATTTTTTTGTAAACAGTCTGACGGTGATTTCCACCACCATTGTGGACCGTGTGTTTCTTGCAGGATCCAAGCATAATCTGAACCGTACATTCCCAGTTTGAAAGCCTGAAATTTTTTTTTTAATGTTACTTTAAAATTGATTTCGGGCAACGTGTAAATATACCTCACAAAATATTTTTGGCGCCACCTCATGCGAAAAACTTCCAATAATTATTTTGGTGTCCAGCTCCTGCAATAAAATTTTATTTTAGTAAATAATAATAAATTGAATTATGTCTATAATCTTAAATCGATATTTCAGAAACACTTCGCCCTTTGTCGCCGCATATTATATAAATCATTATGGTAATACAACACACAAAGCAAGATGTTTGCTATAAGATATAAAAACGTGACCTACAAAATGTTATTTCCTTCTTATTAGTATTCGATTTATATTTTTCGTCGAATCGTGCAAAACATAAGGCTTTACGGAATATTATGATGTATATCGTCCTCTCATACCATCTCACCCACCCTCTGGTCCATTGTGTATACAATTTTGATTATTTAAGGGACAAACCGAATTTCTTATATGTAATTTATGCTGTATAAATTGAAACACTTTTTATCTTAATCTAAGATTTTGGAAAATGTGATGACATGAAAGTAAATTATAGATTTGGTTTTATGATACGTTGGTAACATTTCTGCATATTTTATTGTACGATTTTTTTGTATGCGGCTGAGCTATTAAACCAAATTGAATGTTTAGTTAAAATTTTAGTGAATCCCTTTCCACTTCCTGAGAAAATAAAAGGAGCAGGAAATCGTTCAATACAGAACGACAGATGAGACTCGCGTACACTTAATCGATTGCATAAAAGATTGGGCTTAGCGTCAAATGTTACCTTCTTTGTTCATCATTTCCCTAGATAATTTGTGAGTAACGAATTTTTTTTCTGCTTAGAGGGAACTTTCTTCACAGAAATTGCCCACCGCCCAACTAGCGGTGAAATATTTCTTAATAACTAAAAGACCGAGGGGCTTTAGCAAGCCGAGGGTGCTATTAATCGAATATACTTGACTACTTATCCATCGAATAATGACTACCTCAAATTTGTTGACTGTTTCGATACACCCCGTATCATCAGTAAGTCTCTAACTTCGCGCAAATCAGTGTCACACAAAACCTGAATAATTTTGAAAATCTAGAAAAGTTCGAACATAAAATCCGGGACACTAAGGAATATGAAATCGGGACGGGATAAAATTGTTTCGAATTTGAAAGAATCCAGACTTAGGAATTGTTAAGGAATTGTCATTTGAAGCACCCGAAATCTTATTTTTCAAAATCTTGCTCTTACAAATCTCGGTTTTAATGTCGCTTTTTATTTTGTATTTATTTAAATATTAACTTCCTCATTTTCCAGAATTTATTATTTTTGGTTAATTTCGTCTCATAACCGAAATTCTCATTTTCCAGAATTTATAAAAACCAAGATTTCGTACCCAAACCATCGTCCTTGCATTCAATGTAGTTTTTCCAAAATAAATTTCGTGTTTTTTTACTGTTTCGAGGTTACACTATAAGAGTCCTATTCACCCGCCCATAAATGCAACGCTTGCTTTGCTTGTGTTAAAAAATCCATATTTTTGATTACAAAAGATACGCCCAAATAGGGTTGTCAACCAGCCAGTTTTGAATGGTTCCAACCGATTTTCGTTTGGTGGTCAGGCTGCTGTGAATGCATAAACACAAGACTCGCTTCATGTACCGTAACCGCATACAACTTCAGCAAGTGCTCACACTGCCTCTTCGTGGCGGCCACTAGAAACTACTCTGTTAAAGGAGTAGGCTAAAGTGTGAGGGCTGTGGTCCTTTTACAGGAGGTTGGCGTCGTATTAACAGCTCAACCTGTAAAAATTCTTTTGTCACGAAACCTCAACATGGGCCTCGGATATTTTTGGATTCACAACAACGACCTCGGACACGATATAAGGACAATGATTTTAAATTTGGAACATGGCTAAACCGCACGGAGAGCCTCCATCAACTCTTCGAACAAGCATCCACGTATAAACTCGACCTCGTGGCGCTACAGGAAACAAGACTAAACGGCAATGACATCAACGATTATAGTCGCTTCGGACTAACTCTCTGTCATAGCAGTAACATGGATAAACATGAATTTGGCGTCGGTTTCTTGATTAGTAATAGATGTCGCCAATTTGTGACTGACTTCATGCCTATGTCAGTAATCGGATTTGTACACTCAGGTTTCATGGACGTCGTTTTAACATCTCATTTGTGAACATTCATGCCCCCACCGAGGAGAAGCCTGATCAAATCAAAGATGCTTTCTACGACCAGCTCGAAACCGTCCTGAGCAAAATACCACAACAAGACATTAAAATTATTTTGGGCGACTACAATACTTAAATTGGCAGTGCTGGCATTACATATCGAAGCACTATCGGCTCAAACTCCTTGCACCATACATCAAACAACAACGCGACGCGCACCATCGAGGTAGCTTTACTGTATAACTTGGTGGTTGCCACCACATACTTCCCACATAAGCGTATTCATAAAGCTACTTGGAAATCAAACGACGGGACAACGGTCATCCAAATCGACCACATCCTCTTGTCCAAGACACATTTTTCTAGCCTTAAAAACATTAAAACTAAACGTGGAACTAACATTGATTCAGACCATTGCTGAATTAAAATTTCGTCTATCAACCATATACTATCATCCTTTACAGCGCATCACTCGTTGGAACACTGCGGCAATGAGCAACCAAGTTACCAGGACAACCTACGGGATGACTGTATCAGAAATCTTGGAAAATAAACCACTTCCTGACGCCGTTCAAGAACAGTGGGACATTATCAAAACGGCGGTAACCGATGCCTCAAAGTCCACCATAGGCCAAAATCCATCAAGGCCTAAGGATCTCTGGTTTGATGATGATTGTATTGGTGCTATTGCAAAGAACAAGACAATCCCATAACGCCTGCATGACCGCGAGGAGAATTGCTAATGGGCTATGTAGACGAAAGAAACGGGAATGGCATGAACAACAGGCACGCAACATCCAAAATTCTAGCCTGAGAGATATATATCGTTGCATAAGAGAATTAGCTACGAACTTTCATCCACGTAGCAGCGCTATTCGCAACAATTCCGGTGAGTTGGAAATGGACACTAAAACCGTCCTCGAAGTGTGGCTAAATTATTTCTCCTCACTTTTAAATAAACAGGCACCACCTTCCGAGCAACAACCCCTATTGCTTTAACGCGATATTAACGTCGAGATGACACCACCACCTCTTCTATCATATGAAGTGAGGAATGTGATATCGAAGATGAAAAATTACAAGACATCTGGTTGAGGATGGTATCTGCAACGAAATGCTCAAATATGGCAGTGATTATCTGTTCTACCGTATGTTTGAGCTAACATCAACAATTTGGTCTAGAGAAGAAATCCCAGTAGAGTGGAAAACGGCTCTTATTTGTCCACTTCATAAAAAGGGAGATTGATAGAACTGCTAAAACTATCGCGGTATAGCTTTGCTGAACACGGGCTACAAGGTTTTGGCCGCAGTAACGTAGTTGAAGCAAAGTTATCAACTTATAGCGAGAGGATCTTGGGTGATTTGATTATCAATGTGGTTTTCGATCAAACTTTCACGCTGAGGATTATTTTGGAGAAATGCTATTGAAAGGACATTCCTGTACACATTCTATTCATAGATTTTCAACAGGCGTCCGACAGCATTAAGAGGAATACGTTATGGAACGTATTGTTTTATCTGGGCGTACCGTTCAAATATGGCCCAATATGTAAGGTGCTAATAGAAGGCAAAATTTCGGATGCTTTGAGATAACATCTGGAGTGCGGCAAGGGGACCCAATAGCTCAAACTGTATTCAATCTATTATTGGAGTATATGTCATTCGTCAGCTTAATATGACGCAGCGTAGCTGCCTGTATTATAAATCAACCCAGCTATAGGATACGCTGATGATATTTGCATTCTGCGTCGCAACATCATTCCTCTGAAAGAAGTCCTGCTCCCGTTGGAAGTAACAGCCCCAAAAAATAGTGGGGACTTCATTTCAGGAGATACTCAATATGAAAAGGTGAATGAGTTCAAATGCCTAAGATCACTGATCACTGAGCAAAACTCCGTTTCTGTGGACATTTCATCGAGGATCGCAGCAGCAGCTTTTTACGAGCATTTTACGCCAACATCAAAATTTTGAAGTCTCCTCATATATCGCGCAAAATAAAATTGGACATGTATAAGGCGCTGATAAGACCAGTTGTCACCTTTGGTTGCGAGTCTTGAACACTAACAACGCAAAACATCCAGAAAATCACTGTTACTGAGCGTAAGATGATAAGAACAATTCTCGGTCCCATTAAAGATGAAGCCACATACAGAATGCGAATGAATCACGAGATCAGAAATGATCTCGTTAAAGTCGGCATCATTGGATTCATAAAATCTTCAAGGCTAAGATGGCTTGGGCAAGTACTTCGTTCACAAAATCGGACCACTAAACAGGCGTTGGAGTCGGCACCAACGAAAGTAGGACCTCGTGGGAGACCACCTTATTACTCGATGGATGGACGACGTTGAGAGGGACCTTTACACACTCGGCCACCGTGTCTGGCGTTCTCTTGCGGCACGGCGGATCGAATTATTTGGAGGAGCATCGTTGAGGGGACCAAATCCCTTCATGGGATGTAGTGCCAGCGAAAGAAGAAGAAGAACCGGTTTTCGCGGTATTTCGCCGATTACCGGTTATATGTAGTTGACCGGTTTTCAATGAAATTCAGTTAAATCGGTAGCAAACAATAAAAAAATTAATCTGTTATTTTATATTCATAATTCGATAATTTTCTCAAATTTTCAAAGAGCTCGAATGGAAAAGTAATATTTAGAAAATTGTGATGCAATGTCAATATTGGAAGAATAAAGTATAAAAAATACTATACATATACGCTTTAAAAAATTATTGAAAACCATGCATTGATGCATACATAGAGAGATGTTCCAGTTTATTGAACATTATTTGGAGGGATGATTTCAATAGCTTACTATACTAGCAAAAATGTCAAAGAGAATTAATAGTTCTTAAAAACTTTAAGATCCCTTTGAACAAAATGTCTTCAATGCGCCTGGTCTGAAGTTTCTGTGTAATGCGTTTGTACGACGCAATTTACCATTTTCGAAACCCAGATACCCAAGGCGCATGCATTGTTATGTAGAATTGTGTGTATCTCGTTTCCGTATTGAGGCGCTGGTGAATTGTATGTGGGTTCTCCATGTCCAATAAGGAGGCTTAGGTTCAATAATCGTATGTGAGGTTTTCGTATCCAAAATGAAGGCGCAAGTCAATAAGGTTCGAAATGGCTTGTCTCTGTTCAAATTAGTTCTGGTTAATATCAAATAAAAATCGCTGTTTTGTTTAAATTTGTAATTGTAATGATATATTGCATTACTTCATATACAATTAAAAATAATAAACAAGGGCATTCCAATCGTTTGTAACTTTTGAAACATAAGTAGGTATCTACTCGTAGTATAAGAATAAGAATGTTAAAAAACTATAGTAACACTCTGAATCATCAATGTTAAAGAATAATTATAGTTGTTATTGTAATAGTAGACATTCGTATAAACGCACTATGTTTTTTGAATATAGTTCTAAGAGTAAAGTGTTTTGATTTTTTTCAAGTAGTCTAAATTGTGTCTATCATCTTAAATCTGTTGCTAAGATAAACCATTAGTAAAAATTTTAATGGTTTACTTTAATAAATTGAAAAATCTAAATTTCAGGTGGACATTCGTATAAACGCACTTCTGATAATGTACTAAAATAAAAACCAAAATTAGCAATTTTTCATATATTATTTTATTTAATATTTGGTCTGGCCCCGACCTTTCTGAATAACTTCGAAAATTCGAGTAGGCATTGATTTTGTTAAATTGTTGAAGGCTTTCAGATCAATTGTGGCCCAACATTCACGGATGGCATTTTTCAAATCTTTAGTTGAATTATATTGCTGTTCATTTCCATAAACTTTTCGGGGAAGGCCCTCTAAAGATTTTCGATAGGATTGCGATCAGGACTATTGCCTATCCCAGATCTCAACTCGCCAGGAAGGTCTAATCCGCAAAGAAGCTACACGAAACCGTCTATCATGCAGGCCGTTGGATCTTCCTGTGACGACCCGACAGATTGCCCGTATTTTTAATAGTTTACCGAACATAAAATGGACAAAATTTTGGATCAAACCACTTTTAACGCATGTAGCATCAACCACTTTAACCACTTACTAAATACATGTAGTCCATAACGGATTGGCAGAGTGTGATTTTTTCTTACGGAAAAAAAAATTAATCGGAGGAACATGGCGTCGTTAGGTCGAAGCGTAATTTTGTGGCGGTATGTTATGGTATGCGGAGCATTTTCTTGTAACGAGGAGCTTCCAATCTGCTTTATAACGACACGAATGAACTTCCGATTGTACGTGAAACTTTTGGAAGACGTTTTGATAAATTATCTGGATAATAACATCAACAAAAATTATAATTTTCAACAAGACAATGCCTCGATCCATGCTTCGAAGGAGACCACACTGTGGTTTCTCGAGAAAAACATTCCTCTTCTAGAATGGCCAGCTTGCAGTCCTGATTGCAATCTTATCGAAAACCTTTAGAGGGCCTTCCCCGAAAAGTTTATGGAAATGAACAGCAATATAATTCAACTAAAGATTTGAAAAGTGCCATCCGTGAATGTGTAACGTGTACCTCTGTTACAAGTACTGAACCCCTGCATATACCTGTTGAAAGATTCAATTGATTCTTATCAATGATCAATCAATTTCCCCTATTTGTTTTGGTTTGGTGTGAGATTGGTTTGTAATTTTTTTTCATAATTTTGGGGTGTGGTATGATGCAGAAAGATCAGTTGATAATATGCTGTGAAATAAATCGGATGTACGATAAGCTATATTCGTAGTTCCGATAGTGATTTAAAATTAAGTTTAAAATATCTTATATCTATAATTTTGATATCTATTTTTTTTTCTCTTGTGTTGTGATATCGCTTTGAAATAATAATTGAAATAAAGATTCAAGCGAAGACGTTTTTTTTTTTTATTACATTGACAATTTTGTGTATAAATTCCGAAAGTGAAACAGTTATTCATGTTATCAAATTAGTAGATACAAACATTTCTTAATACATATATTAATTTGATGTGCAAAATTTTTGCAACGCAATTACAAATGGTTTGCGTTATTGGCAATATACTAGTAACTGTATAAAAATAAGTGAATTTGTAAATCTATATGTAATAATAAAAACATTGAATTGTATAAAATTTATAAGTATTAGCCATTAGTGTGACAAATCAGAAAATTTGTTTGATGGTTTTTTTTTCTTTACTCATAAAAGTAAAAACGAGAAGGTCGTTCTTAAAATTGGTAACGTACCTTCAACAACGGAAAAATGATACAAGTGGGTTATTAAACATGGCGTTGCACTGTAATCGTTTCTAATAATTCATTATACCTAATTAAAACTCATATAAACTGAATTATATAAAATCTGTGTATTGTTAATTAAAAGTGCAGTAATGAACAATTACTTCAAGTATATTGAGGGTTCGTAAAATTAAAACCTTCTAATTAAAATAAGTAATCCCCAAGTGTCGTTATATTGCTTGGGTTACTTGGTAATATATACATATATACATATATATTACAACAACAAATAACAACAGAAAAAAAAAATCATCAACGGAGCAGATCTCTTCAACTTGCAACATTGTGGATCCTGCGAATCATCATAATATACGAATTCGATGAGTAAAACTTTATATTTATTTTGTAAATCTTATATTATTATTATTATTATTTTATTATATTATTATTTAAATTTTCCTCTAATTAAGTCACAATAGTGTTAAGTCTAATTAAGAGCATAGGTACAGTACGCGTACATAGGGATTGGGTTTTTTCTTATTTAATTTTTTTTTGATTAGTGTTAATTTACGCAATTATTTGCAAATGAGTGTTACAATTGAAGTTTTGTTAACTATTTTTATATCATATGATTAAATTACACTCAATTAAATTTTGTACTTCAAATTAAATTAATTTTTGGTTTTGGTATTCAATAAATTTTAATACTGTTAGTGAATTTCTTATACACAAAAAAGTCAGTTATTTATTTCATATTATTATATTTTGTTATTGTGACATTTCGGTAAAATGATGTGGTAAAACACCGTTCTGTTGGTGTGTTGGGCTGTGATCAGGTAGGTATGCGTGCAGTTGCAGTCAACGTTGAATTTTAAACTTTCTCGTGTCATCAATCAAGCAATGGAATCCATGGAAACAAATTATGCCCACGACCAATAAAACCTCTCCGAACTGAGCTGAGGGCTAAGATGACACCTACAAGTTTCCATGCCATTGATATCGTTTATGTCTAACGGATACTAATATCGGTACACCGTTACAAATGTTGGGCCACAATTGATCCGAAAACCCTCAAAAATTTAACAAAATCAATGCCTTCTCGAATTTTCGAAGTTATTCAGAAAGGTCGGGGCCAGACCAAATATTAAATAAAATAATATATGAAAAATTGCTAATTTTGGTTTTTATTTTAGTACATTATCAGAAGTGCGTTTATACGAATGTCCACCTGAAATTTAGATTTTTCAATTTATTAAAGTAAACCATTAAAATTTTTACTAATGGTTTATCTTAGCAACAGATTTAAGATGATAGACACAATTTAGACTACTTGAAAAAAATCAAAACACTTTACTCTTAGAACTATATTCAAAAGACATAGTGCGTTTATACGAATGTCTACCACTGTATAATCATGAATTTTATTTCGATAAGCGCGTGCACAAGCATGTTGTTGTATAATTTAATGTTAAACAGGTAAGCGTGTGCACATATATAGTTGTTAGTGTAGTTATTAATTAAATTTGCTGATTGAATAATTGAACATTGAATACTAGGGGTACAGCCCGTCCTAGGACGGATACAATTTATATATAATGTTGATGTCAAGCGGCCGCTGCCACAATCACCATTTGACCATTTGATATTATAGTAACCATTATTTTTTAGTCAAGTAGGAATAACTCAAGACTAAAAACTTTTAAGGATTAGATTTAATTAAAATTAAAATTAATGTGTAGATTAAATATTTTAATTTAAAATAAATTAACCATTGTTGAAGGATTTAAATCGCGCGAAATCATTCGTTAATATTATGTGAGAGGTATGAAGCCTAAGGACTAACCTAAGAAATGATTCATTTAAATTAAAGGTAATGCTTACAGTTGATTAGTAATTGCCCACGACTAAGGGAAAGCTTTCTTGTCAATTTTATGAACATGCGGTGTAAGACGTTATCATTATCACGTCAAAAAAATATAAATTGAAAACCCAAACTAAAATGCCGGACTTTAGCCGCTCTAGTCCAAAACATTCCTACTAAGCCATATCAACCTAAGGAAATTTATTTAATTTTCATTCTTATATTGTTTCAAACATAGCATGCTTTGAAGTTTATGAAAGGAAAAAATTTTTTTTCCGAAAAGTTCTCATGGCTTACTACAAGTTATAATATATACCGGGTGATTTTTTTAACCTGATACACTCAAATATTTCGGAAAATAAGCACTCTACGAAAAAAATGGTAGAGATCAAAATTTAATTATTCCGCCGGGGAAATACATTAGTGTTAAAATTAGTAGCCCTCCCCCCTCCTTGTAGATGGGGCGGGAGCAACTTTGAAACTAAGATAGGAACCCCTATTTTTTATTGCAGATTCGGATTCTACGGCTAAAAATACGTAGGATTTGTCTGAAACATTATTTTCGATTCATGATAGATGGCGCTGTAATTGACGATATTCAATTTTTTCAATTTCTCCTATACGCAATCCGATTTAGACGATTTTCAGGAATTTCTATCATCGCACATTTTAAACTATAATCATTTCATAATTGGATGCGACATAAATTGTAACATGATTATTACAATCCAATAAGTTCTATAATCTTTAAAAAGCGAACAATTTAATAAAGGTTCCATTTTCACCTATCCATGATCGTACTTGGCTCGATCAATTTATTGTCCCTGAATCGGATTACTCTAGGATATTTTCGTCTAGTCAACATACGTTTGCCGCCCCTGTGGCACAGTTGTTAGCATGCTTGCTTCAAGCTACGGAGGTCCCGGGTTCGATTTCCGGCGGGTGATGAAAAAATCACGGCTGGTTAATGTATGGATCAATAAATTAATTACTCATTATCCGTTGTAAAAATGATTACGAAACTTCATTATGAAGCGGCCAAATGTAGCGCCAGCGAAAAAAAAAAAAAAAAAATATTCGTTGCCTGATATTTCCAACCATGATTTACTGGCGATCTCTTATAAAGCTAAATCAAAGCGCATTAAAATGGCTTATCTATACGACTATAGTCAGTTGGATGCTGAAATTATTATGAATTTTTTTTCTGACGTTGACTGGAGTTTTTTGCACTCGTCCAATAATGTTAATTTTACCTTCCAGTGTTTTAATGATTGCCTGTATTATTTTCATAATAATTGGGTACGAACGAAACAATTAGTTAATATCCAATCTGTTGCTCCATGGTTTAATAGTAGTATTGTTAAAAGTATGCTAGCGAGGGATCATGCTTATATTTATTAAGTATAGGAGAACAGGCGATGTCAAGGACTTAGTAATATATCGTAATGAACGCTTGATAAGAATCTCAAAACAGAAATCCTTTTTTCGAAATAGTAAATTAACCATGAAACGAATTTGGAATAACTGCAATCATGTTGGATTAGGGGCTAGTAAAGCTAGTTCTTTGACCGATTTAGACTCTTCAATCATCAATTCTTATTTTTGCAACGTACCCATTTTGTCTGTTGTTATTCTCTTACCTGAGTTTGAGTGCACAGGTAATCACACATCTCTCTCATTCAGCAATCGAATTCATCAGGTCACGATAAAATCAACTTAAAATTTCTTAAGAATATTTTACCGTATTCTACATATCACCTTTGACCTACCTGATTAATAACTGTATCTTGCGTTCCGAATTTCCAGATATTTGGAAAACGAATTTAGTGATTCCGATTATAAAAAAGAAGGGCATTGATTCGTTGGATAATCTTAGACCGATTAGTTTAGTTTCGATTCTATCAAAAATGTTTGAAATCATTCTTCGTGACCAAATCAAAACCTGAGCCTATAATATCAGGGGTATTTCAAGGAACGATACTTGGTCCAACTATTTTCTCTTAAATAAATGGCTTACCTCACGTAATAAAATATTCCAAATACCATTTGTATGGTGATGATTATCAAATCTATCTTAGTGGTAGTAGTGAAAATATTTTGGAAACATTCAATAATATTAATCTGGATCTATCATACATACTAGATTGGTCCAATTCTAATGGAATCTCAATAAACATCGTAAAAACACAAGCAATTTTCATTTCTAAAAGGCACTTCCCAGTGATTCCTGAAATTTTTATCAATAGTGTGAGAATTAATTTTACGAATCATATTAACAATCTAGGAATTTGTATAAATAACAGATTCACATGGGATTCATAAGTTGTTAATGTATGTGGCAAGAACAATTCCACATTGTATGGTTTGAAGCTCCACAAAAATATTTGCCCTAAAAATGTTCGAATTTTGCTAGCACGATTATTAGTAATTCCGCACGTAGTGGGCTCCTCGGAGAGTTACCGAAGCCGTTAGTCTCTACAATTCTAAGTTAAATTAGGGGTTGGCCATGTATAACTAATATGTGTCATTAATAAATTCTATATAATCCGCTCCTACCTGCTCCATTTGAATCGTAACGGCCAACCCCTAGTTCAACTCCGAGAGGTTTTAGATTTGAGCTTCAGGGAATGTAGGAGCCGGATCAGCAAACATGTCGCATTGCGTGCCGCACGTAGGAGCGGATTATATAGAATCTATTAATGACCCAACTAAAAAGAAAAATATTTGCATTATTGCACTATTTATCGCCGTTCAATTTGGTTTCAATATGCGCTAGGTGATAATTTTGTCATATTAACTCCACTTATCTTCAAGAGACTGACCCCAAATTTTGCACAAACCTCGAATGGACCATTATTTAATTTACTAACATACTTCGATTTCCGGACAAAATATCAAAGATTATATAGTAACGAGTATGCTTCTCTGACTTTACTTCCAATTTCTCGATAAAACATTTCAATATTGATTGGTTACTAATACTTTGAAACATTTTCCTATTTAGGAAAGATTTAGGAAGTATTTCGCACGCGTTCATCAACGATGTAATCTGTGTTTATTTATGTACTCCTATTATATATTTTTTATAATTTATGTGAATGTAATTTTAATTAAGGTTATAATTTTAATTTAATACAGTTTTGGATGAACTGAAATTTGATTTGTTTGTTCGCCAAAGTGGTATTGTGTATAAGTGATAATGTATATAATATATGTAGAGAATACTTGTACATATTAATGCGTCCCTGCTATGCACATGATAGATTATATGAAAATATTTATTTTCTTGTTTGTGGACAGTTTCTTGTATGTCTGTGTTCTGTATATTCATGAGACAACTATGGTGCTCTTTATATACCATGAGCTCACAAAGAAAATTTACATGTGAACGATTCAAATGGGATACTTATATTTCGTATAATCGAGTACGTTTGAGTCGAATCGGAAACAGACATATGTCATACATTAGACGTGTAAAATTATTAATTTGGGTATGATTCATTTTAATACGAGGTATTATAAAAAGTATTGAATTATATAAATTAAATTAAATTAATTTAAATTAAATTAAAGGATTATAAAGTAAATAAATAATTTACATAAAACACTGATGTAGAAAATTAAATTTGGCTGAACTGTGATTTGTTTTGTTTGTTTCCTGCAGGTGTATTGTGTGTGTGGAATATGGAGAATACATACGTTGTTATTGGTATGGTATAATAAATATACAAGGTATGTTCCAACCAATCGACATATCGCCATTTTTCCTTTTAGTGACGTCACTTTGAGTATGCGTAACGTTGACTCCGTTTGGTTGGGATTTGTGTTTTTTCTATCGTGTACAATCGTTGAAACTTATTTAAATTTCCAAAACCTAAAAATATTCTTATAAGTTATAAACCTAAACCAATTCGCAAAAAAATATCCAAATTGACTCTGAGTGACATCACGCTCCACGTGCTTTCAGCTGTCAAAGCATACCTTGTAATATTATTGTATCATGGTTATTGGTACATTTCTTCTCCGCACGTGGAAGATTGTACGAAAGTATTTATTTTCTATAATGTGTGTGAGCAGTTGAATACTATATTACGGTTGTATTATTACTTGTTTCATATTGTATTTATTCTGTATATTCTTGAGACAATGCAGGGCAAATCTGTGTAGTTGGATAGGGCTAGGATATCTAAAAAAAAAAACAATTTTTTCATTATTTCCGAAACAATATGGCGAAAGGTTAAATTAGGTACTTTAGTGTTTATTTGGATAAGGCTATATTTTGGATTATTTTTCGGTTTTTGAACAATTAAGGGGAACTAGGGTGAATTATTCGAGGTAAGGGAAATTTTGGTTTATTGGATCGAATTTTCTATTAATTGGTATGTGTGCGATTTCAGAGGTCGGTCGTTGACGCTCGAAGAAGAAGGACGTGTTTTTGTCGTCTTCTTCGAGAATTTAATTTTAATTTAATATATTTTATTTTATTTATTTAGTTAGTGGTGTAAAACTGTAAAGTGTTCAAATATATGTTTATATACATATATATTTTATTTAATTTAGTGAAAAAAGAAAATTAAATATGGATAAAATGCAATCCATCGGGATGCATTCAACAGGCATTGTTTATATTTTTTATTTTTATATTTGTAGCGAAACAAATCAAATTTTTTTTTTTTGATTTTTCGCGTAATAATGCATGTTTCTTAAATTTGTGTGGTTAGTGCATTACATTTAAATACATTATCTCAGATTTAGATCTAATTAAAATTGAATTACACAGTGGTATTTCTGTTTCTGGAAATGAATAGAAATGTTTTTTTCTCTTTTCTCTTACGTGGTTATATTTTGTATTTGTATTTTTGTATAGTGACCTAACGGCACATATAAATATATTATTTATTTTATTTATATGTACATAGAAAGAATAAGAGTAGTTTTATAGTGTGCGATTGTTTATGATTTTTCTAAATTGTGTGCGACGTCGTGTATATGGACGATATTGTTTTCGAAAATATTTTCAGCTGTATATAAATATATAATACAGTGAAGTCTATTGTGTGTATTTATATATAGAGAAACACTGTATAAACGTTTTTGTTGGTTTTGCATGTACACATCGATACGTCGCCTACTGCGCGCATGAAAGATTAGATGAAAACATTTATTCTCTCAATGTGTTGTTGGTTTTGGTATTGTACTGTAATACGATTTTACTATTTTTACTTGGCGTTGTTTTATTCTGTTTGTTCTGTGTATACATGAGACAGATATAGTGCTCTTTATATACCATGAGCTAAACACGACACAACGCAAAATTTTCATGTATGTATTCGATTCAAATAGGATTCTTATACTGCGTATAATTGAGTAAATTTGAGTCGAATTGGAAATTTATTTAGAATTGAAAGTTTCGTGTATTCGATTCTGATGGGATTTATATACATACTTTGTATTATATCGAGCAAATCTGAGTCGAATCAGGAACTATTGTGTGTAATACGGTGGGGTCTCGTTGTAGCGAATACCGATTTAAGGAAATTGAAATTTTGCAATGAAATTTTTATTCGCCAAGGTGAAGGTTGTTTTATGTGGAAATATACTATGGTTAATAAGGAAATAAAATAATAAAACTTTACAGAAATACATGACTAAATAGAATAAATAAATATGTTACATTTCTCCGGTCCCTTTGGCTTCGCTGTAGCGAGATTTCTCTGTACATATAAAATTGTTTATTTAAGCATGATTAATATTAATAAGGGTTATTATAAGTAGCATTAAATTTTATAAATTATGTTAAATTAATTTAAATTAAATTAAAATACTAAAATTTCAATAGATTATATAAATAAAATACTAATACCTATAAAATATTATATTATATTTAGGTTGAACAGTTGAAATATTTGAATATGCATTCATTTGGACCCTATGAATGGGAACAACGTTAATTATATAAGTGAAAGTGTGAGATGCTACACATATTGAACTTTATTAACTTAATTGATTTTATGGAGTTTAGGTTGTAGTTCTCACACATGAACGACAATATTATTTATATGGGATTTAGGGTATAACTTTTCGGGAAATATGAACATTTAAGTTCGGAGGGAATTTCCCGGGAATTATATATTTTTGGTGGAAATAAAGTAAAATACAAAATCAGTTTTTGATAAAATTAATATACGTCTTTCAGAACACTCGATGTTGAATAGAACCCGAAATGAGAAGAAGAAGAATACAATACAATTAAGAATACAATTTTTTAATTTCCTTTTAGTTAGTTTTTATTTATTGTCTGTATAGCGAGTGAATGAAATCGGGTTCTCGATTAATTGTATGAATTTGATAGTTGTGTGATTGTACATGGAATTTAATTGCGAGGGATATTTGGATCAAATTTAAATTGGGATTGACTTGACAGTTGGTTTCATGTCTTATTTTATTTTTACTAACTTGAAAATACTTTAGCATTTTATTCTATGTATAATCGACACAAATGGGTTCCTGAATTTTGGTGCATGGATCAGGAATATTTGTATGTCTCGGGTAAATCATTTACTACGGTAAATATAGATTTTTAGTGTTCGTTTTTATTTATATTACGCATTTTTTTCTATTTTATACTAGTTCAATTCTTATAACAATAAAGAATAAAGTATCTAAACGTGAAACATTGACCTTTTTTTATTTCGTTTACTCTCCATAAAAAAAAGGTAAATCCATTTACCGAATTTTATGGATTTACTCGAGTATTCGACCGCAGCCTAACTAAATGATGGTCGGTCGTTGTAAGCTGATAAAATGGTTATTAATTGTTAAATTTTAAAGATTTCACCTAGACGCCTTTTATTTATTTATTTATTTGTTTATCGAATTATTTAGGTGGACTAGGATTGAGGCGGATGTAATTTTAAGCGTATTTAGATAAATAAGAGCATATACATAGATATATATTTTCTTTAGTAAAGAGATATAATTAAACTTGTTTCAGAATCTAGTGGCGTTGACAGGCTGCGGTTTGGTAAGTCGGATTTGGTGATTTGAGTTTAGCTGTAAAGTGCCAACTCTAATTTTTGCTAATCGCTTCATGGAGTGCCTAATCCAGTTTAGCTAGGTCGGACTTATACTAACACCAAGGATTGAAACCGAGGATATTCATCGAGCTTTAGAAGTATTCGGAGATGGATGTGGTCCTGATGGCATTCCAGCTTCATTATTGAAAGATTTCACATCGTTGGTAACTCCTCTGTGTCTTCTATTTAATCAATCATTACAACTAGCCGTATTTCCAACGAAATGGAAAGTAACAAGAGTAACACCAATTTTCAAAACAGGAGCAAGAAATGATGTCTCTTGTTACAGAGGAATTACATCAATATCTTCAATACCCAAATTATTTGAACTGGTTGTATGCAACTCATTCAGATCTTTGGTTCCTCGATTCATCTCACAGTGTCAGCATGGTTTTATACCCAAAAGATCAACATCATCAAATCTTATTGAATTTACCAGCAACACCATTAAAGAAATTGAAATGCATAAGCAAGTTGATGTGGTGTATACTGACTTTGCCAAAGCCTTTGACTCCATCAGTCATTGTAAAACGTTGGAACAGTTATACAGATTCGGTTTTTCTAAACAGTTTGTTGCGTGGTTTAAATCATATTTGAGTAATCGCATTCAGTATATTGAGCTTAGTAATAGAAGATCAGAATCAATTCAAGCTACTTCAGGAGTACCACAAGGCTCTCATGTTGGTCCTTGGATCTTCATAATTTTCATCAATGACGTTACTGAAGTAATACAACATTCTAAGGTATTAATGTTTGCAGATGATCTCAAAATCTTTAAAACAGTAGAAAACATCGGCGATACCCATAAGCTACAAGAAGACATCGACAATCTAGCGAAATGGTGTGAGTCTAACCTCCTCAGTCTCAACATCAACAAGTGTAAGAGTTTATCGTTCCATCGAAAAGTTAACCCTGTTACACAACAATATCAAATAAATGGCGTACTTTTACAAAAAGTATTCGAGATTAAAGACCTAGGGGTTACTTTCGTTGAAAACATGTGCTTTACTAAGCATATTGAACAATGCGTTGCTAGAGCCAATTCCATGCTTGGTTTTATTAAGCGTTGGACTGGGGATATTCATGACCTAGAGACAATCAAGATCCTGTATTATGCCTACGTGAGATCTCAACTTGAATATGCTGTCAACATCTGGTGTCCTTTTTACGACGAACCTATCAGAAAAATCGAGAGTGTCCAAAAAAAGTTTATACGGTATATAACGTGTAAAGACGGATGGGATTATGACCATGACTTACCGCACCACGTTAACCTAAAGCGATTACCATCATATGCTACTGGATGCAAAACCTATCAAATGACAACATTGGCAAATAGACGAGAGCTTTTAAAGTGTTCGTTTATTGGAAATATTTTACTTGATCAAATCGATGCACCATCCATACTGGAATCAATTAAAATAAAGGCACCGAGTAGGAATTTAAGAGATCATGAGTTCCTTCATCTAAATAAACACAGAACAAACTATGGTGACAATGAACCGGTAAACATGATGTCGAAGAGTTTTAATAAAATCGACCATCTGTTCGACTTTTACTTAAGTAAAAACAGCTTTAAACGTAGGTTGAAGCAACATTTTGCTCCAACCCAAAAATATTTTTATGTCAATTTTTATTCTTTTTTTTGTTTAATTTAATTTTTATTCTATCATGTTCAATATGTTATAAATTCAAGTCATATTTGTAGACTTTTCTCAATATAAATAAATAAATAAATAAATATTGAACCGCGGTCTGGCAACGCTATAAGATAGTTCCAGAATTAATCATTCTTAAAGGGATTAAATTTAATCCTAATTTCAGAACTAAAACTATAGCTGGCCTCAACTCATCAGGAAAAACAAGCTGTTAAAACCATGTAGTTTAGAAATTGTGTTGTCTTGTGCCGTCTTATTTACTAACTATCAACTACTTAGGTGTCTGGAACCGGGTTGATTCTTTGTTACTAACATACCTTTCCTTTCCCTCGATTTTGTTATTCGTAAAAGGGTGTACGGTGGACCCGGCGTAATCCGGGAAACTTGCCTTAGGCTTGGTCGTACACTCTAAATCAATCAATCAATCAATCAATTGGTATGTGTGCGATTTCAGTGGTGTGTGGCATGTATCGGTTATTCTCACTCAACTTCGTAGTCTGGCTTGAGTGAATATATAACATGTACATTTTGTGTGTTGGCCTATGTTGAGCGATATATGGGTTTCGATTTAAAAACATATGTTACATTGATTTTGTTTTACCTAGTCTCTGGTCGATTTTTTTGGTAAATCATTTACCACGGCAAATGTTGATTTTTAGTGTTCGTTTTTTGTTAAATTATGCCTTTTTCTGTTTTATGCTCGATCAAAGTATCTAACCGTGAGTTATTTACCTTTTTTTATTTCATTTACTCTCCATAAAAGAAGGTAAATGCATTTACTGGTGGATAACCAGGAAGTCTGTTTTCATTTTATTTTGTTTGACACATTTTATCACACTTTCATCACGAGGCAGACTTCAATAGTTATGTAATCTTAGTGGAAGGTTGGTGGTGGTATTGTTGTGTTACGATGATGACTGCTGTGGCGAGGACCTTTCGAATAGATGCATGAAACTAATTGGCTCTATTAGACTACGGTATATCTGAACTACTGTTCTATAATTTTTGAACGGTGTCTGAATTGATATAATTTCTTAGAAATAACGAATAACTGATTAATTTGATTTAGATATTTATTTTCAGAGATATTAATGACCATGATGATGAATGTGATTATAATAACTTATGCTATAGTAATTTTACCAACTAAACCATGAGAATTTCAAAGCGTTATAAATTTGTCGATTTAATTGAAAATATTGAGTTTCAGATTTCCGGGAACATTAAGCATCCAGCAGACGGGTAGTTTTGGAAATTGTGTTATCTTGATTTTTGTCCTCCTGATTTATAGCAACTTCAGTTCGGAATTCATATTATAAGACTAATTAGTTAGAGTCTTATCATTTTATTTTGGTTATTGGTAACATTAAGTGCGGTTCATTACTGGATAGCGTTCATCATGAATTAATTACTATAATCTTGGTGACTGATTCTCGGAAATGCTTCGTTTATAATATAGAAGTTTATACTAAAATGGAATTTTTCAGATGGGATTGGATACATTGGGCCTCCAGATCCAGAATGAAGAAATCAGTTGACAATCAATCAAACAAATATTATCTATATTTATATTAAATATTAACGTAAATGTCTAATGTATTTAAAAGGGTTTCTTCCTTAGTTTATTGATAAGACTAAAATTTCAGAATATAATACGTCACTGCTAAGGATTAAATTTAAACTTGATTTTCAGAATACGTTACGGTCAGAATCAACTCTCCAGGATCAACAAGAAGTTATTAAGCTTATAGTTTAGAAATTGTGCTGTCTTGTGCTAACTATTTTACTAACTATCGACTGCATAGGTGGCTGACACCGGGTCGAGTTCCTAATACTAATATTCCTTTCCTATATTCCTCGATTTTGTTATGTGTAGAAAGAGTGTACGGTGGATCCGGCGTATCCAGGCGTATTGCTAAGGCTTGCTCGTACATAACTATGCACAATAATGACCTTAACCAGATTCCATAGTAAGATTTCAACACAATTCTTCCCCAGTATTGCTTGATATTGTTAAGAATTTTAAGTCTGTTAACCTTCTACAAAAATGTTGCATAATGCATTACACTTTGTATCATTTCGGGAATATACAATAATTTAAAATTACATATACAATGTATAAAACGAAAGTTAATAAATTACAGAGAAAAAAAACCTTAAAAAGCTTTTGGAACATTACATATCTCCTGTTGCCCCGCCCTCATACGATCTAGCCCACGAGAAAATGCTCTTCCTTAATTGTTTTTGAGGATTTTGTTAAGGCAACACATAAAATATGTGCTATTATTTATGTTTGTTTTATCATCGCTTAGATTTTTATTTTTGGTGGAAAATTTATTTTAATAAGTTTTTCATGTTTTTGCGCGTGTAAAATGTGCTTTTTTTATTGTTACACCTCCAACATATAAAATTAATGTTTGTTAAAATAATAAGATTGATGTTCACCGTCAACAAAATCTCTAATTCATCATAACAATGCTAATTTAGTGATTGGCATTGCTGTTGTTGTTGTCTGTGTGTATGTACATAGCAAATTTTTAACAAGGGTACTTTTCTTGTAAATATGTTTTATTGTTTATTTGCTTAGCACTTTTTTTTGAGAAGCTTTTATTTATTTCGTTTGTTTTTGATGTCGTTTATTTGTCATCAAATAAGGCGTGGTTAAATGGCTGAATGATGTTTATGATTTATTAAGGGCACCCAAATACAACAAATGGTTAGCTAAATTGAATATGAGGTATATTTATGAGGTACTCACTCTTAATGCTTGTAGCTGTTCTTTAAAATCCGTCTCACCAAATGTTAAAGTATGTCGACACGATATATTTGCACTTTCCAACTCGGTCACCAAATCGTTAACGGCTAGCGAATGTATTTCCTCGTTTTGTGAAAATGTTGTAACCGTATCCCATCCAAAACGACGAATAAACGCAATACGTGCTGGATTATGTGATGAATCGGGTGCTACGGTACGATAAAATAATGGAAATTCACGTCGATCGCTTAATGCGGGCGATGTTGATCCAAATGATACCTATGCAAAAAGGAAAATGTATAAATTTTAGTTACATTGTATCGAAAAACAAATTAATTTTTTACCTGTACAATATTCCAATAGGGTACAACTTTTGCTAAACTTTCTGTTACTTCTGAGCATGCTGACCCTAATAGCATTAACATTCTAGTTGTATGTTGTGTATAAAGAGCATGAAAAAATCGGTCGACACCTACACCTGGATCACACTACATGTATACGTATAAAGACGCCCAAAATAGAAAAATAAAAAATGAAAAATTATATTCAAATATAACAAAGAAACATGTGGAAAATTTAATTTTCCCAAAAAAAAAATGTTTTATGTAACATCACAATAGCAATCAGGTAAATTATAATAAATATTTTATCTTTGTTATCTCGTATGCCATTTTCAGAAATAAGAAGAAGTTTTTGGCTTTTCTCAAATCCATTGACGGAGAATTATATTGTACAAAAAAGAATAACACAAAGAAAATATTTTTTGTGTTCTTATCAAAAAGTTTCGGATAACTTATGCAAAACAAACAAACAGTTTGACATGCTTCTTACGTATGTAGGTATGTATATACCCAAAAACAAAAAAAAAAGAGGCCGAATAGGGAAATACAATTTTTTAAATTCGAGGAAATGGAGAAAATGTGGAAAATTATTTTCCTTTTTTTTTATAATCAAGGAAATTTTTTATTTTATTGCCTTCCTCGGTGGTGAAGATTTTTGTTGTTGGTCTTGGGACAATTTATCGTTTTGTTGTTAACTAATTCGGATTTTAATAACTTTCGAATGACTTTCTCCTTCCTCTAGTGAATTAAGGTAAATGGGTTTGAGAAAAAAATCCCGAAATAAAAAAAATTAGACGTGTTCCGTATATTTTATTTAAATCAAATTCAAAAATATTTTCTTCATGAGTTTCACGGATTTTTTGGACAGCAAAACAACATTCTTAAGTTTCATTTTATTCAATTTTAATCAAAGTTTGTTAAAAATTTCTTTGGCATCATAATTTATCACATCCATTCTTTGGTAATTAAGTTAAATTCATAGAAGTCTTGTTACTTAATCGGATTTCTAAGGCGCAGCCCTCTAACTGTCGCCACAAATTTTCAAATAACAGATGAAAACCACATTGAATCGTTACCTAAATGGTGCAATAATTGGGGCATTAAACAAATTGGGCAAGCAGCATTATGATTTCGTCCACGTTTAACTGAAACCCATCAGCTATATTTTCAATTGGGCTACAAAAGCCAATTGATTTCATAAATTATCGTAATACAAATTATTTTCCAAACCGCAAGATTTGGAAACTTATACATTGGCATGATACCATTCTAAATTTCAGTTACCAACCGAGCCTTAGAAAATTTGTAAAGACATCTATACAAAATTCCAGTTATGTCTGATTAGCAAATAGTGCTGGTATTGCTGGAACATTGGCTGAAAATCTAATCATCAAGAAACAATGTTTCGCTAGAGGAATTTTAAGTAATGCGAAGAACATTATTTCGCCTAATGATTTTTATTCGAAAACTGCTTCACGTAATACTGTGATCAAAAAATAGAGTAAAACTTTTTAAATAAAACACAAACGGGTTATTATTCTTTCAAATTTGTTTCATCCCCTTCAAAGTAATCCCCTTTGCATAAAATACACGTATGCCAATATTTTTCCGCTCGCCGTTGGCACGATATTCACTTGATTGGTTGGCTGTTTCCGGGACGTATGTGTTCATCCATGTCTCATCCCCATAATAATGCATTTGATGACGTTATGGTAATCGGAAATCATTCGAGTTTGAGGTCCAAATGGTTTCTCAAAATCGATTGAATCGACCCAAATGATGTTTGCATTATATCAGCAATATCTCTAAGCACAAAATCTTTACTTCCTTGACGGAATGTTCGTCGATAGACGTCGAAAGATGGTAAGGACGTTCATCGTTTTCAACGTGTTAGTGAGCATACTCTTTCTTTTGATTTGATTTATCAGCTCGTCTGAATTTCTGCTCGACTTCTCCCCATAAGTTATCCCGGTCGGGTTAAATTTAGGGATTCGCACCCAAAACATTAATTTGATCCGTAAGCCAACACCATTAATAAGGTTCCATCACGTGTTTCATGATACCTCTGCACATGTGTTAGTCCATTTGAAACGATAATGATCCTTCCTTCTCGCTTTATGGTCTTAATAGTGTATCTGGAATAGTTTTATATTTTTCATACATATGCCGTCCGGCTCAAATAAACTAAACTTCAATTCGTCGCTCGAGAGTAATTTTATCGAAAACGCCAATTTTTTGTGAAGGTGTTGTTTTGCGAAATTTATGAATACTTTAGTAAATAAAATTTGCGAAATAACTAATTTTATGATAATTATATCGAACTTGATATGTAGTAACAATTCGTGATAAGCCATCACTACTTCGCAAAAACATAATCTAAGTCTTTAAAAATATATACATAGGTTGTAGCAGCAAAATTTTATAGATATTGAAAATATGCCACGAATTCTAGTATCAACGTTTGAAAAACATAAATCGAATTATATACTTTTGCAAAATGTGTAAATATTCTGTCGCGTCAAAATACACTCCACCCCAACACGGTGAACCATAGCTAAGGTGGGAGTCCACACAAGCAAAATAAAAATTTAGCGGAACATTGACTGGACAAAATTTAGGTAACAAATAAATTGTACAAAACACAGAATCAACTTGAGTTTTAAGAGGTACCATATCATATTTCCGAACGAAAAAATCCCAAAAAAATACAAAAACTTACAAAGTAAAATGCCCCATCGAAAAGGAAGACCCCATTAAATTTTTGTTAACTACAATATGAAAACAAACGGAATCTACATAATTTCATGTCATCCTTGCGCGGCAAGGACCAATGCTAAGCGGCTTGGAGGAGTTCTCTATTTAAGTATGTGAATAATTAAAAAAAAAAACATACATTTTTCAAAAATGCTCCAGTAATGTAAGAATTTCAAAAAAATTGTCAAGGCGGGGGTTTGGGCGTCAGCCCTTATCCTTTAGCCAGGGTTGCCCACTAATCTTTTTGAGGGATCTACATTTCTACACAATATTACTATAATGCTAGAAACAGATGTGCAGAATTTTTCAACCATCGAAATTAGAAAACACTAGTTTATATGGAATGAAATACAGTAATACCTCGATATAACGGACAAATTCGAACGAGGGCAATCCGTTATAGCCCATTGTCCATTATATAAAAATATATGATTTTTTTTTCTCTTTCGGTCTTTACATGATAACCCGGATAACCTTCATCTTCTTCCAACTACTGTGACACATATTCCGCGCCCACATTTTCACAATTATTCTGCTGAAATCGGTTACTTCTAGCCCTCCTAAATCTTCACCAGTTCCTTCATCGTTATAAGCAATTTCTTCTAAACATTCTCTAAAGTTCGAACTTACACTTAATTCCAGGCTGCCACAAAATGCTGATTTTAGGTTATAGTTTTTTAAATTTTGTAAGTTATACTGCCCTCTAGTGTCTTTTTCATCAAATTCATCTGGTAATTCAATCATTACTTCCTCTAGAAATTTTTTGCGGTACATACGTTTGGTAGCCAAAATTATTCCTTGGTCGATTTTGTAAATGATAAGTGAAGTTGTATTATTGTACTGGATGAGTGAAGTTGTATATAAGCATAATAAGTATCTATGTACAAAAAAAATGTCCAGCTTATCCGAAGTCCGGTATATCGAGGTTTTACTATACATATGTATTCTGCTTGGCACGCAGAATTTTGAAAATTGACTCTATTTCAAATTTTTCTGCGACTGATTCGCAATTGGTGACAAAATAAAAAATCGTTCATCTAAAAAAATTGTACATTAAAATTAAATATGTATCAAATGAATGCCAAAAAAAAAATCTGCTTGCCAAAACAGACGTCTAGGGTTCACCCAAATTTCTGCCGGCAGCACCGCTAGCAGAAATTCTGCTCAAGTATGGCACACATGTATGCTGATCATCTTTTTTTCGATTTTGAATGGTATTCTCAATGGATTGGCGATTCACGAAAAATCAGCTCGCGATCGACCAGTCGATGGCATTCGATCTTATGGACAGGTATAAAACGAATTAAACTAATATTTCAAAAATATGTTGATTCAAAAAACTTGATTTTTTGGGATTTCTATATTTTGGATAACTATACGAACCGTTGCCGTTTAAGCAAGGCAACATTCAATCCTATTCCAAATTATCTGGAATATGTTAGAAAGGCCGAAAGTAGAAAGTCCGAATGTTGAAAGAACGAACGCGGAAAAGCCGAATGTAGAAAGGCCGAATGGGTCGAATGGCCGAAAAGGTCTAAAGGCCGATTGTGTCGAAAGGCCGAATGTCAAAACGCCGAATGTGTCGATGGGCCCATTGTGTCGAAAGGGCGAGTGTATCAAAAGGCCGAAGCTGTCAAAGACAATATGAATTCTGTAATTTAACACTAGATTTGGGTCACTACATTATTGCCTGAAAAAAAAATTCAGAAATTTTAAAATCCAGAATAGTCGAAAAGTAAACATCCCGAAAAAAATCCAGAAACATAAAAAAATCAGAAAAACAAAAATACAGAAAACTAAAATCCAGAACCGCAATTATCAAAGTGCGGACCAAATTAAAATTAAAATTTATGAAATGTCTATCGAGTTTTACTTTTATGCAGCAAGTTGGTCCAAAATTAAGATTTGCTGCCAAAGCTGCGCATTCCGTCGGATTAAAGTGCGTCAAATTAAGCTAGGCTGCGCAGTTTACGCAGTCATATTAAAGCAATAAAAAATTATATTTTATACATTATTGTTGGTGAAATAAAATAAAAAAATACGATTTCTTTAAATGATAGATGTCTTACCAACTTGCAGTCAGGCTGCCAGTCGTTTAAAAATGCAGCCAGCATTTTTTGCATTCCGACTGCTTTTCGATTATTTTGTGTATAACTTAAACTACGCAACGGCGCAGTTCAACTCATACGGAATACCGCAATGAACTTTAGAGTTTGAGTAATTGATGTGAGGATGTCAAATTCAAAACCCTTACGGAATCCCACCATTTAGAAAAAGTTTTTTATATTCCGGAACTTAAATTGAATCTATTTTCCCCAAGGTTAGGTTTTAAACTAAGGTTATGATTTTTGGTCCAATAAAGACAAATGGAAATTTTTAAATTAAGAAAATATTGTTGCAGTGGGAATCTAAAATTATTTAGCATGTGGCGTGTGTGTAAAATGGGATGATTACCGTGAAGTAAATGTTGCCGTAAAATCAGTATCGTTAAAATTATGGCATGATCGTCTAGCCCATTAGAACAAGTAAAGTCTTGTTTAAAGTCAAGAAATACTAGTTGTTCCCATGATTCGTTTAATTGTGACGTTTGTGTTTTTATGGTAAGCAACATCGATCATCTTTGGATGGTAGTCATTAAAAATCTCTGCATCCTGGTGAAATCACTCTCAAAAGCTTTCTTATGTTAGATCAAAATATTGTGTATTATTTAAAGATGAACAGCTTGCAGGGCGTGCAGAACGTGAAATGCTGATTGATCAAGTCATTGCTCATCAATCTTCAAGACAACTTTGCGGTCCAGTTCGGTGAAGCCGAATTTTTTTGGGAATGCAAAGCGAGCGTACAGATAATGGATCTATTTTTCTTTTTATAAAAGTTTTAATATTTCCTTTGGCTTTGCTTTGATTTTTATTTATTTAAAAAAATTCCACGTCTTCCCCGCGTTTTATATTTTAAAAGCCAAAACACATAAATTTTCGTTTTTAAACTTTATTACTTTTTAAAATTTAATCTATTTTTGATCTATTTTTCGCCATCCAATATGGGTTTTTACGGGGGGTGTCACGTAAAATCAATTAAGATGTTAAAAATTGCACCAGCTGCACCCTAAATATATATTTTGGATTATTCGAGGTATATTCAAATAGTAACGGAAACTTTGTAATTTGGCGCGTTGTATTAGTCCGAATCGCGCAGTATTTTCATAGTTGTGTTGGTAAACACGTCTGAAAAGTATCTGTATAGTGTTACTCGTATTGGATATTTAGTCTGTTGTCATTGTCAGCTATTAAAAAGGTTATATATGCCTTGGTAGAATTAACAATTAGAAAAAATGGATAGATAATCTGTATTAAGTTTTGCATTTGCAAAGTTGTAAATATTAAATATTGCTTTTGGTGAGTCTGCTTTGAGTAAAACAAAGGTTTACGCAATAAAATCGTTTCCAAGAAGAACATGAAGATGTTGAAGATGACGAACGCCTTGGAAGTTCCAGCACATCAATAATCGAAGCAACATTTTTGGAATGTTTTGAGTATTAAACGAGTATCATCAAAATTTGTTCCAAAATTGTTGAATTTTCGAAAAAAACAGCGACGAACGGAAGTTGCTCAAGAGTCGCTAAATAAAGTCAACAACGAGAATTTTTTGAACCATTTTTTATAATCGCCGATTCCATCACAACACCTGTAACCTTGTCGACAGCTAATATAGACTAAAAATCCAATATGGTTGACACTGTATGTAGAAGTTTCACACTTGTTAGTACAATGTCAGAAGAAAAAAAAAAATATTTACCACACTTATTTTAGCTTCGCCTGTTTGTTGGTTTGGTATCCCACTGTCCAATGTCCAATTGAGCTAAAATTTTGCACACCATTGGTTCTGGTGACTATACAATAAAGTATGTATATATACCCAATATTGTATTATGTCCATAATGGCCGTCGCCCCAAGATGGCTGATTACCTTTTTTTCAATAGCCCCTTGATATGGGCATCAAACGAAAGGGTTTGACGAGTAGAACACGGCAAGCTAAATGATATCAGTCTTCATCTAATATGGCGGACACCCCAAGATGATACACTAAATTTCATTAACCACCTTCAAGACATGGGTAACAAATCTAAATGTTTACCAAGTACAACAATAGACGTTATTCTAAATTCAATATGGCGGATGCCCCAAGATGGCGGACGCGCCAAGATGGCGGACTAAATTTCTGTTACCATACCCTACAAATATTTGGGGTAAAACACATAAAGTCGTCGATAAATATGCTGAAAGTTCAGTTGCTCACTTTTGAAGGTAACATTACAAATTGGATTCGTTTCAAACAATCATTCAACGATATGGTATTAGAAAATATAAATTTGCGGGATATTCAAAAATTATTTTATTTAGATGGATGTATGATGCTCGGAATATTATATGTAGAAAAAATTAATTTTTGCTCCGTCGGATTTGATATTGCGTAGAAAGCTTTAGTTTTAAGGTGTGATAATAAGCGTAGCATAATTGAAAAACATATTCCAGAATAACTTAAATTAAATTCATGGAGTAAGGAATTTTCTTTTGAGATTGAAAAAATTATGGGAAACTAAAATCTTCTTCTTCTTCGCTGGCGCTACATCCCATAGAGGGATTTGGCCGCTTCATAGTGAAGTTTCGTAATCATTTTTTCAATGGATAATGAGTGATTAATTCATTGACCCTTACATTAACCAGCCGTGATTTTTTCATCACCCGCCGGGAATCGAACCCGGGACCTCCGGAGCTTAAAGCAAGCATGCTAACAACTGTGCCACCGGGGCGGCAAACAAAAATCGGTAAAGATATATTGCCTACATGGGAATAAATGTTAAATTCTTGCAGGATCGTGGCTGAGGAATAAAAACTATCGAAGATAGTAAACCCTCGACGTCTAAACCACCAGTTGTCAACAAACTTATACTAATGCAAATATTATTTGGAGAAGAGCAATAAAAATTAAATTTTATAGTTTGTATTCCATATGTTGCTAGAAAAAGAATTCCACTCGCAACCAATTTCTTCTCTATTTAAGTGACTAGTGCAGACATTAACCAAACGTAGCAGCAGAAATCTTAGTAATACTATCTTATTATACTTAATCAATGTTTCAACATTCAATCTTAAATATTTGGAATAGGATCGAAAGGCCGAAAGTCAAAAGTCCGATTGTCGAAAGGCCGAACGCGGAACAGCCGAATGTCGAAATACCGAATGGGTTGAAATACCGAAATGGTAGGAATGCCGAATAACGAATGACCGAAAATATATAGGCGAGTATATCAAAATGCCTAACGTGTCAAAGAGAATTTGAATTCTGTAATTTAATACTAGATTTACGGAACCTGTCAATTTGCCGGATTTCAAATTTATTATTTAAAAATAAAAAAGTGAAAACATATTTTTTTTTTTTTTTTGGGTTGGTTACCTTATCAAAAAAAAATAATACAGAAACTGAAAATCCTAAAAACTAAAATCCAGAAAAACAATTATCAAAGTGTGGCCTAAGTTAAAATTAAAATTTATACAATGTCTATAAAATTTGACTGTTTTCGTAAAGTATTTAGATTTATGATAATGGAAATTGCTTCATCAACCTTTCGGACACAGATCAAATGACTTATTTCAGTCATATCGCTTCTACTGATAGTTGTACCGCAAATGTTTCAAGTGACGACAAAATTTTGAAAATGCCTCTAAAATTCATAATGAATTTTGTTCATTATTTTAAACAAAATATATTTTCTGGATTGCTTATCCGGTAATTTCTAAATTTTCTTTTTCGGGATTTTTTTTCTGGATTTTTACTTTTCACCTATTCTGGATTTTAAAATTTTTATTTTTTTTTGTCAGGCGAATGTAGTGATCCCATTTTTTTTAAATTTATTTTTTTTATTTATGTTGAATTTTATAGATTTAATCGGATAGAGCTGAAACCTTACAAAAACAAAATATCGAAAAATATTTTTGATTCAGTTTCAAAATAGCGAATTTTAGAATATTGCTTTAAAATTTCGAAAAAATTTTTATCTCGAAACACAAAAAATTCAATTTAATTTTTTTTTTACTTTAAGTGGCAAATATTTTTTGGGATTACTTCATTTGTCTGAAAAAAAAAAATACAGAAATTTCCAGCCCGTGTGGAATTGCTAAAAACCATCGGGTGTGTCCCCATGTGGCGGATAAAAGGAAACCATAACCGACTTGTCGGCGGATGGAAAGTAAAATACCATTCGTGGTATTACCATTTCGCTATGAGGACATCTCTGGTGGCAAGATGGACGACTGAAACTGGAATACCCTGTACATAAAAGCACTGAACGAAGAACGAAAAAGGGTATACAACGATAGAAATAACAAGGTAGTCTAGAGTTTAAACAAAGGATGTGAATGAAAAACGATGTACGGTAGAGTGTGGATGTTTTAACAATAAAGGAAAAAGGATTAGTGTTTTTTGAACTAAGGGGGATTTTTTTATTGGAGAAAAAGGAGAAAATATATAATCGGGTTTTAATCTGATGTAAATTTTGACTTTAATGCAGGTAATATCAATATTACGAATATGCCAAATTTATTACCTATACCGTTACAGATCGAGCCTTACCAAAAGATTACCACCATTCATGGTCTATGACATAAAGGAGAATACCGCCGCCTCCATTAAATTTAATAGGGTTAAACCAGATAGTTGTGCCTTTATTGAAAAAAAGATTATTATGTTCAAAGAACCATCCGACACAACAAAAACACCAACCACAATCAATTCATCATCTGCAGTAAAAATTCCAGGCTTGATGGGCCCAAATATAAAGAAAGATGGTTACCCAAAAATTATGTTGTTTAATTATCTATTTATTTATTTATTTGTTTCAATCATGTCTTGTATTATGCACAACAAATAAATAATTTTTTGGATTGATATTAACAGATTTTACTTTAAAAATATTAGAAATATTGATTTACTGTGAACAAAAAATCCGAAATACTGTCTGGTAGTATATAGTGAGAAATAAATTGATACACCATCTATCAAACAATTTTTGAACTAAATCGTATTACAAACACTACTTTATGCTACTTTCAATAGTGTTCGTCTGTTATTCGAACGAAATTTAGTATACTTAATCTAATGCTCAAATTGAGGTGTTCTCGTGCGCTCAATTTAACCGCTAAATTAGCATTTTTCGAGCACTAAATCACACAACAGGGTATAACTACTGTTATAGTAACAGTTTTCTTATTTATAAACCTCACTAAAAGATTTGTTTGTAATGTAGCAACGATTATAGGGATCAAAATCCATCACTTTAAACATTGCTAGAAAATATCCAAAACAAGAAAGTAAATTCGAAATTCTTATCGAATTTAAGACATCATTTTATTTTTGAAAATCGTTGCTATAACAATAGCAATAGTTACGACTATAAATTCGGGCCTTAACTAGACTTGTTTGAATTCGAAGTTTTGGTGTGTCTTTGCTTCTCATAGCAAAATGAGGCTTGCACGATAATTGGAGGAAACAATTTCTTCGAAACGACCTGTTGCTGGCCTATACATAATCTAGGTAAATTAAATTTGAGCTTTAAGCTTCAACTTTAAAACTTTTTAGGATCAAGTTTTCTTGTTGGAAGGAGGTGCGGGTTGTTGTCAAACAAGCAATACTCAATTATCGCTAAAATTATTGTTTTGATTTCTTTTGTGTTAAAATAGTTGGTTCGGTTATTACATCTATTACCCCTTTCCTTACTAGGGTTAAAACTGCTTCTAATACAACACATCGTTTTTGTTTTTTATTAATTTACTCGAGAAATTGTTTAAGAAAGCTCTCTATTAGAGTTGTTATACAAAAAATTTTTAGTGCTCACTGGCACAGCAATTCATAAGTTCCTGTTACTAGATATTTATATATGAATCATCACACCATAAAACGTAATCTAGCATATTGAACGGAATATATATGAACGGAACCAAAATGATAAAAAAGTTAAACTTTGTGTTTTTTTTTTGTTGTATAAACTCGTATATTTTGAACTTTCAAGCTAAAGCAATTCTAAATTCATACCATAAAGGGTTGTCATCAAAAATTATTGAGCCTTCACATCCACACCAAACTTTGAAAAAATTAAAAAAAGTTGAAAATTTTAAATTTTCTGTTTGACTTCTTATTGTTATGCATATAGTATAACATAAAATTCGATTACGGTTAAAACATGTTTAATAAACTTTGACATATTTAGAACGTACAGAGGATGTTACGTATAACTTTTTTTTTTTGTTGCAATTTATGTTTAGAAATATTTTTTTTCAATTTACATGGTTTGTCATTTTATCAAAACAAAATTTTAATTGAATCTGACGACACATCCGTTTTGTTAATATTTATTTTATAAACAATAATTCACAACTCATTAAAGTCTATTTAAACAATTATTATATTATGTGTACCGAATGAAATTTGTGATTTGTACATGAAGAATTAAAACTAAACGGCAATATATAATCATTATTTTTCTGTACTTGTTCTATTGCACATATTGTACAGTTTTTAAATAATCGTATTCATTCAAACTTTTTGTTCATTTTACGGCGAACATTCACCTTTTCATAATCCCATTTATTATGTATGGATGTGATCTTAAGCCGCATTGGCAAACTGCTTGCCAAACCATATGTTTTTTTGCCAAATTTTTCAACAGCTATGGTAGTAATTGTTCCGTCCAGTTCTTTACCTTTCTTTTTGATGTAATATTGGGGACCTGGAAGTGTCGAGAAATCCATTTTGACGTAGGTCTCGTCGTTCATTACGAAACAAGAATCTTTTCTTTCGTTCAACCATTTGTTGTGTTTCTTTGCTCGATCGATCCCTCTATTAAATAGTTCAACACTTCTTTTGGGGATTTTTGACTTCTTGTATGTCCGTAGATTATTTCTGGTTTTAGCTCGTTCCACAATCGATTTGGTTGTTTTGGTTTTTCTGGCAAAATCTCGCACAGACATCGAGGGATGTTTCGAAATGACTCTTACAATTTTCTGATCCAACATTTTATTTGGAGCACCTGATTTTTCTCCGGATCCGGGCTTGCGTGATACAGAAAGATTGATTTGACATTTTTTTTTACATTTGTTACCGTATTATTGGAAACAACGGCCAATTTACCAATTTTTTTATTGGTATACTCGGGATGATCATTGCACAATCTAATTATTAAATCACATTTTTCTCCTTATGATGCGTCCATTTCGAAACAAATAAAACAAATGCCCAATTTGACGTTTATTCGTTTTTTTAAATTGTTTTTCTACAAAATAACGGTACCAGTTTTTTTCTTTTGCGTAGTAACCTATGAGATAATATAAATTTGGGAATCACAAATTTCATTCGGTACACATAATATAATTTGCAATATTGTACAAGTTTTATTTTTTGTTTCATTAAAATACGAAACAACAATAAAAAAAATTGTATAATTAAGTATCTTGCTTAAAGTTATACCATCAACTTTTGAATTTGATTAAAAGTTGTATATTTTAAATGTCAATAATATACTAAAGAGAACTTTTATCGTTTATTGTTAATAATGAAAAGTTTTTTTTTGCTTATACATTTAATTACATATTAAATAACCTACAAAAAAAAGTTTCCCCCTTCAAAATGTATCCCATCTCCGCAGACGACTTCATTAACATTACCAATGGATACAAGTGTGGGTGCACCAACAAAATAAAGTCGATCTTTTTGGTACTAAAGTAACAATTCAAGATGCTTAACAAAGTTATGTCGAACATATGTTTGTTTATGTACCAGTTAAGATGATAACTTGGTTACTCAGTTACATAAGTCGATATATTAAATACATATGTCTCATGTAACATCTCGTGTTCGTAAATTTATGTCTAAAATTGTCGAAAGTATTTCTTTTTTTTTTGTTTTGTTAATAAAAAGAGTTTTGTCGAATTTAATCCTATTACTCCTTACAATAAAAAAAAAAAAAATTGTTTACATTAACTCAAGACTTTTGTTCGGTACGGTAATAGCAATCATGATTATGTGTGATTAAAACTTTTCTTTCTGTTTTAATATTTTAATTTATTTCTCAAGTATATTTGGGATATGGGTGTTATGGAATATGTGCGTTTTGAAAACAAACTACTTACTCTCTGTCCTTTACTACATATATAGTTAGTTTTTTGTAGTTTGGTGTACACAGCACATATTTAAATTTCTTATCATCATTTTGTGTGCTGTGTAAATACTTTTCGATAAAAAATAAATGCTTGTATTTAATTTACAAAAGTACGTTCTGTTTTTTTTCTTTAATATATAATTTGCATAAAAATTAAAATATTTTAATTAAACATAAATTCTTGGTAGCATAAAACAATCAAAAAAACATTAAATTTAAATTCATATTTATATGAGGTGCTGTGCGGTTGAACAGTATAAGTAATAAGTTGTATACATATTACCTTTTTTAGATTTTTTAATGATAATCTGATAACGTGAAAATCTAAGGAAACAAGAGAATTAAAGTTGTTCAATTCCTAACTTAAAGTTTTCTAAATTCTTTTCAACTAACAACACATCGAACGTTCACGAAGAAATTAGAAATATATATATGCCCAGTTGTACTTTGCGTGAGCAATCGAGAAATTTTGTTTGAGATGACGCGTTAAAAACATGAAACAGAAGTATAAAGTAAAAGAAACTAAACCTTCGGCTTTTTAAATTTGTTTTTGATCCCAGTTGTACTTTGCGTGAGCAATCGAGAAATTTTGTTTGAGATGGCACGTTAAAAACATGAAACAGAAGTATAAAGCAAAACAAACGAAATATTCGGCTTTTTAAATTTGTTTTTCATGGGAGTAAATTACAATGATTGCATTTTGTTCGTTCTTTTTTTACGAAATATGGGGACATGTGATCATCACGGTGAGGTATAAGAGATCATCACCGTGATTGACCATTGATCGCTCTTGGAGCGCTCAGTCGTACAACAGGGATAGAAGTAAATTACAATGTTCGCGTTATTTTCGTTCTCGTTTTACGAAATTTAGCATAAAGTGATGCTCACGGTGAGCTATTAGTGAGCATCACCGTGATCGATCAATGATCGCTTTTGGAGCGCTCTGTCGTACAACAGGGTGGTAGTACATAAAATGAAAAAACAAATTCGTCAATCGAAGCCATCGTAAAAATCGAAGCACCAATATAAAACAACGAGAATAAACTGCCATCAACATTAAAAACAAGGAAACAACGATGCAATTGTCATTAAGGCCGATTAAGCGGGAATAATGAGCATGGATCTCGATTAGTACATTATTTTATAAAACTAATGATTTTATATGGGGCCGATTATGACAATTTTAAATTTCATGTTATTTTTGTATGTTAAATACATTTTTTTAAATGATAAATAAAATTTTTAATTTTTTTAAATTCTCTATGTTTCATTTTCAATCATGTGATGAACATATAAAACGGTGTTTTGTGGAGGGTGAGAAGGTTTACCAAGCAAAAAATATAATTTTATGCGGTTCGCAAGGCACACAATATGACACCTTTAAAACCGTTAGTGTTTGCTTGAAATCAATCAGCCCCAAAAATCAACCTTGGGAGGTAAATACTTGTATGCATCGTAACACGCAATGTGTTAACAAGGCTTTATGTACTTGTACTTGTCCAGCAAGGCTTCATGTATATGTACTTGTCCAGCAGGCCAAAGAGAAAAGTGCAAGGATATAATTACAACAATTTTGTATGTGATATAACATTATGATTTATTAAACAAGATTACTAAAATTATTTATTTTGCAGATATTCGACTTCGAAGCTGGCTTCAAAGAAATATTGCAACCAAACGACAGAAAACGTAAAGAATTTGAGGTTTGTAGTAAATCACAAAGCGGCTTCGATAGGCTGTAGTGCGGATGGTTATATTTCCTTAAAAATAAATTTTTTTAGAAATTAAATGTCCCATAATTGGAAAATTTCTTAGTTTGCCAGAGTTGATACCTATTGCAGCGTATATAGTTGAGCGTTGTAATAATTATGAGCTGTAAAAAAATTATTTTTACTATGTTCAGATTCCGTTCAACATGTTAATATTGAATTGTAAGTCAGCAGACTTTGTTGTGTATTAAAAAAAAAAAATCCGATGAAATTTTAATAATTAATGTTGCATTAAAATAAAAATTTCGTATTGGAAATGGTAACAGCTTTGAAGCAATTATAATTTGAAAAAATGTTGCCGTTCTTTTTCCAAAATAATATATTTAATAAACATAATTAGTTATTAGACTTAGGTACAAATACTTCTTAAACATCATAAGAAAAATTATGATACAAATCTTAAATGAATTGATTTTAAAATGTGATATACTAATTAAAATTAGAATTTAACTTTTTAAACATGCGATGAACACAAGTAAATAATTTTTGAACTGTGTACTTTATGAAACTGCTTTTTGAATTAATTAATTATTGCGATAACAAATATTTTTGGCGGCTTAGGTTTAGCAGAGCATACCATGTCACACAGCGCCAATTTTTACAATGCTAGACATATTTTAAAGTGCTAATTGTTAAAACTAAAATATGTAATAATTTAAAATGTAGCAATAATAAGAACTAAATAAAAATGCCAGTTTTCCAAAAAAATGATTGTGTTTTTTTTTTAAACTGAAAGTAATGCATTACTTTTCGTATATTTTTTTACGATGGAAAATGATTTTCAAATGAAATTTATGGAATTTGGTTGTAGGCTCGTGCACTCGTAGAAAAGGTGGGCTGACTCGTTTACGTGCAATTAGGCACCACAAAGTAATTGACTCGCGAGAATCCAACTTGGTTATTAATTGTCACAAATGAGAAGTACAAACACAAACACTACTTTGCTTATAAACACTTTATTTTTCTATATTGTCCGCTTCGACTCACTGATTACAACTTTTTTTAAATATGACTTGCAATTTATTAATGATTTGCCATTTTATTTCTGTTTTGTTGTTGCCTCTTCGAATGGCTGATTGCAATTAATTCTAATAAAATATTGACGCCAATCGACAGAAGATTGGCTTGCATAGTGCATGTGCTGATACTTAGATGACGCGACTATTCAATTCGGCCAGTTTTACTTTTCGGACACTTTATGTATTCCTCTTGTTAGTAAATAAATAAATTAACATAAACAATACAAAACATTAAATAGGTGAGTAAACTAATAATATAACATATTTTTAAACTATTTCTATCATTCCAATCTAATTTTAGAATGTGTATCATTCTGCGGATTCATCGATGCGATTGGAATTGGAACATATGACCTCAGATAAGTATTTGTTTCCAGGATTTGTGTTTCTTTGTTTTGATTTTTGTTCACTTCTTTTTCAGATATATTCCTGGTTTCTGCCGGTCCCGAAATTTTTTCCAGAGTATGTCTCGACTCTTTTCAAGAATATATTACTAGAAAGAGCAGTTAAAATAACCAAGTTACAAGCTAATCGGTAGCCGATCAAAATCGAAGAATCCCATTTCCATCGTGCCCAAGATCGTGCTTGTCAAATTTCATCATGATCGTATTCAAAATAACCAAGTTTCATTAATAAAACTTGTAATCAATTCTTTTGCCTCATAAACATGCACTTTTATTATTTATTTTTTTAATAGCAAAGTATATTTTATCCACATAATACCACAATACATAAATAATTATTAAAGTAGGCATTTGCTTATAAATCAATAATTCCAAGCATACGTCAAAATAGTTCAAGAATAACACGCATACTATGATTTCAAAATTTATTTTAGTAAATACACAACCAAAATAAGTGTTTTAAACTCAAAACTCGAACCATAGTTAGATGTTTATGCTGTCAAATTTGTTAGCCAAGACTCAATCCAAAATGTAGTTCACACATAAAGGGGCGGTATCATGAAATCCGGACGGTATTATTTGATGGTCATCGTCTTCCGTCAATAATCAATCCGAGCGGTAGAGAAACCGTATCATGAATGCCGCACGGTAATTTTATTGAGCAAATTTCATCAAGTTTTTAGTTCAGTGGGTATTTAAAATTTCAAAATATAAAAACTAAGACGTTAACCATCATTTGTTTACGATTATTATGAGAAAATGTAAGCATATATTTTTTGAACATTTTAGTTAATTATTATAATACATAATATACGCAAATTTTAGGAATTTTCTGGAACAGCTTATTGCTGCAGATTCTTCGTCTGATGATGAATCTTTGATTAATAAAAAATACGCGTTGTGAGAAGCCATTTGATCGATCATAGCGATCCCCTGACACTCAAAAATTTTGTGTAAGTAAAAAAATGGTGCACATATAGGTATTAAATTGAATTAAATATTCAAAATTAATCTTATTTATAAATTTCAGATTTAAACAAAGGTTTCGTTTAACGAAACCGGCATTTAGATTTTTACAACAAAAACTAGCGCTACAATGGGGGAAAACATCGGCTGCCTTAAATCCACTGTTAAAATTATGTGCTACGTTAGAATTATTACGTAGTGGTAGCTACCAAGCCGTAATCGGGAATGATTACAGTGTTAGCATGGCACAAAGTACAGTATCCACTATATTTACGGAGACTCTAGATGTAATGGAAAGGATCCTATGCAGGGATTTTATACAATTCGAACCGTCACCTCACAAGCTACTAAAAGCTTTTTTTATGAAAAGTATAATTTTCCGGGTGTTGTGAGTTGTATGGATGGTACACATGTATACTTGCTTAAACCAACCGTAAAAACAGAAAATCTCGCCACAGTCTGAATGTAATGATTGTAAGTTAGAGTATTGTCTGCTACTTTGAATTTAAATTAAATGTATAATTTATTTATAGATATATTATGAAAATATGACAATAACAGCATTGGACGCAAATTACGGGGGAAGAAACCTTAATTCGTTCATTTGGAGTAACAGCGGAGAAAAATTGTACATGGAACACAATTTACGGTACAATCCAAATTTATGGCTTCTAGTTAATTACAAATTTAATTTAGAGTAAGCCAAATCCTTAATTTTTATATGTCTGTATTTCTAGGTGACTCTGGTTATCCGCTGGAGCCATGCTTGATGACCCCCTATAGATCTTCAGCAGAAAATTCACCAGACGCCAATTATAATAAACTGCATAGTAAAGCTAGAAGTATAATCGAAAGATGCATTGGCCTTTGGAAATGTCGATGGCGAATACTCCTTTCAGAGAGGCTTGCCAGAAAAGCTTGTACAAATATGGAACGTATGTGCCGCATTACACAATATTTGTTTAAAGTTTAATGTATCCTGGCAAGATATTCAAGTTAATGTAGAGGATAATAATATTATGCCAACAATCGATGTATCAACAACCGTTTCAAATAGAAGACTTCGCGCCTTAGCGGACGCAAAACGAAAAAATATACGAGATGATTTCTTAAATTTAAATAATTAAATGTTTTGTATTATTAAATAAATCTTTATTAAAATTAATTTTTTTCCATATGAGTCTTAAATATGTATACATACAAGTCTATAATATATTTCACAGTTATTTGTATTTCTTTATCACACATTATAAAAAAGCTATAGTTAAAAATTTCATTTTCTAGAGGACTTCTCTTGAGTTTCTTTGAGGACATCAAGTTTTTGCTTTTTTAGTTGAATAATCATTTTATTGTGTTCCTGGAGATTATATAGGCATTGTTCTATATTTTGAAATGACTCCAATAATTTTTCATTGAACGCCAGCGATTTTTTTAATAAATCAAATTTATTGGTTGATTCGTTTTGTTGATCTCGATTATTTGCGGTATAGTTTCGTTCACTTGCATCTTGATTGTCTTCATCTATTTGAATTTCAGTTTCCGGTATCACTTCAATGACTGCATAGTCCTCATCGATTTCAAAAGTATATTCCAGTTCGATATTATCGACTGGTTCGTTATACCTTGCCCCAAAACGTTTACAATCTAAGCCATTTACAGTGGCTTCTAATCCAGCGGATCGCGAGGTGGCTTCCTCCATAATGATCATTTTCTTCAATTGGCATGGACCGCCACCGGTTTTTTTAAATTCTTTTTTGTTATAATCTGTGTGCCTTTCCATGAGCTCCACCATCATTTTTTTTTGTATTGGATTGGTCAGTTGTTTTGGTTTTCTAAAAACATTTAGGTTATTTTAGATATAAAAAACAAACATTATAAATATATGATAAAAAAACTTAATTTAAAAAAGGTATGTTTATGTAATTATATATAATTAAAATTTTATATATTACAATATTTTTAATTTTGTTACAAACTTACACAATATTGTTTAAAATACTTTCCGCCATTTTAAAATTTCAGCCAAATGATTTATACTAAAAATAGTAAACCCTTCAAACATAGCGTAACATAAACGTAACATTTACGAAGGCTTCCTAATACTAAAGTCTTCGTAAACGTAACGTATTTGTGTAATAGAAATGATACGTAATCGAAACATTTGTCACAAGAGAAATGAAACAAATAAAAGTTACATTTTTCATTCGCTTAGGCGTAACATAATTGAACAGTTTCTGTGTAACTTTTACGAATACCAATTATGTAACATATTTGATACTCATTTGCGATTCGTAAAAGTTACAGCAAAACAGTTAAATTCTGTTACACCCAAGCGTTGATATAAATGAACAGTAGCCTGCACATTCAAAAATTATTATTTTTAAATTAAAAGGCAAACATAATTTAGTTATAACTTATATTTTATTTATATATTTAAAAAATAATAATCTAAAATATACAAAGTTTTAGTTTTATAATATACTATAATATACTTTTATAACATTATTACCAATTTATTTATTACGCTAAATATAACATATACACACAATAGTAAAACTATTTAATTACTAATACAATACTTAATCAATTATTAATATTAAAAAATCTATTATCAAAACTACAAAAATTTACTATAAACACCCACTTAAAATATTAAAAATTTGTATGAATATCAGCGGCATCAAAATAGACAGTGTTCCACAGTTAAATTTTTTACGTACTACAGCGAGAAAAGCAAAAACAAAAATGGTTGTCATTTTTTTACGTACATACATATATAAATATGGCTGCCTATTTTACCAGTCACGAGAGGCAGTGCTGTAGCTTTAAAAAAATTTACGTAAACGTAACTTTTATGTTACGTATTTGACGTATACATTTTTTTGTTGGGAGGGAAAACAACGTCTATCGTCAACAATAGAGAGACGAACAAATTTTTACGGTAAATTACCGGTTAAACGGCGTTCATGATGCCGATTTGACGGTGAACGTTCGTTTTCCGTGAAAATTTGAACGATCATGGATTTCATGATATCGCCCCTGTTCCTTTGAAATATGTAAATAATTTTTGTGATATGACAGGAATGAAATAAAACATTTGAATTACAATTTAACTAAAATTTATTTTAAAATTGGATTGCTTAGATTGACTAGGCTACATTATGAAGTATGTCGTCAATTATTGGAAATACACAGTGGTCAATTCTATTACTCATTATTTTATAAATTTTAATTCTTTGAATTACCCTCTCAACATGCATCCGCGCAGCTGCAATAGAGGTATTATAGACAGTTTCATCTTTGCCAAATTGTTGTTTTGAATCCATGATGGTCGATATAATTTTACGCCGTTAGCTGTAAATTCAACTTTAAAGTCGTTGGTTCGAAAGAGATTAATCATTTTTTCTTGATTAAAGATGAATTTGTCGGATGCTTTTCCCGGTGTACCATTTACTGGTGTATATAATTAATCCAGCGGGACTAACATTAACCAGAAATTTTACGGTATTTCCTTCTTAGTAGTGAGAGTATGTTACCATTTCATTTGAGGCTGAATTAGTCTGACTTATTTCCGTTTCTACATTCAAAAAATCTTTAAAACAAAGAGTTATATTCATTTCTACCTCTTCTTTCGAAGGCCAATAAATTAAAGATTCTAATCATGCTGTCATGCTGAGAGCATCGAGAAATCTAAATTTTATTTTAATATAATGAGCACAAGTAAAATGTTCAGTTTTGTTTAACTGATAATTGGCTGTTAAATGTAGTGTTGAATATGTGAGGTTCAAGTTCTAAATTTCGTATGCTATCTTCTATTATTATTGAATAGTTTTTATGGCATTTAGGGATGTCATGATATTTAGATGAGCATTTGTTGTAAAGAGATCGTCAATGGGAAGCTGGGAATTCCTGACAATATCCTTCTCAATAATTGAGTCATGGACAATGTTCACTTGAACTCCGACATCTATACTCATTTCAAAGCTGACACCAGCGTCCTGGTTCATTAGATTATCTGAATATTGAATATTTCAGCTCAGGATTTCTTTTCTCTCCTATATTTGCTATTTTACTCGTACTTACAGCATTAATATTTAATGTATCGGCAGTATTTTGTAGTCGTAAGCTTCGCTCTTTTCTAGATGGCTTATTATATTTTACCTGTGGTAATTTTTATGAAGGCACAGTTTTTTTATCAAATAATGTTTATTGGCCTGATCTAAAATAAATGTAAATAATTAGAATAAAATTGTTAATCAATAATCACATTTTGTTCATTTACGTACTTTTATAGCCAGAATTCTCAAAATGTTTTGAGCAGATTGCAGTATTTTTTGTGGATTCTGGTAGCATGAATCCATTGTTTTTTTAAATCTTTGCCCTTCGGGAATTGGTGCAAAATAATATTTTTTTTTGTCACAATACGTCCTACCTTATGACTTTTTTTTCCATATTTTTTATCGATAAATTTACTTGGAAATATTAAACTGTTTAAAGTATCAAACTCACACTAAATTAAAGTTCAATAAATATTTTTCTCCTTTGGCTCTAGTTCTTACAAAAATCACCAGACGTCATGTCAGACACATTGCCTTAAAAAAGGAATAAATAGTTTTGTTCTGAAGAAGCTATGTGAATTCATTCTATGAAGTTTAAGAAGATGTCTTTTGTTGCTGATTACCTATATTTACATATAGTTACCAATAAAGAGGACTGACTGAAGAGCCAAATAATATCAAGAAATCGGAAAATTGGAATAAAAAAGTACGATTATATGAATCACCCAAGCACATATGCAAGCGAGTGATAAAACGATATTCCGCAAAACAATTATTGAAGAATCTCAAATCTGATGTTTCCAGCACTGAATCACAATTGTTTATTAGCCAACTTTTAAAAAATGGTTTTTCATATACCATTGAACACAATTTAAAAATAAGCATTTATTCTACATGCAGTTTCGATTCTTTATCGCAGATAATGTTTGTGGCATTATCAGATTATGACTACTTGTTATAAAAAATGATTGACTCGGAATTTTTTGAGTTTATTAGTCATTTAATTAGTTATGGGGCAGACCAATCAACTAATATAAAAAAAAGTAATTTAATTTTGAAGTGCTTCAATATCACACACTTTTCTAAAATTAGAGATCATATAATTGTGTGTGCAACATTTCAAAATATATAGGGTACTTATTAAAAAGATCGATTCAATTGAAGTTCAAGTGTAAAAATTTGCTTAATGCCACACGTAATGGACAATTTATATTTTAAACAATTTCTAAATTTTATGGTAGTATGTCATTGCAAGAATTGTAAACAACCCTTCGAGAATCCCGAAGAACTGCAAATAAAAACAAAGAATGGATTTGTAATTTTAGATGTTCAATCTATAAATCCCAGCACAACATACAGCATTAAAATTAATGAGATTACACACAATCTGAATTTAGGGAAACATAAATCTTTCACTGTTCGCTGTTATTCACAACCAACATTTACGAATTCGAATTTCTTCAAGCCATTACATAGCTTACGTCAAAAGAAAAACTGGATTTAGAGAAATACATGATGACTTGGCAGAAGATATATTAGAAACTAACTCGCATAATAAAGTTAATTCGGTGTCCCTCGTATACATTGAGTCTATTCAGTGTGCATATATTATGATTATGAGCCCGGTTTAAAGTTTTGTGTACACTTTTTTGGATACAAATTAATGCGACTGTACATTGTGAAGTTCTTTGGACGAAATTAAATTGTTAGACGAAATTAAGTTATTGGAAATACGTAAACCATTTATTAACAAAAAAAATATAAAGTGTAAAACAACGTTCAAATAACTTCAAACATTAATTTCCAGATTTCTTGCTATATAATTACCTATTTTTAAACTCTCTGGAAATCATAGCACTTAATGTCCTTTTGATACGAACCATAGGGTTCTTGCAATTTTTTTTTGAAAATTACCAAATCGACGAATTTAGCATGAACAAGGACGCTGTTCTTTATCATACCAAATAGCACTAATCTCAGAGACTAGCTTATTTATTATTAATTACTAATTATTAATTATTAATTAATTATACAGGGTATGAGGAAAAAGTATGGAAACTCCAAAAAATCTCGCGGAGTTCGGTTAAAAAAGAAATGAACAAGGTTTATTCTTAGGTAATTTTTAACAAGGAATATAATGGTGAACTTGTTTGTGACCTTGACCTTCATCTTCAAGGTCATTGTTTTAAATTAGAACCCCTACGTCCGACCATGAAGATTTAAAAAAAATTTAAAAAAATCATAAATACAAAACATTGTAACAATGCTTGTGTTGCTATGTAAATTATAAAAAAAAAAAGTTAAATTTTAAAATGAAGAATTAATTTTTTTAATTTGTATTTTTTTTTTGATTTTCATAGCAAATCATTATTCCTTCTGGTGGCCTTGGGAGGTCATGGAAAATACATATTCGGACGTACAATTGATTGCTATTTTCGAATCCGATGTCAAAAACAGGGGTTTCAAAATAATGACCTTGACCTCAAAATGACCTTGACCATGACCATGATCGCAAAGGTCACAACCAAGCTCACCATTAAATTCCTTGCTGAAAATTACCTAAGAATAAACCTTGCTCATTTTTTATTTGACATACTCCGCGAAATTTTTACGGGTTTCCATACTTTTTCCTGGCAATGTAAATTTCTTCAGATGACCTTGGGACTGGGAGGACATGGAAAATACATATTCGGACGTGCAATTGATCGCTCTTTTCGATTCTGTCATCAAAAATAAGGGTTCTAATTTAAAAAATGACCTTGACCTACAAATTACCTTGAAGATGAAGGTCATGGTCACAATCAAGATCACAATTAAATTCCTTGTTAAAAATTACCTAAGATTTACCCTTGCTCAATTTTTTTTTTTGATTGAAATCCGCGAGATTTTTAGGAGTTTTCATACTTTTTCCTCATCCTGTATATGAACCGAACGGTCAAAACAACCGTTGACCAACTGACTACTGGCAAACCACACGTTTTGTTTCTCTTTGAAATGACAGAGCATCCGGATTATTGAGGGTCGCGTTAATATGACGATCACTTTCTATTATCCACCAAATGCCTACCAATGTGATGGCATACTCAGCTCCAGGGAACAAGCTCTACGATCGCCTGTCATTGGTTAATACATTTTTTAAAAATTAACAAAAATAAGTTCATTTTGATTATATACTAAAAACATTCTTCTACGTAACAATTTAGTATAACGTTCGAGCTTTAACACAATTCACCTTAGTTATTTAGTTTCCAGAATTTGTGAATATAAAATAAATTTTTTTTTTTCGAATTTGTACGTATACGCTACACAATTTTGTCAAAAAATGACAAAATATGGAACTCATCTCCTTAGTAGATTTTGGTAAAAGTGTAATACTTGCTTTTACACGTTTTTGCTGTTGTAAGGGTTTTGGTCAATTTGGCATCAACTTCACAATAATCATCTCGTCACCTAACCATCATACCATTAAACCATTATATCATGATACCAGGATACCATCATACCATCATATCATCACAATGTCATACAATGGTACCATCATACCATCGTACAATCATACCATCATGATACCATACTAGTATACCATCATGTCATAGTGCCATTATACTGGATTTTCATACAGAATCTCATTATATGGTTTTTTGTACTCAATATTGAATAATCCTGCATAACAATACAATTCACTGTTACTGGACAAGCAAAGATTTGTGGCTTAGCTCATTGCGTATATGGATTATACAATATATGTATGTATCCCAGAATAACGCACACTTCTTCAGACCCGAGCGCGTAATATTACTTTTGAACTTAATTTAATAAACTAATTAAAATAAGAAATGTTTAGGTTTAACTTTTAATTCAATTATTCTCCTTATTCGTTTGTTTAGATTTGGGTATTTGTAGTTCATCGTCATCCAATGTTTCATCACCTCTTCATCTAATCAAGAAGAAAAATAATTGATTAGGGACCTTGTGGTAAATATCGCCAATTGAACAAGTGCACAATTCCGGATCGATTTCGATGGTACAATTCTCCAAATCTAGATATGCTAAAAAATCTTTTAGGCCAGACACACATCAACCAGCTTTGAAGAAAACTAAAAGTGCGCTAGTACAATCGACGCTTTTGGTGCATCTCAGAACGAATGCTCATCTAATTCTGATGACTGAAAGTTCTGAAGTTGGGGGAGCCACTTAGCTTTTATTCCGAAAAATTAGAAGCTGCAGAAATGCATTACTCTGCCTTTGCATTTTATAGAGCCGTTAAATATTTCCGCCACTACATTGAGAATAAATATTTCACAATCTTTACCAACCGAGTTCTATTTGAAACGCGTTATTTTAAAACGTGATTTGACAAAGCATGATATTTCAAAACGCATATCCTAGTTCCATCGTACATGTTCAATTTCATCATAATAAATACATAAATACTTTCGGAACATTTGACTTACCAATAAACCGTTTCGATCATGTCCAGGGTACCATATCCAGCATCTGCCAAATTTTGGTAGTTAAAAATATATCACGAAATAGAGTTGTGTGCTAGATTTCAACTTTCTAGTGAATGTGGAAATTAGTCAAAAATGAACTTAAACATGTTGAATCATACATAGATATATTTCGCAACGATTTAAAATCAACCATAAAAGTGTAAAACATAAAATCAACATTTAGGCTGCGATGAAAATGGGATTATAAAATAATTTTTCTAATTTCAGGACTCTGTACTACACGTACACACCCGCATGTTCATCACACATTTTTTTTTTATTAAATGAATCGAAGAACTAGTAGAATTCTAGAAAACACATAATTCTTACCTGACATATTTCGTTAAATGGGGGAAACTCAAACATTTTGCATTTTTCAATATCGGCTTTAATATAGAAATTGATATTATTACATTACAGGGACAGGGACGAAATGAGCACACACAAACAATAATTCAAACTTACAAAGCTTTTGTGGATATACGAGTACATAATTGAAAAATAGAAATAAATAAACGTTTTGTTTGCTATGTACATTTTTCTAATTAATAATACAAACAAATAAAATAATTGTTGCTGTTGTTGCTTTTGTGGCAAATAAATATTAATTAATTACAAATTAAAACGAGATTTAGAATTTTTTGTATTTTTTTTTTGTATTATGGTTATAGAGCGGTTTTAAGTTCAACAGATAAATCAAATTACTTTAACAATGATAAATAATTACAAATAGAGGATTAAATATTAATAAAACAATTTTTAATTATATGTAATACGATACAAAATATTTAATTAATATCAATTAAGCGGATGATATTGTATTCATACTCGCGAATACATTGGTTTACCTTTACTTTAGCAATATAAAATGCTGTTTGGCATTTTCATATATGAAACCATGAATCGATTTACTGAGCTAATTGTAGTACGTACGGTATCACAACAATATATGACATCAATCGCAAAACTTGACAACCTGTTAAATATACTTTGGTACATAAAAATTACCATGACGAAATTTAACCAATTGTCTGAATATTATGAAAATGTTTTCGGCTTTTTATAGACAACATACTATTTGTAATGACATACTCATTATTTTCGATTTGGTAAATCAGAAAAATAATGGAGTCATACTCCTAATATATCTACCCAGTAAAAGTAGAAAATATCAATCCCCTCCCCCTTTTCTTTCCCGCAGAGTTAACACAAAGTGTATCGACTCTTAAAAAATTAGAAATCTCTTTGAGCTTTCGTGTTGGTAATTCGGTTTCGTACAGAAAAAGTAAGGTCTACTCTTCAGGTAGCTACGACCGAACTACAAAAATTCAACTCTAAATTTTACATTATATGTAAAACTAGAGTGTATCGACTTAGTGAATTATATTCAAAAAATCAAACTCAAAAACCCAAGCAGAAATCTAATTTGTGTGTGTATCATGCCCACACGAATAATTATGACGAAATTTAACCAATTGTCTGAATATTATTAAGAATATTATTATATTATTATTATTGTTTTTTTTTTTTTTTTTCTTCTTTATTATTGTCTGGATTGATATTTTCTACTTTTACTGGGTAGATATATTAGGAGTATGACTCCATTATTTTTCTGATTTACCAAATCGAAAATAATGAGTATGTCATTACAAATAGTATGTTGTCTATAAAAAGCCGAAAACATTTTCATAAAAATTACCATATTATCAATCTGTGGTTTAAATAAAGTACGTGCGAGTATATCATCAGAAAACGCCGCACCCCAAAAAACGTGGCATCAAAATCAGAACGAACCGAAACCAAAGAAAAAAAAAACGGAAAATTCTTTTTAAGTTTTTGCTATCACTCATATAAAATGCAAAAATTTACCATATAACAAGGATTTGTGGGAATGAAAAATTGTGGTAACATCACGTTAAAAAACACATTCGCTATTTCGCTGGAATTATTTATTATATCATCGCTTTATGCTAAAGCAAGAAAAAAAAAATTCTAACGGATTAAGTTGTATATTATACAAATACTACACAGTAGTGCGAGAGGAATAGACAACAAGACACTTTTCGCAATAAATATATCGATATAGAGCTTTAAATTTTAAAGCTTTACTGATGTATAACGTGCACAAAATAATCTTGATTTAAATAATTCTGCGAAGCACTTTTTTTTATGGTATTCGTGGAAACAAAAATGGTTCTGTTTATTGAAAAATGAGTAATGTGTATCAAAAATTATGAACACAAAATATAAAGTTGATAAAGTTGCGGAAAATATACCCACGACGTATCGGTTTTAACCGAAAACAAAATTGGTTTATAAGGTTAAAGTTGAAAGTTGTATATTTTCTAATTAAAATTCAATCTTTTCCAAATAAAGCTGAAGAAAAAAACGCTAAACGGTTTTGCCCAAAAGTGCCCTAATAATTTTGTTCAAATGAGTTGTTATTCACTTTTACCAATAAATGAAATAATGCTTATCCATCAAATTTCAAGATAAACTGAATTAGCCGATTTGGTTATAGAAACAGCTGTTAATGACAAATCACCATATAATTAGCGAGACATTTTAGTGAAAAGAGTTGAGTGGGTCTCATTTAACTCTTTTCCTAATACTAGAAATCTTTGAGTGGCCACCGCCTTTAACTCTACAAATTTGACCTTATCGTTGTTGAATCACAACTTCACGACAAATCTAATGTTCTGATCGTTTTGGTGAGTTTCCTTAAAGTGGTTCCCACAATATGCTTCCTCCTGAGTTAATAATATATTCACTTGAGCAATCTGTACAATTTCCCAATGATTTCGAAGGGTGGCATCTAAATCGACAAGGTAAAGGTAAAGGTAAAGGTAAAGGTAAAGGTAAAGGTAAAGGTAAAGGTAAAGGTAAAGGTAAAGGTAAAGGTAAAGGTAAAGGTAAAGGCAAAGGTAAAGGTAAAGGTAAAGGTAAAGGTAAAGGTAAAGGTAAAGGTAAAGGTAAAGGTAAAGGTAAAGGTAAAGGTAAAGGTAAAGGTAAAGGTAAAGGTAAAGGTAAAGGTAAAGGTAAAGGTAAAGGTAAAGGTAAAGGTAAAGGTAAAGGTAAAGGTAAAGGTAAAGGTAAAGGTAAAGGTAAAGGTAAAGGTAAAGGTAAAGGTAAAGGTAAAGGTAAAGGTAAAGGTAAAGGTAAAGGTAAAGGTAAAGGTAAAGGTAAAGGTAAAGGTAAAGGTAAAGGTAAAGGTAAAGGTAAAGGTAAAGGTAAAGGTAAAGGTAAAGGTAAAGGTAAAGGTAAAGGTAAAGGTAAAGGTAAAGGTAAAGGTAAAGGTAAAGGTAAAGGTAAAGGTAAAGGTAAAGGTAAAGGTAAAGGTAAAGGTAAAGGTAAAGGTAAAGGTAAAGGTAAAGGTAAAGGTAAAGGTAAAGGTAAAGGTAAAGGTAAAGGTAAAGGTAAAGGTAAAGGTAAAGGTAAAGGTAAAGGTAAAGGTAAAGGTAAAGGTAAAGGTAAAGGTAAAGGTAAAGGTAAAGGTAAAGGTAAAGGTAAAGGTAAAGGTAAAGGTAAAGGTAAAGGTAAAGGTAAAGGTAAAGGTAAAGGTAAAGGTAAAGGTAAAGGTAAAGGTAAAGGTAAAGGTAAAGGTAAAGGTAAAGGTAAAGGTAAAGGTAAAGGTAAAGGTAAAGGTAAAGGTAAAGGTAAAGGTAAAGGTAAAGGTAAAGGTAAAGGTAAAGGTAAAGGTAAAGGTAAAGGTAAAGGTAAAGGTAAAGGTAAAGGTAAAGGTAAAGGTAAAGGTAAAGGTAAAGGTAAAGGTAAAGGTAAAGGTAAAGGTAAAGGTAAAGGTAAAGGTAAAGGTAAAGGTAAAGGTAAAGGTAAAGGTAAAGGTAAAGGTAAAGGTAAAGGTAAAGGTAAAGGTAAAGGTAAAGGTAAAGGTAAAGGTAAAGGTAAAGGTAAAGGTAAAGGTAAAGGTAAAGGTAAAGGTAAAGGTAAAGGTAAAGGTAAAGGTAAAGGTAAAGGTAAAGGTAAAGGTAAAGGTAAAGGTAAAGGTAAAGGTAAAGGTAAAGGTAAAGGTAAAGGTAAAGGTAAAGGTAAAGGTAAAGGTAAAGGTAAAGGTAAAGGTAAAGGTAAAGGTAAAGGTAAAGGTAAAGGTAAAGGTAAAGGTAAAGGTAAAGGTAAAGGTAAAGGTAAAGGTAAAGGTAAAGGTAAAGGTAAAGGTAAAGGTAAAGGTAAAGGTAAAGGTAAAGGTAAAGGTAAAGGTAAAGGTAAAGGTAAAGGTAAAGGTAAAGGTAAAGGTAAAGGTAAAGGTAAAGGTAAAGGTAAAGGTAAAGGTAAAGGTAAAGGTAAAGGTAAAGGTAAAGGTAAAGGTAAAGGTAAAGGTAAAGGTAAAGGTAAAGGTAAAGGTAAAGGTAAAGGTAAAGGTAAAGGTAAAGGTAAAGGTAAAGGTAAAGGTAAAGGTAAAGGTAAAGGTAAAGGTAAAGGTAAAGGTAAAGGTAAAAGTAAAGGTAAAGGTAAAGGTAAAAGTAAAGGTAAAGGTAAAGGTAAAGGTAAAGGTAAAGGTAAAGGTAAAGGTAAAGGTAAAGGTAAAGGTAAAGGTAAAGGTAAAGGTCTTTTTTCCAACATTTACACTCAAGCAAGAACATTTAAGTCATTAACCGATGAAGCCAAGTAAATAGTGATATTTCCAATTTTTTTAAAAAATAATGCACAAGAATGGGTAAAGGTAATGGTAACGGCAATGGAAACGGAAATGTTGATTAATGAATAAGCAATTGTAGCACCATTGGTTTAAAGACCAAGATACACGATAAAACCATGGACGCAACGAGGGTTTTACCAAGCACAGAGTCTGGTGAAGGTAATTATGGTCGTGGGAAAAAAGGGGAAAAAACACCTCGCTGTTCCATCTTACAACAATAAGTGGAGAAGAAAAAAAAATCAAACATTGTCACTAAATGTCATTTGAAATCATTCCGGGACCACATCACAACGTCAATCATTCCATTTACATAGAGATCCATGTGTTCCGCTTACATAACGATTATATAAAAAAAAATTTATAAATAACAAAAATGAAAACATTCCATCCTGAAACCACCCCGAAACATTTTTAGAACGAAACTGTTTCAAACGTGGGGACGTTCCCACTGATCGCTGAGATAGTCTCACAAAAGCTGGGCCACGCAATCGAAACAAAAGAAAAATTTAGGTACGAATATCGCGTATATGATACAATCCCATATCTCTTCCTGCTTTATCTAAAATCCTAAAAGCGACTCAATCTACCTTTGTACCAGTACCCTCTACATATTATGGTACTAATTTAGCTGAAAAACATTTTGAGGCCTGGAGGAAAATAAATAAATAATGTTGGCCGTTTATTAAATAATGTGGAGAAAATTGGGTACTACTGTGAATAGTATTACGTAAAACATTGGTAATTTCAGGCACATGCTGATCCCATAAACGATGATCGTCATCGATGTACATACGAATGGCTTGAATTAAATTACGACTAACCCTCTCTGCCGCATTTTGCTGTGGTGTATACTTGGGCGTAAATAAGTGACCAACTCCGTATTTCTGTAAAAGACTAGCAAACTTATATGCGAAACAAATTGAGAACCATTATTGGTTACTAGAATTTGAGGTACAGAATATACCAAAAATATTTCATTTTCCAAATAACTACAAATTATAGTTGTTAAGGCATTCCTCATAGGCTTGAGAAACACGTATTTGGAAAATTTATCAAGAATTACCAACACGTTAATATTTTCATTAATTAATCTTGGTAACGACCCTAACACATCGACATATAACATCTGCATAGCAGGCGTATGGGTTAATTGATCCCCAATGGGTGGTTGAGTGTGATACTGCCTGATGATTTGTGGACGTAATGCAACTGGGACTAATAATTTCTAAAGAGGTAAATCACATCATTGTGAATAGAATAACGATCACTTTGATCGACCGACTTCTTAACTGTATTTAATAACCTAATATTCCTCTGACAAAAATTCCGGCGAGTTCAGATCAATGGGCGGTCTTGGTAAAATGTTACTATGGTCACGATGATGTGTAGCGAGATCTATAAATGCTCTCGCCAATGTTTCTGGCACAATATGATGAGAACCTTTTCGATGTAAAATTTTAAATGTAAAACCCTGTAGCTTTAGTGACCACCTTGCCAATCGACCTGAAGTATCCTTTTGACTCATAAGCCACCTAAGGCTGGCATGGTCAATGATGATACTGAAAGAGTAACGCTCTATGTAAGCTCTGAATTTTTTGACCTCAACACAGCCGCAAAGCACGCTAACTTTACAATTCAATGCCGATCCGGATTAAGACTCGGTTATTAATTATTGATTTTAAAAATTGCAATTTCTCTTAAATTATTTTGGTTGAGATGAGTTATTTTATTTCTGTTAATCCTTAATTTAATTAAAAATTACCATTGTCAACAACAAACTATTTTTCAATTGAAATAAATTTATTTAAAACACTGTAAAGACCTACCAAATTGTTACGAGGTAGGGCGGAAATATTCCTTATCCGAAGTTATGGTAGTCTAAAATGGCGAATCACCGTTCTGTGTATTTGAATATATTTGTAATAGTGTAAAAATTGTATTGATAATCAGATTCTATCATTTTTGCCATATTCTTTTGAAGCAAACGGTGGTACTTCCAAAATTTATTTAAAAAAATTCAAACCGAACATTTCAATGGCGCAGGGTGTATTTGGTGGTTTCTACATAGTTACAGCGTTGGAATATAGGCCACGAGATACATGGCTATCGAGCCCTAGCCTATTAAGATGTACATACCCAATACTCAAAAAGAAAATAATACTAAGCTAATAAATAGTGTTTATACATTAAAACGCAATTCATTTGGTTTTGTCACTTTAGTACAAAAATAAACAACAAAAATATTAAGATTAAATTGTCCAACCTCTGCTCAGTTTAATGACATTCTAAATATTGTCATTTCATTTTCATCTTCCCATTTTAAGAAACTTTAAAACATAAACAAAAAAAAGCTTATCAACAAAAATTTTATTGGTTTATCTGTAGTTAATCCTGGGGTGGAATACCTTGTATTGTATTATGAATATACAAGGCGTCACAAATCGAATACAACTTTTTGACCTCTAACATTAAGTTCAAATCAACCTATTTTAAAGATATCTTATTTTTCGTGAAGAAAATAATTTAGCAGAATAAATCAGAGATTCTGTTTGATATTTTGCAAAAGTACAAGCAAAGACTTTTTTTTTGTTTTTTTTGTTGTTTTTTTTTTGTCTCTATCTCTGCAATCTTTTCTGGGGCTCTAGGCACTCCCAACTCTTTCGCAGTTCTCTTTTAACGTCCTACCTTACGCCGTTACCAGCCAACTCGAGGACGTACGGCTATAGACCCGCTTTTGTTTAAACCACCTGCACATTGCATTGCTTCAAGCCAGCCTATAGTACTGACATGAAAGGTGGGTCGGGCCTATGGATTCGGGGGTCATAGATGTGTTCATCGTCATCACCGATCGTAATCAGATGATGAAAAATCCCTTTTGCATCCCGCCCCTATAGGGATTCGAACCCGGTAAATCCCGATGCAACCGCCGTAGCTTTAACCACTGCGCTAAGCCAAGACTTATTGCAAATTGAATAAAGGAAATTTTTGCGCCTTTTAATTTATTTCACCAACCATATAATAACCGGTTGAATAATTTTGGCCAAAACTCATTGATATTTTTCCCAATTTATATAGAATAAATAGGGGAACCGTTCATAATGCCGCGTTTTAAAATGTCGCGTTTTAAAATACCGCGTTTCAAAATGCCGCGTGGTACAAAATGTCGCGTTTTAAAATGTCGCGTTTCAAAATGCCGCGAGGTACAAAATGTCGCGTGGTACAAAATGTCGCGTTTTAAAATGTCGCGTTTAAAAATGCCGCGTGGTACATAATGTCGCGTGGTACAAAATGTCGCGTTTCATAAAACCGCGTGGTTCAAAAAACCGCGTGGTACAAAATGACGCGTTTTAAAATGATGCGTTTTAAAATGACGCGTTTTGAAAAATCCCTTATAAATCAACACAATATGATGTGAAATAATAAATAATTTAATAAAAATTATTTGAAACAAGCAAATTGTGTTTAAACATATAGTAAAATTTTCCTTCACTGAATGGAAATTATTTATAAATGTAATTTTATGTAATTATAAAGTGGGTCTAAGAAAAAGAACGCAAATGTTGAAATTTATTAGAATATTCCTTCACTAAAATGTTAAAGTTAAGTCCTTATATATCGGAAGTTGATATCAGATACACAATTTAATCCAAGTTGAACATTTTGTACGTCGCGGCATTTTGAAACGCGACATTTTAAAACGCGACATTTTGTACCACGCGACATTTTGTACCTCGCGGCATTTTGAAACGCGACATTTTAAGACGCGACATTTTGTACCACGCGACATTTTGTACCTCGCGGCATTTTGAAACGCGACATTTTAAGACGCGACATTTTGTACCGCGCGACATTTTGTAACTCGCGACATTTTGAAACGCGACATTTTAAGACGCGATATTTTAAAACGCGACATTTTAAAACGCGGCATTTTGACCCGGACCCAATAAATAGCTATGTATGTATGTAGCTGTTAAAAAACAGATTCAAAATTAATTTGAGATACCTGCCTTATATCCTGATAACGAATGTTTATGCGAGCCCGGTACTTAACTGCTAATAATCAGTTATTAAGCTCTCTCTTTGCACGTCAAATAAATTTAGGGAATTTTATATATTCGACAGATAAGATAGAACAAATCGATAGACAACTGAAAAGCTCTATAAAAATTAAGCGCAACACTTTAAGATTATTTTAACTAAGTTTTATTTTTTATTGCAATTACATTGTTTAAGCGCCAATTTTTTCTACATTCAGATAAAGTCCACCTATTGTTTTCAATATAAAAGTATTTGGATTATATTCGACAGGGACAATTGATTTTGAATTCAAGGTGAATCTAAAATTGGCTAAGAGCATGGCTAGACAAATTTTACTTTGCATTTGGCCAAACCGTAATCCAATGCAGTTTCGTGGTCCATCGCCAAATGCCAGAAATGTAAGGGGATGTCGCTTTTTCTCTTCCTCTTTCGAGAAACGATCCGGATCGAATTCTAGCGAATTTGGAAAATATTCAGGATCTCGCTGTATCGCAAAACTTGGTATAAATACTAAAGTCCCCTTTTTAATTGTAATTCCTGTTGTAGTTTCTGTATAGTCAGCCTCAGCACGCCGCTGTAAAAGTTGTACTGGGGGATATATCCGAAGAGCCTCTAAATAATTAAATGAAAGTATGTATTTAGTTATATAAATTCGACAATAGATTAAACTCCAAAAAATCGTACCTTTCATAATTTGATCAATGTATTTCATTTCACCGATCGCCTCTTGCGTATATTCTCCATTATATTTTTCAAGTACCCCAAGCACTTCCTGTCTTGCACGTTCTTGTAAATGTAGTTTTTGGGAAAGTTCTAAGTAAGCATAACTCATCATAGAGGCAGAGGTTTCAAAACCGGCCACTAAAAAGACAAAGGCCTGTGCAATAATTTCTTTCAACGTTAATTTTGAATCCTTATATTGAGCAGCGTCGTTCCCATCTAAATTTCCGTCATTTTTCAACTGAATTAACATTTGTAGAAAATCTTTGCGGTACACATTATTTTTTTCACGATATTCGACCGCCTCTGTTATAAGTTCGGTGAAAAATGAGATAACATCGTCGTGAAGTGTCTTAAAATGTAATTTTCGCGCCAATTCCGGAAAATGGCTAGTAAATACCCGTGCTAATCCATGAAGTTTTGGCGTTGCGAACACTTTATTCAATTTAGCACACAATTCAGATTCTGGAAACTCAATTGCGTTCGATTCAATCCCAAAAGCAACAGTACTTAAAACATCCATAGTAAATCGGCCGAATAAATCTTTCATTTCCATTACGTTATCTTCCTTGGCCTGCTCCTCAATATACTGGATAAAATCATTTGCCACCTTCATTACAATTGGGAACATGTATTTCATTTTACCTGAGGTAAATGCTGGTGTCAGTAAAGTCCGATATTTACGCCATTTTGCGCCACTAATTACAAACAAATGCAACGATAAAGGGTCATCCTCCTCATTATGATACATCCCACGATCAGTAAAATATTGAAAATCTTTTATTAAAATATTTTTGATAATATTCAAGTCGTTTATCATTATGGCCGGTGATAAAAATACCCAAAGGCCAGCAATCGGACCTTTGCTCTTAGTTTCGTGGTAAAATCGTTGCAACATAAATCCAGTACTCTCAGTTGTATTCATTGTTTTAAAATTTCCATAAGGAAATTCGGGTTCAATATATGGAATTCCCAATCGCTTCCAATAAGCATACTTTTGTCGCACATAATAATAGCACAAAAATAAAACGGTTACTATTAAGAATATGATCATGTTATATTGTTATTGTTAACACACGATATGGAAACACTTGTAAACACTGTAGTCAATAAATTGTAACTGATTTAAATGTTCAAATGAAAGCAAACTGTTTAAAATATAATACTCTAATCTATTGGGCACATTTTATGTTGTGTTACTTATAAGTAGCAAATTCAATATATAACCGCTTTTTCTTTGAGAGATACAGATGGTCTTGAACCTGCAATTTCTTATCAATAAATAACGATAGGAAGTTGTTTAATATTTGCAAAAGACCTAAGACTTTTTAAATCTGTAATTTCATTAAAATAAGGTAAACAACCTTAACGTAATGTAGAGGCAATGTTCACAATAATAGTTCTATAATAATACATAAAGCTTCAGATCCAGTTGTTGATATATGGGAATTACCTTTTAATTTAAAATTATTTCCTCAAAAATAAAATAATTATTTTATTTTAACTATTAATATTGCCTTAACTCATACTAAAATCGCTAACTCCTATCCAATTGTGGTTAATATAAAATCTCATGAATTTCAGACAATTTATACTATACTTATAGTATAAAGCTAGGTAAGCATCCAACTGTAAATATCGAAAAGAAGCACGTTATATGTATAATCAAGCACAATTATTTTGGTTTTATCAATTTCTTGTTGGAATATTTATTTTTATTTGCAAATACGAAAATGTTAAGCAAAGCAATCATTTTCAAAGAACAAGAAACTCACAACTCGATGCTTGGAATACCCACCTCTAAATCAATTAGAATTAGTAATTTGGCGAACATTACGCCATGTCGACATTTTCAATGTATTCAACTCATTACGCAAATTCGAGTTTTCTTAAACATACATACATACATAAACTTGATGCTTTCATATGTACATAAGTTATATAATTTCTCTCTCGATCTCAATATCTCATCACAATCTTTAATACTAATATTACCGTCAACATTTATCTCGTTTCAGCAAAATATATTGCAAAGAATAAATAGTACAAATGAATTAAAGGCATTGACAAACAACCAGATAATCTTTAAAATTATTATGATACAAAACAACTATATTCAATGATAATTCATGTAATTACGGTTCGATATCATTGTTTGTTTTAAACCAAATAAAATTGTTCGCAATAATGTACGTAGCCGTTGTGATACCTGATAACTACTTATAACTTTAGCACTTTAGCTAATACAAACGTAATGTTTGATATTCACTCTCAAAGTCTTAAAGAATTTTGTGTGTGCTATTTAGTTAGTGTGTACAAAATGGCAATAAGCTTTGCACACAATTTTTATTATTTGCGGACCACAAGTCTTCGGTTTATATGTTATAGACGAAATAAAAAATTAGGGAATCACTTAGAAAGGTACGAATCACTTAAATAAATATGGAAAATGGTTACCTGAGGTTTGTATCGGAACTGAAATCGGCTATTCGGCTTCCAATCGTTGGTTACTGGTGTTTGGGCGGCGTCGAAAACAATATAATTGTACTTGGTTGTACAATCCGGATTCCACGCGTTGGATACTGGAACTGGGTGGCGTCCAAAATTTATAATTGCACAATATGGTGTGCAATCCGGCTCGAAGGACCATAAAACCATGTACAAAATGGCATTAAGCTTTGCACACAATTTTTATTATTTGCGGACCACACTTGACGAATAAACACAACAAAAACTATGCACAATTCGGTAAATAAAGTTGCACAAAATTTGGTATTAAATAATACACATTAACCAAATTTTTAAATATATATTTGGATTAATTTTATTATGATTTTACAATTATGTGTTCACTCGTTGGTGGCTGGTTGAAGAGAGCTCTTTTTATTTTATTTCAATGATTTTACAAATTTGATTTTGACATACATATGTAATTGATTTTGTTTTTGCTGCTTAGTGCAGAGGGCCAAATTTCTACACAACAATATTTGTAGAGTTATTAAGTAGGTACACAATTAATGTTATTAAGGTCAGTTTACAAATGGAAATTAAGTATAAATTGGAATGAATTATACAGGGTGTTCGGCACATAGACCGACACAATTTTTTGGGGAATTGGTTGGGTCATTAGCTAGTTTTCACCCATACGACCCTACGTCCTAAGTGACATGGTAACTGAGATATGAATTTTTTTCGTTTTTTATTTAAATTACCTGAAATTTCGCCTTTAAATCGTCATATTTTTTTTGTTTGTGATTGTAATAGCACGAAATAACTTTTATTGTATTCTGCAATGTATTTTTAGTCTAAATAAATCACTATTTGGTACAAATGGCTTCAAGAAAATAAATTATATGGGCTTCGAAAGTCTTGAAAATGTGTAAATGTATGAAAAATTTCTACTTCTAAATTCAATATAAAAAAAATAAACATTATTTTAAACATAGGTTTGTTTTAAAAGTTGTCTAGTTTATACTCTTTCCAACGGTATGCTACATGTTGGAGAAATTATTTATAGTATGGTCAAAATAAGAGATAGAAGTTGTCAGGGTCAAGAAAATTCTTCTTATCTTTATTATGTTTTTATTAAATATGAGTTATAATATTTGTTCGAATTGTTCTCCTCTACTCCGTATGCATGCACGACACATTTTCCTTATTTCAAATGTTATTGTGCGAAGTCGCATTTCTCTCTTCATTATTTCAAATGCAGCTATAATTCGCTCCATTAAAATTTCTCGTGAGGGCACCTCAGTTGCATAAACCAATTCCTTTGCACGTCCCCAGACGTAAAAATCGAGGGGTGTCCAAAGAAATTCCAAAAATTTCCAGAAAAAGCCCAAAAAATTCCCAAAATTCCTAGAAAATGCGCAAAAAATTCCAAAAATTCCCAGAAAATACCCAAGAATTTCCAAAAATTCCCAGAAAATGCCCAAGAATTTCCAAAAATTCTCAGAAAATGCCTAAGAATTTCCAAAAATTCCCAGAAAATGCCCAAGAATTTCCAAAAATTCCCAGAAAATGCCAAAGAAATTCCAAAAATTCCCAGAAAATGCCCAAGACTTTCCAAAAATTCCCAGAAAATACCCAAGAATTCCCAAAAATTCCCAGAAAATGCCCAAGAAATTCCAAAAATTCTCAGAAAATGCCCAAGAATTTCCAAAAATTCTCAGAAAATGCCTAAGAATTTCCAAATATTCCCAGAAAATGCCCAAGACTTTCCAAAAATTCCCAGAAAATACCCAAGAATTCCCAAAAATTCCCAGAAAATGCCCAAGAATTTCCAAAAATTCTCAGAAAATGCCTAAGAATTTCCAAAAATTCCCAGAAAATGCCGAAGAATTTCCAAAAATTCCCAGAAAATGCCAAAGAATTTCCAAAAATTCCCAGAAAATGCCCAAGACTTTCCAAAAATTCCCAGAAAATACCCAAGAATTCCCAAAAATTCCCAGAAAATGACCAAGAAATTCCAAAAATTCCCTGAAAATACCCAGGATTTTCCAAAAATTCCCAGAAAATGCCAAAGACTTTCCAAAAATTCCCAGAAAATGCCCAAGAATTTCCAAAAATTCCCAGAAAATGCCCAAGAAATTCCAAAAATTCCCAAGAAATTCCAAAAATTCCCAGAAAATTGCCTCGAATTTCCAAAAATTCCCAGAAAATGGCCTTGAATTTCCAAAAATTCCCAGATAATGGCCTTGAACTTCCAAAAATTTTCAGAAAATGGCCCTGAACTTCCAAAAAATTCCCGGAAAATGGCATTGAATTTCCAAAAATTCCCAGAAAATGGCCTTGAATTTCCAAAAATTCCCAGAAAATGGCCTTGATCTTCCAAAAATTCCCAGAAAATGGCCCTGAACTTCCAAAAAATTCCCAGAAAATGGCATTGAATTTCCAAAAATTTCCAGAAAATGGCCTTGAATTTCCAAAAATTCCGAGAAAATGGCCTTGAACTCCTAAAAATTCCCAGAAAATGGCCTTGAACTTCAAAAATACCCAAGAAATTCTAAAAATTCCCAGAAAATGCCCAAGAATTTCCAAAAATTCCCAGGAAATGCCCAAGAACTTTTAAAAATTCCCAGAAAATGCCCAAGAACTTCCAAAAATTCAGAAAATGGCCTTGAACTCCTAAAAATGCCCAATAAATTCCAAAAATGCCCAAGAATTTCCAAAAATTCCCAGAAAATGGCCAAGAATTTCCAAAAATTCTCAGGAAATAGCCCTGAATTTCCAAAAATTGGGAAATAGTCTGGGAATTTTTGGTAGTTCAGGGCCATTTTCTGGGAATTTTTGGAAATTCAATTCCATTTTCTGGGAATTTTTGGAATTTCTTGGGCATTTTCTGGGAATTTTTGAATATTCTTGGGCATTTTCTGGGAATTTTTAAAAATTCTTGGGCATTTTCTGGGAATTTTTGGAATTTCTTGGGCATTTTCTGGGAATTTTTGGAAATTTCTTGGGCATTTTCTGGGAATTTTTGGAAAGTCTTGGGCATTTTCTGGGAATTTTTGGAAATTCTTGGGCATTTTCTGGGAATTTTTGGAATTTCTTGGGCATTTTCTGGGAATTATTGGAAATTCTTGGGCATTTTCTGGGAATTTTTGGAAATTCTTAGCTATTTTCTAAAAATTTTTGGAAAGTCTTGGGCATTTTCTGGGAATTTTTGGAATTTCTTGGGCATTTTCTGGGAATTTTTGGAAATACTTGGGTATTTTCTGGGAATTTTTAGAAATTCTTGTGCATTTTCTGGGAATTTTTGGAAAGTCTTGGGCATTTTCAGGAAATTTTTGGAATTTCTTTGGCATTTTCTGGGAATTTTTGGAAATTCTTGGGCATTATCTGGGAATTTTTGGAAATTCTTGTGCATTTTCTGGGAATTTTTGGAATTTCTTGGGCATTTTCTGGGAATTTTTGGAATTTCTTAAGCATTTTCTGGGAATTATTGGAAATTCTTGGCATTTTCTGGGAATTTTTGGAAATTCTTAGCTATTTTCTGAAAATTTTTGGAAAGTCTTGGGCATTTTCTGGTAATTTTTGGAATTTCTTGGGCATTTTCTGGGAATTTTTGGAAATTCTTGGGTATTTTCTGGGAATTTTTAGAAATTCTTGGGCATTTTCTGGGAATTTTTGGAAATTCTTGAGTATTTTATGGGAATTTTTAGAAATTCTTAGGAATTTTCTGAGAATTTTTGAAATTTCTTGGGCATTTTCTGGGAATTCTTGGGCATTTTCTGGGAATTTTTGAAAAATCCTGGGCATTTTCTGGGAATTTTTGGGAATTCTTGGGTATTTTCTGGGAATTTTTGGAAAGTCTTGGGCATTTTCTGATAATTTTTGGAATTTCTTTGGCATTTTCTGGGAATTTTTGGAAATTCTTGGGCATTTTCTGGGAATTTTTGGAAATTCTTAGGCATTTTCTGAGAATTTTTGGAAATTCTTGGGCATTTTCTGGGAATTTTTGGAAATTCTTGGGCATTTTCTGGGAATTTTTGGGATTTCTTGGGTATTTTCTGGGAATTTTTGGAAAGTCTTGGGCATTTTCTGGGAATTTTTGGAAATTCTTAGGCATTTTCTGAGAATTTTTGGAAATTCTTGGGCATTTTCTGGGAATTTTTGGAGTTTCTTGGGCATTTTCTGGGAATTTTTGGGAATTCTTGGGTATTTTCTGGGAATTTTTGGAAAGTCTTGGGCATTTTCTGGGAATTTTTGGAATTTCTTTGGCATTTTCTGGGAATTTTTGGAAATTCTTGGGCATTTTCTGGGAATTCTTGGGTATTTTCTGGGAATTTTTGGAAAGTCTTGGGCATTTTCTGGGAATTTTTGGGAATTCTTGGGCATTTTCTGAGAATTTTTGGAAATTCTTGGATATTTTCTGGGAATTTTTGGAATTTTTTGCGCATTTTCTAGGAATTTTGGGAATTTTTTGGGCTTTTTCTGGGAATTTTTGGAATTTCTTTGGACACCCCTCGATTTTTACGTCTGGGGACCTGCAAAAGAATTGGTTTATGCAACAGAGGTGCCCTCACGAGAAATTTTAATGGAGCGATTTATAGCTGCATTTGAAATAATGAAGAGAGAAATGCGACTTCGCACAATAACATTTGAAATAAGGAAAATGTGTCGTGCATGCATACGGAGTAGAGGAGAACAATTCGAACAAATATTATAACTCATATTTAATAAAAACATAATAAAGATAAGAAGAATTTTCTTGACCCTGACAACTTCTATCTCTTATTTTGACCATACTATAAATAATTTCTCCAACATGTAGCATACCGTTGGAAAGAGTATAAACTAGACAACTTTTAAAACAAACCTATGTTCAAAATAATGTTTATTTTTTTTATATTGAATTTAGAAGTAGAAATTTTCATACATTTTCACATTTTCAAGACTTTCGAAGCCCATATAATTTATTTTCTTGAAGCCATTTGTACCAAATAGTGATTTATTTAGACTAAAAATACATTGCAGAATACAATAAAAGTTATTTCGTGCTATTACAATCACAAACAAAAAAAATATGACGATTTAAAGGCGAAATTTCAGGTAATTTAAATAAAAATCGAAAAAAATTCATATCTCAGTTGCCGTGTCACTTAGGACGTAGGGTCGTATGGGTGAAAACTAGCTAATGACCCAACCAATTCCCCAAAAAATTGTGTCGGTCCATGTGCCGAACACCCTGTATAAAAAAAAAATAATAAAAACTAATGAAATTATTCTAATTGATGATTGTTGTTAGTGTTACTTGAACATACCGCCGGGATTGACTCGATAGAACTTGGAAGAAGGGTGATTTTGGTGATCGGCCGTTTCAGAAGCTTGCCATTTGGAAGTTTGATGGTCACTACTCGCATTAGATTGTCGGTTCCCGGATGTACATCATAAATTCTGGCTAGGGACCATTTCGATGGAGGTAGATTCTGTTCTCTGAGCAGGACTAATGTTCCCACCTTAATTTGTTGATTCGGGGTATACCATTTGTAGAATTTGTTGAGCGATGTTAGATACTCCAATGTCCAGCGTTTCCAAAATCCTTGTAGCATCGATTATAGTAACTGCCATCTGCTTAGCCGATTAAGTTTAATATGATGCAAGCTCGGTTCGGGTAACATGCTTAATGGTTGGCCAAATATAAAATGACCGGGTGTAAAGGGATTACATTCGTCGTCATCGAGATCTCCAAGAGGCCGGGAATTTAAGAGGGCCTCAATTTGCTTGATTAGTAATAGTATAGTATTAAATGTAGGTGCTGCCGGAGGGATAAAGTGCCATTCTGTATAATGATCAGTGCACCAATTCAGTAGATCTGCTTGCTTTGCTTGGGAGAGGTATTGGTCGTAGAACTCGCGAAGTTGCTTCCTTGCTCCAACTAGATTTGATCCATTGTCGCAAAATATATCTGATGGAACACCTCGAGTGGCACAGAATCGTTTCAGGGCTCCGAGGAAGGTGTCAGTACTCATATCAGATACTAGATCTAGGGTAGTTGCCTTTGTCGCCATACAAACAAATATAACTAGGTACGCCTTGAATGTTTTAGCTGAACGGTGACGATGAGTTTTGACTGCAAATGGACCAGGTAAATCTATACCTGTTTGTAAAAATGTTCTGACTGGTGGGTTTACGCGAGGGGCGGGTAATTGGCCCGTCAGTTGTTGTTGAATTTCAGTATTGTGTCGACAGCAAACTATACACTGGCGGATGATTCGTCGGATAAGGTTTTTTGCTCTTGGAATCATGATTCGCTGTTTTAAAGTGGTGAGTAATAATTTTGGCCCGGCATGCAGATGTTGAATATGTTTCTTTCGTACCATTCTATCAATTATTATGTGCTGGATGGAAGTAAAATGGGATGTTTATCATATTCCAAGTCTGCATGGCCTAGTCTTCCTCCCACTCTCAGCAGTCCATGTGCATCGATAAATGGAAAAAAGAATGTAAATTAGAAGATGCATTTAATGGTAATGATTTTTTTAAAGACATAATTTCACTTGCGTATGTCGTTTCTTGGATACGTCGAAAAATAACAATCTCGGCTTCGCGTATCTCTGTGGCTCTTATGCAATTAAAAATTCGTTTGTGAGGTTCGAGTCTCAGGTTTCTAATAAATCTTAATAACAAAGCCATTATTCTTGATAATTTCCGGTAATTTGAAAAATGTTCAGCGAATACATCGACAATTGAGTATTGCTTCTGGACCACAGATAGATGAAACTCGGTAACTGTTTCTTGATCGTCGAAGCTCGATTCAGATTCCGATACTTGATTCGGGAGTTTATGTGTGTGTTTCAAAAGGAAATCGGGACCATCAAACCAAAGCCTATTTTGTAGTAATTCTTTTGGCGAGATACCGCGCGTCGCACAATCGGCAGGATTCTGGTTTGATGAGACATGATACCACTTATTACGAGATGTGCAAGTGAGGATTTTGGATGTTCGATTAGCTATGTATATAGGTTTTCCAAACCTTGGGTGGTTTAGATAGCCAATCTAAGGTGATTGATGAATCGGTGTACAAAAATACTTTGGGATCAGATGATAAACATAAAGACCTTTTGACTAATTCTAACAGACGAACGAGCAATGTAGCCGCATTTAGCTCTAATCGTGGAATAGATATGGTTTTTATCGGAGCTACCTTTGTTTTCGCCGCTATTAGATTGGTTCTGAGTATGGTTCCTTCCACTACATGTGCATATATTACAGCCGCATATGCATCCTTCGATGCGTCGGCAAACCCATGGATTTCTAAATGATTTGACGCGTAAATCCATCGGGGAAATTGAACCTTCGTTAATTCCTCTAATTGGTTTCTAACTAGAACCCACTCTTGTCCGATATCTGGAGGGAGTTCATCATCCCAACCTATACCCTTTAGCCAAAGTGATTGGAACAGTATTTTCAGGCGGATTTTTACTGGTGCTAGTAGACCCAGCGGATCAAAAATTCTGGATGTCTCAGAAAGGAACGATCTCTTGGTGAATTTATTTGTCTTGGGTAGGGATAATTGAAAAAAAAAGTTGTCTTTAACCGGGTCATATTTTATACCTAGAACGGAAATCACCTTGGATTCGTCGCCTACCTCCCACGAGGAAAGTTCTCGCTTTTCGCTTACCTAACCCGAGCAACCTTATGAGGTCTCTTTGCAACTGCAATGCTGCTTCTAGTGTTTCCCCACCAGACATAAGGTCATCCATGTAAAAATCGCGTTTTAGGATTTCGGAACTAATTGGGAACTTGTCAGAAAACTTATCAGCAAGATAATGGAGCGATTGTGTGGCTAAAAAGGGTGCTGGTGCGATACCGTATGTGATGGTGCGTAATCGAAAATGTTGGATATTTGACGTTGGACTTTCACGCCAGATAATTCTTTGGTAATCTCTATCGTTGGGATGGATGAGAATTTGCCTAAACATCTTCTCGATGTCGGCGGAAATTACAAATCGGTGCTGTCGGAATCGGATAAGAATATTTATTAAATTCTGTTGAATGGTAGGATCTACTAGGAGATTATTATTTAATGATTCTCCGGATGCCGTCTTCGCGGAAGCATCAAACACCACACGGACGTGTGTCGTACTAGAGCTTTTAACAACTGCATGATGAGGCATATAGTAAGTTTTATTTGGCAGTGCGTGAATCTCATGTTCGGGTACAGGTTCCATATGTCCTAGGGAGAAAACTTGCAGAAAACTTACGTAGGCTTCCTTAAGTGGCAAATCTGAATCAAGTCTTTTTTCTAGAGACAAATATCGACGTAATGCTTGATGGTAGCTGTCACCAAGATTTGGTGGATAGGTTTTAAATGGCAACGATAAGGATATGCGATTATCTTGATACAAAACGTTATCATGGAAATATTTGACACATGTCAATTCGTCATCGGTGTGACTGCTAGTGTTGAGAATCTCTTCAGTTTCCCAAAATCGCTGGAGGGAATTCTCAATACTTGATAATCCTGGTTGCTCTTGGTTTAATTGGATATGCATTAATCTCGAGCAAGTCTGATATGGAGTAAAATTCAATTCATTTAGGTTAAAATTTCCCCAATGACCCAACCAAAACGGGTGTTGCGAGCAATGGGGCTTCCTTCAATATGTTCAATGTGAATAAATGTTCACATCCAAGTAGAGCATCTATTTGCTTTGGTTGATTAAACTCGGGATCGGCCAGTGGAGTAATGGATTTAAAATGAGAATTGCCGATATCAATCGGATATGTTGGAATTTTGGAGCAAATTATAGGTATTATATAAGCCTGGGTCGATATTTTATAATCATGGTCAACACAAGACCTTATTTTGAGATCGGATACTCCTTTGGACAGTCCAGCCCGTGACCCATTCAAAGTATCAATTGAAATGCTAGCCTTGCTTCTAGGAATTCCCAGATAACTAATGCATTTTGCTGGTACAAACGAATGAGTCGAACCGGAATCAAGAAGGGGGCGACATTTTGTCCATCAACCGAAATTATCCTCAATTTCGATCTCTGCTGTTGGAAGTATTGATATAGTTGGCGGGTGCGGACTGTCATGATTGGTGATGACTTGAGCTTTTGGTAGTTCATTGTGAATCGCAGGAATCAAGTAGAATTTTTGCTTTGGCTTACAACATGCTCATCTGATAAACAATTGTAGCAACGATTTAGGGTCTTCATTAATTCTCGTCGGCTATCGACCTGCATATTACGAAATTTATTACACGTAAACATTTTGTGATGTTGCGTTACGTAAAACGATTTACTCGACGTAGATAATTTAGGTGCATTATGAACTCGTTTAGACCCGGAATCAACTAAATCATCCATTCTTTTAGATATAAATGCCAAAAACTGATCTATAGAAGGAAATTCCTTTTCTGAGGTTTCGTATCTCCACAGTTGTTTGGACTCCTCATCCAATTTCTCCGTGGCTAAATAAACAATCCAAGGGTCTCGCTCGGAAGCCTCTGGACCTAATGACTTCAAACCGCGGATTGTCTCATCAATACTATCATACATGTTCATCAATTATTCAGCAATTATTCTCAAGTGGAATTCCGATTCTGAGACATATCACACCAATACCATTCTGAAGCTCGCCCTTTTAAGAAAGTGAAAACCTGCTATAATCTCAGTCTCACTAGTGTGATTTAAATTTGCTAAAGATTCAAGTTGAAAAAGGAAAACAGACACCGGCGACCCACTTGGTGCCAAAGCCAATTTTCCAAAGATATAAGGAATTATTATTTATATGATTATTTACAAAGCTAACCGATCTTGTTTCTTTAGACCATGATTTCGGAAAAGCGAAGAAGAAACAAAATTGTGTCTCTTTGGATCATTCAATGTTATTAATTGATCATCATGCAAAATATTGTTATTAATTTATTATCCAAAACTCTTGTACCGCCAACTGTAGATGGCACTTGAATGTCATCGCCATTACGCTTTTGAATTAACCCAGAAGAGGAAGTAATCGTAGGGTTAATCATGACTGCATAGTCTGATGTCTCTTATACGTGATATTTGAACCTTTGAACGAACAATCTTCTTGTTTGTCCACTGTAAAAAGCTGAGTACTCTGAATAAGTCAATTTATATAACCGGTTTGCGAATATTTCTAACGGGTCATCCGAGTTGCATTTTTGATGCTTCATTAATTGTATTTTTTATCAAAAGACATCGCAGGCCATCGACAAAAGCATCGACAGTAATCACATCAACCACTACTTTGTCGGGTTTTGTCGTTATTGGATGCCAAACTAGCTGTTGGTATGAGCTGTTAGATTATGACCAGCTGCAATCGATCTTCAACAAAAACTTGCTTCTTCATTCAACATCCACCGTTTTCAGGATACTGTACCATTATGAGTCAGTTCACCATTCGTTTATTTCAGTAGAGTGATACATATCACAAATTATGGGACAGAACGACTTGGGGGAAAGAAACCTGGTTAAAAAAAAATATCAAAACTATTACTTTTCTTTGCTTTCAAGTTGAAAACCAATTTAGAATTACACTTGATGAATTTCATCTTAATCGGTTAGGATAACTCGTACAAAATGTCGTTTTTAAATATATCATTTCGATGTCAGTGTGCTAGTGATAACTAAGGCCGATAAAAATGCTGAATTGTCTGTTGTTATGATTTTTATTGGAACCAAATTGGAAAAAGGTTTTAACTTTGTTTAATGGTTATTTTGTGAGCGAAACCATTTTTTTGCCATTAATTAAAATTAGAATTTTTAAGTTCAAAATATCAAGCTCTCCCACCCATATAAAAGAGCACATTATTCCTTTTAATTATTATACGTATACACCTATACTACTCAGCAATTAAAATTAATGATTTCCTCTCCATTCCACATCATATTCTGAATCTGTATTTAATTGAGATTAATGGATAGCCTTTCAGCCAAAAAATTATTTTCCGTAATTTCCACCCCTAAATCCATACACAATATGTATAATTATAATATATATGTATACACATAAAACCCTTACATATTCTTGTTTATAATGAGGTATCTCACTATTGAGGGAACTTGGTATAAGAATAATTTATGCAAATTATTAGTCTCATCTATATTCCAAATGTAGCTAACATTAATATAAATTTCGCACAAAATAAAATCTGTATTAGCAACAAAATAATAATGGATAATTTACCGAAAGGATATTACATCCTTGTTTACAACCTAAAGTAAAAAAAAACTTCTGTATACCAGAGGAAAATAAGGATTTTTGATTACAAAATAATTTCCTGAGCCTTTTATTAGAATACCAAATTTACATATTACGACGCAAGATAATTTACAATGGTTGACAACATATTTTATGATTGTTCACATGTTCATTATAAATTGCCTTCCATCTTGGATATACATACATATATGTTTTATGATATTTGTATAAATATTTGTGTTTTGCATCAGTAATAATCAATAAATTTTGATTTTGTTTTATTTATGGAACATGTAATATACTGAAAGGAAGGAAGCTTGTTAAGGAACAATAAAAATATAAAACCAAAGTTTTTTGAAATATTTTCTAGCATTATTGTGCACAGCAATACTTCGTTGTACATGTACAAATTATCAATAAAATAAAATTTTGAAGAGCTTACAGAGCTTACTAAGCACAATTATTTTTGTGTAATGACTTTAAAGCGGTCTTTACACGGTGAATATTAGTGTCGTTACCAGGAATGCCATTACCTCTAACAGTATTGTTGTAACGATTGACTACGATTGTAATCGATCGCTCCAATTTACCCGATGTGACACACGGTGCGCATCCCTGATTGATTATTATTTTTTTATAAATGACCAATGCATACGATTTAAAAAAGAAAATTATTTAAGTGATTTAGAGGAATTACCCGGTTGATCCCGTTGAAATTACTTAGGTGGGGCGATCAATTGTTGAGCTTGAATATATAATGGAATAAATTTGGATGTACGTGGGTGCATTTTTTTAAAATTATCTTTTGAGTCGAATGGTACATAATTAGTTTTGGTGGTCAGTTGCTTTTTGTGATGAGAGTTTTTTTTTAATTAAAAACTAAAGTAAATAACTAAAAACTAAATATAATAATAATAAAATATTTCAATTGATTATAAAAGTTTGAAAGTGCATAATATTTATTTTGATGATAATCAAATATGAATTAATTATTGTTAATTAATAGTCGATTTCGTATTGAGTTTTAATTAAGTTAAGTAGTTTAAAAAACGGGGCCTTTCTCGTTTGACTTAGGAAACGGCCCGAAAATATAAATTTTTAAGTGATAAGAGGTAGTGGTATAATTAAGAAACGATAATAGAAAATTAAAACTAATAAAATCACCTCAGTTAAACTGTAAAGCTTAATACTATTGTGAAACTAATTATTTTACTAACAACCTAATCTGTGTGTGAAAACTTTAACAACGCAAAATAATAGATCCAACCAGAAAAAAAAATATTTCTTTAAAAACAATAAAATGAAACCTAAAATGAAATCATTCTGATATATGTATAGACTGTTCATCACCAATATAATAATATCAAAATAAAAATTCCTTATTGATTAAAAGTCTGTATGAAGATTGTGCGGGCAAATTACGTACAAAAAAAAACTGACGAGTATCCGAGACGCGACCTATTAACGTAGCACTACGTACAATTAAGAAAACTTTATTTATTTCAATTTATTTCTACAGTATAATTTTAATAGTACATAAGAAAAAGACATTAACAAGAAATAAATCAATTTAGACAATCATCGCCGAAGTACGGCAGTGTTGATCACCCTGTTTACAATTATAAGAAAAAGTTTGGTGTGGGACCAAAAAGCAAAAAACCATATACAGGGTGAGGAAAAAGTATGGAAACCCCTAAAAATCTCGCGGAGTTCGGTCAAAAACAAAATGAGCAAGGTTTATTCTTAGGTAATTTTCAACAAGGAATTTAATGGTGAGCTTGTTTGTAGCCTTGACCTTCATATTCAAGGTCATTTGAATTTCAAGGTCATTTTTTTAAATTAGAACTCCAGGCATGGTTTTTTAAGTCGAAGTAACCAGAGGAATAATTTAACTGTCAAATTACATATTATATGCGTTTTTATGTTTGGTAAAACATTTAGGGGACTAGTTTTGGGTTCACGTTACACGTTGCGTTAGATAATGTTATGTTAAATGTTGCGTTAAAATGTCATGTAAAATGTCTTGAATATTTCCTCTCTTCTTATTTAACAAATTAAAATAGAAACAAAAAATACAAAAAATATAGGGAGTTAGTTTCAGCGTTCACATTACATGTATGTTGTGTTAAAATGTCATGCCGATATCTTTGAGGCTAAGCATTTCTGTGCGTCCGATTTTTCCCAATGACTTTTCGGAAAAAAAAACAATCATGTTATGTAGCAAAAAATTCAATGTCATCGTATCCGCCAATCCACACTGGGTCTCACTTGATACTGGTTTCTGGTATCAAAATACCAGTCGCATCCACACGCAGTCTCAAATGAATCCGGATTCTTCAATAAATGTATGTATATGTATGTGGGATTAGAAAATTGCACTGAACAAGAAGTTTAGTATACGACCGTAGCTATGCAAAGTACGGTAGGCCTGGAAAAAAGTGTTTATGGTAACCCGGTTTCACCCTATTTGGGATTATATAATAACGAAACGTATTGATTCAATTTTATAATCATCATCGTCGTCATCATATGATTTTATGTGTTGATTCATCGTAAACGGTGTTCGTTTACAATACATAAAATACTTGTCCGGTTATATTTCGGACAATCGGACAAATACAAATCTAGGTATATAATATACATGCAAACAATTATTATTATTAAAAATATATAATTTCATTTTTTTTTAATCATTCTGTTAACAGCCTCAGAGGGAATAAAACCTAATAATAAACACGATTGTATATCATATCATTGCAATCATAACTGTAAAAGTATATTTAAATTAATAAATTATATCTTAAAAGTGCATCTATGTGTGTTTAATTTGTTTCATGTGAATTAAGATTACGTTGACGTTGCAAATCATATAAGCAATAATCTTTACAGTGGTGACCCCGATTTGAATTTGCAAAAATACTAGCAAATTACACACCAAGCCATCAGGCTTAGATTTACAAAAAATAAATAAAATAAACCAAAATGCTTGGTTGATCGCAAGCAGTTTTACAAGTATTTGGAAAAAATCGTTTTGCAGAACAAAATCGCATGTGTTTGGGATAAGGCTGAACGTCTACCAACGGTAATCCAGTAAATCATAATAAACCGCAACACGTGAATTTCACCTCATGATCGTGGAATATTCTCCATGACCAGCTGTACATACAATTAACTGTTACAATTCAGCATTTACACATATGTACATAATTATCACCATAGTGAATTGATCAATTGAATTATCTTATGCTAAACACGAGATTAATCTACAAGAGCTGTTAAAAAATTTAAATGGTAATTATATTGTTAAAAGTAAATATTAAGAATCAATCAAAAGTTACATGAATATATTAGCTTTAAATTTAATTCAAAAATATTAAACATAACTACAAATACACAATAATTTGTTATGTTCTAAAATTATAATTTTTTTTTCTCGATCGATATTTAATTCTAATTATTTCAATTTATTTTAATTGTCAATGGTAACATGTCTAAATTTCGCATGCAATTCATAATATTTTAAATTGTAGTAGGTAGTAATTAAATTAATGTATTCAAAATTTTATTCTCTTTGAGTATTTAAAATTATTAAACTTTTACGAAAATTTTTAAGAAACTATAAAATTAATATCATATAATTTGTAAAATAATAATTGGTTTGCAAATATATTATACGCAGTGCAATACAATACAATTAACCATAAAAAATCAAATTTACGAGAACAATATTTGGAAAGTTATCAGTAAAATGATTCATTCTTTGGTGTACCGATGATGATTAACGCAATATAATAAACAAACATTATGTAAATGAAATTAACTATATGTACTTAGCTTACCGTAATTTAATCGCGTTTGTTAAAATTACAAATTTATATAATTTTTAACAAGAAATATTTAAAAAAAATTTAAACTAAATCGTCAGTAATAAATTAAAATGCCCGATGACGAAGCCGGTAAATTATCATTAGAAACGAAGGCTCAATCTACCAACGAAATAAATCCTATACAAGTTAGATTACCGCCCTTTTGGCCAAATAATTTAAGTACTTGGTTTATTCAAGTTGAATCAAATTTTTCTATTAGCCGAATAACCAATGACATTTCAAAATACAATTATTTAGTGGCAGCATTACCTCAAGATGTTGCAGAGTCTTTAGAAGACTTTTTAGGAAAACCACCGGAAAATGATCTTTATAATAAACTAAAAGGAATAATTATTAGTAGACATTCTCTTAGTATCGAAAAGCGTATTAGACGTTTAGTTTCCGATGAAGAGATGGGCGATAAAAAACCCTCTACATTTTACCGGAAAATGAAACAATTAGCTGGAACATCTGGTACTGTAGGGGAAGAATTGATTAAAAATCTATGGCATGGCCGTCTTCCGGATGTTATCAAAATCGCAGTAATTCCTCATCTTGACGATGAATCAAAAAAATATTTGGATACTGCTGATAAAGTATGGGAAGCCATGCAAGCTTCAGGAGCGTATCGGCAATCCAACAACCAAATTCATCTTCAACTAGTTTGAACAATAATAAAAGTAATAGTAACGATAAATTTGTTAAGCTAGAGAATGAGATTTCCGAATTAAAAACCATGATCGCTCGACTTGATCAAAACAACAGGAATTCAAGGTCAAATTATACGGGAAATAATTTTCAACGCAATAGATCCAATAGTAGACGAAGAAGTTTCAATGATAGTGGATCTCTTTGCTGGTACCACTTTAGATTTGGTGATAAAGCCAAAAAATGTATCGCTCCATGTGAGCGAAATAATTCCGCCAACCAGTTAAATAATTCTGGAAATTCGCAATCAACTTCAAATACGCCAAACTAAAACGTCCCGTTATGGATGCGGCGAATAACGGGATGCCAATAAATAATCGCCGACTTTTCGTTAAAGATGTGCGAAATAAACTTAATTTTTTAATTGACACAGGTGCAGATTTATCTGTCGTTCCACATAGCATATTGTCTAAATTACCGAATAAAGATCCAGATTTTTATTTGTCAGCCGCAAATGGTACAGTAATCAATACTTTCGGCACGAAATTACTCGAAATAGATTTAGGGTTACGTCGATCGTTTACGCATAATTTTATTCTGGCCCAAGTAAATCATCCGATAATAGGTGCTGATTTCTTGTCTAAATTTAAATTATTAGTAGATTTGGCTCAGAAACGTCTCATAGATTCTATAACTGATATTACCATAAACGCTGTTGCTGCGAATGTCGACACACCGATACCATTAAACTATTCTATAGACAATAATTTCGGAAAAATATTAAAGGAATTTCCATCATTGATTGCACCTCCTAATTTTAAACATCCGTCAAAGCATAGTGTAGTCCACCATATACTAACAAAAGGCCCACTACCATTTAGTAAGCCTAGACGATTAGATCCCGTCAAACATAAAGCAGTTAGACTTGAATTTAATCATATGGTAGAATTAGGGATCTGACTGGTGGTTTGGCGTCTATTGGAAGGGGCTCCGTATCCTTCCAGTAGGCGCAAGTGTACGTACTGCCTCCTCGTGGCAACCACCGGTAACTGTAACCATTAGGCTGAATATAGACTTTTGTGACAGGCTAAAGTACGGCGCTAAAGGAGAAAACCTTGACAAAAAATCCCTAATCTAAGGTGGAACAGCATATGCCGATGGATGAATGGCTGATAGGTTAATCAGTCTATATATGCGGACTCTGGATACCAGGCACCCTCCAGTTTTATTTAGCCTTCCTGTAGTAAACCTGGATGACCCACAGGCGACTTTTTTATTCCCAGCAACTCGCAAGAGTCAAATCAAAACGGTAGATGAGGCACGGGAAGGAATACACGGGAGTGGGTCTGCCCTCTCAAAGTCCTTGAGTCCCAATGCTACCGCTTTTCTAGCAGAAGTAAATGTTATTACATCTAGGAGGGAGAGCAATGAGCCCAGATAGTATGTAACGCGTGTAGAAGTATTTCCTACAGTAGACATCTAGGAGGGAGAGCAATGAGCCCAGATAGTATGTATCACGTGTAGAAGTACTTCCAACAGTAAACATCTAGGAGGGATAGCAATGAGCCCAGATAGTATGTCCCAGCAACTCGCAAGAGTTAAATCAAAACGGTAGACGAGGCACGGATAGGAATATACGGGAGTGGGTCTGCCCTCTCGAAGTCCTTGAGTCCCAATGCTACCGCTCTTCTAGCAGAAGTAAATGTTATTACATCTAGGAGGGAGAGCAATGAGCCCAGATAGTATGTATCACGTACCGGTCGGCAGTATTATCAGGTTCATTAAGAGCCTGAATATGGCTGGACGGATAATTAAAACATCTAGGAGGGAGAGCAATGAGCCCAGATAGTATGTATCACGTACCGTTAGGCAGTATTATCAGGTTCATTAAGAGCCTGAATATTGACTGGACGGATAATTAAGTAGGGCTTATGCACAAAAGATCTTTTAGGTCGCAGTGCGGGGCGGCTTGAGCCCCCACATGGCCCTCAAGTAATAATAATAGGGATCTGACGTCCGTCTTCATCGCCTGTTTCATCGCCTCTACACTTAGTTGCAAAAAAAGATACAACAGATTGGCATCCTTGCGGTGATTATCGCCGGTTAAATTCAATTACTGTGCCAGACAGATACTCTTTGCCGCATTTACATGATTGCACGATGAATTTGTCAGGATGTAAGATATTTTCAAAAATAGAGCTTTTAGGGCTTACCATCAAATACCCATCGAGGAAGAGGACATTCACAAAACAGCAATAACTACGCCATTCGGGTTATTTGAATTTCCGCGAATGGGATTCGGTTTGCGAAATGCTGGACAAACTTTCCAACGTTTCATGAACGAAGTGACTGCCGGATTGGATTTTCTTTTTGTCTATATTGACGATGTGTTAGTAGCGAGCTTCGATGTAGAGCATCATAAGAAACATTTGAGATTGCTTTTTGAGAGATTAGACAAATTTGGTCTCACAATTAAGCCAACTAAATGCATATTTGGCGTGCCGTCATTAGATTTCCTCAGTCATACCATTTCTCAAGATGGAATTTTGCCATCAGAAAATCGAGTTAAGGTAATAATTGATACGGGAACGCCTACTTCGTTACGACAAGTCGAAGGTTTTGTAGAAATGGTGAATTATTACAACAGATTTCTGCCAAATCTCGCGGAACATTTGACACCGATTCACAAATTAATAGCATGTCTTCGATCACCGAAACGATCCAAATCTAGGATCAAGATAGATTTCACGTGGTCTGATGAATGCGAAGCATCTTTCGTCAAGGTAAAAAATCTTTTGGCACAAGCAACATTGCTAGCGTTTCCAGTAGATAACGCGGAATTTAATATTACTACTGATGCATCGAATGTTGCAGTCGGTGCTGTTTTACAGCAGTTCAACGAAAATTCTTGGCAACCTCTTGCCTTCTTTTCTAAAAAACTCAAGCCAGCCGAAACCAGATATTCCGCTTTCGACCGTGAGTTGTTAGCGATCTACCTTGCGATCAAACATTTTAGATATTTTGTGGAAGGTCGGTCAGTCGTAGTTTTTATAGCTTTTCCTATTAAAGATATTAGAGCAGAGACCGTTGCCAAAATGTTCGTTAGTGAATATGTTTCTAGATTCGGTGTCCCCTTGACAATTACAACAGACCAAGGTTCACAATTTGAATCAAAGCTGTTTACGCAACTAAGGACAATATTAGGCTCGAACAGAATGCGGACCACCTCATACCATCCACAATCCAACGGGATGGTCAAGCGGTTCCACCGTCAATTAAAAGCATCATTAATGGCCCGCAGTAACACTATTCACTGGAGTGAAGAACTTCCAATTGTCATGTTAGGGATTAGAGTCACTGTAAAGGATGACCTAAAATGTTCACCCGCAGAAATGGTCTATGGACAAACACTTCGAATTCCTGGCGAATATTTTTCAAATTCAGTAAATCCCGATGCCAATTTTGATCAAAATGAGTTCATTGATCGTCTGAGAACACACATGAGGAAATTAAAATCGGTAGAAACGCGTGCACAACAATCTGGAGGATTTATTCCCAAATCATTAGATCAATGCTCACATGTATTCGTCAGAGTTGACAAGGTCAAACCTTCCTTACATCCACCTTACGATGGACCTTTCGAAATTTTGAGAAGATTTCGTAAACATTTTGTGATATCCGTCAACGGTAAAAATCAATCAATATCGATTGATCGTTTGATTGATGTGAATTAAGTGTTGTTTCATGTGAATTAAGATTAATTGCAACGTCAATCATATAAGCAATAATCTTTACAGGTTTTTGTTTGTTGAGTTCGAAAATATAAAAAATCAGAATAAATTGAAAAATAAAGCAATAAACATCTCGTGTTTTATTAAAAAGAACCTTACATGTATGTGTGTGTCGAAAACCAATGCCTACTAGATATATTCAAGACGGCATTGGTCGAAACACAATATGAAACAAAAAAATACATGTCAAAAATGCCCTTGAAACATTTTTTTATTTCATTTTTGTTTGTGTGAGTGTGGTGAGACTATAGAAACCAAAACAATTTGGTTGAAAAATGAATCCGAAACAAAACCGGTTTTATAGGTAAAGGGGGGAAAAAACGAGGAATGATACCGGACTCATGAGACCTAGTGTGGATTAGCTGTATGAGAACCGCTTGCAGTAATGGAAACATGGAGTGCTTGGGTATTTTTTTCATTTTTACTGTTTAAAGTTTTGTATATGCATAGTGTGTAAAGTATATAGGAGTATTAAATAAAATACAATTATCTATGTTTATTTTTTTTATTTTTGACGTTATGTTTTACCAAATATTTGCGGTTCAGGTGGGGCATGAACCCCGTTCGTTTTATTTTTAATAAAGAAATTTCTACGATACTAAAAAATATTTATCGGATTTCTTCGATATAATATCTATCTGTTCTCTCTTATTTCTCCGACATTAAAAAAGACACGCCCATAATGAAAACAAATACGTAGTCCTATGTCAAAAATACCTTCCTTATTTTTGCGGATCGTCAGGGGCTGACAACTTCATTTGGTACCACATATCGTTCTAAACAAGAATTGATTAAACAAAAAATTTTGTGGATCTGATCCTAGAGATTTTGCCAATTGGCCGCATACAAAACAAAGTAACTAGAAGCTATTTCAGTATCAAAAGCACTTCCCTTTCTTTGCGGATCGTCAGGGGCTTACAACTTCATTTGGTACCACATCGTTCTAAACGTCAAATTGTTAAATGGATCCGATCCTCAAGCTTTGCCAATTGGCCACATACATAATGCCGTTACTAGAAGTTATCTGATAATAAAAAAAAAACCTTCCTTAGTTACTTCAATATGTATGTGGCCATTTTGCAAAATCTCTAGGATCAGATCCACAGGATTTTTTATTTAATCAATTGTTATTTAGAACGGTTGTAAGCTCCTGAATAGCTTCGGTGTATTACATTTTATGTAATGCGACACGTAAAATCTCTTGAATAAACTCTTGACATAATAGTGTTCAACTAACACAGGTAGTTCACTAATACGTCTACAATAAAAAATGTTTTATAAATTCGTAGTAAAATTTTCTCGTTGCCCAACCGCAACGTGAAATTTGTGCGAAATGTTCTGGTAAATATTTTATTAAGAAAATAAGTATCCATGTTTTCCAGAAAGAAATAGCAGTCAAAAAAACAGAAAAAAACATAATCTGAAATGTCTTTGACTACGGCTTAAAGGATCCTGTTTAGAACTTGTTAATATAAGTTGTTTACATTTAAACTATTTCGCAAACTAAACATTTCAGCGCTCCTGGTGTCTGCTCTGAAGACCTTTTTAATTGGGGCAATTTGCAGAAAATAATCTCGGGCCAAAGTTTCAAATCTGAATTAGCGGGTTTAGTTTATGTGATATAAAGGCTAAGTAGGCTGCTCATTACTGTCAGAAAAACTCGCTTCGGGTATGCAGAGTGCGAAACTTATAGATGCGAAAGCCTAGTCTGTATAAGAGTTTATTTCTCTATAGTTTAGGGAATATCAATTAGCCAAAGAAATGTTTCGTAGGGGAAATGAGGTAGAGTTGTTCGATGGGAGTTGCTTTATCTAACGACAATTGAATGCTGTGCTAGACTAGTTGAATTTTTTTTTAACGCTAAAAAGCAGTACAAGTATTATATAACTCTTTTAAATTATAAACTATTATTTTACCTTGATTGCTATATGTTGAGTGCTTATTTCGGTATGTTTAAAAAAAAATTTAAAAAGTTATTTAATATAAAAAAATATTTATTTACCTCAGTATCATTGGTTAACAATTCGAGCGTGTATCCAGGCAGTAATCCTCGCTTATTTATATGTTTCACAGCCAGTTGGGCGGCTGCCAATTCACTACGGCCCTCCGGTCTAGCCCCTTTTTGTGTAGTTAACTCGAATAATCCCAGAAGTGACACCTTTGTAATATTCCCATTCATTTTCTGTTTATTAATTACAGTCTTGTGACGATCATCGCGGGCTAGCAACTCTTTTGATTTCTCAAAAACGGTATTCACCCCGTCTCGATTAATTATTTTGGTCGGCAGAGTAGTTTTATTTTTATTACTATTAGTACTATTATTAATTAAGCTACTATTTATATTACTGTTATTGTTGTTTCTTTTAGATTTGTTACCACTAAAGTAGTAGTAGTAGTTAGAATTTTTCCGTTTTCGTTTTCGCGCGTAAAATTTATTTTTATACACTAACACGTTACTACTACCACTACTAATACTACTATTACTAATGCTACTTAAATTTTTAATAATACTTATAATTTTATTATTTTTTATTAATAAATATATTACAGATTTGTTTGTATGATTATGATGATGATTTAGATTTAAATTTATTAAATTACTATTACGACTACTACTAATACTGCTACTTCTACTACTATTACTAATACTTGTTCTAGTTTCATTTGGACCATCACTATTATTATTGATATAATTTAATAGATTTCTATAATTTATTGCTTCGATTGAACACAAAAAATTGATTAATAAATAAATAATAATTAGATTTATTAAAAATAATTTATTTAATTTTAACATTTTATTTTTTTACTTTTTACATTTTGCGCTCGACTAATAATTAAATTTACTTTAAACAATAAATTGTTGCTAATTTTTTGTATTAAATTATTTTTAATTTTTTTATTCGTCATTGCTTTGAAGTCCTGAAATTAAAGATAAAAGAACAAAAATAAAAAAATGCTTTTTAATATTTAGATAATTTAATTATTTATTATAATTTTTTTTGTTTTTCTTTGAGAACAAAAAAAACAAAAAAAAGGACGAAATGTTTCAAAAGTATGAAAAATTGTTTTGACAATTAAATTTGTCGTGATGGTAATTAAAACAAAAAAAAAATGTAAAAGGAAACAGAGCAAAAAAACAGGATTCAATTATGTATTTTAATGTTTGTGTTGTTGTCGGTTGATACGTTTTGTTGTTGTTGTTGGTAAAGGGTTGGCATATAAACCGAAACTGTTTTTCGAATTAAATGTTAAAGACATATTATTATCCTTAACCTCAAATTTTGTGGGATTTTTTTTTTAATGACCTACCGCTCGGGGACATAAGGATAAAGAGATATCATTTTCAGTGTTGTAAGTTTTTTTTTTTTTTTGCTTTTAAGGATTTGAAAAGGATATTTTATAAAAAATTTATTAAAAGTTATTATTTAATATTTAAACTATTGTTGTTTTAAATTTGTGATTTGATGATATTAATCCTATGTAAAATAAATTAAAGTGTGTGTGCTTGGTGCGTAAAATATATTTAAGGATATAATTATTTTGTAACTCGTGGCTTATAGTGATGCAAATACTATAGATACAAATACCTTTCCTCAAAAGATAAATATTTGTTTATAAACATTATTTTAGCAATTAAAAATGTAATAATTACAACATTGTTATAGTATGTAATTGTAATATAAAGTATGGATCTATGCTCATTGTAGAAATGAATATGTGAAATTTGAGGATAAGTTGAAGTAAATGTGTACAAATGAATTTTACTAATATGATTTTGATTTTGATTTAAAATTGTTAATTATTAAATTTAATTTTCAATATTTTATATTATAAATTTCAGTTAGGTGAAAATGTAAATATTTCGGATTGTGACATAGCGGGCTATCTTAGGGATGCTAAAAGACCCTTACTTGATGGAGAAGAAATTGTAAATGCCTCCAGCAAAAGGTCGCGTAATTGGACTGGTTATCCAAACATCAGCCACGTCTGATTCCCCACATGAGATTAAACTAGACAACCTAGACAAGCGTAGCTGCAACTGGAAATGTTTCTGGTCATGTAACGCCAGACAAGGCGAAAAATGCAAACATATTGCTGCATGCTTACTGAGCATTTTCCGGTGTTTTAAAAAGCGTATATTATGTAACATAATCATTTAAAATGTTCCACTCTAAAGAGAAATCTTTCCACTGTTACACCATCCGGAGTTCCACTAAATTCAATTTTCCAGTTCGATAATTGCGGTTTTATATCATTCGCAATTCACGCCGAAACTGGTGGAGTACAAAAACTGGAAGTTGTTGTTGTTGTTGTGGTCCTACTCCTTGATTTTGTAAATTATTCGAATTTAGAAAAGATGGAGGTACTGAATTATAACCACATGGTGAAACCGAAAAATTTTGCGAAATGGGATTATGACTGCCATTTGGAAAAGAATCGTACGCCAATTTTAAATGTTTGATACGTGAGTTTATTTGTTGTATTTTATCATTAATTGGTGGTAACTGGACCTGTTTTGCTATACGTTCCTTTTCTATAAAATTAACCATGTTAACTGAGTTTTTTGAAGAAACTGTTTCAATATCCGATATTTCGTCGAAGCAATCGAAGCATTTAACGAAAATGTATTATCCAAAAATTTTCTAATATTGTTCTCGAAAATTTGTGCTTCTTTTAGCGAATTCACACAGTTAATTTTGTAACGATTCGTCACCATTATGCCAACCGTTCTAACCTCTGAATGATATATCTGACTTTGAATGACATATATGGCCTATTCTAGTTAAAATTGGGTAAAATTTCTTCTTTTCCAAGTCGTCCTCATCCTCCTGACTCACAAAGCAATCTCTATGTTCCTTTATCTAAATACGACACTTTTTTATTTCCCTATCCGGACTATTTGAGGCTTGCTTATGTAGTTTGAAAGGTCGAAGAACCAGATCATTAGTTTTATACTCAAATAACTTAGCTAATGCATGTAATTTTTCAGCGGGGCTTCCGCTGAATACCGACTATTTTAAACCGACACAAAAAAAATTTTTTATTACATAAACTAAGTTGTCCGAATTGGCAGAAATTGTAAAAATGTTTGCTTTTTTTATTTTTTTATAACACTGTTTATCGTTTAATAATAGAGATTTATCCTGCCAGTGAAGCCCTGGAATGACCGTCAGTCCCCAAAATAAAATTTCAGAAAACTAATAAAGGACAAATAGTTTTTGAACAAATTTGAAATTAATCAAAATTCGGAGATCAGACCTTTTGAATCAATCACGCAAAAGTTGGCTCCTAAAATTTTGTCTACTTTCAAAAATTATTTTTGACCGCTTACACCAAAAATACACTGCATCAATGATTAAAATTTTAAATTTCGTTTCGATCCAAATCGGAGAAAGCCCAAAAAAGTTTCAAATCAGAAACAAGGCCAAAAAATGAAACAATCAAAACAAAAGGAAAATTTAGGAAAATTTGAATTATGAAATCTCTTGTACTTAAATAAATTCTGACCTGATTTTATGTACTTCGAAGTATGAACACTATCTGGATTGGAAACACTATTCAAAATAATCGCGATTCAACGGTAAACCATAACTGTGCGAGAGTTCACTCAAGCAAAATAAAAATTGAGTAAAACATTGGATGGATAAAATTTACGTATCAAATAAATAGCACGTAATGCAGAATTAACTTGATTTTTGACAGTTTGAACATGTGATTTAACTAAATTTGCATCAACGTTCAATCCTAAATATTTAAATAATTGAACATTTTCAATTTTAATGCAAAGGCTGCTACAATTACGTGAGTCACAATTATGTACATGATAAAAAATTTCGGGGATGAAACTTTGATAAGGATCACCAATCAATTTGAAGAGCATTACCTTAGTTTTTCCACTTAAGAGCAAGAAGTGATTATCAAACCATGTGAGAAGAATTTTCATTATAGGTCATTAGCAGTCAAATCAAAATAACTTAATGTAATATCATCAGCATGTAAATTAAAAACAAGATAGGACCAAAAACAGAACCCTGAGGAACACAATGTTCAATATTAAATGGAATGCTTGGGATTTATCAATCCTAATCATAAATGCTCGATTATTGAGATATGACTTGAACGATTTCTGTAATACACCTCTAAAACCAATAGACTGGCACCATATCAAAGGCTCTCCTTCGAGAGCTATCAGCATTATCAATGAAGACTACACCAACACACTTCTTCTCATTAAGATTAATATGAAAACATATATGAACTCTAATACGGGCTTTCATCGATTTTTCAATGATCTTCTGAATTGTGGTTTGCAATGCAATGAGCCGATAGTCCTTAATAATGATATCTCCCTTTTTAAACAAAGGTGTAACAATTGCATTTTTTAATACATTAGGGATAATACATTGTACTAAAACTGGCGCAATTGCCAGAGCCACTAATTTTAGCATATTCGAGCTAATACCAAGAATGTCAAGTGCATTACTTGATTTAAGTCCATTAATAATACAAATAATCTCTGATTCCTCGACTGGATTAATAAAAAATGTACCCAACATTTCAGGAGAGTAAAAGCAATCATTAGGACTCAAACTTTGGACAGAAAAGTTAGAAAGTTAGAAGAATCTCAAATCGAGTGAGAACTTTACACTATAAAGGCGATTGTTTGTGATGATAACGACGAGCTGTACATTGTACAACCAACTTATATGTCATGATACGACGCCAATTCGATATGCCAATCAAGTAGATAAAAGCGCTAGCGAGGCACTAGCCATATGCAAGGCAACAATTAAACAACCCAAGTTATTTACCTATGCCTCCAATAAAATCCTCAATTGAAGCCGTAAATTAAAATCCATTTACAATGGAAATTTTGCCGGTAATGCTGCAACCAGATATTGCCGGTTTCCTGAAAAACTTGCTAAGCAACCATTTAGTAAACATTCTAAAATTGTTGAAGCGGGGCTAATAATTTCGCCCGATCATCCGTTTCTTGGAGTTGGCCCGGATGGATTTGTTTTCACCAGTGAAGAATGGAAGCTGCTGGAAATAAAATGTCCCGTAAAGGGAAAATTTTTAATAGCTGATGACTTAATTCCAACTTTAGCTTATTTGATTTTTAATGAGCGTAATGAAAATACCAGCTTAAACAGAAGCATGAATTATATGGACAAATACAACTTGGCCTTGCATTGACAAATCGCAACCCTAGATTAAATTGAAAAAAATGTAAACGAAATTTTTAGAGGAGTTATGTGGGGAATACGAAATGATTTCTGAAAAAGTATCACAAGATCTCATAAACGCAACACTCGAGTCTGTTTTTGAAACCCCTATGGGAAGTACAATGGTTTAAGCTAATTTTGTCCGGGTAGTAATTTCTTTATTATTTTGTAGTCAAACCTGAGAAAAGTCGTAACAAATGAGGCTAAATGGTTTGTCAACGAGAGAAAACGAAAATTTCAAGCAAGGGAAGAGTTTGTGAGTAACAGGGGACAACTAAGACCTTCGAAAATATTAAAAAATATTAAGAATTGTTTTTCACATTGCCGACGGAAAAGATTTTAAAAAATCGTACTACCACGTACTACGCTACTTCTTTAATATTTGTAGTGACCGTATACCGGTTAGCAAAAAATTGTATCTTGCGACTTTGGCGATTTCACAAAAGCCTGTGTACACTGTACATAACAGGAAAATTGAAGTGACTGAAACCGTGCCAAATAGCTTAAGACGCATAAAAAAACAAAAAAACTATCAAATGGTTTGAGGCTACCGTCATAAACCATATTAAGTCGTTCCGCAAGAAGACTGATAAAGCATATTTAGAATCAAGATTTACCTAAATTAAAGGAGAGCAACTATCGTTCAATACTGATTTTCACAAGCCAAAATCAAATCGATGCGGGTTATGTGAATTACGCACAATCCATAAAGACCCAAACGATGATACGTTGAATACAATAATTCATTACGTTAAAAAGCGCAATGCGTTCAAAGGATATTGACAAAAAATCGATATACGAATCATATATGTATTTTGATTTGGAAAATGTTATCACACGCCCCAAATTAGAAATTGGAGAGATATTTTATCACTCGAAATTAAATATGTACAATCTAACTGCACATCTTTCAACCTCAAAAACGTATATTGCGCAGTTTGGAGTGAATATACCGATGGTCGATCAGGTAATGATATCGCCTCAGCGTTTAACAAAATATTGGAAAGGATATTATTTTGAAAGTAACGATTTTACGAGAATAATCACATGGAGTGATTCATGCGTTCCATAGAACAAAAATGTTTGTATGGCGTACCTATATTCTTTTATGTACATTAAATATTATTTGACTGAACATCCCAACATCGAGTCCATTGAAATGCGATATTCATTACCAGGACATTCAGCGATACAGGAAGTGGATCACGCTCATAGTGAAATCGAACAAGTGCAATCGAGAAATGAGTTTTTTCCGCCCAATGGTGTGTTACGGCTTCTCAAAAACATTAACCATTACAATTATACAAATGCTACCTGAAGACTTCAAGGATTTCGAGTCATTTTCTCAAATTCTCAACTTCAACGTAGTACCCTTTGCATTGGTCAGGATGATAAAATTTCCCCAAATTTTACCAACCATCCAATTTAATCTCAGTTATTACACTGAAAAATACTTGGAAAAATCAAACTTCATTAAACATAACTTTAGTTTTGACTGAACCACGCAAAATTACTTGCAATGATCGACAAATATCCGACACCAAAGCACAACATTTCAAATCATTTTTCAAATATATGTCTCAACAAGACCTTCTTTATTACAACCACGTATTAAAAATAGCACCAACATCCAGCAACGTTTAATCGAATTCGGCAATCGAGAAATACCCGTGGCATTCAAGACATGATTACATATGATGTGGTATTCTACAAACAGTGATCTTCAGAATCACAAATTCATTATCTTCGATGTTTTCAGGAACTTCCTCTAGGACCTAAATACAAATAGAGATGAAATAAAATGTAATTTAACCTACAATATAATTAATCTAACTTAAGTATCAAATTTTAGAAATATTTCGTTGTCTTAGTCTATTGTATCTTTTGGGCACACTTTTTTGCAATGCAAGATGATTGTGGTAATTTTTTAATTCGCGGGATTTGGTGCATCGAAATTCCCGGCTTTCTAGAAATATTGCATTGTGGAACACCACAATATTGTCCTCGAGAACTCATTTTGCTTTTGATAGATAACTTCCGGTAGAAGTCATGTTCCCTATCGCCAATATTATCATGTTTCTTGGATATTGTATTGCGACCACGTGTTCTCGTGTAGTTGATTCTTAAGTCAAATATTTAAGCTCACGATAGTTTTAGAATTATATAAGCACTTAGTCTACGATTAATGTGGCATTATATTTTCAAATTTAGTGCGGGAAGTTTCCAACTTTTAATTTCTATATATATTACACATTGTAGATGAAGGCCACTTAGTATTTGTAGCTCAAGTTCAATTTTAATTGATAAATTTGATATCCAATTTTTGTAGGAAATCATTGCTACTTTCTTGGCTTTAATTACCAAATGAGTTACTGGTAATTTTTAAAAATAAAATTTTGATTTCCAGAATTAATTTTCAATTCCACCAATATAATACCGAAATTTCAAAATTTTGAAATCTTGAAAGTAAAATTTTTGACATGCTAATGACTTACATCGCATGTTCAGAAAATTGACATACAATTTTGCTCTTGGCCGTCGGCAATTACCCATCAAATGTAAGCATTACCTGTAATTTAAATGTATGATTTATTAGATTGGTCTTTAGACTTCATGCCTCACGTATAATATTATCGCAATGACATATTTATATTTATTTAATAACTGGCCTAGTAAGCAATTAGCTTATACAATACTAAAGAGCATTAAAAAATAAAAATGATTAAAATAAATATTAATCAAATAAATTAAATTAAATTAATTAAATTGCTAATAAATATAAATGATTCTTGCTTAAATTTGGTGAAAGAGCATAAACTTCTGAAGCAGTTAAGTAAAACTGAATCATTGAGAATGACTTTTCGCACGACAGAAACAAAACTTAGCCAATGAGGTACCAAATACATTACCAAAATAATGCGATACATGATCATATTTATGCAGCTCGTAGACGACACAGCCCACTCCGAACTATATTTAATCATATTCCACGAAAATTCAAATTCTGAAATTTGTTCAGACGATGTCACGTAACAATAAGATCCCTTCAAGTTTGTTTCTAAACATTAACACGAGACAAAATGAGAAATCATTCTACTTTACAATCATGCAACGTCGAATTGGATACTAAAAGACAACATCTTAAATGCTAATTCTCTATACGGTTGGGCTGACTTATATATTTCAATCGATACTATTTTTACAACCAGCCCCATTAAACCAAGTAAAATATGCTATTTCAACCTAACTATTTCTTCTAACTAATTCAGTCTTTTGCATTCACTGAGGAATACAAGCCCCAACAATCCAATTGAGTAAAATTCGAAATAAGAACTAAAAAATATTTGAAAGATAAAAGGTTCCGCCATGTCCCCAGCTATTCAACTTATATCCAACTTCCCATCGGTTAGTAGCTATAAAGAGTGATGCTGTTAAATTATTTAAAATTTGCTAGAAAGATATCAAGGTGCGAGATTGGATATTATTGACCTACAGGGAATTGCGCCAAAAGAAATTTTTTCCATGAAGCATTTCCGAATTACATTGGCTAAGGAACTATGACAAATTCCAAAATTCAGAAAATAAACTGGATTTGAACCGAAGTGAATCAGGTAAAACAGGCGATTCAATCAAATTCTTTGATCAAATATAGCATTCTCCACAAGTAAATGAAAAGTGAAATAGTGGAACAAAAGTGAGTTAAAAATTTCTTATTCCAATCAAGAAAGTTTTGTAAATAATGGGTAGACAAGAAGAACTTAATACTATTATGTCGAGGAAAGCTTTGTAATATCAGTTCCGTTAATTGCGGTGGTCATATGCAAATCAATTTTGTAGGAAAGGTAGTGGTCGCCGGAGACTTATTAATTTCTCCAGACGACTTGGTAAATGGATTTAACAAAGGCGCCAAGATGTCGGACACTTTTAAGAAGAAAACAAAAATTATATTTTTTCTATTGGAATGAGTTCAGTTCTAAAGAGCACGACCAGGATTTTGGAGGATTATTGTTCTCACTTTCAGATCACGATTTTTTTTTTTTTTGGAAAATGGCAAGCGTTTTAAATTTAAACAAAAATGGGCCTCTGAGTAGTCGGGCGGCCGAGAAAAGCCTGACTGTACCACAGTCTATGTATATCAAATATTCTTACTTCTAAAATGTTAATGAGGGCGAAACTTTGCATTCGATACATCTACAGTACAACAAAAATACCCGAAAAAATTTGGTAACGGTACCGACGACGGTCCATATATATAGATTTACCGATACACAGGTAAATGGGTAAAATTGCAATAACTGAACTCAGCTGGTTCTGAAAGTCACCCATATTACCATTACTAGACTGTCCTTTATTATAAAAATAGAAATTAAAAGAATGGAATATACAATACATCAACCGTAAGAAATATCTCGTAAATTAGGCGCAACCTGAAAACTTGCAACGAATTTGGTATGGCTAGAATTAAATATTCACTGACTTTTTACAAGTTATTAATTAATAATCAATAATTATTATTATGCACTCATAATTTCAGATTATTCACTCTTTAAATCACCGATTTTTCATTATTTTTTGATAAATTATTCATGTTTTATTCTCTTATCACTCATTAATCACTCCTAATTCACAGATTTTTCACTCGTTATTTACTGATTATTAGTTCATTTATTATTACTCATCATTCGTCTTTCCGTGAATAATCAGTGAATAGATAGTGTATGACTAGTGAATAATAAGATAATACTGTGTTAATAATAAGTGAAATCATCATTTTTCAGTGAATAATGGTGGAATGTTGTGTCTTCAGGAAATAACGAGTGAATAATATGTGAATAATGAGAGAATCACCAACGAATAATAAATGTAGAATCAGTGAGTAATATCTAAATATTCAGTGAATAAATCAATATTGCTTTCATATAAATCGATTAAAAATTAGTTGATTAAATATTTTCCAAGCGACAGGCTAAGATTTGTTGTGTAATTTAATTTTTGTTTGATGTATTTCTTATGTGCTTCGGTTAAGTGTTTTATTAACCGTGTTCCACACACATCCTATATAATTAGCATATATTTGAAAATAAATCGGCGCCTTTAAATCTGTAGTACCTTAAGACATAGCTCATTGGATTGTTCATGTTGAGTTCTAACGCAAATTCTCTTTTGTACAGTTGGAATGTGGCTCCTTGTGCCTTCTACTCAGATATTTCCAAAGTAACGGCTCAGATTTGAGAATCTGCCTTTCTCCTTGGCTTATGATTTAAAGAATTTAGATTTAATAACATAAATAAGATGCTTTAAGGAAAACTGATCCTTTATTTAATTTTTTTTTTCGCTGGCACTACATCCCATAGAGGGATTTGGCCGCTTCACATTGAAGTTTCGTAATCATTTTTTTTAACGGATAATGATTGATTAATTCATTGATCCTACATTAACCAGCCGTGATTTTTTCATCACCCGCCGGGAATCGAACCCGGGACCTCCGGGGCTTAAAGCAAGCATGCTAACAACTGTGCCACCGGGGCGGCTTTATTTAATTATTTATTATTAATTTATGGCTGGGCCATGCGGGCGTTCTAGACACCTAGCATTGCGACCTAAAAGTTCCAATGTGTATTCATGCTCCTATTGAACCTGACAATATCTCTCTAGGGTATGTGCATTACTCCATCAGGGCTCATTGTTCTCCCACGTAGATGTTGTAGTCGTTGGTGTGCTAGGGTTGTAAACTGGAGCAGTGCATGTTCTACTGATTCCATTTCCTTGTCGCAGAAGCGGCATCCGTCTATCGTACTAAGGCCCATGTTCTTAATGTGATATGTTAAGGAAGCATGACCTATGGAGAAGCCAGTTAGTAGCCTCAGTTAAGGTTTCCTAAATACGAGAAGATCTTTCATTCTGGTTGACGAATGTGATATAAATTTCTTCGCCTGTCATAGACTTGGAATTATATGCCAGTATAAGGACTTTTGCATATCCTTCTAGCATTTAACCGCTGCTTTAAGTTATTTCTTGGTGAAAAACCTGCAGAAGGATTCTAATGAATGCCCAATGGCCCAATGAATGAAAATGCAGAATCGACGCGAGCAAGACTTTCAGCAGCGTCATTCGTCTTGATAATTGTTACCTTATTTGCGATTGTTAGTTGTTTAACTATATTAGTACAGTCCTTTAAAATATAAATCTTTGTATCTCATAGGCCTTTACCTAAGTCTTACTTGGCGCAAATTTTTATAGCACGAATTTCTGCTCGGAAAGCGGCAGCATTCGCGCCTAAGGACTTCGAGAGAGCTGCCCCGATCTGGCAAAGCGACAAGAAGGGTTCGTGAAATTTCAGTTTAGTTGGCATATAGTAGGAAGGCATTTATATGGTATGGTCTGTTTGAAACACCTGAAGGGCTCTCAGATACTATATTACTTTGCTTGATATTGCTTCATGTCTTCATCTACAAGGTCGCAATTGCAGAGTCCATTTTAATATGCAGGTGCAACGTAGTCAGTCCTAGAACTGCTTCCAGTAATGGCCAGTAGATCATTTTTGGATGTAATAGTAGTTCGTTTAAAGTGCCTTTAGCTGGCCCAGAATGCTTTGGTGGCAATATTTTAAATTTTTAATAAATGCTATTTACAATCTAGTATTTAAGCAACGATGACTCCTAGAGAACCATATTATACAGCATTTTGCATGAGATCAGATATGATTTCATCAAATTTCCCTGTGATTATGACCGCTATACTCACGGCCACAGCTACTCAGAAGGGCCAGTAGTCCATGAATAACCTATGACCATAATAAAAACGATAACGCGCCTCCTTGGGGACACCCTTTTACTCCCTAACGTTATTTACTCACTGCCTAATTTAGCTGTGATGCTTCTATATTTCAGCATGAAACGGATCCACTTAATAATGGGATACGGAATCATCTTTCCCTTGCAGCCCTTTCATGGAAGGTATTATTAAACTCCCCCGCAATGTCCACAAAAACACTTTCTTTTTCAGTTTTCGCATTTTCATTTTTTGTGACAAGACCACTAAAGGCAACCATTGTAGATTTATTAGCTTGATCAAGCGGATTACTTATAAGGGCCTCACTTCTTATTTGGAGATCCAAAACTTTTTCGATGGTTTTCAGCGGAAATGATGTGAGGCTAATTATTACTCTTCTCCAACGTTTCGAAAAATCCGGACGAAGCTGGGGAAAACTTTCTCAAAACTTTTCTGCAGTAATGCAGGAAAAATTCCATCTCCTCTAGGGGACTTGAAAGGTTTTAAAGAGAAAATAGCACATCTCACTTACTGGGAGTGAAAATCCTACCAGAGAGACACAGATCTTGTTACGTGGCCTCACTTGGATGATGCTTCCTCACTTTTGAGTTTGTTTTATGAATTTGTCGATATAGCCAGTGCAACCTCAATATGGATCACCCTAGTTGTCACCCCTATTTTTTCTCGAACCTACGCCCAACTATTGGAGTAAAGTAAACAATTCTCATAAACGTAATTTGATATAATATAATGACTTCAGTCTGGCAATTCACCCATTAGAGCAATAGTATCAACTTACAATTTTTGATCATTTGAATTAAAATTTGCTCACTTTTTAAAGCAACTATGAAGTAATTTTCCGCATCAGGAATGCAAATCAATTCATATAAAAACCACTGGCATCCAAATTGGGAATAATTATGAATTGAATATTGAGGAAACCGGAAGTTTTCGACTTAGATTTCGAGAATCGATTTCGTATCGGAATGATACATGATGAGCCTTTTATATTTACTGATATACAAAAATGACGTCTTGTGCGTTCGAGGATTAAGTTTGATGTTGGATTCAGGGTTGAGTTGAGATTAAGTTGGAGTGGAGAGGCGGTTGCATTAGAATCGAGAAAGCGGTTCAAAGAGATCAAAGAGTTGTTTTGAGTTGAATTTATGTAGGCATCTAGTTTTTCAAATCGTGTTGATGTGAGGACTAAGTTGATATTAGAGTTCAGCTGAGTGTTGAATTGTGGTTGAGGGAGGATTTATATATTAGAGTCCAGGGTTCAGTTGGGGCTTAGATTAAGTTGACTTCATCTGCGCATGCGCAGTTTTTGAACCATATTGATTTAGGGATTGAGTTGAGCGTTGAGTATGGGTTGAATTGAGGATTGATTTGGAAGTTGAATTGAAGGTTAAGTCAGGATTGGGTATAGGCTTGGATTCAGGTTTGAAAAATCAAGTTGAATTCAAGTTGGGATGCAACTGGTGTTTGAATTGAGTTGTGGTTTGTGGAGTGATTTAGTGGTCAGATATGGATTGATTTGTGATTTGAGCTGAATTTTAGATTGAATTGGCTTGAGATTAGTTCACCTGGACTGAAGTTCTGGTTACCTCGTAAGGTTTCAGCCCTTTATATTTTAATACTAAAATTACGCGTCTGACAATTGTTCTTAAAACCTCTTGATCACATCAAATTTTTTAAGCCTCAAAAATAATATAACTCGTATAATTTTTCTTTACTCAAGCATTTCAATTTTACTGGTCATGAGTGTATTGGAAATTTTCGAATTTATTTAATGAAGTTTTCTGCATTTTGCATTTGATAAATTCCTTCAAATCATTCGTACTATTCGCATTCATCCAAAGTTCATATTTTCAAGTTGTATTGGTTGTTGGCTTTACATGTAAATCAGAATTTGATTCACTCGATTACCACTTATTTAACAATTTGGTTAATAACCGATTTATATACAGCCGAAAGCTTAATGGCTTGAAATGATAATGTTAAATATAAAATTTCATACACTACCCATAAATACGCTATATTATCGGTAGAGTAATTTATCCAAAAATTATATCCACATTAAATTCTTTTATATTTCAACTATAGACCAAAAAGCCATACAAAAGCATATCTAAAAAATCATGAAACTTATTGAACCGTAAAGCAATAAATACACCGTGCGTAAACACTGTATACAGTCCATCATCTGTCAAATATTTATATAAAACTAGATAAACGATATAGAGACAAACATTTTCCAATTAAATACGATAGATTTACTTTTCTGTCAAATAGACCATCAAATTTGGATTAAATTCAACTTAAGTATATTTTCCGACCAATCCATTTTCCATCACAAAATGGAAAATCAATCGAATCATTATTAAATTTTGTTTTCTCGTTTATGTTACATATTATGTATGTACATAAATCGACACTATGTACATAAAATAAAATTCAATTAATAATCCAACAACAAAAGCAGCGGCAACATAAAAAGAATAATTCCGTTTTATTTTTGGTAAGGGGGGCGGGAAAAACAAACTTTAATAATGAAAATGAGTTTTGCAGGTGAATTAACTGCTTTTTTGTTCGTTATCTATCCGTTTAGGTAAGTACATAGTTTGGTTCGATGTATTACATTCATTTATTTATATATGAAAATAAGATAAATTACATTACATTTATTTTATGATATAAACATGGTTTTATATGTACATATATGTTATGTTGTTCATGCTATAAGGTTTTCATGTAAAATTCGTATCATATGTATATCGTGGGTGTCGAGATAAGTTTGATATTTTCAATTACAGTTCAGAGAATTATGTCGTTTTGAAAAAGGTTATACTCTTATACGATTACGTACAAAAAGATGTCAACGTTTCATAAAATGCGTCCATACAGAGAATCTAAATTGACGTCAAGCCGAAAAAAACCAAAATCTTAATCAATCCATTTTCGCAACTCAAACTGATTTATTTACCACAGTTTAATAATAAAAATCTTAGAGCAAATCCGAAACACAAAAATTGATTATAGAACATTTTTTATTTGTTTGCATTACATTTGTTGTCTTGTTTTTATACCCTTAAGAGCAAATCTATGGTGGTTGAAGTACATTGATTTATACGCCCACAATTCAGCTCATCAAAATCTATTCTTATAAAAATGTAATCAAAACAAAAACAGCCACAAAAAAAAAACGGATTTATGTAAACAGCTAAATTATATAATTATCATGGAGGCAGAGGGAAAACCGCGAGAAAAAATGGAAGCCTGGTATGTATGTATATAGAAGCGTTAATTACGGTAAACGTTATTTATTTAAATTTAGATTGAAATTAAGCGTTATTTGAGGGTTTGGTGTTATGACCGTTTATTATGGATTTTATTCAATGAAAAGAAAAATAGAAAAATTACTTAAATAATTATCTTTATGAAGTTTGCGAATACGCAAGGTAAACCGTCTACATGTTGCATAGGAAAATATACTTTTACAATTTTTATATTTTATAAACCACACTCAGCAACAGTGTTGGTTTTTAATAGAGAATCACTAATCTTCTCGTTAAATTATCATTAAGCTCGTTGTTTGGTAACTCCGGTATCGCTGATGGCGGTCTACTATATAGAAAATGGCCCAGCGTCAGCGGTTCTAAATCATTGGGATCAGACGATAAAGAGGTAATTGACCGGAAATTGATAATAGCAACAACTTGCTTAATGATTGTGAGCAATACATCATTCGTAACCGTACAGTCTATTACGTTCCGAATGAGTCGCTTAGCGATTATAATTAAGGCTTCCCATAACCCACCGAAGTTTTGTGTACGCGATGGAATAAAGCTCCATTTAATAAAATCATCATCGAAAGCACTTTTAATAATGTCCGTTCCTACACTTAGCATAGTTTTGACTTCACGGAATTGGTTAGCCGTTCCCTGGAAATTAGTAGCATTATCTGAGTAGATCTTAATGACTGTGCTCGATCCGCGCAGAATCTTTTCAATGCCGGAATGAACGATTTTGTTTACAAGTCAACCACTAATTCTAGGTGCACAGCATTAGTTCGAAAGCACACAAATATATACATACACCTTCTTTTCGACCCTACAGCGGATATGATGACGTACAGTCAACGGTCGCCCATTAGCTGCTTCATCAATTTTGGCTTTATGCTGTAACACCATATACATCTATGTACGACACTTCTTACTTGGACTAATCCACATATCGGCCAGTATCTTGCGCGATAAGCGGTCAAAACAATATGAGGGCCACCGTCGAGAGTCCTAACATAATGAATAAAATGGATTAGTGATTTATTGTAGGGATTTGTTTTAGTAAGCAAAATTTGATGCTTCGAATCATGTTCGATGTGAGCCTCGTTTTAAATGACTACCAACTCTAATCAGCCCGTTCTCAGACCTAAGCTAACGCAGGTGGCGATATGCTTGAATATATATCACTTGATGGCGATAACCTTCTTTGCTGCTTGTGATTCAAAACTGATCCTCGGCAATTTCAAACAAATCGAAGGGCACATGCAAATGCTCGTAACGGAAAAATGTAACGGAAAAATGCATTGAACTTGTTACATGAACACTTCACCTTTGATCCGCTGAGTTTGCAATTAGTGCGAATTTTATTGCACGTTTCTCGGGAATTTCGTCCAATGGCCATTGGAGGCCGCTAAACCAAAAATCGGATCGAGCATGATTCTGGTCACCTGTTAGGCTCCTCTTTAATCCAGCAAAGTGTAATCTGTGAATCAGACCAGAAATATTCAGCACCAATCTTTATCTCATCAAAATCCTCCCTTTTAAAATGAGCAACGAGATCAGATAGCAATTTTGCGGCCAAGAATTCAAGTCGTGCTATGCCTAACATTTTTATGGGGGCCACTTTAGATTTTGCACAAAGCAGTCTGATTGTAATCGAATTATCCTTGTGACCACATCTTACATAAACGCAGGCTCCATAGGCTTTCTCGCTTGCATCGCAGAATCCATGCAACTCGATGAATACACATGAACACCTTATCATGACATAGCGTTGAATAGAGTTCTCCTTTAGGGCGCTCATCTGAGATCTAAATTTGAGCCATCTTGCAAACAATTCATCACCCAGTGGCTCATTCCAATTAAGTTTTAATTTTCATAGATTCTGATAGAACATCTTGGCCAATATGATCACAGGACATACTAACCCTAAGGATCGAAAAGACTAGCCAATTCGGACAGCATAGTACGTTTGGTTATTATGTCAAATTTTTCCGCGGCCTGATAAGAGAATCGAAAAATATGTAGATTGGGTTGCCATATTAATCTTAAAGTCTTTATAACATCATTTTCGACAATATTGACAAACTGTTCGCGATGTTGTCGCTCTATTTTATCCAATATCCTTTGATCATTCGATACCAGATGTTTGATGTAACATTTCACAAAGCATTGACATCGAATTTGAGCCGGCCATCATATCGTCAACATAAAAATTTCGGATCATAACCCTTGCTCCCACGGGATAGTGCCGGCCCTAATCTTCGGCCAAGCGATATAGTCTCGTCTGATAGCCAGATAAGACCCAGCCGCTGTACCAGGCACCGTTCGCAAACTTAGGATCCTGATAGGCTCGTCCTCGTTTGCTCTCCACAGAACTTGTTGATAGTTACTTATGGTGGCTCAATACGAATCTAGCGATACATTTTGTGTATGTTGGCCGTCAGTACTCAGTATCGAAAAAGGTGAAAACGCAACTAAATGATAAGCACACCATCCTGTAATTTTGGGCCCGAATATAAAATATTGTTTAATTATACCTCGCTCGACGTTTTACAGGAAGCATCAAAGACGACCCTCAACTTCGTACTAGAGCTATCACCTCTCCCAAATACTGCAGCTGCTCATATGCGGCAATAAATTCTCTATACATTTGTTTAGCTCCCGCATTCTAGTCGAGTTTTCTCTCAAGATTAAGGAAGCGAATCATAGCGATTCCTAACGATTGTCCAAGGCAGCACGGATTATTAGAAAACTGAAGTCGTACGACGTATCCACCATTCTGGTTACGGCTAGTATTGATATTATAGTGTTTTCCACATTCTTGATCATGCGAATTTAGCTTGAGATCGCTATCTGGATATGAATCGATTTCCCAAAATGTTTTCACCAAGTCATTCAAACTGTAATTCAAATCACTCCATTACCGACTTTCGAGCAAAGTAGCTATTAACAATCCACCCGAACTTGTTTTCCTTAAGAATGGGCAAGTTGAACCCCAATCTAAATTGGCCCTTCAACAGTAAATCCCAGAAAAGCCTTGCTCCAATCAGCATGTCAATCTGTTGAGGCCTAAAAAACAAGGGATCTATCAAATTCAGCTCGCAGGCTGGATCTTTAATTCGTCTTTTAATTTGTCACCGCTCATCATAATCAAAATGCGACGTAATCGTCAATTGGCAAGTGTCTTTTGATATGGCCGTAGTGTCGCCTATGCAGCCAACAGGATTATAGATCTTCTGCTTTACAACGCCCACCATTTGCGTGAATCGCTCAGTGACAAAATTTGTGGTGCCACAGCAATCCAATAATACAGGACAAGGTATTCTTATGCTAGTGCTATTTAGAATATTAACTATTGCTATTGCCAAAATAGCTGGTGAATCTCCTTTAGTCGTCGCACTCGAAGATTCAGTATTCTCGATCTTTTCATCTGACATATTAAAATGAATTAAGACATCATGTGTTCTTCTGTATTTCTCACAGCGGGGAGCTTTACAGAAACGTGCTCTGTGATTTGCTTTGAGACGCACGACGCACAAATTGTACTGTTTTACCTCTTCGTATCACTGTCTCAGGTTTATTGCAATAAATTGTGGGCAATATTGCAATGGGTGATTTTCTCCTTTGCATTTTGAACAAACTGGCGACGAACCGGATACGGTAAACGAAGAATGTAAACTTTTGTCACGCTGATTTCCTCGAAGCATTGCCGGAGATAACGACTGGACTGTTTTTTGTGACTATTTCTTGTTCCAATCAATTTTTTCTAGTGTGAATGCTCTATTTACGAAAAATGATCTTTCCACCCCGAAATAGCTTTGGTCGTAGACTCCTCCCATTTGATGACGATGTTGATATGAAGCTTTGATAATATCAAGCAGATCAAAATACTGTAATACTAATCGCTTGCACATGAAGAATTTCATTGATATTTGATTGGAAAATCAATGCATTGTTCTCAACCAGCTATACCTATAACACCTAAACAAGGTCTGACACTGAAAATGGTCATATATTGTTGGTTTGGTGGGGCTAAACTGGAATGATTCATCTTGAGCTATTAAAACCGGGCGAAACAGTTACAGCTGATATTTATTGCCAATAGTTGGTACGTCTACGTAATGAGTTAGTGAAAAAACGGCCATTTGTGAATAAAAAACATATCATTTTGCATTACGACAATGCTAGACTTCACGCAGATAACCAAATAGAAAATAAAATTAAACAGTTTGACTGCGAAATTTTGCCGCATCCGCCATATTCGCCCGACAACGCGCCAAAATGGTAGCTTATGTGGCCTTTTCAAATCTCGCATTGTTGAGGCGGAGTTGTACTACCTCATAGTCTTCGTCAAGATTGCCAAAAGCTGTTCACAGAGTGGAGTCTAAGACTGAACTGGTTTTTTACTAAGTGTAAAAATGTTAAAGATTTCCCTTTTTAGGTAAGCGGTTACCAGATCGGACCAAGTAAAGCATCTTTGTGTCATCTTGGATAGTAAACTCTCGTAGAATTACCATCTTGATTGGAAAATGGAAATAGCAGCCGCCATGTTTGGCAATGTATGAGCAGTTTTGGTAAATATGTCTTCCACTCCACTTTTTGCTATGTAGTCTATTCTGCGTTTGCCTCAGATGAATACCTTCATTCTAGGCACTGCTTGGAATAAAAAACTAAAATATTGTGGAATATATTTGGTTCAACGGTGCGGTATAATCTTACAGATCAATGATTCCATGAGACCGATATAGTTAATGATAAGTTACTCCATGAGTTCAATTTCAACAATTTTTTTTAGGTGATTTATCCATTGAGAGTCTCTAGGCTTCCTTTCATATTGCTCTTGCTCCGAACTTAGTGTTGAATTTGGATCTTACAGCCCTCTGTACGATTTAAGATCGTTTGATAGTCTGGATTCGCATTGCACTGTTTTTCCGACATACATAATGCCATTGAGGCTTTGAATCTTGCTGTTAATGTTGTTAAAGCTGTTCTCAATTCATTGAATAATCCCTTGAATATTTCCACGTTTGTCACGGACTGTAAATATTTGATTAACCTTCTATGTTCTAACAACAAACAATGCAAATTTTTCATTAACGTGTGAGCCGAGTGTGTTCGGAAACTCTAACTGTTATTCGCCAAAAATTGATTCAGTCCTAATGTGTTCAACCGACAAAGCCGTTTCTTTTAGTACACCGTAGCTCCACCGATTAATTCTATGAAGCACTAAATTGTAACGATATAGAGTAACGCTATATAATTTTGTAGTAATAAATTGGTTTAATAGAACAGAACTTAAAATAATTAAAATCCAATTATTTTGTATTTCAATAGAAAACTTGTGTAAAACTTCGAAAGTCTTGTTTTTAATTAACTAAAAAAGTGTTAATTAAATCAAACTGAAAGTAACTCAAAATTGTTGTTTTTGTAATGAGGTAGATTGTATGATTTTGTTGTGAACTTTTCACCTGAAATAAAAGTTTTATATAGAAAGGTAACTAAGCTATGTGGATTTAACTTTGGATTGTTATATCGAGTTTGTGTGTAGATTTTGAAAAACAAGTAAAAGCTCACAATTAACTTAGTAATTTGTATTAGGAAATGACAAAAGTAATTTGAAAACTAAGTGATTTTGTCCATCTATCTATTTTTAAAGCAAAAAGTCTGTTACGAATTTTGGTTAGAATTATATAATTTGGCCACGTGTGGTCTGGTAGAGTTCACAAAAAAAAAATAAAAATTATACTTAATTTAAAATCCAATTTCATAACATGAATCTATTTATAATATCACCTTTAAACCACTAATACAGTCTTATGTACCTACAGATTCCACCCAACCGTATTTTATTACGACGATAAACAATACAATCTTTGTATCTATTGTTTTTACCCCAAACCATGTTCTTGGATTTTATTCATATTATTTTGAAAAATTATTTATTTAAAATTGTTCCTACTTTATATTTACTTTTTGTCTTAAAATAACATAAATATATACGATAATTCTTATTCAAATTTATTTACATATACAGTGCAAGGCAGGTAGTCTATATAAAGGAGCACGAGTGTTTTATAAGCTTTTCAAAATTACGAACCATCAAATTATATTATTGTGAGTCAAGTTTTGGTTTATTTATGATTTTGATTTAAATAGGGGAATCGCTTTCTATATGCTATACGCTTATACGAACCCGAAAGACACCTGCTCAAAATGCTCGCAAATTATCCATTAATAATACTTTGGTTTCGGTGATGAATGCGAGTACAACCAATAAAAAAACATTGTTGTTGTGGCGTTACTTGAGTTCCGTCTGGCTTCGTTACAACCAGGTTTAACTCTATATACTTGTGTATATACAAAATTAAAATTCAAAAAAAAAAATAAAACCGATAGCACGAGACCACATCAGCCAATCACAACTCGAATAAAATTTTCATTTTTTTTCGGTTGAGAATTTTATTGTATTTATATAGAAACAAATACTTACAATCCGATGTTGGTATAGCAGAGCCTAGTGAATGTTTGCAAGCCAAGCAACGCTTTGGTGGCATTCCTACATAAATATTGTCCATTTTTAATTAGAATCTAATTAGAAAGAAAATACCTAGTTACCTGTTGGAAAAATTTGCTTTCGTTGCATTTGAGGCGCTGGTGATACAGTCTGATAATAAATGTTGTTAAGTTCGCTGACGCGTAGCGACCGGCGACCGCAACATCAATCCCCTTCCAGTTATACGCAATTCAAAACAAATTACCAGAAAGACACTCCATGATGACTAAAAGCGGATTCAGTGTTGCGTTCTTTCGTTCCTTCCTTCCTTCTGATTTTTTTTTTTAAATCCATTTCATTGCTTAAAAATGACGTTATTTTTAATTCTGTTTCCTTTGATTGGATAAAAAAAAATGATCAGAAGGAATGACGGAACGAAAGAACGCAACGCATGCATGTTTCTGAAGCAGTATTTGCTTTAAATTTTTTTTTATAAAACTATTCAACATTTTAAAGCAGCCTGCTCAAATTAAAAAATTATACCAACATAAAATTCGCTAAAACATGCGGACTTCAATGTACATATATCGTCACCCAAATATTAGTTTGGTCCATCAACCATTTACCTGAAACTCGAGAAAATGGACTTCTTTGTTTAAAGTTAAATAAAACTAAAATAAGCCGATACAATTTTTCGATTTTTTTAGAATAGAGTTATTAGACATTTAGGAGTTTCTATTCAAACTTTTATAAAAATTTGGCCAATATTTTATGAGCAATTAAAGTTTTCCTAAATATAGAAATTTTAAAGTTTGGTCCATATCCACCCTTTCAGCACTTAATTTTCTTCCTTTGTAGGATATGGACCAAATTGATTTGGATATGGAACAGTCTAGTTCCAAGTTCTGATTAAAAAACTTTAGTGGGCGGACCATTGCTCAAGGGTTTCCCCGCAATCAATCCCACAAGCTGGCCCGTGGTGCTTTGAATTGTGATATTTTTACTTGTCACCACCGGAAAACGAGCCCGAGGTCCCACTTAGTGCACCACAGTGCTTTTGTACCAAACTAATCGTAACAATTTTTATTTTGCAAAATACATTAGATTTTTGTTCCATGCGCCAAAAATCTGGAGATGGCCCAAACTGAAATTATTAATTATTAAAAAAGAGGACATGGAACAAACAGAATATGAAATGTCTCAGCAACTATTTGATTTAACAATAAACTGACAGTTGATTCTGAAAGAGCGGGTTTTATAACCATATTCTACTATTTCAGGTCAAAAAACACAAAAATGGCGTATGGACCAAATTAATATTCGGCTGACGATATATGAATTATAAATTCAAGTTCGTCTTTTGCATTATTGATATAAAATTCACTAAATCAAACCGACTTTTATTATATTACAGGTAAACTTTTCATTTCCTAAAATATAATTTATTACCTTGGGCGATCATAAAGTGATCTACTTAATCCGCCAAACTACAAAAAAGTTGGAGTCTCTGAGATAGCATCAAAGAGCATCCAAATATCTTGTTACACAATACTCCAAAAAATTAAAGGAACACTAATTTTTTTCAATTTTTTTAGTGTTTTTTGAAGAGCTGTATCTTTGTAAAATACGGTCGTACAGAGATGAAAAGAAAAGCGTTTTAAAGCTTCAAATCTCTAGTTTTGAGACTTTTGAGCGGAAAATTTTTGTGAGATACCGTTATCACGCAATCATAAGAAAGAGCGCGAAATAAAAAAATTCGATTTTTTTTTTGTAAGGATCCATGGGCGCGGGAAATTTTTTTTAAGTTAAACCAATGCATAGGTCGGTTAGCCTGTTAATAGGGCGTAAATTAAATTTCATTCTTTAAAGACCTTTTAATGATTAGTTGAGAACAAATTTTTTTTTTCACCCTCAATACTGATTTGAAAAAAGTACAAAAAAACGACTTTTTAGGTTGGCTTAGTAAATCTACCGTTACTTTACAAATATTGATGAAAAGACTAATGTTGCCAGGTCATTTTACAGTTTAATGTACTCCTAATAGCCCTGTATTATTTTCAAATTGATCCATCCAACCGTTTTTCCGGACAGATAGATCAAAGTTTTACAAAACAATTAAAGGAATAAGTGATCATCAAAATAAAAAACGACCTTTTTCACATTTTGCGTTAGTTATTTGTTAACCCTTAATGATCGTAAGATTTTGTTGCAATACTCGCCCATAAGAGACGACAGAAAGTTAAATAAAGTTCTGCAATATGACCAATTATTATGGAACTTGGCAATTTCTCATCCGATTTTAGTGAAGTTGGTATGCGTTATTGAAATGGGATTCTAAAACGATTCGTGGATGAAGTTCTGGCAAATGGCCAACTAGGAAGAAACTTGGCCATTTCTTATCCATTTTTGATAAAATTTGATATGCGCGATAGAAATGGGATCCTAAAATGATTTTTGGATAAAGTTCTGGAATATGGCCAACTAGGATGGAACTTGGCCATTTCTTATCCGATTTTGATGTAATTCGGCTTGTACGATAGAAATAGGATTCTAAACTGATTTTTGGATAAAGTTCTGGAATATGACCAACTAGGATGGTACTTGGCCATTTCTTAACCAATTTTGATGAAATTTGGTATGCGCGATGGAAATGGTACTAAAATGATTATTGGATAAAGTTCTGGAATATGGCCAATTATGATGGAACTTGGCCATTTCTTAACCGATTTTGATGAAATTTGGTATGCGCGATGGAAATGGGATTCTACAGTGATTTTTGGATAAAGTTATGGAATATGGCCAACTAGGTAAGAACTTGGCCATTTCTTATCCGATTTTGATGAAATTCGGCATGTACGGTGGAAATGGGATTCTAAAATGATTTTTTGATAAAGTTGGGGGACACTTGGGGGAGACTTGGGAAGGGAACTTGGCCATTTCTTAACCGATTTTAGTGAAATTTGTTATTCGCGATGGAAATGGGATTCTAAAGTGATTTATGGATAAAGTTATGGAATATGGCCAACTAGGATGGAACTTGGCTATTTCTGAACCGATTTTAGTTAAATTTGGTATGGGCGATAAATGCGATTTTAGTTAAATTTGGTATGGGCGAAATGCATATTTTGCACATCTTATAAAAATATTCAAAATATATCTAAACATAACAAACAAACCATATACTTTATATGTATATACATACATATGGGCACATATTAATCGCTGTCACTTTGTTATTATACTTTAAACTACTAGCAACAATTATATTAAATAAACCATTTTGTAAAATTAAATAAAAATATAAAAAAATAAATAGATATATCTAAAATAATTTCTAGATATATTAAAAATATAATGATTCAACAATCAAATTCATAATCCCCCCCCCCCTTGTCAATAAAAATATTACTTTTTTACGTCAAGGCCCCCCCCCCCTAGAAAAATTATTTTTTTACGTCAAGGCCCCCCCCTAGAAAAATTATTTTTTTACGTCAAGGCCCCCCCTAGAAAAATTATTTTTTTACGTCAAGGCCCCCCCCCTAGAAAAATTATTTTTTACGTCAAGGCCCCCCCTTGTCAATAAAAAAATTATTTTTTTACGTCAAGGCCCCCCCCCCCTAGAAAAATTATTTTTTTACGTCAAGGCCCCCCCCTAGAAAAATTATTTTTTTACGTCAAGGCCCCCCCCCTTGGCAATAAAAATATTATTTTATTACGTCAAGGCCCCCCCCCTAGAAAAATTATTTTTTTACGTCAAGGCCCCCCCCTAGAAAAATAATTTTTTTACGTCAAGGCCCCCCCTTGTCAATAAAAATATTACTTTTTTACGTCAAGGCCCCCCCCTAGAAAAATTATTTTTTTTACGTCAAGGCCCCCCCCCTAGAAAAATTATTTTTTTACGTCAAGGCCTCCCCCTAGAAAAATTATTTTTTTACGTCAAGGCCCCCCCCTAGAAAAATTATTTTTTTACGTCAAGGCCCCCCCCCCCCTTGTCAATAAAAATATTACTTTTTTACGTCAAGGCCCTCCCCTAGAAAAATTATTTTTTTACGTCAAGGCCCCCCCCCCCCCCTAGAAAAATTATTTTTTTACGTCAAGGCCCCCCCCTTGTCAATAAAAAAATTATTTTTTTACGTCAAGGCCCCCCCCTTGTCAATAAAAAAATTATTATTTTACGTCAAGGCCCCCCCTTGTCAATAAAAATATTACTTTTTTACGTCAAGGCCCCCCCCTAGAAAAATTATTTTTTTACGTCAAGGCCCCCCCTAGAAAAATTATTTTTTTACGTCAAGGCCCCCCCCCTAGAAAAATTATTTTTTACGTCAAGGCCCCCCCCTTGTCAATAAACAAATTATTTTTTTACGTCAAGGCCCCCCCCCCCCCTAGAAAAATTATTTTTTTACGTCAAGGCCCCCCCCTAGAAAAATTATTTTTTTACGTCAAGGCCCCCCCCTTGTCAATAAAAATATTACTTTTTTACGTCAAGGCCCCCCCCCTAGAAAAATTAATTTTTTACGTCAAGGCCCCCCCCTTGTCAATAAACAAATTATTTTTTACGTCAAGGCCCCCCCCCTAGAAAAATTATTTTTTACGTCAAGGCCCCCCCCTTGTCAATAAACAAATTATTTTTTACGTCAAGGCCCCCCCCTTGTCAATAAAACAATTATTTTTTTACGTCAAGGCCCCCCCTAGAAAAATTATTTTTTTACGTCAAGGCCCCCCCTAGAAAAATTATTTTTTTACGTCAAGGCCCCCCCCCTTGTCAATAAAAATATTACTTTTTTACGTCAAGGCCCCCCCCCTAGAAAAATTAATTTTTTACGTCAAGGCCCCCCCCTAGAAAAATTATTTTTTTACGTCAAGGCCCCCCCCTTGTCAATAAAAAAATTATTTTTTTACGTCAAGGCCCCCCCCCCCCTTGTCAATAAAAATATTACTTTTTTACGTCAAGGCCCCCCCCTAGAAAAATTATTTTTTTACGTCAAGGCCCCCCCCTAGAAAAATTATATTTTTACGTCAAGGCCCCCCCCTTGTCAATAAAAAAATTATTTTTTTACGTCAAGGCCCCCCCCTTGTCAATAAAAATATTACTTTTTTACGTCAAGGCCCCCCCCTAGAAAAATTATTTTTTTACGTCAAGGCCCCCCCCTAGAAAAATTATTTTTTTACGTCAAGGCCCCCCCTAGAAAAATTATTTTTTTACGTCAAGGCCCCCCCCTAGAAAAATAATTTTTTTACGTCAAGGCCCCCCCCTAGAAAAATTATTTTTTACGTCAAGGCCCCCCCCTTGTCAATAAAAAAATTATTTTTTTACGTCAAGGCCCCCCCCTAGAAAAATTATTTTTTTACGTCAAGGCCCCCCCCTAGAAAAATTATTTTTTTACGTCAAGGCCCCCCTTGTCAATAAAAATATTACTTTTTTACGTTAAGGCCCCCCCCCTAGAAAAATTATTTTTTTACGTCCAGGCCCCCCCTAGAAAAATTATTTTTTTACGTCAAGGCCCCCCCCCTAGAAAAATTATTTTTTTACGTCAAGGCCCCCCCCTTGTCAATAAAAATATTACTTTTTTACGTCAAGGCCCCCCCCTTGTCAATAAAAATATTACTTTTTTACGTCAAGGCCCCCCCCTTGTCAATAAAAATATTATTTTTTTACGTCAAGGCCCCCCCCTTGTCAATAAAAATATTATTTTTTTACGTCAAGGCCCCCCCCTTGTCAATAAAAATATTACTTTTTTACGTCAAGGCCCCCCCCCTTGTCAATAAAAATAATATTTTTTTACGTCAAGGCCCCCCCCTAGAAAAAATATTTTTTTACGTCAAGGCCCCCCCTAGAAAAATTATTTTTTTACGTCAAGGCCCCCCCCTTGTCAATAAAAATATTACTTTTTTACGTCAAGGCCCCCCCCTAGAAAAATTATTTTTTTACGTCAAGGCCCCCTCCTAGAAAAATTATTTTTTTACGTCAAGGCCCCCCCCTAGAAAAATTATTTTTTTACGTCAAGGCCCCCCCTTGTCAATAAAAATATTACTTTTTTACGTCAAGGCCCCCCCCTTGTCAATAAAAATATTACTTTTTTACGTCAAGGCCCCCCCCTTGTCAATAAAAATATTACTTTTTTACGTCAAGGCCCCCCCCTTGTCAATAAAAATATTACATTTTTACGTCAAAAATATTACTTTTTTTACGTCAAGGCCCCCCCCCCCCCCCTTGTCAATAAAAATATTACTTTTTTACGTCAAGGCCCCCCCTTGTCAAGGCCCCCCCTTGTCAATAAAAAAAATATTTTTTTATGTCAAGGCCCCCCATTGTCAATAAAAAAATTATTTTTTTATGTCAAGGCCCCCCCCCTTGTCAATAAAAAAATTATTTACTGGTTCAGCAGTCCGAGTGGATCTGTTCTTCTTAGTCGCCTAAATCGCGGTTGTTTTAGTATATCCCTGGCCAATTCGTTGGGATGTGCTTCTAGTTTCAATAAAAATATTACTTTTTTACGTCAAGGCCCTCCCCTAGAAAAATTATTTTTTTACGTCAAGGCCCCCCCCTAGAAAAATTATTTTTTTACGTCAAGGCCCCCCCCCTAGAAAAATTATTTTTTTACGTCAAGGCCCCCCCTAGAAAAATTATTTTTTTACGTCAAGGCCCCCCCCCTAGAAAAATTATTTTTTACGTCAAGGCCCCCCCCTTGTCAATAAACAAATTATTTTTTTACGTCAAGGCCCCCCCCCCCCTAGAAAAATTATTTTTTTACGTCAAGGCCCCCCCCTAGAAAAATTATTTTTTACGTCAAGGCCCCCCCCTTGTCAATAAAAAAATTATTTTTTTACGTCAAGGCCCCTCCCTAGAAAAATTATTTTTTTACGTCAAGGCCCCCCCTAGAAAAATTATTTTTTTACGTCAAGGCCCCCCCCTTGTCAATAAAAATATTACTTTTTTACGTCAAGGCCCCCCCCTAGAAAAATTATTTTTTTACGTCAAGGCCCCCCCCCCTAGAAAAATTAATTTTTTACGTCAAGGCCCCCCCCTAGAAAAATTATTTTTTTACGTCAAGGCCCCCCCCTTGTCAATAAAAAAATTATTTTTTTACGTCAAGGCCCCCCCCCCCTTGTCAATAAAAATATTACTTTTTTACGTCAAGGCCCCCCCCTAGAAAAATTATTTTTTTACGTCAAGGCCCCCCCCTAGAAAAATTATATTTTTACGTCAAGGCCCTCCCTAGAAAAATTATTTTTTTACGTCAAGGCTCCCCCCTAGAAAAATAATTTTTTTACGTCAAGGCCCCCCCCTAGAAAAATTATTTTTTACGTCAAGGCCCCCCCCTTGTCAATAAAAAAATTATTTTTTTACGTCAAGGCCCCTCCCTAGAAAAATTATTTTTTTACGTCAAGGCCCCCCCTAGAAAAATTATTTTTTTACGTCAAGGCCCCCCCCTTGTCAATAAAAATATTACTTTTTTACGTCAAGGCCCCCCCCTAGAAAAATTATTTTTTTACGTCAAGGCCCCCCCCCTAGAAAAATTAATTTTTTACGTCAAGGCCCCCCCTAGAAAAATTATTTTTTTACGTCAAGGCCCCCCCCTTGTCAATAAAAAAATTATTTTTTTACGTCAAGGCCTCCCCCTTGTCAATAAAAATATTACTTTTTTACGTCAAGGCCCCCCCCTAGAAAAATTATTTTTTTACGTCAAGGCCCCCCCCTAGAAAAATTATTTTTTTACGTCAAGGCCCCCCTAGAAAAATTATTTTTTTACGTCAAGGCCCCCCCCCTAGAAAAATAATTTTTTTACGTCAAGGCCCCCCCCTAGAAAAATTATTTTTTACGTCAAGGCCCCCCCCTTGTCAATAAAAAAATTATTTTTTTACGTCAAGGCCCCCCCCTAGAAAAATTATTTTTTTACGTCAAGGCCCCCCCCTAGAAAAATTATTTTTTTACGTCAAGGCCCCCCTTGTCAATAAAAATATTACTTTTTTACGTCAAGGCCCCCCCCCTAGAAAAATTATTTTTTTACGTCCAGGCCCCCCCCTAGAAAAATTATTTTTTTACGTCAAGGCCCCCCCCTAGAAAAATTATTTTTTTACGTCAAGGCCCCCCCCTTGTCAATAAAAATATTACTTTTTTACGTCAAGGCCCCCCCCTTGTCAATAAAAATATTACTTTTTTACGTCAAGGCCCCCCCCTTGTCAATAAAAATATTATTTTTTTACGTCAAGGCCCCCCCCTTGTCAATAAAAATATTATTTTTTTACGTCAAGGCCCCCCCCTTGTCAATAAAAATATTACTTTTTTACGTCAAGGCCCCCCCCTTGTCAATAAAAATAATATTTTTTTACGTCAAGGCCCCCCCCTAGAAAAAATATTTTTTTACGTCAAGGCCCCTCCTAGAAAAATTATTTTTTTACGTCAAGGCCCCCCCCCTTGTCAATAAAAATATTACTTTTTTACGTCAAGGCCCCCCCCTAGAAAAATTATTTTTTTACGTCAAGGCCCCCTCCTAGAAAAATTATTTTTTTACGTCAAGGCCCCCCCCTAGAAAAATTATTTTTTTACGTCAAGGCCCCCCCCCCTTGTCAATAAAAATATTACTTTTTTACGTCAAGGCCCCCCCCTTGTCAATAAAAATATTACTTTTTTACGTCAAGGCCCCCCCCTTGTCAATAAAAATATTACTTTTTTACGTCAAGGCCCCCCCCTTGTCAATAAAAATATTACATTTTTACGTCAAAAATATTACTTTTTTTACGTCAAGGCCCCCCCCCCTTGTCAATAAAAATATTACTTTTTTACGTCAAGGCCCCCCCTTGTCAAGGCCCCCCCCTTGTCAATAAAAAAAATATTTTTTTATGTCAAGGCCCCCCCATTGTCAATAAAAAAATTATTTTTTTATGTCAAGGCCCCCCCCCCCTTGTCAATAAAAAAATTATTTACTGGTTCAGCAGTCCGAGTGGATCTGTTCTTCTTAGTCGCCTAAATCGCGGTTGTTTTAGTATATCCCTGGCCAATTCGTTGGGATGTGCTTCTAGTTTGAGTAACATTTCGAACTGAATTCTTTAATTGTATCTTTAATGGTTTTAATTCCTAGGTCGCCGTGTATATTACTATTTCGAATGTACCATGGAGCATTGTTAATACTGCGAAGTATTTTCGCTTGGGTTCGTTGAAGGAGTTCTCTGTTTGACGCGCTGGTGGATCCCCATAACTGAATACCATATGTCCATATGGGTTTGATTATCACTTTATATAATAAAACTTTGTTGTCTAATGACAGCTGAGATTTTCTTCCCATCAGCCAATACATTTTGGAAAACGTCATTTTTATTTGGTTGCGCTTTGCTTCAATATGTTGTTTCCATGTCAGCCGTCTATCCAGGTGCAAACCTAAGTATTTGACCTTGGTTTGTTGAGGAATATTAATATCGTTTAGTACCACTGGTGGGCAGGTGCGTTTGTTCAGCGTGAATGTGACGTGTGTTAATTTTTTTTCATTCACTTTTATTCGCCATTTCTTCAGCCAGTCCTCGATTTTTTTCAAATGATTTTGTAATTCCTTTGAGGCGTTTTCGGGAGTTTTGTTTGACGCCAGGATGGCCGTATCATCGGCAAATGTTGATATCATTACTTTGTTGGTTACAGGCAAATCGGCTGTGTACATCAAGTATAATATTGGTCCTAAGACGCTGCCTTGTGGGACACCTGCGTTTATATCGTAAAAGCAAGTAGTTGCACTATTTTGTTTAACCATGTATTGCCTTTCAAGAAGGTAGTTTTCCAGAATTGAGTGAAATTTCTTAGGTAAAAGTTCTTTAATTTTGTAAATTAGCTCATCATGCCAAACTTTATCAAATGCTTGAGCGATATCCAAGAAGACAGCAGAACAATATTTCTTTTCCTCGAAGGTTCTTTTGATTACATTTACAATTCTGTGTACTCGCTCTATGGTACTATGTTGATTTCCAAACCCAAATTGATGGTCTGGAATAATATGGCGCACTGTTAACACTGGTTTCAACTTCGTTTATAACGTTTTTTCGAATAGCTTGGAAATTGTGGACAGCATGCTTATTGGACGATATGATGGAATTTGTGTTTCATTTTTTCCCGGCTTAAGAATCATTGTGATCACCGATACTTTCCATTTTTGAGGAATATAACCGGTTCGCATGATCGCGTTGAATATGAATGTTATTAGTTTTATGCAATTGTCTGGCAATTCCCTTATCATTTTTCCAGTAATAAGATCATGCCCTGGTGCCTTTTTAGGGTTTATACAATTTTTAATTATATTCTTAACTTTCTTTCAATTATACTTTATAGGTTTAAAAGACAATCCATCATCCATTTGCTCGGGTAGCACGAAAGAATTTGTTTCCTGGTGTGGTGCGAATACTGTCGTTAGATGAGCAGCAAAAGCATTGGCTTTTTCTTCATCGCTTCTCGCCCAATCCCCAGTTGGAAGTCTGATTGGTGGATTCGAGTTTGTTGGCCTTTTTAAATTTTTTGTTGCCTTCCACAAAGAGTAGCCTGTCCCTTCGGTTGCCTAAAGTTCACTTAAATAATTCTGGACGTTCTGGTTTTCTTCTTCCCGCAAAACAAATCTAAGAATCTTAATAGATCGATTTAATTCCCTTTTTAATGACGGTGATTTTGTTTGTTGCCATTGACGGCGAATTTTTCGCTTTTCCTGGATAAGTTCCTGAATAAGGGTGTGGTAAGTGGAATACTCAGTAGACAATTTTTTTCGACTAGTCTCCTGTATTGATCCCAATTAGTTCGCTTGTTTGTAAGACGTTTCGGAATTGCTGTCCTTAGGACGTCGGTACTCACTGTTATTATTACCGGCGAGTGATCGGAAGACAGATCATAGCAATTGGTTGCATTCACATACGTACGTGGAATGCCTTTAGTTACACAGAAGTCAATTAGATCAGGAACTTTCTTTTGATCCGTGGGCCAGTAAGTGGGGTGACTAGCAGATAAATAATCCAGAGACTGCTCCTCTATAGCTTCGTAAAGTTGTTTGCCTTTTGGTGTCGACAATCTTGATCCCCATTGTACATGTTTAGCATTGTAATCGCCACCCGCAAGGAATTTATTGCCCAGCCGGTTAAAATAATCGATAAATTGCTGCTTTTTAATTGCATGTTTTGGAGGGCAGTAAACAGCCGATATTACACATTTTCCAGACCATTCTTCTAGACAAATATTAGTTGCTTGGATGTGCTCTTTTTATTCTTTTTTTTATCAAGACAGCAGTGACACCGTGTCCTTTTCCGTCTGGGTGTTGGGTGTCGTATACTGAATATCCGTTAATTTAAAAAAAAAATTTATTCGTGAAGCGTGTTTCTGATATTAGCATGATATCTATACTGTGCTCGATGAGAAAGGCTTGCACCTCAGCTTTATGCTGTGAAAGACCATTCGCATTACAAATAGCTATTTTTAGGTTAGTCATTTTTGGTTTTTGACGATAATTTGCATTAGTGTGTTCATATTTTGCATCATCATTCTCATTTGTTTCTCCATAATCATCATGAAACTTTGGATCGTTTCAGTTAGTTTGTTTACGGTTGCATGAATTGAGACTTCTTCTTCAATAAAGTTAACTTTTGCTTTCGAAGCGGCACCTTTCAGAATGTTTGCATAGGAGATCCCAGGTTGCGCAAAACTGCTGAGATTTGTCCCCAAATTCTCGGTTTGTTAAACAACTGAAGTTCTTGGCGTCAAAGTTCTTTAGTTGTAATTTGCCTTGAGCGCTCTTTGCTCATATTGCAATTTTGGATTGATTTTGCGCTTTAAATCCAAGTATACTGGGCACCCTCTATAGTTTGCGGTGTGATTTTCGCCACAGTTACTGCAGCGTTTTACTGAAGGATCGTTTTTCACCTTCTTGCACTGTTTTGAATCGTGAAGTTCACCACAAATAACACAAACATCGTGTAAGGTAAAGTAAGCTTTGGTGTGGCCATATTCTTGGCACTTGATGCACTGAACTGGTCCGGTCCTCTTCTTGGGTTCCTCAACCGTATATCGCGCGCTTTCTCTTTTCCTACATCTGGCTCTAGTTCTAGGTGAAACATAGGTTGAGGTATCTTTTCACGGTATAGGATATTTGTAATGGATTTGGCATGGAAACCTTTTTTCCTAAGCGCAGAGTGTATTTCGCTTATATCTACGGAGCTCTCAATACCTCTTAAGATAACAGTTAGCCCCTTTTGACTTTTTAGCTGGTATGTGTAATACCGTTTATGGGCTTGGTCGAAATAATTTACTAAGGCTCTGAACCCATTAGTTTCGAATGGCTGTATTTTCACTTCGTTTATCTTACCCCTCTTGAGAGAGGTAATATAAAATTTTGAATCGGTTAATGATTTGATTTTTTCCACAAGCTCATTATTTGATGCCTCTCTTAAGTAAATTGGTGGCGGCTTCTCGTTCTTAGCATTATCTGCTGTAGAAAAATCACTGTAGAATCCCATTTCCATCGCGCATACCAAATTTCATCAAAATCGGTTAAGAAATGGCCAAGTTCCATCATAATTGGCCATATTCCAGAACTTTATCCAATAATCATTTTAGTACCATTTCCATCGCGCATACCAAATTTCATCAAAATCGGTTAAGAAATGGCCAAGTACCATCCTAGTTGGTCATATTCCAGAACTTTATCCAAAAATCAGTTTAGAATCCTATTTCTATCGTACATGCCGAATTACATCAAAATCGGATAAGAAATGGCCAAGTTCCTCCCTAGTTGGCCATTTTCCAGAATTTCATCCAAAAATCAGTTTAGAATCCCATTTCCATCGTACATACTGAATTTCATCAAAATCGGATAAGAAATGGCTAAGTTCCTTCCTAGTTGGCCATTTTCCAGAACTTCATCCACGAATCGTTTTAGAATCCCATTTCAATAACGCATACCAACTTCACTAAAATCGGATGAGAAATTGCCAAGTTCCATAATAATTGGTCATATTGCAGAACTTTATTTTATTTTCTGTCGTCTCTTATGGGCGAGTATTGCAACAAAATCTTACGATCATTAAGGGTTAACAAATAACTAACGCAAAATGTGAAAAAGGTCGTTTTTTATTTTGATGATCACTTATTCCTTTAATTGTTTTGTAAAACTTTGATCTATCTGTCCGGAAAAACGGTTGGATGGATCAATTTGAAAATAATACAGGGCTATTAGGAGTACATTAAACTGTAAAATGACCTGGCAACATTAGTCTTTTCATCAATATTTGTAAAGTAACGGTAGATTTACTAAGCCAACCTAAAAAGTCGTTTTTTTGTACTTTTTTCAAATCAGTATTGAGGGTGAAAAAAAAAATTTGTTCTCAACTAATCATTAAAGGGTCTTTAAAGAATGAAATTTAATTTACGCCCTATTAACAGGCTAACCGACCTATGCATTGGTTTAACTTAAAAAAAATTTCCCGCGCCCATGGATCCTTACAAAAAAAAAAATCGAATTTTTTTATTTCGCGCTCTTTCTTATGATTGCGTGATAATGGTATCTCACAAAAATTGTCCGCTTAAAAGTTTCAAAACTAGAGATTTAAAGCGTTAAAACGCTTTTCTTTTCATCTCTGTACGACCGTATTTTACAAAGATACAGCTCTTCAAAAAACACTAAAAAAATTGAAAAAAATTAGTGTTCCTTTAATTTATTGGAGTAGTTTAGTAAGGTGTTCATCTATCCCTACGGTTTAAGCCAAAACTAGTATTTTAAACATGAATTATATCTCTTTTAATTGTAGTAAATAAGCAAAAACTTAATTCAGAAAACACCACAACACAACAAAACTAATTACTTAGAATTAAAGATTTAGCTATTATAGTAGCATCCTCACCTTAATTGGAATAAATGCAGAGTTACGCCATAGCATTCGCAACTCATTGAACATTTTTTCATAACAGAATTCACATGCATATTCCAATCCAAGTGTTTATCCAAGGTCACACCTAAATCGCTTACTGATTCACTGAATGGCATATTATTATTATCAACTCTAACACTAGTTAACGTCACGTCATAAATAAAATGATTGCGCTTTAATACGATTTAATAACAATTTATTCTCTATCCCTTTTCATATTTGTAATTACTTAATTTATGGCTAACATTCTATCACGTTTATCAATCTCAATTTCACGAAATATTTGTAGGTATCAGCGAGAGTGTCGAATAGAGCACATATTCGAGTGTCGAATATAGGGCCCCATTATAGATCCCTGAGGGACACCCATAGGCAAAGCCAAGTAACTAGATTTAACTCTATTAACTTCAACAAATTGAAAGCGATCAGTTAAATAAGACAACATTAATTCTGAAGCATTAGACGAAAAAATGTTTTTAGCATAGCAAAACATAATTGCCCTTATCCAAGCAGTTATTAACAAATTCCGTCAGATCCACTAATATAACACCGTTGCAGTACTATATCTTTCCCTAAACCCTGACTGCAGAGAAGTTAATAAACTATTTGTATTAAGGTATTGTTTAATCTGATCAGAAATAATTCTTTCAAACACTTTTGAAATGACTGAGAGTTGAGAAATAGGTCTTACATCAGGCTCCTTAACTTTAGGTAGCCCAATACAATTTACTAACTTTCCAAACTTTAGGATAACATTTATGTTCCACGATACTATTAAAAAATACGTTAAATGACGTATTGCATTAGACGTTAGAGAGCCTTATTGCCTTAAGGACATCGTCATCAGACATACTAGTAAAATTCAAAAAAATTAGAATCATTAAAAGAGGTTTCAGTTTCAGTATACTGCACAAAATGCATTATTGGCACTTTAAGATATTCTTCATTAAGCTCATAAGAAGAAAATTAGAAAAAAACGTATTTAAAACCATATTGCTCCAAATTCCTCCATAGTAATTTAGTGCCAAGTTTCGGATCCAATTTATTACGCAAAAAATTTCTCTTAGCCGCATTATTAAACCATGGGATAAGCTTGAACTTTTGTTTAATCATTTTAAAGAGAGCATACTGGTGCAACCATATCGAGATTTTATCATATAAAAACTCAAATTTTCCATCAAACGTATCAATTCTACTCAAACCAGTCCAATCAACATTAACCCTTAAATAACACACTTAAGAAAAATCACATAAATGCCACACTGGAGTCTTTTAGACCCCAGCATGAAAATTGCCTATTATTCCTTGAATTTTTCTATATTTAGCTTTGACAATTTTTCCAATATAGTTTAAAGCTTACTAAAGGAGATCAGATTATTACATTAATGAAATTTTAATTTTATGATACCAAAAAAAAAAAGGTTTGTGGAAAAGATAAGAAAATGGCTTGTTTACATAAAATAACCGTATTTTTTAAATTATCAATACTTTTAGCTAAAAATTTAGCGGTGTACCCTTTGAGATAGTATCCTTTTAGATAAAAATAAGTGCGATACTGAATCTTTAAAAAAAGGTATTTATTTTGAAATATCAACGTTGATTTTTTTTCTTATCGTCGAAGATGGCTGATCACGGCTCTGACCAGCCACTTGACGCTCTCCTACATACAAAAGCCGTTCCGTTGATTCAAAGTACCCTCTTCCATATGTTTCTGGTTTACTTCCATGGCACTCTCTGGAGCACTGCACATCGAAAAGTCTGAATTATTGTCTTTACTGTCCTCAAACACGTTATCTTTTCTTCCTGAAGATGCTTCGTCGATGGGTTCTAGTACTTCTCGGATGGTTCGACTCTGCAAATTATACACCATCTAATATTACGTCAAAATCAAAATCAAAAGAAATATGATATACTAAACAATAAAACAACACAAAAACGGCAAAACCATCTTGAAAATTTTTTTCGTATACAATACAAATATTTTCATTCAATTTTTATCAAATCCGATTACCTAGAGATCTTAGCCATGTCTCATTTTTGTTGTCTGGTCAAGGTCTATTAGTCTGTCTCTGTTTCTTGAAAATCGGATAAGTACCTTTCGAATTACTTTGTTTACAGACAGATATCAGCAGCGGCGATATAAGGCATCTCTCTCGCTCTAGGTCTGCTAGAGTTGAGAAGCCTAAAATTTATTCCGATTTTTACACAAATATACATACGTATATGACACACTGGGGTCCGTTGGACCCCACCGTGATTTTGGACATTTCTACACAGCTGCTAGCGGTCAACCGGCTTGGGCTGAGTACGTAAACAGGTAGTGCAATATCTCAACTGTAGCAAGGGGTGGGACACGAGATGCATTTCCGTACGAAACATTTAAATATGTACGATTGAAAAAGGTCTGGGGTCCACTGGACAACATGTGTCATTTAAGGGTTAAGTATGTCACAATGAGCACTGGGAATAACCACATTATCATAATTGCGCACAAATCTGATCTCACCAATGAATTAAACCGGTATATTAAAGTCAATTGATATAAGATCATGGACTAACAAAAATTAGATGTTTCCAATGGGGTATTAGAAACAATGTAATCTAAAAGTCTTTCAGTTGTATCACAAACTCTTGTTGGTTGTGTTTGCGTTGTATGCAAATTAAGTGAAAGATGTTTCTTAAATCACGACTTTCAACCCTGTATAAAAAATCAATATTAAGGTCACCCACCAAAATAACCATATCATAATCCTCAATTAAATTAGATAACAACTCACTCAATTCATTAAGAGGAAGATCTCGAACATGCATATAAGCAACACAAACGACTATTTTTAAAGAATTTATAATAAATTCAAAGGTATAAGATACTTTAAGGTCACAGAGTTGCCCTTAGAAAGTATCTTCACATGGTAATATTTAGAAAAGTCACTACGTACATAGAACACCACTCCACCACCTCTTCTTCCCACTCTATCATTTCTTAGCAACTTATAACCATCTATTTCAACCATTTCAAAAGTATGCGATGACTTAAGATTCGATTCAGATATAAGATGTTCAAATTCCACATCCGTTTTGACATCAACACATTCCGAATGAAATCACATCAAACAACCATTACAATTAAGCCAAATTTGCTTTTTGGAAAGAGACTTAACACCAAACTCTATTTTATTACATACTACACATTTATCGGGCATAGTAAATTAAGGTTATGTTATATTATTAGCAGAGCATCGAGCTGGAACTGAACCGGAACATTAAACCGTAATTAACCGACATTTTTCCGGATTTTAATCCGAATGGAAACCGATTAAATAAAAAAAATTAAAACCGAAACCGTAAGTGTAACCGGAACGATAAATCTTTTCGTTCTGTTTCGGATTTTTGCGTTCCTAATTTCCTACTTTAAAAAGCTCGCTGCACGAGAAGGATTATTTTTATCCAAGGATTATTTTTCAATAAGAGTTCAAATTTCCTTGAGAATTAATTTTTTTATTTAATTTCATATACGAAAAGACGAAATTTTTTTACTAACATATGAGAGAAATACCATAAATAAGCAAATATTTCAATAATGGGCAAAAATTATTGTTCTAAACGATTTTTTTGTGTTGTTATGTTGGCCGTCTGCAAGATAATTTGCTCAATGTTGAATAAATTTCAACTAGGGAGGAGAAATCTTGAAGGGGAAATTTATATTTTTTTTATCAAAGAAGTGATTTTATTGGGTGAAAATGTTGGGATAAAAATAATCTCAGAAATAATCTCACCCGTGCAGTCGGCTTTACGAAACAAAAAACAAATATAATTCTGGTACGTTTTCTCTGCTCAATTTTTCAATAGCAATCAAGTACCTACTCCCTTTTAATTATTTTTTTAACAAAATTAATTGAAGCTAACTTCATCCAGTTTTTTATTTTTATAAGTCAAATTTATAGATCATACTCGAACAATATTAAATAATTTATAAGTTTCAAAATAAAAAATTTAAATTAAGACAAAGCATTAGTTCCTATACACAAAGTTAAATAGCATACATACTTTGTCGTATCTCGTCTGTATGTATACATAATTAATCAAAATTAAAACGTGAGTCTTATTAGAAACTAAAATAAAAAAATAACGAAAATACATGTTATTAATGTAATTATGGGAATACGGATTCAAAATCCTGTCCGGCAACATTTTAGAATAAACAAAATCAAAAACGAAGGCATATGCACTATTGAAAACTGTGTTAAAACAATTTCAGGCCATCATGCTTCTAATTTCGAACGACATGTAGAAAGATTCCATGAAAAGGAGTTTAAAATGCTAAAGGAACAAAAACTAAAAAAAAAATTGATTCCGATCCCAAAACCACATCTCAAATAAAATCAACGGTTATCGGGGATCATTTTAAAAGTCAAAATATTACAATATGTTTAACCGAGCAGAATTTAATAAAAGCGTGTGTAGAACTAGTGACCACAAACGGGTGTTCTTTTAGTTTTTTAGAATGTTCCGGATTCAAGAAAATTGTAAACCCCATATTATTGGGATTCAATTCGAAAATAACGATAAATTCAGAAAATATAAGGAAATGGGTTCATATTACTGCTAATAAATTAAAGAAGAAGTACAAATTAAAATGATTTCAATAAAAATGGATAGGTGGTTAGGTATAAATGCATAGTACATTTTGGACTGAAACGGACGCTCGTGATAGTAGAACTCAAGGAGCGTCATATACAGCTCAATATTTAAAACATGTGTTATTGATCGTTTTAGATTCATATGACATAGAATTAAGTCAAATTTACTCTGTGACCACTGACAATGGATCAAATATGATCAAAACCACGAAATTGCTTTATAATGAAATGGAAAAGTTAAATCTCCATATTAATGATCAAGAAGATGAAGAAAATGAGATTATTCAAGAAAACGAAGAGGCCCAAACTGCCATTCATATTCAACAATCGTGCAATCATGAACACCCTTAAATCAATTTTAACGATTCATAACAAATTCAATTTTAAGTTCATAAACAACCGAAGTTGGACTGTGTTCCACATTTGACATGTTTACTAGAATTACGATGTTTTTGCGATCAAATATCAAGTACTTATGGTTTTTTAAAGTTGTCCCATGATGATTGGCAATTTATTAAATCACTTTTACGGTTTAAGACTGGAAATGAAGCTACAAATTTTAAAACATGATTGCACTAGTCTAAGTAAAACACTTCAAACGACTGTTGCCAATCGTGAAAACGCTTTGTTGAGTGTCGGTATTCAATAAATTTAAAATCATATATTTCAAAATTAAATAATAATGAATTTTCACGTAATGACGAAGTATCCGATATTATCAATACTCAGAAGCAGAACTTGTCCGAGTTGGAATTGTATTTGATGGAAATAGAACAAGACCGACAAGTTGCGAGTAGTAATAATGTTGATCTAGATAAAAATTGTGAGAACTTGTTACTTCAAATCAACACGTACAATCCTAAACGAGAAAGTAATTCTTCTAATATTCTGGATTATTGGGACAACATGAGAATTCTCAAGCCAGAATTAGCAGATCTAGCAAAAATCAGTCTAGCTGTACCAGCGACGCAGGTGAGCGTAGAACGCAATTTCTCATCTCTGAAGTTGATTCTTACAGACAAACCCACTTCGTTGTCGGACAAAAATTTGGAATGCATATTATTATGCAAACTTAACAAAGAATAGGTTTGTTTAAGAAGATAGTCTGTGATTATCTTGTAGATGATTAATAAAATTATTAATGTGATAAAATGTTATAATTTTTTTATTTATTTTATTTTAATTTGTATAATAAAAATAAAACCAAAGGATGGAACTAATAAATAAATATAAATTGACAAATCGGTATTGAAATTTGTAAAAAATATAAATGCATTTGAAATTTATTTAAAAAAAACAGGCTAAGCCCATATTTTTTTTATTTTTATTAATAACCGGTTTCCAACCAGAATTAAACCGGGACGAAAAATATTTTCCATAACTGGAGCGGAAAACCGGAACTTAAACTATTTCGGAACTGAATCAAAAACCGGAACGATAAATATATCGCACGGAAAAAATAAACTGGTCCTCAGCTAAGAAAACGGACTTTTAATTCAAGAAAATGTACTTTTTCTTGATTTAAAAGTTAATTTTCTTATTTCTATCGAGTTTTTCTTCATGTAAGAATTGTGTTTCTTGAAATGAAGAAAAATTCGAAAGAAATAAGAAAATTATCTTTTTAATCAAGAAAAAGTACATTTTCTTGAATTAAAAGTCTGTTTTCTTAGCTGAGGACTAGTTTATTTTTTCCGTGCGGTTCGCTGCTCTGGTTATTAGTATAATAAATTAATAGAAGTTAGTTAAATCAGCCTCTACTTTAGATTAATTAGTTAATATAAGCTTAGTATACAAATTAGCACTTGTACAACTAATGTCAAAAAACTTTTTCCAAATTGTGGGTGGGTCCCACTCTGAAAATTGTGCGCTGTAAATTTAAAATTTTATAGACCAAAACTTATTTAAAAATAATATCTTTGTATGGAACATAAAATTTACGGGCCCGAGGCTGGTTTCCTAGGGGTTAATCCACCTTTATTCTTATATTATTTCCAATAAATAAACAACATTTGCCTGAAACGTGTTTTTACCGACCATTTATTTTCTAAGATGTTGGTAGGGGGGTTTGTGAAGAGAAAAACCAAGTTAAATTTAGTAGGCCAGTTCAAGATTGTCTAACATAATTTATTTATTTGTCCCTTCAAAATCAAACAATTTTCAGGCTAAATTGAAACATTAACTTAAATAGACAGCCATTTATCGATATCGAAGTGAAATAAAGTGCAGGTTGCCTCTTTACGGGTATCGTCAGTAGTTTTGTCGTGAAAGCCGGACAATTCTAATGTGTAGACGTAGACGGACAGGCAAACATTTTAAAAATGGTTGTTTATGTTTAGGCATCCTATAAATCGTCGCCCTAATTGTGAATTAACGTATCTGACATTTTTTAAAATCTCATCTCTGATACCAAAATGTTTGTCATGACAAACTGAGTCGAATTCGCGCACCAATGCTAATTGACTCTTGCGAGACATAGTTTTCTCAACGATGAACCGTAGGTCAAAAATTCAGACAGAGTTTCTCACTATGCACCATTTGGTTTTAGAGATGAAATTTGGAAAAAAATGTCAGATAAATTAATTCACAGTTAGGACGACGAAATAACATAAAAAACTTAAAAAAAAGTACTTAAACTCGAAAAACCAAACAGACGCTCCAATTTTATTTATATGTTGTATAACTGCGGATTCGCCTGGTAGAATCTATCCTTTTAATTTAATTCAGATGATGAATAATTAAAACAATTCAAGCAAAGTTGAATACAATTTTTATTTAAATTTATAATTTTACGACTAATTGTAGTTTTGATGTTTCTTGTCCAATCGCCAAAATAAGAAGAGAGTGATTTTAGCTTTTTCCAAACTAAGCTAGATTTAAATTTTGCTAAATTTTGTAAACGAAATTTGTATGGCAACATTTAAATTTTGCGCAATTATGGTATTGATACTAAATTTGTATCGATCGCACTCTTCTTACTACCAACCTATTACAATTAAAAATTGCGATTGACATTTTTTGTTTTGTTTTGAGTTGACATAAATGATGGTGTTTACGTAATTTGGAGAACATAATGTATTTTACAAAGCTAAGTATATAATTCTAATTATTATTATGGAATTAATTCTACAGCTTTTGTAAGTATGAGTAATTTACTAATCATAAATTGGTGTTGTTTAATTTTAGTTGTGCAGCCCTACCTTACATACAGTGATGGGAATAGCAGCAAATAATCGTAAGATAAAAAAAGTGATGAGCTTATTTGCCTTTGCCAAACATATGTATGAAGAGATCAACCTAATTGTGAAAATATGAATTATGTTTTATTGTACCGTCCCAATTTAAATATACAACGGATAAATATGAAAATTCTTAAAAACCATTACTTTAAAAAGACAGACATCACTTCAGAAATCCTTCTTTTAGACTTCAGAAACAAAACCAAATTTTGATAGACTTATTATTAAATACCAAGCCAGTTGGTAGAAATACTATTATTAAGATGAGGTCCATTACTTTTCAATCCTTTATTTACTTCCTCTCCTAATTTTAGGCAAAAACACAATGAAATCGCCATTAAAATACGAAGCCAAAAGAAACCCAAAACAGAAAAAAAACCTCATCACCATCCCTATAAATCGTTATTAAAATCAGTAAACCAAAAAAAAGCCGCAACCTCCCAAAAAAAAGTATAATTTACACGAGTAAATGGACATCACTCAGACAATTTAATATCGGCGATGGTGAATTTAATACGTTGAATATGCGGTTTGTTCTTAGAAAAAGGATGTTTTTGATTAAATTTTTATTTTGTGGTTGGTTGATATTGTTACTGCTGCTCTATACATACGAAAATACGATAAATAATGTATCTCATACAGTCTATAGAAATAAGCGCTGAGAAACAGACAAAATGTAACACTTTTAATTAAAAACCGCGTAAATGTTCATTTCATTTTCAATTAAATTTTGTTAATAAAACTTTTTTTAGAGATCCTTTTTAGCTTTTCCTTTCTATACAAAATGAAAAAAAAATTTTGTCGCTTCTATTTTTGTATGGTTTTCCTGATTCGGATTCGGAAAATTCGCGCTTTGAATTTTTTTATTTTCTTATCAATGAAAAATGAAAATGTGTGTATGAATTGTTGGAAATGATAATTTTACATACGAATTTTTACAAGTGTGATTATATAAGGTGGTTATATAAAAAAAGCTTTTTGTAAACTTCAAAAGAATACGTTTCTATTATAAAATTCCGAATAAAATCGATTACTTTAAAGCTTATACGTACATGTATAGAAATATGGTATTAAAAGCTTTCTACACATATACATAATTTAAATTTTTTAGAGTGTAATAAATTTTATCTACGAGTATACGAGAGAAGACATAATCCTAATAGCTTTTATGTTAATTAATTTACATTTAAGTAAATTAAAATAAAAAAATATTTCTGAATTGAGTCGTTGTAGTCCCTTTGATTTTATTCTGGTATTTAAATATATTTTTTGTACACAGGTATATAGAATAGCTTAACATCAGGTAAGTTATGTTAAAAATTTGGCACCAAAAGCTTAGTGTATGTATACAAAAAAAAGTTCAGACTAGAAGGTATTATATGTTTAAAGTGCCTTAATAAAAGGAATTTATAAAATAAAACCTAGAAAATTTACTACATTTAATTTGTAGTAGCAAGCTAGTACAGGTATATCTACCAGTTAACTCAGAGAGTAGAAATTTTCATGATAATGTTCTTTCAAAAGAAACACGCTTTTTTCCTTATATTTGTTTGAATTTTTGTCCGGGATTATGTTACCGCCACCTAGCGAAATCATCTTACCAGCATAGAAAATATTAGGCCAAAAACCACAAAATTTTGCATTCGTCATTTTAAATCTTGCCTCAAAATGAATGAAATTTAAGCTGCATGGGAGCTATAATTTTTGAAAATTTCGCGTTTTTTTTACTTGAATTTTAGGTTCAAAAATATCGTACAGGCTAATTAAAAATGCTTTAAAGAAACGTTAACCATTTTATACTTATAGTTTTCGTTGAGAGATAATTTGAAGGAACAATGTCGGCCGCAAGTCTGAGTATATTTCCTTTTTTATTTTAGCTAGCCAATTCAGCCAGAGAATCTTACAATTTTTCTTTGTATTCCATATTCCTGGCTAACTGCCCATAAAAGTGATTGTTTGTATGTTTGTGTGTGATTGTTATACAAATCCACACGTGTTGACCGATTTGAACCAAACTGCACACAATTATGGTTTAAAACCTTAATACCGTCATTGTCAATATCTCACGTCTCAATCCCTTTCCTGTGGGGTGATAATCAGGTCCAAAGTTACCATAGAGGAATTTCTAAAATTTCATTTCACACATTGAGCTGATTTTTAAATATTTAGTGCAAACCCAAAAATAAATCGACACGTGTATCATTATTTTTTTAACGGTGGTCATGTGGTTGATGAAAATGGTGTTGAAGCTGTTGGTGGTGATGATGAAAACTAAAATGGTGATAGGGATTAAAATGACGATGGTGATGTGATGGTGATGGTTATTGTGATGGAGATGACGTACGATGGCATGATGGTGTGATGGTAGATGGTGCGATGGTACGAATGTATGATAGTATGATGACGGTAGACGAGGCACGGGAAGGAATACACGGGAGTGGGTCTGCCCTCTCGAAGTCCTTGAGTCCCAGTGCTACCGCTTTTCTAGCAGAGGTTAATGTTATTATATCTAGGAGGGAGAACAATGAGCCCAGATAGTATGTAACGCGTTTAGAAGTACTTCCTACAGTAAACATCTAGGAGGGAGAGCAATGAGCCCATATAGTATGTATCGCGTGTAGAAGTACTTCCAACAATAAATATCTAGGAGGAAGAGCAATGACCCCAGATAGTATGTAACGCGTGTAGAAGTATTTGCTACAGTAGACATCTAGGAGGGAGAGCAATGAGCCCAGATAGTATGTATCACGTACCGGTCGGCAGTATTATCAGATTCATTAAGAGCCTGAATATTGACTGGACGGCTCATTAAGTAGGGTCCATGCACAAAAGATCTTTTAGGTCGCAGTGCGAGGTGGCTTAACGCCCACATGGCCCTTAAGTAATAATAATAATAATAATGATAGTATGATGGTATAATGGTATTGTGATATTTATTTATTTATTTTTATTAAGATCAACATAATTAAAATTAAACTGATCAGTACATTACGATTACATATTTTTTATTTTTAAATGCTGCCAATGGCTTTATTCTTGAATCTTTCTACAAAACAAGAAGTAATCAAATCTTAAGCTAAAATTATTACATATTTTAAGTCTTAACCAATGTTAATACTTATTGTTAGTGCTCACAATTTAATTAATTTAGATTATACTTATATGTATAACAACAACATTTAATAAATTTACAGGTTTACAGGTTCATCAGTCCGAGTGGATCTGTTCTTTTCAGTCGCCTAAATCGTGGCTGTTTTAATATATCTCTGGCCAATTCGTTGGGATGCGCTTCTAGTTTTGAATAATATTTAGAACTGAATTCTGTAATTGTTTCTTTAATGGTTTTAATCCCAAGGTCGTCATGTATATTACTATTTCGAATGTACCACGGAGCATTAGTAATACTTCGAAGTATTTTCGCTTGAGTTCGTTGCAGGAGCTTGTAACGAACTGGTCGTTACAGACTTTTATCCGTGTTCATTATAATTTCTTTTTTTTTGTTGACATCTCTTATATTTGATGAGCTGAGTGTCATCTGCATTTCGCTTTCATTTCTATTTGTGTTGTGCGCTGGGTGAATGAGACGTGAATGCAGACACAGAGTAGATAGTGTGTGTATAGCGAGATAGATGGCTTCCTGTGGTTCATGATTTCATCGACTGATTCAATTTGGTAAAAAGAGCGCACGGATAAGCGAGAGGATTTTTTTTATTTTTTATTTTTGCTGATGTGGAATTTTTTTTTTGTGGAAGGAAGGGGGATTGAACAACAAAACGTCAAAGGGTAAAGTTGTGTTAACAAAAAAAAAAAAAAAACCCAAAACATATATAAAAAAAAAAAAAATTTAAGAAACGATTTTGAAAATTAAATCGATAAGAACGAAATATCTACATCAAAAGTGGAAAGAGAATAATCATTGTGCAACGGAGCGATAGTTTTGATTTGTGTGGCCCGTGCTCCTACGTAAACTAAAAAGTTACGTCTCAATCTTTTGGTGGTAATAAAAATAATAAACCCCGGATTATTTCAATACACGGAACGGCGTTTAAGAAGAACGTTCGTTAAAGTAAAAATCGCAGGATAGCGGATTATTCGGCACCGTTACGTGGGTGACTAGCGGCTTGGTTTTAACGTTTGGGTTTGGGCAGCTTTCAACTATATTCCAGTTTTGGTTTGGAGTAAGGACGTCCAGCCTTGGCGTCGTTTTTTTTTCGGTGAACGTGAATTTTGGCCATACAGTTGAGGTTATGGTCAAACAACAGCCTTAATGTCCTTGGTACAGCGTCTTTAAAAGTGATGGTATAACCAAGTTTTTTTTTTGTATTCATATTATTATATTTTCAATTTTTTTTTTTTTTGTAACTATTTAGTTGTGAGTGTTTTTGGTGTCTTATTAATTCAGTGTTGTTGGAAAATTAAAAAAAAATTCAGTGGCGGAATTATTTCCGAACCCTCAATTCGTGCGGGTTGTGTTTTTTTTCTGTACCATTTCAGGAATCTTCTGGAAACGGAGAGCTCGAAGGATCCACCAGATGTCCACTTTTACGCAGTTGATTCGAGAGGGATTGTTTCGGCAACTTGAATTATAAAGATAACGAAAATAGTTGATTTATATAGCATCATTAATTTTTTTGTGTTTTGTAAATAAAATTTGTGAAAATTTTGGTTATACCACATAACATCAAATCATGAAGTGTTAAAAATTATTGTAGTCAGGGGGTGGCCATGAGGGTATGTGCGTGTGTGACTGGGTGAAATGGGGAAATGATTTTTTTTAGCAGCTCTCAAGGCCCTGGATGGACACCACCACCACCCCACGACAGACTGCGCGATAGCCGGAGCAAAGGCTGCAGGTGGTGACGTCGGGGTATTCTGTTGACGGGGACAACCTCAAGTTGTCTACGTTACAGTGGCGCCCAAATATGGAAATCGATAAACCGGTATTATTAATTTTTCATTGTGTTAATTCAACCATTTCTTTTCTTCAGGTCATTAATGTTATTTTGTTTCCAAGTGCTTCCACGCATGTGCATCAAGGTCGAGTGCCTTTAACGAATCACGTGTTCGAACGGGAAGCACACTTCAAATTTTATTAATTTCTCACTTATTTTTTTTTTTTATACAGTTGCGTTAACCCCGCTATCATCATGTTGGCTTCAATATCGACCTAGAGTTTCGGATTTGGGATCATTTGCAGCGTGGTGATCGCGGGTTAATTCAGCTTCCGTTAGTAAAATCAGTTATTGTGGAATGGCGCATTGTCATCTACCATTAGGTATCGGATTACAGTGTTTGTTACCGTCCGCAATGACCTTCCTTCATATGTTGCGGTCGCATGTACATCCATGAGCCAATCATGTTGATTTACATGTTAGGCTGTCGTAACTTTGAAAATGTTTCACATCATAATATTAATTTTTTTTTTCTTTTATGTTTAATTTGTAGGTCACACCCAGTATATGCACACATACAGTCATGGTCATTTGCCTCCTGATTTCTGCTTATAATATATTTACAATTTTTTTTGCCGTTTCTTGGAGGATTGATTACGAAGTTATCAAGGTGATATTATTGTTGTTCAGTATATCGTATATTTTGTTAGTTCATGGTGAGTTGTCCATAACAGGATCAAAGCATCTTGTTATTTATTTATTTTTGATATTTCATTTATTCGTATGAATAGTTTATAGGTTAGGGTTTTTGAAATTAAGATTTGTTTTGGGCAGTTCATTGCCGTTAATTAAATTTGAATCCTAAGTTAATTTAAGATTATTAATTTATACATCTATAATTTTTTCTCTATTTATTTATTTATTTATTTTTTTTTTTGGATTAAGCTATTTTTGGTGGGGGTTTTATCGTTACGTATATATATATACATATATATTCATTTAGTTTAATTTCGTAGACTTTAGCGTGTCATAGATCAAGTTTTTTTTTCTGGTCTTTCGTAACTTCAGTTAATCTTGATTGTCGTTTATATTATTGAAAATTATTTATACATCGTCTGTTTAATTAGTATCAGAGATCTAAGTCAGTTAGTGTATTATTTAAACTATATTAGGAATTTCTATATTGTTGATAGTTTTGAAAAAAAAAAAAAAAAAACATGGATGTCCAATTATTGGAAGCTAACGAAATTCAGGTGGAATACGAGATTCGTTCACTGAACCCAGCATCAGTGTCAGTTGATGTTTTGCAGGCCCAAGTTTCTGCGGAGAAATCCTTTCCAGTCTTGGTTCCGAAGCACCCACATGAATCGGCTATTAAAAATCCGGGACATGAATTAAAATTGTGCGAATTAAAAGTAAAACGACTTAGAACAGCATTAATTACCGTCAGTATCGAGGACGTGATTTATTTCGCTAAACTCCAGTCCCGTTTGATTCATGTGAGGAGTCGATTAATCCGGTTATTGACATTACACGTTCAGACGGAAGAGATCCAGGCACTCCTCGGAAGTTGTCATGAGTTGTACGAGCAACTTCGTAGTTGGCATGGGGATAATTTATTTTCGTCTCCGTCCGATCTGAAACAGGTTCGCAGTGTACCAGAGTCGAGTTACAATCGGTCAACAAGCCCGACACTTCTGACATTTTCGGTCCCAAATAGCAATGTCCCTCGAGACGTTCAGCACGGGGACCAGTTGATGAATTTCCAATCACTACCAACCATACCATTAAATTCGGTAATACCAGTCAACAACGTTTCACCTAAACCAGGGCCCTCTGGCGTTGTTAGTCAGTCAAAGGGGAAAATGTCTTCTTCCGAAAGGGAAACACAAGGTATGCATAGGAAAGAACGTTCCCTAGAAGATTGTACGACCAACACATTTACCGTTCAACCAAGACGCGTGAATCTTAATTCATATTACGATTCGGATTCCGATGATGAAAGTTCCCAAAGATTACGTAAATAAACGCTAGCTTTAAATTGTCCGGACCCGTCATGTCGACACCACTAAATCCAAAACTACCTGGTAAGGTCAATAAATCTGACATTGATTCTATGGTAACAGGGATAGAAGCCTTGCTGCAAGATATTAAGGAGCGAGTCACGGTGCAAGGGCCCTCTGCCGAGGATGGAATGTCGCGGATAGGCAGTAGGCGCCAACCGGATCGCATGAACAGAGCACCACCTATTAATTCGTTTATAGACTTTCCCTTCACGAAAGTCATTTCAAATTGGAACATTAAATTTTCTGGTAGTCGGTGTGAATTACCGGTGGAAAGATTTCTATACCGAGTGGAACACATGGCAGTTCGGTATAATATGCCATTTGAGAATTTAATAGATGACATTTCATGTTTATTAACTGGGGAAGCCTTGGATTGGTACTGGGTCTTTCTGGAAAGACACACACGTCGTGAACTTACCTGGAATCTTATCAAACAAGAGCTTATTGAACGTTTCAGTCGATGTCGATCGGATCGGGACATACGCCGCCTGCTCGAAATGAGAAAACAAAAATTTCCCCGGGAATCTTTTCACGAGTTTCAGGATGCAATCCTTAAAATTTCATTGCAGGCCCAAATTCCAATTCCTGATAGTGAAATTATAGATATTTTGAAGGACAACATGCGTCCAGGTCTGCAAATTGGTCTGGCTAATAGGCCTATTAACTCCATTAGGCAACTTTCGCAAGAATGTTTGCAATTAGAAGAACTATGGTCGCGAATAAATTATAACCCGGAAGGCCTTGTAGCCCCTAAACCTCGTCCTGCGATTCAAGAGATTGCGCAACCATGTTTTGAAAAAATATTGGAGGTCGATACCAAATTAGGAAACTGTTCCAAAAATGAGGTGGACAAAGCTGCTGGGCCGGATCATATTACTTATCGCGCGGCAGAAGTGAGCAGTCTTAGATCGCAACGCGAGAAACAACCTGTTTTAAATACGTCTGGAATCCGCTGCTATAATTGTCACATCATTGGACATGAGTTTAAATTTTGCAAAATTCCCATCAATAGAATTTTCTGTTTCGGGTGTGGTCAAGAAAATGTATACCTGCCTGATTGCAGAGCATGCCAAACTCGCGAGTCGGAAAACCGTCGTGGGAGGAAACGGTATCTTCGGGACCCGTCTCGTCCAAACGTGCTTGTCCCGAAATCCGAAGAAGCAGTCGATGTTGCGGTGAATACCGATCCGGAGCTCTACTCTCGACAACAGTCGGGTTAACTTCCCCTGCAAAATCGAACATCCCATCTAATAACCATTCTACTCAATCGAAGACTAAATTTCATCGGTATTGGCGATATTTCCAATTGCGAAAAACCCTACGTCAACAAATTTGTTCCAGCCTAATTATGTCCGAAAGCGACGGACGGCCATTCACGGAAGTATTCATAAACGGCCAATCTATTCGTGGTCTACTAGATACGGGGGCCAATATCAGCGTTCTTGGCCAAGGATGCATCCAATTTTTGTCCCAAGCTAATATTCCCTTCCGTCACGTTACTTCGTTTGTCTCTACGGCTAATGGTTCCAAAGAACGAATACTCGGTCATGTCATTGTGCAAATTCGGTTCAATGGTATTGAAAAACAAATGCGTCTTCATCTGGCTCCAAATTTATCCCAACAATTATACCTAGGTATTGATTTTTTTCGGTTGTTTGGCTTAGATATTAAAATTAACGAACTACAGATTCCTTTAACTTCGGAGGAGTGCTCTACAGTACAAGTTTCCGATCCAATGTCCCACGAGCTTTCACCAATAAATCGTTTAGCTCTCGAACAAATCAAGTCCATGTTTCCATCCTCGATTAAACTCGGCTTGGGTCGAACACACCTTATTACCCACAAACTCGATACCGGTAATGCATCACCCATTAAACAGAGGCATTATGCCATTTCTCCGGCAGTTCAATCAGTATTATATGCCGAATTGGATCGAATGTTGCAATTGGGGGTAATTGAGGAAAGTGAAAGTGCGTGGTGTTCCCCAGTCACACTCGTCCGCAAATCAAATGGGAAGGTTAGGTTGTGCCTGGATGCCCGAAGAGTTAACGACGTGACGGTAAAGGATGCCTATCCGATGCCTTTAATCGACGGTATACTGAGTCGTTTGGAAAATACCAACTTCATTTCTAGCCTAGATTTGAAGGATGCCTTTTGGCAAATTCCTCTCGACGATGATGCCAAATGTAAAACCGCTTTTACAGTCGCGGGTAGGCCCCTTTACCAGTTCACCGTCACGCCTTTCGGGCTGTGCAACGCTCCTCAAAGTCTGTGCCGACTCATGCAGCGAGTAATACCACATCAATACCACGACAAGATATTTGTGTATCTTGATGATTTGTTGGTAACGTCGAGCACCTTTGAAGAGCACTTAACCTTGCTCAAACTAGTCGCAGACAAATTGAAATTCGCCAACCTTACAATAAATGTCGAAAAGAGTCGATTCGCACTCAAAAAATTAAAATATCTGGGACACATTATTGGTGAGGGGTGTATCAGGGTGGATCCAGATAAGGTAGAGGCCATTACGTCATATCCTATCCCCAAAACCTTAAAACAACTTCGGCGATTTTTGGGGATTTGCGGTTGGTACCGGCGATTTATCGCCAACTTCTCATCTGTGTCTTCGCCACTAACAGACCTCCTCAAAAAGAAAAACAAATTTGTCTGGAATCCGTCAGCTCAATTGGCATTCGAATCGCTCAAAGATTTGTTAACTTCGGCACCCATTTTAGTGCATCCGGTATACACATTACCATTTTTCATCCAAGTAGATGCATCTTCGACTGGAGTAGGTGGCGTCTTATTTCAGAGACACGGCGATTCAGAGCACCCCATAGCATTCTACTCGCTCAAGTTAAATGCGGCCCAACGCAAATACAGCGTAACGGAGTTAGAGTGCTATGCCGCTGTGCTCTGTATAAAAAAATTTCGTCCATATGTCGAGGGCTTCGAATTTACAGTGATCACGGATCATGCAAGCCTTCGATGGTTAATGAACCAATCGGACCTATCCGGTCGTCTTGCACGATGGAGTCTTAAGCTCCAAGGCTTCAACTTTAAGATTGAGCATAGAAAGGGGAGTCTAAACACCGTGCCCGATGCTTTGTCGCGCGTCTTCTGTGAGGAATTATCCCCGTCGACCTCCAACAATCCGAATGAGGAGCCGTTACACTTAGATGTAAATTCGCCCGCCTTTTTAGATCCCGAGTATGTAGCTAGAGTAGCTCGAGTTCAAGCCATGCCTAACGTGGAATCTAATCTCACGGTCAGAGATGGTAAATTATTAATTTGCCATTCTTACGGCACCCGATACCAAGACACGGATGTGTCAGATTGGAAACTGGTAGTCCCAACCAGCCTTACTGCTTCGCTTGTTAAACAAGCTCATTTACCTCCAACATCAGCACATATGGGTGTCTACAAAACACTGGACAGACTCCAAAGACAATTCTTCTGGAAAGGAATGGGTAGCGATGTACGAAACTTTATCCAGCAGTGCCAAATCTGTAAAACAACTAAGGCCGTTAATTACTCATTGCAACCGAACATGAGTCAACTTCGGGAAGTTCAACGACCGTTCCAGCGCTTATATTTGGACTTTTTGGGTCCTTACCCTCGTTCAAAACGAGGTAACACCTGCATTTTAATTATTCTTGACCAGTATTCCCGCTTTGTTCTTTTACAGCCATTCCGAGAAGCATCAGCAGTTTTGTTGAGTTCCTACGTAGAGAACGACGTATTTAATTTATTTTCAGTTCCGCAATCGGTAGTGACCGATAACGGAAAACAGTTCCAGTCGCAGCTTTTTCGTAATTTGTTGATGAAATATGGCGTTGAACACATCAAGACACCATATCATGCTCCTCAGAGCAATGCCTCAGAACGCGTTAACCGCACAATACTAGCTGCTATACGAGCATACGTCACAGATCAACATACGGATTGGGATATTCATCTAGCCGAGGTTGCTGCCACCCTGCGTAATACTGTCCATACCAGCACCTCATATTCTCCCCACTATTTAGTATTCGGACAGCACTTGATGATGCATGGATCCGATTATGCTCTGAGGAATCTTTTGAATTTTGGCACCGAGAATGAAGTTTCAGCCACCTTCAAAGCAACTAGGTTGAACATGATTCGGGACAAAGTACTTAATCACCTGAAAGAGGCCTACAGAAGACACGAACGTATATATAATTTAAGGGGCAATTCCCGAATTCTCTCGGTTGGTCAAAAGGTATTTGTCCGGACTTATGTCCAAAGCGATGCATCCCGACGGTTTTCCGCTAAATTCGCACCAAAATTCATACCAGCTGTAATCACAAGTCCTGTGGGAAATGTGGCGTTTCAGCTTAGTGATACGTCCGGTAAAAATTTGGGAATATACCATCAAAGGGACATTCGGACATGAGTTTCACAAATATTTCAATAAATTGGCCTGCATTATAGCAGTTGTGCAATCCTTTCATAATTGCTCAATTTCGAAATTTAAGTTTTCTTTATTTTACTAGTCATATAGCTTATTGAATCTTTGGCCGGCTGGTTGAGACTGCTCAGGGTTTGGGTCGTCCCCACGATGTAACGAACTGGTCGTTACAGACTTTTATCCGTGTTCATTATAATTTCTTTTTTTTTGTTGACATCTCTTATATTTGATGAGCTGAGTGTCATCTGCATTTCGCTTTCATTTCTATTTGTGTTGTGCGCTGGGTGAATGAGACGTGAATGCAGACACAGAGTAGATAGTGTGTGTATAGCGAGATAGATGGCTTCCTGTGGTTCATGATTTCATCGACTGATTCAATTTGGTAAAAAGAGCGCACGGATAAGCGAGAGGATTTTTTTTATTTTTTATTTTTGCTGATGTGGAATTTTTTTTTTGTGGAAGGAAGGGGGATTGAACAACAAAACGTCAAAGGGTAAAGTTGTGTTAACAAAAAAAAAAAAAAAACCCAAAACATATATAAAAAAAAAAAAAATTTAAGAAACGATTTTGAAAATTAAATCGATAAGAACGAAATATCTACATCAAAAGTGGAAAGAGAATAATCATTGTGCAACGGAGCGATAGTTTTGATTTGTGTGGCCCGTGCTCCTACGTAAACTAAAAAGTTACGTCTCAATCTTTTGGTGGTAATAAAAATAATAAACCCCGGATTATTTCAATACACGGAACGGCGTTTAAGAAGAACGTTCGTTAAAGTAAAAATCGCAGGATAGCGGATTATTCGGCACCGTTACGTGGGTGACTAGCGGCTTGGTTTTAACGTTTGGGTTTGGGCAGCTTTCAACTATATTCCAGTTTTGGTTTGGAGTAAGGACGTCCAGCCTTGGCGTCGTTTTTTTTTCGGTGAACGTGAATTTTGGCCATACAGTTGAGGTTATGGTCAAACAACAGCCTTAATGTCCTTGGTACAGCGTCTTTAAAAGTGATGGTATAACCAAGTTTTTTTTTTGTATTCATATTATTATATTTTCAATTTTTTTTTTTTTTGTAACTATTTAGTTGTGAGTGTTTTTGGTGTCTTATTAATTCAGTGTTGTTGGAAAATTAAAAAAAAATTCAGTGGCGGAATTATTTCCGAACCCTCAATTCGTGCGGGTTGTGTTTTTTTTCTGTACCATTTCAGGAATCTTCTGGAAACGGAGAGCTCGAAGGATCCACCAGATGTCCACTTTTACGCAGTTGATTCGAGAGGGATTGTTTCGGCAACTTGAATTATAAAGATAACGAAAATAGTTGATTTATATAGCATCATTAATTTTTTTGTGTTTTGTAAATAAAATTTGTGAAAATTTTGGTTATACCACATAACATCAAATCATGAAGTGTTAAAAATTATTGTAGTCAGGGGGTGGCCATGAGGGTATGTGCGTGTGTGACTGGGTGAAATGGGGAAATGATTTTTTTTAGCAGCTCTCAAGGCCCTGGATGGACACCACCACCACCCCACGACAGACTGCGCGATAGCCGGAGCAAAGGCTGCAGGTGGTGACGTCGGGGTATTCTGTTGACGGGGACAACCTCAAGTTGTCTACGTTACAAGCTCTCTGTTTGAAGCGCTGGTGGATCCCCATAACTGAATACCATATATCCATATGGGTTTGATTATCGCTTTGTACAGTAAAACTTTATTGGCTAATGACAACTGAGATTTCCTTCCCATCAGCCAATACATTTTGGAAAATGTAATTTTTATTTTGTTGCGCTGTGTTTTAATATGGTTTTTCCACGTTAACCTTCTTTCCAGGTGCAAACCTAAGTATTTGACCTTCGTTCGTTGAGGAATATTTTTATTGTTTAATTTCACTGCTGGGCAGGTGCGTTTGTTCAGCGTGAAAAATGTGATGTGAGTTGATTTGTTTTCGTTCACTTTTATTCGCCATGTCTTTAGCCAGCCCGCGATTTTGTTTAAATGATTCTGTAACTCCTTTGAGGCAATTTCGGCAATTTTTTTTTTTTAGTTACTTTGTTGGTTACAGATAAATCGGCTGTGTACAACAAGTATACTATTGGGCCTAGAACGCTGCCTTGCGGGACACCTGCATTAATATCATTTAAGCAAGTACATAGTTGCGTCATTTTGTTTGACAATGTATTGCCTTTGAATAAGGAAGTTTCCCAAAATTGAGTGAAATTTCTTCGGTTGAAGCTTTTTAATTTTGTATATTAGTCTATCGTGCCAAACTTTATCAAATGCTTGTGCTATATATGTATCTAAGAAAGCAGCAGAACAATATTTTTTTTCCTCGAAGGTGATTTTGATTGCGTTTACAATTCTGTGAATTTGCTCTGTGGTACCATGTTGGTTTCGAAACCCAAATTGATGGTCTGGTATAACGCGCCGTTCTTCTAATATTGGTTTCAATTTTGTTAGTAACATTTTTACAAATAGCTTTGATATAGTGTTGATATGATGAGATTTGCGTTTCATTTTTTCCAGACTTATGTATCATTGTGATCAAAGATCAAAGAGATCGCGTTGAATATGAATGTTATTAGTTTTATCCATTTGTCTGGCAATTCCCTTATCATTTTTCCAGTAATGAGATCATGTCCTGGTGCCTTTTTTGGGCTTATGCAATTTTTAATTGTATTCTTACTTTCTCCCAATTATACTTTATAGGTTTGTAGGATAAACCATCATTCATTTGCTGGGTAGCACGAAACTATTATCGTTTTCGTGTGGTGCGAATACTGTTGTTAGATGATCAGCAAAGGCATTGGCTTTTTCTTCATCACTTCTCGCCCAATTTCCAGTTGGTAGTCTAATCGGTGGATTCGAATTTGTTGGCCTTTTTGAATTTTTTGTTGCCTTCCACAAAGAGTAATCTGTTCTCTCGATTGCCGAGAGATCACTTAAATAGTTCTGGACGCTCTGGTTTTCTTCTTCCCGCAAAGAAAATCTTAAGGCCTTGATAGCTCGATTTAATTTCCATTTCAATAACGGTGATATTGTTTGCTGCCATAGCCGGCGAATTTTCCGTTTTTCCTGGATTAGTTCCTGTATATTATGTGACAGTTTATTAACTTTTTCAGAACTACTTATGACAGGTGTAGCCTGTTCAGGTGATAATGCCATGAAGTCTTTTAAATTTTCGGGGGCCGCATCAATATCAGCTGGTGTGGTCAGAGAAATATTAAGTAGGCAATTCTGTTCGACTAGCCTCCTATATGATCCCAACTAGTTTGCTTGTTTGTAAGACGGTTGGATATTTCGTTCCTTAAGACATCGGTACTCACTGTTACTATTACCGGTGAGTGATCAGAAGACATCATAACAATCGGTGGCCTTAGCATATGTACGTGGAATGCCCTTAGTTACACAAAAATCGATTAAATCAGGAATTTTCTTTTTATCCGTGGGCTAGTAAGTTGGATTACCGGCAGATAAATAATCCAGGGACTGTTCCTCTATAGCTTGATAAAGTTGTTTGCCTTTCGGCGATATTAATCTGGAATCCCAATGTTTGGCGTTGTAATCACCTCCCGCTAGAAATTTATTACCCAGCTGGCTGAAATAATCCAAGAACTGGAGTTTTTGTATAGCGTGTTTTGGAGGACAGTACACTGCCGATATGACACAGTTTCCAGACCACTCCTGAAGACAGATGTTCGTTGATTGTATATCTTCTTTCCTCATATTTCGTAAGTTCATAGTGCTTTAATCTTCTTTTAATCAATACAGCAGTGCCTCCATGTGCTTTCCCATCTGGGTGCTTGGTGTCATAAATTTATTTATTTATTTATTTACCAACTTTACAATCTGGTTACAAATTTTTCAATAATACAATATACTAAAAGCAAAGTAAAACAAAAATGAAAAATTACCAATAAGTTAAAAGAACATTAGACATCAAATTCTTAAATGCCTCCCTTGACAGATTAAAATCGAAAGCCGATCGAACTTTATTAAAAGAAACAGTAGATTGATAAATAGGCTCACATTTACCGTAGTTATGCCTAATGTAAGGCAGCTTAATTTGGAAGTCTCTAACGCGAAAGGTCCGTAACGGAGTATATATATCGTACAATACCAAAATCTCAGGACAGTCAATTTTAGACATCAACAAGTCTCTAACCAATAACGCGCCAATTTCGATTCTGCGGATAAAGAGCGGCTCAATATTTATTAATTTACATCTACCACGATACGGTGGATGTATAAAAGCGGGTAGGTTCTCATCTCTGCGCAACCTTCTCAGAGCAAACCTTAAAAAGCGCTTTTGAACACTTTCAATTCGGTCTGAACAGTTACCATAAAACGGATTCCAAATTGCTGCACCATATTCCAACAACGAACGACAAACGAAATATATAATATTTTAATAGAATAAGGATCTTGAAAATCCCACGAAAACCTTTTAATAAACCCAAGCATGGAATTCGCTTTAGAAATGCAAATGTCAATGTGCTTATTGAACGATAAGTTCGACGTAAATGTTATACCTAGATCCACAAACGTATCAACATTATCAATAATACAGCCATCCAGGAAAAAATCAAAACTAGCGGGCGTGATTGCACGGGTAAAACGGATTGTTTTACATTTGGAAATGTTTAGGGTCAAATTCTGAGCTGTGCACCACATACTAAAATTATTTAAGTCGGATTGGAAATCTCTTGCGTCATTGATGCATGAGATGGTTTTAAAAATTTTAATGTCGTCCGCATAGATGAGGATGTCGGAATAACTCAAACAATCAACTACATCATTGATGAATAGTATGAAAAGCATAGGACCCAAATGACTATACCTTGAGGCACTCCCGAGGTGACATTAATAACTCTGGATGTGAAACCACCAATCTTTACTATCTGAGTTCTGGAATCAAGATAAGATCTGATCCAGTCCAGTGGGAGAAAACTACAATGCAAAGAATCAAGTTTCCTCAACAGCAAGTCATGATCAATCTTATCAAAGGCCTTACAGAAATCAGTGTACACAACCTGCACAATTTTCCCCCTATATAAGGCATTTGAGACGCAATTGGTAAGCAAGAGTAAGTTAGTAACAGTTGATCTGCCTGGAAAGAAACCATGCTGTTTTGGAGAGATAAAAGTTTTCACATGAAAAAATAATTGTTCTTTAACAAGTTTCTCAAACAACTTGGGTAAGACTGAAATTATACAAATACCCCTATAGTTCTCAATGTTACCACGAATCCCGGATTTGAAAATAGGTTTAATAAGCGATCGCTTCCAAAGAGTAGGGAAATATCCAGAAAGCACAACGGGGCTGCAATTGCGTTACCGGTCAATTTTAAAAATAAAGGCGGTAACAAATCAAAGCCGGCACTATGGTTAATGTCAAGATTTGACAATTCCGATAAGATTGTATCAATTTCCAAACGAAACATTGAAAATTTCATATTGCTCGTGACATTATTCAAGCCGCAGAAATTAGAACCTGAATCTGGATTATAAACGCTCTCAAAGAAATCCGCAAACAAATTAACCTTATCTAGAATGTTATCACAGACTCGGTCTTTCAAATACATTGTGGAAGGGTAACCATCAGATTTTCTTTTATAGTTAACATAATGCCAAAAATGATTGGGTTTCGATTTAATTTGTGATTCCACCTCCAAAACATAATTACTGTAAAGAAATCGGTTAAGAAATATATACTTTTTACGTAAAACCTTGAATGAGTTGTAATTTACTGTATTCGGATAAAGTTTATAAAGTTTATGAGCCTTATCCTTTCTATTTTTCAAATTTATCAATTCACTGTTATACCACGGTTCCTTCTTGGAGCCTGAAACAACCAGTCTAGGAATGAAAGCTTCAATGCCCATATGAACAATTTTATAAAATTCGTCCAACATATCGTCTATATTATTACAATTATAAAATAAAGACCAATTATACCCATCAAGAAATGCACTTAAAGAAACATAATCGCCCATTTTAAAGTTATAGATGACAGAGTCAGTATTATTTTCGATTAATTCATTGTATTCAAACAAAACTGAAATATTCAGCGGCAAATGATAAATACTTGAAGATCCAGCTAAATCATCACAGGTTGTGACGGTCATTTCATGATCAATTGGCACAAAGGCTAGGTCTAGCACGTTGTTACTGGAATTCTTCACATTGATACATTGTTTCAGTCCCAACGAAAAAATTTCAGATATGAACCTCTCCACATCATCGTTCATGTTTATGGGAGTTAAATTGTCATCCATATACTCCCATACAATACCTGGCAAGTTAAAATCACCAAAGATAAATAAGCGGTCCTCAGGTTGGAGGAGTGTAGTAATATTAAGTTTCACGGTGTCCAAAAACATATCATAAACCGCAACGCTTGAATGGCATGGTATATATGCGACACAAATGATCAGCGAGTATGAATGAAACCGTAAGCGCACAGCAACAACTTCAGTACCACAGTCGGTTAACGTTATCGGCATAGATGAATATTTGTTAGAGACAGCTATTATAATACCACCACCTCTGGCATAAGTGTCCTGCTGTAAATGTCTGTCTCTCCGATAAACAGCATAAGTTGGTGGAAAATACTCCTCGGTTCTGTAGTGAGCAGTCAACCACGTTTCCGTGATGCAAATAACGTCGTAATTTTCCTCCAAGATTGACAGATATAGAGACTTAGATTTAGTTCGAATGCCGCCCGAATTGTGGTAATATATATTTAAGAATGAATAAGGCTGGGGATTTGTTCGCTTAAAAGATGGTGTAATGGCAGGCGCAGATGTTATTGCTTGGAAGGAAATGTTACCCCGGTCCGGTTTTTTGCCACACGTGGATAGCTGGTAAATGGCCGAATTATGACCCCAAGTGGCCAAGCCTCAGAATTATTGAGCATATTGTAATGGGTTTCCTTCAATCCGATTTTAAATGAGATGAATGTTAGTGAGTTATCGATAACACGATCCTTGGCTAGTAATAATTTACATTCAACGTCCTCTGGTGAACAGTCCTGCAGTTTATCACAAATGTATTCCACAATTCGCTCAGGAGTGACAGATGGATCAAAACGACTAATATATAAAAAATTTTTGTTCAGCAAAGGTACAGTTCTAATCGAGTCGATCTGAGTGCCAGTACCCACAACTACTTGTGTTAGTCCTGGCGAAGTATAGCTAATGGGATTGGACACTGTCTCAGCTACTACTGCAGATAATGGTTTATTAGCAATATCACTATGTAGTGTTTTTATCCAGCAAGGCATTGATCAATTTGCGGTTTTCAGCAACCTCCGTTTCAATTTTTTTCAAGTCCAATTTTTCGGCAGCTCTGTCAACAATCACGTCAATTTTTTTTAAGAGCTTTGTCATATCCTTATTTATGAACCAAATTTTACAGCTATTGCAGAAGTAACATAAATTCGCAAACTTTTTCATAGAGTTAATAGCGGCGCGATCAATACCACAACAATCATAGCAAAATCGTACGTCACAAAGTTTGCATGAAACGACGTCAGTAGTAGAAAAAACTTTATTACATGTTACACAAGACATTATCAGTATTAAAAATTCACTGTATTAAAATATTTAAATGTTTATAACAAACGGGAATATAAATGTTATAATTATGATTATAAGTTGTATCACAGAGTTTTTATGGATGAATCACTACTTAGTTGTTAATTATTATTCGTACACAGATTAAATCGTAATAGATATCCCGTTAAAAATAAAATAATGAGTCTATATTTCTTAAATTTTGCTATGTTCTCGTTTCGTATTGCACAATGGACACGTTGTTATTAAACATTATTTCACTTAAATTTGAGATTTGTAATCAATGTATTTAGTTCGGAAAATGACTACATATTATATTAATTATGATAAGATAAATTAATAACACAGCACAATATTATGAACACTATTATACTCGTATATGCATACAAAACAGCCAATACATCAATTGATTAGATTAATTTAAAGAATTTTATTAAAAAACACAACCGCACAGTACGACAGTCTAAACAACAATAGAGTACCCATTAATTTTGAAATAGCTATTTTTGGTGAAGCGTGTTTCGGATATTAACATTATGTCAATATTGTGCTCAATGATGAATGCTTGAACCTCCGCTTTATGTTGTGCTAGGCCGTTTACGTTCCATATAGCTATTTTGATGATGGTCATTTTTGACTTTTTACGACTATCTGCATCGGCGTGTTCATATTCTGCATCATTAGATCCATGGTTCCCTCCATCATGGCCATGAAGCTTTGCATCATATTAGTCAATTTGTTTAAAGCTTTTGAGATGTTTCCCTCTTCACTTGCTTGAACTTTAGGAGCCTTACCTTTAAGAACACTTGCGTATGAAATCCCTTGGTGCACACTACCGTTGACAGTTGCGTACTGGTCTGGCCCTACGGATTTTTTTTATTAACTCGTGAAATGTTTGAAAAAGGTAAAATAAAATTTAAAACTCAACTTGAAAGTGATCGTTATTGGGGCCAGAAATGAGTTATTGGGGCTTAGGAGATAGCAAATGATCCTCCCTTGATGTATGTATGTAATTTAAGCCAAAACCAGTTTTTATCGCGAATGTCGAATATCAGGCTGCTGTGTCCCGACACACAAATTTTGTGATTTAGTAAAGTATTTGAAATGGTTTTTATGACATATTGCCTAGAGTTGGAAAGGGGATAGACTAGAGAACTTAATAAAAAGTGCGAAGATCACGATCACTCTTAGTTTTTTTTTATTGCAATGTTAAGTTGAGTTTTAAGTTTTTACTATAGATTTCAAACATTTTAAGAGTTAATGAAAAGAAATCCGTATGGTCAAAAATGAGTTATTGGGGCTTAAGAGATAGCAAATGACCCCTCCTTTGGGCCAATTTAATTTGGCAAACGATGCACCAAACACCCTGTATATACTTTTTAGCTTAATATTAATTTAGTTTGTTTTTATTTTATTTTTAAGTATTCTTTATTGTTAGTTATGAAAAGAACTCTAAAGTACCCACTAATAAAAGTTACTCCAAATGCAGCTTTAATTAGCACAGAGAATAATTTAAACGTCTTATTGGATTATATAAAAAACTTTGTAAAAATGTATAAATTCGGTGCCAATAAAATAGAAGGCAACATTTAATAGCGAAGCTCTTCATAGCCAAATACCTAAAAATGTATCAAATAATACGGTAATAACTTAAAAACTAAGCGGTTAAAAGCTCATCGATTACAGTTAAGATGTCCACCAACTTTTCTTTAAATAACGTTAGAGAAACAACTAGTTTTAGATTAATAAACAGCTTTCAATCAATTTGTTAAGTTAAAATCAAAAATTTATTTTCGTAATGAATTATGAATTATCACATGACACGACAATTTATTCAAATCATAATCACTAATGTATTAGTACAAAATTAATAACAGATTAGCATTTTTAATATTTGTTCTCGTGTACCTTTCAAACTTTCAATAACATAATTAACATAATTTAGAAAAGAATATACATTTAAATTTGTTCGTATGTATTGCGTAAGTTAACATAAACAATAAAATTATCCTGAATAATTAAGATCAAATATAACGAGTTACAATAACAAGCACAAACCAAAAACTTTTATAAAATCGCAATCAAAGCTTTAAAAAAAAATCTTGTGTAATTGTACTTATTTGTTGATGTTGTTGAAATCAGAACAAAATAATTTCTTGTTGTTTCAACAAAATAAAACACTTAAGCAAACATTGTTCTGCACTGTATATAACTTGAAAAGTTTTGAAAGTTTTACAAATTGTGCGATAAAAAGATGCAACTTAAAAAAAAAATATTTTACGTAATACCGTGTGAGTAATACTTAAAAAATTTGTTTAATTATCCAAAACTCCTACATACATACTATACATACTTAAGGTTTCTGTTTTATTAATCATAATATTACAAAATAATAGGAAAACCAAACAACAATAGCTGCCATGTACAAAATACCTAATTCTAAATTATAAATTCGCGTATTGTTCTAAATTAGTTGCTGTTTTTCTATGATTTCTCAGCCTCCACTCTTTGTATCTTCCCCTTCTTTATCCAAATACATAAAAGCTTTTTAAATTTGATTCAATTAAAATTTTAAATACAATGAAAAACATTTTCGCTTTTTTTTATTACTTACTTTTCACTAAAATGACAATCAATTAAAATTAATAAAATGTCGATGTACATTAACAACAACAATATTCTTATAGCTATGTACGTACAACCAAAATGTAAATAAATCAAATTGATTTGAAAAGTTTTCATTTTATTTTTTGGGGGGAGGGGGTTTGTTTACTATTTTTCCTTTTTTGTGTTTTCTCAATTGTGCGGTGTGCTTATTCTACTGTATTAACAGCTTTATCACATTTTTTGGTGTTTTTTTACTATATATGTACTTACATATAAGTATATAGAGCTACACCATCTTACACAAAACACTATATAAAGCAATATCGTTTTATATTTATTCAACACAGGAAGGATGTAATCATGATTCAATAGTCGGTTTCACAATCGATATGAGTAAAAAAATAGGTAACAAATTTATGGTTTTTGGCGCAATGTTTCGTAATCTATGTTCCGCGCAACATTTTTGTTTAATACATTTGTGTCGTAAATCGTTTACATTTTACGGATATTCCCTTAAATCAAGAGTCATCAACCATTAACACCTTAAAGCCTTAGTTAAAGACACGATTATTTTTTAACAATATTGTTCAAATTTGGTTTAAACCTATGTATAACTTATTGTAATCTATAAAATATTAAAAGTTCTTAGTTGTGGTATCATCCAAATTAGAGCCCAACTCCAATTACAAAAACGTTTTGAATTTCAGAATTAAAATAACAACACAAGGTGAGCTTTTGAGATTTGCATCAAAATTTTATATCACTGAACATAATGATCACCATTGTGCAACCATAATAAAATACAAAGAAATTATTTGGGTGATTAAAAACGTAAACAAAAATATCTAAAGAATTACCAAATAATTTATCGAAATTTAAAGATCTTAAAAAAATCTCATCTGAATATTAATTTAATTCTACTTTCATCGAGAAAACACAAGCTTTCTAAGCTTCTCAGTTCATGTGTAAAGAAAAACATAATTTTCATCCGCTATTAAAGAATTTAATTGTTTTCAGCAACTCGTCCCCAAGAACATTTTTAGTTGTTTGGTATACCAGTACATTGAAATATGAATGAATTGCATTTTTTATTTTTAGTTTTAGTGCCGTTGAGCATAATTTACTATATCGACCCTTTATTTTAAATTAAATTAAAATATAATTAATTATAAACAATACAATAATTAATAAAATAAACGAAATTTGTTTAATAATATTGCTTTATGCAGTCGAAACGTTCAACAACGACTTTCTATTCAATCCTAATTTTAAGTTTGATAGCCCCAAAGTTTTAATTTTTGAAAATGTTCAGGATTATTGGAAATGCCAAATCCAGAAGAAATCTATCAGAGGTAAATTGGACTTGAATTACAAAGAAGAGATGCTCTCGATTCTTGGAATTATTTAGATTTCCGAATTTAAATAGGGCGAAGTTGCTTGTCATCAAAGTTATTCGAAAATATTGACATTACTCAGCATTTTCGATATTATTTGTGTGATGTCTGCGATTTTTCAAAATTTCAGGATCCTTATATAAGTCCAGCTCAAGACCATCCGGAAAACTTGAATAATTCCGGAAATTTGAAATTTTTTGTGATTATATTGTATATTTTCCTAGAATTCTTATATTATTCGAATTTTTCGAGGATAATTCTGTTTCCGATATTTCTCGATTTACATCCCAGTATGCAAATTTTCCACACTGTGGAAAAATTATTCGAATTCCATACGAAATTCCATACAATAAAATATCAAAGACACATCAAATTCGTTTGAAGTGCATCGGGTTTTGGCTTTCTCTTTCTCTCACAAAAAAAATATTGACATATAAGTATCCACGCACATGCCATTTTCTACCCTCAGCTGAGTTTGTCAATTTGTTGTGATTTGTGTTTTGATTGAGCCAGACGTGTGTCGTGTGTTTGAATTAAAGTGTTTTTTCAATTTATTATTTAAATTTATTTTATACTTCATTGTAATCTTAAGAATCTTAATTATCTAATTATGTTTTACACATTAAACGCAATTATTATAATATAAGTTTATTTATTTATTTATGTGTAACATTTATTATTTAAATACATATATACAAAATTATTGAATTTGTAATTGAAATAAATAAAACACTATTTTGAAATGAACATTTTATTTTGAGTTATTATTCGCATGGAAATATTGGTTGATTCCATCAGGAAAAGACCAAAAATCTACTATGGAAATAATATTTTGTTTCCGACGGAAAACCTTTTTATAATTGCCAGAAATTAGTACGGAAAAGGATATGAAAATATGCAAATTTCCAACAAAATTCCATCTACTTTCCAAATCTGATTTTGTCTCGTTTTAGTTAGGGCACACACCCACACCGGAATTTTTGAGACACTTTTCTTTGGCGAGTAGTACACTATTCCGTGTACTTTTGATGTTTCTTTCCATAGAAACAGTATGTTTTTCGCACGATAATTCACACGGATTTCCGTTGGGCGTGCATATTGGGATATAGATGATATTTTTTGAGAATATTTGAGACTATCCCAGTTCTTTGAAATATTTTTGGATTATTCCGAATAGTGCGATGCGAATCACTTTATTGAAGATAACTCGAATCTTTTTTCGATTTTTTTCTAGTTTGTAGTGCAGGTGCTCTACAAACGTTTTGGCAATTGTATTGGTCTCCTGATTTGGTAATATTACAGTTACATAAAACCTTGTCAAATCATCCTACAAACAATATTTATTATTTTCGGGTGATTGTATGTATATAAAGTTAGCCCAGGATTCATCCCAGAAAAAAGATATGGTAACACCAAAACTATCGCGACACAAACTGTCATCCCAGGAAATTACTATCAGCCCAGGAAATTACTAATCATTATATAAAGTTATAGTATAGTGTCAGCCCAGAAAAATACATATACGCAATATTTATAACATGAAAATGTTGAAAATGATTACAATGTATCTTTTATGAAATTGATTAAAATTGAATTTTCTTAATTTTTTTATGCAAATGTAAATATTTTGACATAATTTAATTTTAACTTATAAAATTCTTCGAAAAAAAACAAAATAAATCCGTCCAACAATGCGATTAAAAGCCGAATTTCACATATCTTATAACATTTTATCTTGTACTGATTATATTCAATAGAAAAGAGTTTAATTAGCCTTTCTAAATGTATGTGTATGTCTCATTTAATAAGAAAGAGCTGGGCTCGGTTGACGATTTTCCCAATATTTATAAAATTTGGCAATAATTGTATGTGGAACCGCTTTGATACAAAGTCGAATTTCATGAATCTCAGAGATTTCCTGGTATAGTGACTATATACAATAGAAAGAGGTTTAATGAGGCTTCGTAAATATGTTTGTCCCATTCGATTATGAAGAGTTGGGCTCGGTTGACGATTTTTCAAATATTTATAAAATTGTCAAAAATTGTATGTGGAAACGCTTTGATACAAAGTCGAATTTCATGAATCTCAGAGATTTCCTCGTATAGTGACTATATACAATAGAAAGAGGTTTAATGAGGCTTCGTAAATATGATTGTCCCAAATTTGTCAAAAATTGTATGTGGAACCGCTTTGATACAAAGTCGAATTTCATGAATCTCAGAGATTTCCTCGTATAGTGACTATATACAATAGAAAGAGGTTTAATGAGGCTTCGTAAATATGTTTGTCCCATTCGATTATGAAGAGTTGGGCTCGGTTGACGATTTTCCCAATATTTATAAAATTTGGCAAAAATTGTATGTGGAACCGCTTTGATACAAAGTCGAATTCCATGAATCCCAGAGATTTCCTCGTATAGTGACTATATACAATAAATAGAGGTTTAATGAGGCTTCGTAAATATGTTTGTCCCATTCGATAATATAGAGTTGGGCTCGGTTGACGATTTTCCAAATATTTATAAAATTTGGCAAAAATTGTATGTGGAAACGCTTTGATACAAAGTCGAATTTCATGAATCTCAGAGATTTTCTCGTATAGTGACTATATACAATAGATAGTGGTATAATAAGGCTTCGTAAATATGTTTGTCCCATTCGATTATGAAGAGTTGGGCTCGGTTGACGATTTTCCCAATATTTATAAAATTTGGCAAAAATTGTATGTGGAACCGCTTTGATACAAAGTCGAATTCCATGAGTCCCAGAGATTTCCTCGTATAGTAACTATAGACAATAGATAGTGGTTTAATAAGGCTTCGTAAATATGTTTGTCCCATTCGATTATGAAGAGTTGGGCTCGGTTGACGATTTTCCCAATATTTATAAAATTTGGCAAAAATTGTATGTGGAAACGCTTTGATACAAAGTCGAATTTCATGAATCTCAGAGATTTCCTCGTATAGTGACTATATACAATAGAAAGAGGTTTAATGAGGCTTCGTAAATATGATTGTCCCAAATTTGTCAAAAATTGTATGTGGAACCGCTTTGATACAAAGTCGAATTTCATGAATCTCAGAGATTTCCTCGTATAGTGACTATATATAATAGATATAAAGTGGTTTAATGAGGCTTCGTAAATATGTTTGTCCCATTCGATTATGAAGAGTTGGGCTCGGTTGACGATTTTCCCAATATTTATAAAATTTGGCAAAAATTGTATGTGGAACCGCTTTGATACAAAGTCGAATTCCATGAATCCCAGAGATTTCCTCGTATAGTAACTATATACAATAGATAGTGGTTTAATAAAGCTTCGTAAGTATGTTTGTCCCATTCGATTATGAAGAGTTGGGCTCGGTTGACGATTTTCCCAATATTTATAAAATTTGGCAAAAATTGTATGTGGAAACGCTTTGATACAAAGTCGAATTTCATGAATCTCAGAGATTTTCTCGTATAGTAACTATATACAATAGATAGTGGTTTAATGAGGCTTCGTAAATATGTTTGTCCCATTCGATAATATAGAGTTGGGCTCGGTTGACGATTTTCCCAATATTTATAAAATTGTCAAAAATTGTATGTGGAAACGCTTTGATACAAAGTCGAATTTCATGAATCTCAGAGATTTTCTCGTATAGTAACTATATACAATAGATAGTGGTTTAATGAGGCTTCGTAAATATGTTCATCCCATTCGATTATGAAGAGTTGGGCTCGGTTGACGATTTTCCCAATATTTATAAAATTGTCAAAAATTGTATGTGGAAACGCTTTGATACAAAGTCGAATTTCATGAATCTCAGAGATTTCCTCGTATAGTGACTATATACAATAGAAAGAGGTTTAATGAGGCTTCGTAAATATGATTGTCCCAAATTTGTCAAAAATTGTATGTGGAACCGCTTTGATACAAAGTCGAATTTCATGAATCTCAGAGATTTCCTCGTATAGTGACTATATATAATAGATATAAAGTGGTTTAATGAGGCTTCGTAAATATGTTTGTCCCATTCGATTATGAAGAGTTGGACTCGGTTGACGATTTTCCCAATATTTATAAAATTTGGCAAAAATTGTATGTGGAACCGCTTTGATACAAAGTCGAATTTCATGAATCTCAGAGATTTCCTGGTATAGTGACTATATACAATAGAAAGAGGTTTAATGAGGCTTCGTAAATATGTTTGTCCCATTCGATAATATAGAGTTGGGCTCGGTTGACGATTTTCCCAATATTTATAAAATTTGGCAAAAATTGTATGTGGAACCGCTTTGATACAAAGTCGAATTTCATGAATCTCAGAGATTTCCTCGTATAGTGACTATATACAATAGAAATAGGTTTAATGAGGCTTCGTAAATATGTTCGTCCCATTCGATTATGAAGAGTTGGGCTCGGTTGACGATTTTCCCAATATTTATAAAATTTGGCAAAAATTGTATGTGGAACCGCTTTGATACAAAGTCGAATTCCATGAATCCCAGAGATTTCCTGGTATAGTGACTATATACAATAGATAGAGGTTTAATGAGGCTTCGTAAATATGTTTGTCCCATTCGATTATGAAGAGTTGGACTCGGTTGACGATTTTCCCAATATTTATAAAATTTGGCAAAAATTGTATGTGGAACCGCTTTGATACAAAGTCGAATTTCATGAATCTCAGAGATTTCCTGGTATAGTGACTATATACAATAGAAAGAGGTTTAATGAGGCTTCGTAAATATGTTTGTCCCATTCGATTATGAAGAGTTGGGCTCGGTTGACGATTTTCCCAATATTTATAAAATTTGGCAAAAATTGTATGTGGAACCGCTTTGATACAAAGTCGAATTCCATGAATCCCAGAGATTTCCTCGTATAGTGACTATATACAATAGAAAGAGGTTTAATGAGGTTTCGTAAATATGATTGTCCCAAATTTGTCAAAAATTGTATGTGGAACCGCTTTGATACAAAGTCGAATTTCATGAATCTCAGAGATTTCCTCGTATAGTGACTATATCACGCCGTAAAAATAAATCAAACACACTTTGTTTGTGTTTCCAATAATTTCAATTTATTTTACAAAAATCAGCACTTGATTTATTAGTAATGATTATTATTATTATTACAAATTAAATTAAGTTATTTCCCTTCACCACTAAACGTAATTATGTAATATGTACGCGCACGATAAAGAAAAAAATATATAGAAATTAAAATGGCAATTTTTGCTTTATTTGGTTGGTTTGATGCTGTCTGTTTTTATCGAAACTTGTTAATGGAATGGTCGTTCGTATTTTTGGTTTGTTGTGTTTTTTATTTCTCGTTGCAATTGGTATGCATGAAATTGATGTGGAAAAGGTGTGTTCTTTTCGTTTTTTCGCGTGTTCGCGTTAGAACGAAATATTTGTTTTGTTATTTTGTTTGTGAAATGATTGTAGCGATGCGTGAATGTAAAGAAATGATTGAATGAGTGAATGTTTGAATTTAAACAAGATAGTTGAAATGCGTGTGATCGATGAATGAATGAATGTACGTATACATGAATGAACCGCTACAGGACTCCCCCGCAAGTAATTTCCCCTCCATCGGGAATAATTGAATGATTATTTGCAATACGGACAGTCTTATGCGGTCGATGGCGTGATATTTGATCAGCCGAACTAAGGATTCCGTAAGCTGGTTTAAGACGATCGATTGAAATATTGGAGCTTTTTCCATTAATCGATACGATGAAATGTTTACGAAATCGACGTATAACTTTATACGGACCTTCGTATGGAGGAGATAATCCCGTGCGAACCTTGTCTGTTCTAATGAATACAAAATCGCAGTTGTCGAGCGATCTCGGAACAAAAACGTCATCTTGTTTGGATTGACGTGTTGACGTTGGTATAAGGTTCTGCATGGTTTGTCGCAGTTGGTCGATGACTGTGTCGGTAGTTGGTGCTGGTGAAAGAGGATTTTCGACGAAGAACTCACCGGGTAGCTTGATGGTTTGACCATAAACCATTTCAGCTGGTGAGCACTTCAGATCTTCTTTAACCGTCGCTCGAATTCCAAGTAAAACGATTGGAATTTCCGAACTCCAATGAATTGAGTTGCCTCTAGCCATGAGCGCTGCTTTGAGTTGTCGATGGAAGCGTTCGACCATGCCATTGGCTTGTGGGTGGTAAGCCGTTGTGCGTATACGATGTGATCCGAGGAGTTTTGTTAACTCTGTGAAAAGTTTGGACTCGAATTGCGTTCCCTGATCAGTTGTGATTTGAAGGGGCACGCCGAATCGTGATATGTAATTGTTAACGAATGTGGTGGCAATGGTTGTAGCTGACATATTGGTCATGCAGTATGCTTCGGGCCAGCGAGTGAAGCGATCGACACATGTAAGTAAGTATGAATATCCATTAGATGGAGGAAGTGGGCCTACGATATCTAAATGGATGTGTTCAAATCGACCAGATGGAATCTCGAATTGTCCTTGAGGTGATTTAGTATGCCGTTGAACTTTGGCACGTTGGCAGGATAAACAAGACTGAGCCCAGTTGCCTACGTCTTTGTTTATCTTAGGCCAAAAGTAGCGAGCAGTTATCAATTTACGCGAAGCACGGACTCCAGGATGCGAGATGTTGTGTAATGTGTCAAAAATTGTTCGACGTAATGATTCTGCGATATATGGGCGATTGTTCCCAGTAGATGTTTCGCAGATGATTTCGAGGCCAGGTAGTTTAAAAAGCTCTAGTTTCATTGATGAACTAGTGTGACATTCGGAACCAGAAAATAAATTCTGAAGTTCTAGGTCTGCTTTTTGTGCGATTGCGATTTTGTGCAAGTCGATGTGAGTCTCGACTGCGGCCGTTTCGTTGTCGGTCGTGCGGGATAATGTGTCCGCGACAACGTTGTCTTGTCCGTGAACATGTTGGATGTCCGTTGTAAATTGACTGATGTAATCCAAGTGCCGAGATTGCCTTGGATTACGTTCTGTTTTTGATTGAATTGCTCTAGTCAGAGGCTTATGGTCGGTATAAATTGTGAATTCCCGACCTTCGACAAAATATCTGAAGTGTTTGACTGCCAGATAGATTGCGAGTAATTCCCTGTCGAATGCGGAATATTTCTTTTCGGCATCCGAGAGTTTCTTTGAGAAAAATCCCAAGGGCTCCCAACCGTTGTTATTGTATTGTTGTAGTACTGCACCGACAGCAGTGTTTGATGCGTCAGTAGTTAAGCTGAGCTTTGAGTCGCTCAGTGGGTGCGCCAGAAGTGTTATCTGGGCCAATTCAGCCTTTAGTGTCGTGAATGCTTGTTGACATTCATCGGGCCAAGAGAAGTTCTTGGGTGACTTGGGTTTTTTAAGTAAATCTGCCAAGTGGCTGTGAATTGGTGCAAGCGTTTGTGCGAGTTTTGGTACAAATCGGTGGTAGTAATTTACCATGCCGATAAAACGCTGAATGTGTTTGATTGAGGCTGGAGCTGGGAATTCCCTAATGGCGTTAATTCGTTCTTCGGACGGCAGAATACCATTAGGGGTGATCTTGTGGCTGAGGAAATCAAGAGTTGATACGCCAAAGACGCATTTGGAACTATTGATGTGAACATCAAACTCAGTTAACTTGCGAAAGAGTTGTTCCAAGTGGAGTTTGTGTTGCTCCTCAGTTTGCGATGCCACAAGAATGTCGTCAATGTAGACGAACACGAAGTCTAAATCACGAACGACTTCGTTCATGAAACGCTGAAACGTTTGAGCGGCATTGCGTAGACCGAATGGCATTCGGGTGAATTCGAATAGGCCAAATGGTGTTGTGATCGCCGTTTTGTGCACGTCTTCAGGTGCGACGGGAATTAAATGGTAAGCTCTGACCAGATCGATTTTTGAAAAAAAATTGCATCCATGCAAGTGCATGGAGAAATTTTGTATGTGAGGTATCGGATAACGATCAGGTGTTGTGACCGTGTTTAATCGACGATAATCCCCACATGGTCGCCAATCGTTATCTTTCTTTCTAACCATGTGTAGAGGACACGAGACGGGAGATGCAGATGGCCGGCAAATCCCTAATTCCACCATGTGTTGGAACTCTGTATGTGCGGCTTTATGGCGGACCTGATCTAATCTGCGTGGTCTTGACACGGGCAGATGGCCTGCCGTGACAATGTGGTGGACCACGTTGTGTCGAACTGGTAAATTGTAGTTCGGCTCTGCTGTAAGAGAAGGGAATTGTTTGAGCAGAGTGCCATAACCGTTGTTGACTGAATAATGGATCGGGGTCGGTGTGTCGACGCGAACCATTGTGGCATTGATTGACAGCTTAGTCGCTGAATCAACCAGCCGTTTATTCTTGAGGTCAACAAGGAGGCCGAATTTACACAAGAAATCGGCGCCAATGATTGGACGATTCACATCAGCTAAGGTGAAAGCATGTGTGAAGGTTCTTTTTAGTCCAATGTTTACCTGAAGCAATTTGCTGCCGTAGGTGTTGATTATTGTGCCATTGGCGGCCGATAAGATTAGATCTGATTTTTGATTATTAAACGTTATGAATTTGCGAAAAGGGATAACGGAAAGATCCGCGCCGGTATCGATCAAATAGGTGAGGTTGTTTGCTTTGTCGTGAATGAATAAGCGGCTATTAATATATGTATTCTTAGGGTCCGCCGCAGCGACCGTCAGAATTAGTTGTTTGGGAGAGTTGTGGTTGCGGCAATAGTGTTTGATTTGGTAAAATTGCACGGACTAGTACATTTTCGGGCACTATTGCCAAATGTGTAGTGGTACCAGCAATTTCCCGATTGTTGGTGATATGCATTGTTTCCTGAACGACTACGAGATGAAGATCGACCACGCGAGGAAGATCTGCGATTTCTAGATCGGCTACGATTTTGATTACCGAGTTTTGAAAGTTGCGCCTCGATTCTGGCAAAGCGTTCCTCGATAGTTGTCATATTTGTTGCTTTACTTGTGTTTGGCGAGTCGCGTTGGTACGTCGAACTCGATTGGCTTGCGATAGTTGCAACATATGGGTCGTTAGGCATAGCTTCATACAGCTTGTCCGCTGTTTTGGCGAGAACGTCTGTTTGCACGCTGTCGGGTTGAGCCAATAAAGCGATTTTAATAATGTTCGGCATTTTCCGGATCCATAATGATTTTACGATTTTTAAGGGAAAATTGTTTCCTGCTAGTGCCTTAATGTGCCGGAGAACTTCGGATGGACGCCTGTCCCCTATATCCTGTCCGGTCAACAGAGCCTCTAACTTTCGTTCGTCAGATGGTGTTAGTCGTTCCAGCAGCGTTTGCTTAAGTACCTGATATCTATTTTCCGTTGGAGGGTTTTCAAGTAAGTCGGAAATGGTGCTGCTGGCCTCCGGAGACAGGGCTGAAAGAGCGTGCATGAATTTGATTTTGTCCGAGGTGATGCCTTGTAATTGGAACTGTAGTTCCGCAGTGTGAAACCAATTTTTGGGGTTATTCAGCCAGAATGGCTGTAACTTCACGCGCATCGCTGCCTCAACTTCGGGTTTTTCGTCGTGCATCGGCATATTTTCGTCCTGTGGTTTATTATCATCGGTCATTTTGTTTAGTTGCGGTAACTAAATTTAATTGCACTAACTCGCGATTTAAAACAACGTGAAATATTTCGTAGAAATTTCGGCTCCCGTATAGCCTTGCGATTAAATTTATAACGCAACCCAAAAAAATAAATAAATAAATGAATAAATGTGTATATATGTCTGGCGATTGTTGGCCGTTAAAATGTTGACAGAAAACAACAAAAGAAATTATGAGAAAAAAAAAAAAAAAAAATCAAACCAAATGTAACCAAACAAAACAAATTCGACTTTAGAAACAAAAACAAAAAAAAAAAAAAAAATAAGCGAATTTTTAGTGAACGACGGGTTTTTCGTGGTGAAGAAATTACAATATTAGAAAGAGAAAAGTAATGTGAACCTTAAAAAATATTTGATATGAGCAGAAAAAAAAAAAAAATAAAAAAATAAAATCTAAACAAATGTATGCAATTTAAATATTGAGAGCCACAAAAACTAATGTAAATGAAAAATTACGTTATCCAGAAAATGCTTAACCAAGCACCAAAAATATTTTAAATAATTTAGCAAAACAAAAAAATCAATGAAATATAAATATAGAGCAAATAAATAAACATAAAAATAATTGACTCAGCTGATATTTCTGCTGTTGCTGTGGTTGTTGTTGTTCCCCGTTGTTTTTTTTCGATACTTCTGTGTAAATTCCTGTTGTTTGCTGGCTTCGATTAATGTGTGTGTATATGTGTGTATGTTGATTAAGTATATTTTATCGTATATTTCTCTTTGTTGTATGTGCCCTGTATAATGGCTTGTGGACTTTGATTTTATAACGCCGTTGTTAATGTGGAGTACTGTTCCCGAATTTATTTTCCAATTCGCAAAATATAAATTGTTCCGCTGTACTTGTTATAACTGCACGTTTTTATGTTCTCAATACACTGCTTTCTATGTACCCTGTATTGTACACCTCGTTGTTGTATTGTTTTATCGTGTTAATCGGATATTTGTATGCTCCGAGCCATTTGTAAGAGAAAAAAAATCTTAGTTGTAATTGATGTACGCAATATTTTGATAAAATGTTGTTTTTTTTTCGTTTCGTGGCTAATATTTAGGAAATGGTTACGTACCTTGTACCTGATACGATTTTCGTATCAGGCGTATGTGTTTAGAAGCGTATCCAAAAATAAATGTTGCGCCGTAAACACGGCAGTCGGTGGTCACCAATATATCACGCCGTAAAAATAAATCAAACACACTTTGTTTGTGTTTCCAATAATTTCAATTTATTTTACAAAAATCAGCACTTGATTTATTAGTAATGATTATTATTATTATTACAAATTAAATTAAGTTATTTCCCTTCACCACTAAACGTAATTATGTAATATGTACGCGCACGATAAAGAAAAAAATATATAGAAATTAAAATGGCAATTTTTGCTTTATTTGGTTGGTTTGATGCTGTCTGTTTTTATCGAAACTTGTTAATGGAATGGTCGTTCGTATTTTTGGTTTGTTGTGTTTTTTATTTCTCGTTGCAATTGGTATGCATGAAATTGATGTGGAAAAGGTGTGTTCTTTTCGTTTTTTCGCGTGTTCGCGTTAGAACGAAATATTTGTTTTGTTATTTTGTTTGTGAAATGATTGTAGCGATGCGTGAATGTAAAGAAATGATTGAATGAGTGAATGTTTGAATTTAAACAAGATAGTTGAAATGCGTGTGATCGATGAATGAATGAATGTACGTATACATGAATGAACCGCTACAACTATATATAATAGATATAAAGTGGTTTAATGAGGCTTCGTAAATATGTTTGTCCCATTCGATTATGAAGAGTTGGGCTCGGTTGACGATTTTCCCAATATTTATAAAATTTGGCAAAAATTGTATGTGGAACCGCTTTGATACAAAGTCGAATTTCATGAATCTCAGAGATTTCCTCGTATAGTGACTATATACAATAGAAAGAGGTTTAATGAGGTTTCGTAAATATGATTGTCCCAAATTTGTCAAAAATTGTATGTGGAACCGCTTTGATACAAAGTCGAATTTCATGAATCTCAGAGATTTCCTGGTATAGTGACTATATACAATAGAAAGAGGTTTAATGAGGCTTCGTAAATATGTTTGTCCCATTCGATAATATAGAGTTGGGCTCGGTTGACGATTTTCCCAATATTTATAAAATTTGGCAAAAATTGTATGTGGAACCGCTTTGATACAAAGTCGAATTTCATGAATCTCAGAGATTTCCTCGTATAGTGACTATATACAATAGAAATAGGTTTAATGAGGCTTCGTAAATATGTTCGTCCCATTCGATTATGAAGAGTTGGGCTCGGTTGACGATTTTCCCAATATTTATAAAATTTGGCAAAAATTGTATGTGGAACCGCTTTGATACAAAGTCGAATTCCATGAATCCCAGAGATTTCCTGGTATAGTGACTATATACAATAGATAGAGGTTTAATGAGGCTTCGTAAATATGTTTGTCCCATTCGATTATGAAGAGTTGGACTCGGTTGACGATTTTCCCAATATTTATAAAATTTGGCAAAAATTGTATGTGGAACCGCTTTGATACAAAGTCGAATTTCATGAATCTCAGAGATTTCCTGGTATAGTGACTATATACAATAGAAAGAGGTTTAATGAGGCTTCGTAAATATGTTTGTCCCATTCGATTATGAAGAGTTGGGCTCGGTTGACGATTTTCCCAATATTTATAAAATTTGGCAAAAATTGTATGTGGAACCGCTTTGATACAAAGTCGAATTCCATGAATCCCAGAGATTTCCTCGTATAGTGACTATATACAATAGATAGAGGTTTAATGAGGCTTCGTAAATATGTTTGTCCCATTCGATAATATAGAGTTGGGCTCGGTTGACGATTTTCCCAATATTTATAAAATTTGGCAAAAATTGTATGTGGAACCGCTTTGATACAAAGTCGAATTTCATGAATCTCAGAGATTTCCTCGTATAGTGACTATATACAATAGAAATAGGTTTAATGAGGCTTCGTAAATATGTTCGTCCCATTCGATTATGAAGAGTTGGGCTCGGTTGACGATTTTCCCAATATTTATAAAATTTGGCAAAAATTGTATGTGGAACCGCTTTGATACAAAGTCGAATTCCATGAATCCCAGAGATTTCCTGGTATAGTGACTATATACAATAGAAAGAGGTTTAATGAGGCTTCGTAAATATGTTTGTCCCATTCGATTATGAAGAGTTGGACTCGGTTGACGATTTTCCCAATATTTATAAAATTTGGCAAAAATTGTATGTGGAACCGCTTTGATACAAAGTCGAATTCCATGAATCCCAGAGATTTCCTCGTTTAGTGACTATATACAATAGATAGAGGTTTAATGAGGCTTCGTAAATATGTTTGTCCCATTCGATAATATAGAGTTGGGCTCGGTTGACGATTTTCCCAATATTTATAAAATTTGGCAAAAATTGTATGTGGAACCGCTTTGATACAAAGTCGAATTTCATGAATCTCAGAGATTTCCTGGTATAGTGACTATATACAATAGAAAGAGGTTTAATGAGGCTTCGTAAATATGTTTGTCCCATTCGATTATGAAGAGTTGGGCTCGGTTGACGATTTTCCCAATATTTATAAAATTTGGCAAAAATTGTATGTGGAACCGCTTTGATACAAAGTCGAATTCCATGAATCCCAGAGATTTCCTCGTATAGTGACTATATACAATAGATAGAGGTTTAATGAGGCTTCGTAAATATGTTTGTCCCATTCGATAATAAAGAGTTGGGCTCGGTTGACGATTTTCCCAATATTTATAAAATTGTCAAAAATTGTATGTGGAAACGCTTTGATACAAAGTCGAATTTCATGAATCTCATAGATTTCCTCGTATAGTGACTATATACAATAGAAAGAGGTTTAATGAGGCTTCGTAAATATGATTGTCCCAAATTTGTCAAAAATTGTATGTGGAACCGCTTTGATACAAAGTCGAATTTCATGAATCTCAGAGATTTCCTCGTATAGTGACTATATATAATAGATATAAAGTGGTTTAATGAGGCTTCGTAAATATATTTGTCCCATTCGATTATGAAGAGTTGGACTCGGTTGACGATTTTCCCAATATTTATAAAATTTGGCAAAAATTGTATGTGGAACCGCTTTGATACAAAGTCGAATTTCATGAATCTCAGAGATTTCCTGGTATAGTGACTATATACAATAGAAAGAGGTTTAATGAGGCTTCGTAAATATGTTTGTCCCATTCGATTATGAAGAGTTGGGCTCGGTTGACGATTTTCCCAATATTTATAAAATTTGGCAAAAATTGTATGTGGAACCGCTTTGATACAAAGTCGAATTCCATGAATCCCAGAGATTTTCTCGTATAGTGACTATATACAATAGATAGAGGTTTAATGAGGCTTCGTAAATATGTTTGTCCCATTCGATAATATAGAGTTGGGCTCGGTTGACGATTTTCCCAATATTTATAAAATTTGGCAAAAATTGTATGTGGAACCGCTTTGATACAAAGTCGAATTTCATGAATCTCAGAGATTTCCTCGTATAGTGACTATATACAATAGAAATAGGTTTAATGAGGCTTCGTAAATATGTTCGTCCCATTCGATTATGAAGAGTTGGGCTCGGTTGACGATTTTCCCAATATTTATAAAATTTGGCAAAAATTGTATGTGGAACCGCTTTGATACAAAGTCGAATTTCATGAATCTCAGAGATTTCCTCGTATAGTGACTATATATAATAGATATAAAGTGGTTTAATGAGGCTTCGTAAATATGTTTGTCCCATTCGATTATGAAGAGTTGGACTCGGTTGACGATTTTCCCAATATTTATAAAATTTGGCAAAAATTGTATGTGGAACCGCTTTGATACAAAGTCGAATTTCATGAATCTCAGAGATTTCCTCGTATAGTTAGTGATCAATCAAGAATTTGATAATTGTCATCGATCAGTGTATATGCTATCTACAATTGATTTTATCAAAAACGGATAAACTCAAAGAGACTTTGTATCAAAGGGGTACCACATACAATTTTTGACAATTTTATAAATATTGGGAAAATCGTCAACCGAGCCCAGCTCTTCATAATCGAATGGGACAAACATATTTACGAAGCCTCATTAAACCTCTTTCTATTGTATATAGTCACTATACGAGGAAATCTCTGAGATTCATGAAATTCGATTTTGTATCAAAGCGATTCCACATACAATTTTTGACAATTTTATAAATATTGGGAAAATCGTCAACCGAGCCCAACACTATTCCTGTGTAAGCAAATTTATCAATTAACAATTTTTTTACTCTAATTTTGTGTGAATGTGACGAAGAAAAATTTGTAAGAGAGTTCAGCTGTATTAGTATAATTCGCTAGTACTGCTGGCACAGTACATTCTGTATATATAGAATGTAAATTGTGGTACGATCAGTCCAGTCGCCGCGGCCTGATGAGAGGATTGATTTTTTCAAAATCATAAGCTCATCAGTTCGAAACTGGATTGAGTTCTCTTACAATCTTTCGGAAATAGTAACTTCAAATATATTAAAAATTATTAATATTGAAACCTGTCTATCAGTGTATGGGGTGATAAATAATTGTTCGTAAATACTAATATACTTCTACGTGTTATCTGTAAAACACATTAAAATGATCTATTGTGATCGGTTGCATATTAGAAATTACACGAATTAATTAATTAGAGTAAAAAAATTGTTAATTGATTTTGTTATACTTCTTCACGAATATTTTTGTTTTTAGACATTGATCGAATTATGGCGTTTACATCTTCTTTTTCAATTGAAATTTCGATTCTTGAAAGAGCATCAACAAGTTTATTGCATTTTCCGGGGGTGTATACTCTCTCGAAATCATACTCTTCCAATTCTAATTTCCATCTTAGAATTATGGAATTTGGATTTGCGGAGGAATAGAGGTATGTGAGAGGTTTATGGTCGGTGATTACTGTAAATTTCCGGCCATACACATATGAACGATACCGACAAATGGCACAAACTATAGCTAGCAACTCATTCTTCACTGTTAGGTAATTCCTTTCAGCAGTATTAAGAGCACGACTCGCATAAGCGATTGGAAGGTCTTTTGTCTCTAAAATTTGTGATAAATTGCTGCAAGGAAAAATTTGAATATTGTAAGAATGGTTGATTAATTAATTTTTTTTGAAATTTTGGAAAGCCTCTTCAGTAAAAGCATTCCATATACAAAATTTATGTTTTTCTTTTTAAGGTTCGTTAAGGGATCAGCTAGGTTTGCGAATTTTTTTAGAAATTGCCGATAATAGACGGATAGGCCTAAAATTTCTTTTCTATGTTGTGGACTATGATATTTTAATATTGCCTCTACAATTCGGGGATCCGGTTTTATTCCGGTACTTGTAATAATGCGCCCTAAATATTTTATTTCAATTTTTAAAAATTTACATTTAGCAGGTTGCAATTTCAGATTAAACTTTCTGAAAGAAGAAAGAACTTCAATTAATTTTCGGTTATGATCTTTGAGATCATACCCGTAGATCACTACGTTGTCTAAATAGAAAAACGTTTAACTCCATTTAATCCAGAGAGAACATGATTCATAAGTCTCTGAAATATACTGGGAGCACCTTTCAAGCCAAAGGGCATGCGATTGAAATGAAAGTGACCCATATTACTACTAAAAGCAGTTTTCTCTTTGTCTTACGGGTTCAGCAAAACTTGGTGGTACTCGTTCGCAAGATCGAGTGTCGAAAAGTAGCTTGATTGACCTAGCTGGTCCAATATCTCAGTAATATTGGGCAATGGGAAGACATTATTTATTGAAATTTCATTTAATTTGCGAAAATCGATTACGAGGCGCCATTATTTTCGTTGGAAGATGATTTTTGCGGAACTATTAACAAAGGTGAGTTCCAAGCACTCAAACTGGGTTCGATAATCGAATCTTCCAGCATTCTAATTTTGGCCTTTGACGTTTCTGGTAATCTGTAAGGTTTCTTATTGATCGGTTGACTATTAGGTATGAGAGGAATTTTGTGAAATATTGCATTAGTGGTTGAAAGCTAAATGACATTGAAATCACGACAAATTTTTATGATTGTTTGTTTTTCATTGTCATTTAAATGTGATAAATCCATTTCGGAAATAAGAGAATCGAAACGACTTTCTAGTTTCAGACCATGAATTTAATTTATAAATTTCGTAATTTTCGGTTTTTTCTATTTTAATATCTAAGTTGCTCAAATGTACAGGATAATTGTTATTGTTTGGGAAGCTGAATGTGGCAAAATTATTAATTGGTTTGATTATAGAACTAGCTAGGCAAACACCTGGCAAAAGTTGTTGAGATGGATAAATGTAATCGAAATTATTTTCAACTTTGACTTGTAAATTTACAATACTTTCAGCTCTTGCCGGAATCATCTTTATTAATTTCAATATAAGTGTTCAATAATACACCACATGTACCCCTAGACAATATTGTTTTTTTATCAATTGATCATGCGGATCTCCTGAACATTTACCTAATTTAGAATTAATTCAGCTTTCTCAAGAACTTGTTAAATATTTTTGCATTGCGCTTTGTTCAACTGATTTTCTTTACGCATGCAATGCATTCATGGCATTCCTATACGCGAGGTGACTTATTGTAGGCTTTTAATTAAGTCAGTATACAAAATAAGTCGAGAATTTGGCTCCAGCATAAGTATGAATAATTATTTTATGTCAAATACTAATACTAATACTAATAAAGCAATAACCCTAATGTGTTATAAACATTTATGTTGGCTTGATGTCGCACATAATATACCTTGTTTTGTATATTTACAAAGACATTTGATATATTTATTATACAGACTGAAAGCAGGTGGGGACCTTTTTCTTGGCTTTTCAATATGTTGTGTCTCAAGTTTTATCTCTGCATAGATTTTCACCGCCATATTGTATTATCCTTCTCATTTAAAATATCATCGGACCTGATACCTCATAGTCGTAATCATTCTGTTCTGTATGTTCATCATCCCTAGAATCATTGTCCTCGCCCACCTCAATTCTGACTGTACTGTCTTCATGTATACCTTCTATTTAAGAAACTTCATTCCTGTGGTGCAGTTAGCCATTCATCATCAGAGAAATCGTACACTTCAAAAACTTCATCTTTACCTTCAGATTCATCAAATAAACATCTAAGGTATAACTACTGCCCCTCGTAAGACAAATAAATTTTTTTCAATAATAAGATGCAATATAATAATATCGTGGCCAAAAATTTAAACTTCCCGTATAAATTCACCATTAGAAAGTTTTGTATTACGTTCCACCAATTTTGAGTATAGTAAACAGTCCTTTCGGTTTACATTTCTACACTAAACTAATATAATCTATTCACCTAATCATATTTTCCTATCTATTCAATAAATCGGGGAAATCCCATATTATAGTCACCTGGGACCCACTCCTTTTTAATACTTTTGTGAATGACGTGATTGGTTGCCTGTCTGACTCAAAAGTTCTTTTGTACGCGGACGATTTAAAAATCTATAAAACCATTACTAACTTGTTTTGTTCGTGAACCCTACTTAAATCGTCTCTCGTTAATAAATTTACAAACTTTCCAAAGCAGACGCAATATTGATCTATCATTTTTGCTCGAGATATTGTGTGCTATAAAATCGATTGCCCTGAAATTTGTATTAATGCTCCTTAGCGAGCCTTAAAATATCGCCCGGGTGTATTACGTATTCCGTTGTTGTAGCGTTCAGTACTAACAATTTCAATAATTCTGCACCACCCATAAATATTTTTAATGCGGTTAATAATAATTATGACTGTTATGATTTCAACATAACAAGGAGGTTGTTTAGGAAACGGATGAGGCCAACATAATTTTGATACTGTTTGGATTGTAATTCTTTTTTATTATTTTATTGTTTTTTATTTTTTTTTTACTTTTATAGTTAGAATTTTTGAAGATTGTAAGTTGGGTTTTTTTTTGTTGTGGTGTGTGATTAATTATCATATTTGTATTTTTTACATAAGTGATAAATAAATAAACCTCATTATTGAGCTTTCAGGTTAAACGATCAGATCATTTCAACTTAATAATAAAATATGATTTTCAACTAGTAAAAGTTCTCGGGACTTATACGTTTTAGAGCTTCAAAAGAATGCTGATTGTTTATCATTTTATATACAGTAATACCTCATACAACGCGCCCTCTTACAACGCTGTTTCGTTATAACGCTCCTTTTTTTAAAATTTAAAACATCAAAAAATCATAAAAAGGAATAATAAAAAACAAAAAATTTTGGTTCTTTGATCTGTTTTGTATTTTTGCCCGTTTTTGTTAAATATTTCGGGAATTTACATACATACCTGTACTGTTTGTGGGGTTCGATGATCTAGTTAGCGAGGACGTAGAAGAAATCATAAATTCGGACGACGCAGCTTTTTAAATGAAGATGTAATCGAAATCGGAAAAGAAACATACCAAACCCTCGAAAGTGAAGATGACGAAAGTGTAGAGCAGCCAAAGAAATTAACAAAGAAATTTTACAAGAGAATTTAGAAATAATTTCCCAAGCTTTAAATGTTCTAACCGACAATGATTCTGATTTTAAATGCGCTGGTTTTATCCAAAGAGGTGTTACAAATAGTTTTACGCCATACACTGAACTTTAAAGGAGAAACGATTGAATCAACGGCAATCTACATTAGACCGATTTTTCACAGAGTTGAATTTAATTAATTTTATCATATTATTATTTTTAAGTTCTTGGATGTTTTATTAATGAAAAATGAATTAAAAATCCTATAATATGAAAAAATGATATTTATTTAGCAAAAAAGTAGCGTAACCCCTACATTTCAATATATTTCTTGCCTCTTATAGCGCTGTTTCCTATTACGCTCAATTTACAGGAACGCATCTAGAGCGTTGTACGAGGTATTACTGTAATGTATATAGGTAATTTAATCATAAATCATTCATAATTTTAAATGAGATTTTGTCGTAATATCTAAAAGTTTTGCAACATTTATGCTGGGGATAATGAATTATGGTGTTAACTTTTTATAAAAATTAAAATTATTCTGGCATTTTAGAAAAGACTGTATAAACAATTAGTAAAAATAATTTAAGCATCTTAAAGCTTCTTTACAAAATTAATCTTTAAGAAAAATTCCGTTTGATAAATTATCAGAAAGATCTGCTATTAATTTAATTTACATATAAAAAGCTTGATAATTAGCTACAACTATTAATATTTACAATCTTTTGATGCCTGTAAAAACTTTCGACCTTATAGTCAAAAGCAAAATTAATCACAGAATTCTTTTTAACAAACTCTTATCTCAGTTTAGATTTTCGGTTTCCGCTGCCAGATTAATTTTTAACTATCTTTCTAATCGTTCTCAGGCAGTTATTTTCGACAACTCTTTGTCTGCCATGGTTCACGTTTTTTAATGGATGAAGCGCTTATGCTACCAAAATATGGACTGGACAATATGGATCAACTATTGCGCAAAATTGGAATGTCTAATTTGCCATTTGGAAGAAATATTATGGTCCTGGGAGGTGATTTTCGTCAATGCATACCCGTTCAGCCAACCAAAGTGTGCTGCTGGATCTATCAATTAAACGAAGTAATCCCTGGAGGCACTTCACTTTATTTTCACTGGTGAATAATATTCGTGTCAATGTCGAAAGATTGAATTCGCAAATTATTTGTTGCAATTGGGAGACGGAAAACTTCTGATGAACGAACCAGTTTGATGAAATAAAATTACCATGTCTAATGGCAATCTAATTAACGAAATGTTCGGAAATTGAATCGCCAATCACAACTATGAAGGAATGAAGAATCGAACTATACTAGCGCCACTGAATAAAGACGTTGGTAAGATCAATGCCGAAATTATCGACCAACTGACTTATGATTCCAACGTTCATAAAAGCTTTGATTCAATCAAAGATTAGGTAGAAGGGGCGCTCTAATTCACGTCTGAATTTCTTAACTCCATCGAAATTGACATTACAAGCCATTTTAAATTGATAAGTACATTTCTATAACAAGTTTCGTGCCTATCTGTGACGAACTGAGGTATTTCCAATTATAAGAACCACATCCGATCTTCATACTGAAGTCAAATTTTAATCATAGAAACCAACCAAAATAAACCAGTTTCCAGAACTTTATTTGGAACTCATATTGGAATTTTATTTACATTATACAAATTTAAGTTTCATGCTAATCAGTTGAGAAGTGCAGAGTCGCATTCAAATTAGTAATTTTTCAAAACAACATCAGGACCTCATGTTAGAATTTCATTTTCAGCAAACTCATCATGTTTCATCTCAATCGGATAAGATGTGGCGTAATTCCATTCAAACTGGAAATTTTCTAGAGCCACTAGTGGTTTGGCGTCTATTGGAAGGGGCTCCGTAACCTTCCAGTAGGCGCAAGTGTACGTACTCCCTCCTCGTGGCAACCACCTGTAACTGTAACCATTAGGCTGAATATAGACTTTTGTGACAGGCTAAAGTACGGCGCTAAAGGAGAAAACCTTGACAAAAAATCCCTAATCTAAGGTGGAACAGCATATGCCGATGGATGAATGGCTGATAAGTTAATCAGTCTATATATGCGGACTCTGGATACCAGGCACCCTCCAGTTTTATTTAGCCTTCCTGTAGCAAACCTGGGTGACCTACAGGCGACTTTTTTATTCCCAGCAACTCGCAAGAGTCAAATCAAAACGGTAGACGAGGCACGGGAAGGAATACACGCGAGTGGGTCTGCCCTCTCAAAGTCCTTGAGTCCCAATGCTACCGCTTTTCTAGCAGAAGTAAATGTTATTACATCTAGGAGGGAGAGCAATGAGCCCAGATAGTATGTAACGCGTGTAGAAGTATTTCCTACAGTAGACATCTAGGAGGGAGAGCAATGAGCCCAGATAGTATGTATCACGTGTAGAAGTACTTCCAACAGTAAACATCTAGGAGGGAGAGCAATGAGCCCAGATAGTATGTCCCAGCAACTCGCAAGAGTAAAATCAAAACGGTAGACGAGGCACGGATAGGAATATACGGGAGTGGGTCTGCCCTCTTGAAGTCCTTGAGTCCCAGTGCTACAGCTCTTCTAGCAGAAGTAAATGTTATTACATCTAGGAGGGAGAGCAATGAGCCCAGATAGTATGTATCACGTACCGGTCGGCAGTATTATCAGGTTCATTAAGAGCCTGAATATTGACTGGACGGATAATTAAGTAGGGCTTAATGCACAAAAGATCTTTTAGGTCGCAGTGCGGGGTGGCTTGAGCCCCCACATGGCCCTCAAGTAATAATAATAATAATAATAATAATGTGCATTGAAATATGAATGGATTGCATTTGTTTATTTTTAGTTTTAGTGTCGTTGAGCATAATTTAGTACATCGACCCTTTACTTTAAATTAAATTAAAATATAATTAATTATAAACAATACAATAAATAGAAAACGACTTTCTATTCAATCATAATTTTAAGTTTGATAGCCCCAAATTTTTAATTTTTAAAATTGGTCAGGATTATTGGCCATGACCTAGTCCAGAAAAAAATTATCACTAGGCCGATGTCATTGAGGTTAAAATTTTAAGGACTAGCAAATAAAAATGGAATGCACAGATCATAAAAAAAGGACAGTAATACACAGTGGCAGCTTGTTAAACCCTTTTATAGGATTTTATGTAAATTTAAACACTTAAAAGTTTACCACTGGTGGGGCCTTTTCTTAATTAATTAATGAGAACAAAATTAGTTGGTGTCAATTTAAATTCTGTTTTATTCTATTAAATGCTACGCTTTATATACAATTTTTAATTTCCAAAGTCAGCACAAAATATATAAAGTAAAAATCAAAAATATGTATTTGTATTGTAGTATACATATTATTATAAATTTAAGTTAAGCGTCAGCACAATAGATGCACCAAAACTTCATATTTGGTGAAAATTAAAATTTTGGAATGTTGATGAGTCAACACAGCTACTGACGTAAATGTTCATGCAATAAATCGAATTAATTGTTTACCAATTTTTTACATAATACCAAATATAATTATACACAAATCCTAATTTTGATTAGCGAATATTAATATTTTCTTCAAAGACCACCGAAAGAATTTTCTTTGATGTAATACAACACAGGCTGGTTACACTCAGTGGCATAGCTCAAAATCAAAACCGGTTACAAGTTGAACGATTAATTTTCACTTTTCGGTTAATATTTTTGAGACTATACAACTCATCGGAAAATAATCCAATCAGATAGTTGAATTTTCCTTAGTTACGCTGCATAATATCGGTTATTTGCGTTGCTAAGTAGTGTTTCGCGAAACACCACTAGTGGTGTTTCGGCCGCAAACAAATAAATCATATCTTCCATGAGTATAAACAAACAATTAATATTTTTGATATTTGACATGGTTGATTCGTTGTATAGTCTTAACATATACAACTCGAGCTTCGAAAATCATCTGAATATACAGTTGCGGACTCGATATGTTACCTAAGAAACACAACTCCACCTGCGGTGTCGTTGTGTTTCCTAAGCAACACATCTCATCCTATCAACTGTATATTCGATTATTTTCGAACCTCTTGTTGTATAACTAGTGATTATGCGATGCCTTCCAGTTTTTTTTTTTTTTCGAGAAAGATGTTTTTTGAGCTTTTGAACTGCTTAGCATTGAGATGCATTTTTATTACAAATTGTTAGTGATATATTGATTTGTAAGATTATATTTCGAGATTTTCGTTAATATTCGAAATTTCTTAAGAAAATCAAGGTTATCGAGCTTTTCGAGATTATTCGAGTCTAATCGAGTTTCTCTATATTACTAAATTTGTAAGGCATTGAAGGTGTGTGAAGTGACAAAATTAGTGATTTTTCGAAGTTTTTATCAAATTCGAGACTTGTTTCACACTGAGTGTCATGTATCAGATATTATTAAAAATTTGATACATTTTTCGACTTCAGCTTGGAGATGAATCAAGCACAACATTAAATTATGATCTTACAAAGAAGAGATACGTTCTTAAAGAGGACGAAGTTGCTTGTCATCAAAGTTATTCAAAAATATTTACATTACTCAGCATTTTCGATATTATTTGTGCGATGTCTGCGATGTGCTTTATTTTTCGAGGTTATTTCTGTTTCCGATATTTCTCGAAATTTGCAAGAGGTGAAATGGCTTCTTGTTGCAGAATTAATGATCTGCTTAGCATCGAGTTAGTTAAAGTTAAGTTTGGAGGATATTGATTTAGATAGATGATATTTTTTGTGAATATTTGAGACTATTCGAGTTATTTGAAATAATTTTGAATTGTTCCAAATAGTGATGCGAAGCACTTTGTTGCAGATAATTCGAAATTATTGAGATTTTCGAAATTACGTGCTCATTGATGTTACTCGCATGATATTACATCAGTGTTTGCTGATTCGAGCAAATTTGTTGATAGGTTCTGTATAGCTGCTTTATGTTAAGTTATATTAAGGCCAGAAATATGATCTTACGGTGTTCTCGGTTTTTTGCATGTAATGTTTACATGTTATGAACACAAACAGATAGGTAACAGTAGTGGATTATGTACCCCTAAACAATATTGCTTTTTTATCAATTGATCATGGATCTCCTGAACATTTGGCTAATTGAGTATTTATTCAGCTTTCCCAATTATTATTATTATTACTAATGATCCCAAAAAGTTAAATAAAAATATGTTTGCATTGCGCTTTGTTCAACTGATTTGCTTTACGCATGCAATGCATTCATGGCATTCCTGTAACAATCACCTCTGGAAATGATATTATTATTAACGAAATATTTTTTCGAAAAATTTCGGTTTTACGAATACAAAATAATAAATCGAATTTTTTTGGATACCTCGAAGTTATATTCACGTTAATTAACAAAATCTAAAAATTCAAAATTTAACAATGAAAATTCAAATTTGTGATTGTTATTTATGTAAGTTTTTATGTAATGACTAGCTGGTAAACCGGGTGTTACCCGGGAAAATATAATTAAATATTTGTGGGATCACCAAAATATAAACTATGTTTTTCACGAATAACTTGAAAACCTTGCGTTTCATCAAAAAATCTATTAGCACCAAAATAAAGCTTACAAAATAACAAATTGATTGGTTTATTTTTATTTCTTTAAATGCAATAAGAATCGACTTCTGGCTCGTTGAAAGTGGCTGTTTGTTCGTCGAAAACTGAATTCAAGCCTTTCAACATTAAATAACGGAAAAAAGACAAAATTTTGAAAAAATTTAGTTAGATAATTTTTCAAGTACTTCACCTTTAAAAGTAGCTTTAGTAGAAGTCATTAGCATAACAACTTACAGAGTTATGATAAAAATAAAATGTTGATCCCGCAAGAATTGAAATTAAACGTAATCCATTTACAATGTGCTTGATTTAGGTACTAACAATAGGTTCTAGAAGTTTGAGTGGTTTAGAATTTCTAGATTTGAAAAAAGTTTGATTCAATCTTGAAATGATTTTTCAAATTTTTGAAAAAAAAATTCTTTTTTCCACAATAACTCAAAAACTAAAGAAGATACGTACAAAATGCGAAAGCACAAAAATTAAGGGTTTTCTTGCAGACAATTTTGTTATTTTTTTATTTCTCTAGGATTAAAATGAATTGAGATATCGCCGTTTTAAGTTCCCATTTGAGTGCGAGGACCACCTTCCCCGAACCCTTTAAACTCAAAAATCTCAACGAAGGCTTCAAGGGAGTTCAACCTTACATGCCTTGTAGCCCTTGAAATTCCCTACAAAATAGTTTTTAGGACATTTAGATATCTTTAAAATTAAGGAAGTTTTCGTTAAAAAAACAATCGCGTTTTCGGTGAAATTTTCGGATTGCTCTCAAACATGCATTTTTTATATGGAAAATCAACATTTTCAATCGCGAATATCTGTGATTATTTTTATTGTACTAATTTTCACCCCTTACAAGGGATGGGATCCACCCCCAAGGTAAAAGCACGCGTTGGCACTATATAATTTTTGTTCCTTGAATTATTCCCTGCTTACTGTCAAAATTTCACGAAAATCGTTATTGTCCGTAAGAATTCGGAGGTAATAACCTATTTTTACCGTCAATGACTGGACTAAAATACAAAATTCGATTTTCAGTTCAATGTTAAATGTTTCGAGTTTTTTGCATCTATTAATTCACGGTACAATTTATGAAATTTTTGAAACCAAATTTTATCAATTAAATAATTTTAGATAACCAGAAATCCATGAAATTGTAACATTTGATAGTCTGAATTTCATTTTTGTTCGATATATGATTAATAAAGTTTTAGAATTCAATAATATTTTTGGGCCTAAATAATAAATCTAGAATGAATTCAGAAATTAGAATTCATATTGAAATTAATAGATATTTTTGGATTTTCTCTTATTGTAAATTTTATATTCCACAACATTGCATTGTATTTGGTTTTATAAATTTCTATTTTAGTAATTTTTAAAAGAGCATAATATATAACTAAGCTGAATTCGAAATTTTAATTCGAATATAGAATTTTGAAAATTTTACAAATAATACTACCGATGTTTGTCATTCTATCTATTTACAAAGTTGAAAAGATTAAATTTATTTTTCGAATCTACGTAAGAAAAAATCTAGAATTTGAAACTTAATTTTATCCTTCCAAAATTCGAAATTTTTTGAAGAATTTCCACGTAATTTTCAAAGTATTCTTAAGGATCAAATGATACAAATTTTATAACTTTGAATTCGAAATTTCTAAAATTTGGAAATTTGGAAATACAAATTTTCAAAATTCTGTGTGCAATTACTCAATTTCAAAAATTTAAAGCAAACGAAACTAATCCGGAAAGTTCAAAATATAATATAGATACAAGTCTCAGATGTCTCGGATGAAGTTTTCAAGTCGGTTTGCCTTGCCTTGATAATTTTCCTTGTTATATTTCAGAATTTTGCAGATTTCGAATGTTGTTAAATTTAAACAACGTTCAAAAATACTTTTTGACTCATTGGCAATAAATCCTTTTTTCGCGACCGCATAAAATGTTTAATTGTTATCAATTTCATTGGACCAATTTTGGCACGATTTGTTCTTTTCGGTGGTTAAATTGTACCAAAATTGATTGTGAATTACCAAAATTGAGTGTATTACTATTTATTTTATGGCAATCAAAAATTTTTCCCTTGTGCCTGCATTTGACCATTTTCTGAAGTTTAGTAGCAGAATATCTAAACATTTACCACTTTCTGACTTTTGCACTTTTCCGCTTCCAAGATGATTTTAGAATAGTTCTTTTCATACTGTTTTGGGGTTGCGTTAAAATTAGTGTTTCTTGCGAATCCATAGCTAAAGCATTAACATTTATTTTTTATTAAGAAATAAATTGATTTAACATTACCATCATAATGTACAACATTATTACCTTGTTTCGTATTTTATTTCATAAATATTCACTTCTAGGTAAAACACTAGCCACAACACGACTATTCAACAAGCTTCCTTAACCAAAACTGTTTTATGCTCAAGAAATTTTTGACATACAACAATTTTAGCGCCAAATATGAAATCAATCGATTTGCTACAAATTCTAATAATTGCATAAAAAATCTCGAATGGAAAAGAATGGCTTGCACTGAGAGAAGGAGTAGAGTTGGTTTGCAACCAGATCTATTTTTTGTTTTCGTTTTGAAAGGGAAAGCAACTGTTTTGTAAAAATTCAGTTGAATACACCGGTTTGCTTCTAAGCTACACATTTCATACATCGAAGATTTATACATTTTTAGAAATACAACTAGAACAAGCTTTTAATTTTAAAAGCGCAATCTTTCCTAATGGCTCTGCTAAATTAATGAAAACTCAGCAATATGAATTTACCATATTGTTTAGAAAATTGAATGGTAAAGCATTTCACAAAAGTAATATCATATATCAAAATTACCCGATATCTTTAAACCAGATTGTGAAAATGATTTTAATTACAATAATTCATGCGCTTAAAAATATGCGCTTAATTTGTTAAAAATTACAACATTCATTCAATTCGAACTTAATTTCGAAAAGAAAATTCAAAGTTTCTAGTTTTTCAAACGATTTTTATTTTCAAATCAAATGTATCGCTTAATTTCTAATATAATTCATACATATTTTTAATTTAAATTTTGTAAATTTAATTCCATTAAAATTGAATTCAAATTTGTATGAGAAATTTCAATTGCCACCTAACTTTATAGAATTTAAGAATTTTCAAATTTTATAATATTTCCGATTTGCACAACATACGCACAAAAAAGTTTCAAACTGCACTAATATTTTTTTGTGAATAATAGTCATATAAACTGGAAATCAATTCAGTAACTGAAATTTCAATTAAATTTTTCCGAAATTTTACTAATTAGAATTTCAATTAAATTAAATTTTAAAAACCTAGTTCAAAATGAAAGAAGGTAAATATTGAATTTTGAAAATAGTTGAAATTTGAAAGTTACCAAGTCGCAACATCCAAATTTATTATTTCTACAACGTTAAATTTCTTTTTGAATTTACGTAAAATAATCCTAAAATGTCAACCAAAATTCTATCTATTATGTGTACCGAATGAAATTTGTGATTCCCAAATTTATATTATCTCATTACGTTACTACGCAAAAGAAAAAAACTGGTACCGTTATTTTGTAGAAAAACAATTTAAAAAAACGAATAAACGTCAAATTGGACATTTGTTTTATTTGTTTCGAAATGGACGCATCATAAGGAGAAAAATGTGATTTAATAATTAGATTGTGCAATGATCATCCCGAGTATACCAATAAAAAAATTGGTAAATTGGCCGGTGTTTCCAATAATATGGTAACAAATGTAAAAAAAAATGTCAAATCAATCTTTCTGTATCACGCAAGCCCGGATCCGGAGAAAAATCAGGTGCTCCAAATAAAATGTTGGATCAGAAAATTGTAAGAGTCATTTCGAAACATCCCTCGATGTCTGTGCGAGATTTGGCCAGAAAAACCAAAACAACCAAATCGATTGTGGAACGAGCTAAAACTAGAAATAATCTACGGACATACAAGAAGTCAAAAATCCCCAAAAGAAGTGTTGAACTATTTAATAGAGGGATCGATCGAGCAAAGAAACACAACAAATGGTTGAACGAAAGAAAAGATTCTTGTTTCGTAATGAACGACGAGACCTACGTCAAAATGGATTTCTCGACACTTCCAGGTCCCCAATATTACATCAAAAAGAAAGGTAAAGAACTGAACGGAGCAATTACTACCATAGCTGTTGAAAAATTTGGCAAAAAAACATATGGTTTGGCAAGCAGTTTGCCAATGCGGCTTAAGATCACATCCATACATAATAAATGGGATTATGAAAAGGTGAATGTTCGCCGTAAAATGAACAAAAAGTTTGAATGAATACGATTATTTAAAAACTGTACAATATGTGCAATAGAACAAGTACAAAAAAATAATGATTATATATTGCCGTTTAGTTTTAATTCTTCATGTACAAATCACAAATTTCATTCGGTACACATAATATACACAAAAAGTTCAAAATTCAGTGTTTTGTTTAAAATACCAAGTACAATAACTTGCAAAATTTTTATAATCATTAAATTAGTTTTATGAAATTTAAATCTATCATTTCAAATTTTACAATTTTTGGATTTTAAATTCCAATCAAAATATTCAAATTTAAGTAATTAATGCCTTAAAATTTGAATTTCTAAATTTGTACACTATATATATATTTAGATTACGGAATATTAACAAATTCCAGACGTCCAATTTATGGTTTGCTTGTCGAGTTTCAGATGACGATTTCTGGCAATTAAGGAAATGTTTTCCCTGTTTGGATAGTTCAATTTTTGTATACTGGATTTTTTAGACTTCGAATGTCGGTAAATTTGGATCAGCTTTAATAACTTTAATATTCCTAGTTAACTGAAATGTTGATAATTTTCTACCTCTCGACGTTCCCAAAGATTTAAAACATCCTGACAACTCTTAAAATTTTTAGGTTAGCAGCACTGCAAAGTGGTAAAACATGTTGAAGACTTAGTTTAAAAGTATCCAAGTTGAAAAAAAACTTTAACTAGGAAGTAAATTTGTAAATCGTAACTCGTGTAAACAAAATTTCGAAGCAATTTATGAATATTTTTAATTGTTACAGTTCGATTGTCGATTCAATCTTAAATATTTCGGCTGGCAAAACTCAGTCAAAATGAAATTTGTTTTTGTATAAAATACTAGGATCTGTAGTAAGTTTAAACATTTAATGTAAGGAGTTTTGAAATTTTAAAATTTTACTCAATATTTGAAGTTTTGATATCCTTTTTCGGTACTGAACAAACTCAACAAGATCAATTTGATTAGAAATTAAAATTTTGTATTCGAAATTTAATTTTAAGTTATCGAATTTTGAAAAGGTTTTAAGTAAGTAATTCGAAATTTAGAAGCGATGAAAGCCTGCTTCTGATTATTTTAAAATATGAATTATTTGTTATTTATATACGGTTTATTTGATAAAAACCAATAGAATATTCATAAATTTTTAAATAGTTGAGTATTAATAAATATCAAATTTCTGAAATTTCAGATTTTTTAAATTTATAATTTTAAAACTCATAATTCCACGGTGTCCGAATAACGAATTTTATATTCCAAAATTAATTATTAATTAAATTTTAAGCCTTTTAGTTGGATATGAAAAGAAAATCACAATATTCAGAAAATTAGGATTTACCCTTACGTAAAATATCTTTTTGGAAATTTAATCATTCACTAATATGTCAATTTTGTGTTTTGTTCGTCTAGTCCAAATTTTTTATCTCAAACTATATAATTATCTTGGTGTAATAAGAATGGTTGCTTTATCATCCGAGTGTCCCGGGTTTGTTTTTCGGTGGTGACAAGAAAAATTGTCACGATTGGTTGTTGTCTTCCAACGTATGTGTGTATTTTGGGTCCGTTTAAGCCATATAAATTTCCTGGCTTTCATCTTTCCCAATAAGGGGACATAAACCTAATATTAATCCTCTCCTTAAAAAAAGAAAGGAAAGAAGCTTTCATAATAATTTATCTAGGTGGGCTCATCTAGTTCAGAAAGCTTAATTTTGCCCATAAAGCATTAAATAAATAAAGCCTTAACCATCAGATTCAAAATTTAGTTAAATTTATATAATGACCAGCTTCTACAAAAATCTGAGTGTTTGTACATCTAAAAACTATTTAGTAAGTTTAAAAGCTCTCATGAAGTTTGAACAAATTACGGTAAATTATTGACGTTTTGCGTAAGATATCAAAGCAACCTTGATTATACAAGCCATAATCTAAAAAACGAAGCTTTTATAAAGGAATTAGAAACGCGAAAAAAACCAAACTTTTCATAGTAAAACACACAAAACATATGGGAAATCACTTTTTCTCCGAAGACAAATTTGTAAATGAAAACGTTGCAAATTCTCAATTATGATTTCTGAAATATTTCCATAAATGTTTGAATTTGAACATATATAAATCTCGTTTAAGTAAATCGTTCTCATTTTCTTGTAATAATTGGTTTATTTAAACCAAAATATAAAAAAAAGTTCATAACAACAGCATTCTGGTCAAATTAAAAAGAAAAGCTTACTACAAATCGTGTGCATTAAGCCAATATACATAGATGGCAGTGGGCAGTAAACATTTTGAAAAACCGTACCAAAAATCGCCACTTGGGGAAATTTAAGTTCAAAAATTGTAGGAAAAGCAAAACAAATTCTCAAAATATTAAGAACGGGTCATAATTGTGTGATTAAACAATTTTTTTCGTATTTTTCTGTATAAATCTGAGACATCTAACGTACAATAGTAAAACTAAAGATAAATTTAGCAAGTATTATTTTAATTCGTCAGAGCCAACTTTGATGTATTTTTCAAAATGAAAGTTCGAAAAATATATTTTAGAAATAATTTAATTTTAATATTTCTGCAATTAATATTTACTTAATACCAATAAACCCTTCCTGTATATTGTTGCTAAAGATATGTAGAACACTTTTGTATAAAAATTTTGTAACATTTTTGCTTTTTTCAATAAAAAACTTGAAGCTTAAAAACACCATTTTTACTATGGATTCCTATGGAAATTAGTGAAAAGTTATACCACTAAAAAAGCTTCTAAAAAATACGTCATAATGATTATGGCTCTATACTCTAGAAGGCTCTGAAGATATACGAGTTAGGCACACATTTTGAAAAATACAACTAGTAAATGCTTTTGATTTTAAAAGCTTAATCTATATTCTGATCGATCTGCTAAATTAATAAAAGTTCAGCTTCATATTGGCGAAATTTTATTAATTTAGCAGATCGATCAGAACAGATTATTGGAAAAGCACTTCACAAAAGTTAAACCAAATTTCAAAATTGTCCTGGCTTTTAAGGCCTGCTTGTGAAAATGCTTCTTAACAATAATAAATATTAATTACAAATTTTACATTCATTAGAGCTTATCTTGATCTGTGATATTTATTTTTACATTTAAAAATCTCTTTACAGAAAACTCAGACGTTTAATATTTTCCTCTAGTTTAAATATTTGCCTGTTTTGTTTAATCTCCTAAGAATTAAAGCTCAGCAATAAATTATTTTGAATAATTTTCATAAGATGCTGCTGGCCAATGTTTTTGGAAAAAAATTAAATCTTTAATCTGGCGACGTTTGGAAGGCTAGCATCCCAATTGAGTAACTAGACATAATTACAGCTACAAGAAAATTCTCCGGTTCTGTAATTTAATATTTATAAGCTTCATGTAATGATTTTGTTTTCAGAATCAATATAAAAGCTTATTAGGTTTACATTGAGCTTATAAGCTCAGTTTTAGCTTTCTTCTCAAGTTAAAATATAAAACTGAAAAATAGCATTGATATATGCGTAAGATCAAAGCAACCTTGATTATGCAAGCCATAATCTAAAAAACGAAGCTTTTATAAGGGAATTAGAAACGAGGAAAAAACCAAACTTTTCATAGTAAAACGCATAAAACATATGGGAAATCACTTTTTTCCTAAGACAAATTTGTAAATGAAAATGTTGCAAATTCTTAATTATGATTTCTGGAATATTTTCATAAATGTTTGAATTTCAACATATATAAATCTAGTTTAAGTAAATCGTTTTCATTTTCTTGTAATAATTGATTTATTTAAACCAAAATACAAAAATAGTTCATAACAACAGCATTCTGGTCAAATTAAAAAAGAAAAGCTTACTACAAAACGTGTGCATTAAGTCAATATACATAGATGGCAGTGGGTAGCAAACATTTTGAAAAATCGTAGCAAAAATTGCGACCTGGGGAAATTTGAGTTCAAAAATTGTAGGAAAAGCAAAACAAATTCAGAAAATACTAGGAACGTGTCATAATTATGTGATTAAATAATTTTTTTTCGTATTTCTCTGCCAACAATTATAGACATCTAACGTACACTAGTAAAACTAAAGATAAATTTAGCAAGTATTATTTTAATTCGTCAGAGCCAACTTTGATGAATTTTTCAAAATGAAAGTTCGAAACATATATTTTAGAAATATTTTAATTTTAAAATTTCTGCAATTAATATTTACTTAATACCAATGTACCCTTCTTGTATATTTCTACTAAAATATGTAGAACTCTTTTGTATAAAAATTTTGTAACATTTTTGTATTTTTCATTGAAAAACTTGAAGCTAAAAAACACCATTTTTATTATGGATTCCTATGGAAATCAGTGAAAAGTTATACCACAAAAAAAGCTTCTAAAAAATACGTCATAATGATTATGGCTCTATACTCTAGAAGGCTCTGGTTTAACACTAAATAAAGCTTAAAGCTTAATATTTTATCGTACATAAGGATGGAATTTTATATGACCTAAAATTAGAGGTTTGAAAACAAACTAAAGTGTTTGGGCTAGTTGAGCTTTAGTTACTCAGAATTTAACGTATAGTATTTCAAAATATTCTAATTTGACAGAAAATTTGAACTTTTGAATTAAATACTAATCTGAGCAAATTCAATCTCATGAGAAATTAAAATTTTTAATTAAAAACTTCAATTTGGAATTATTGAATTATGAAAATATTTCACTTTTGCGAGTGTTAAATTTTGAGGTAGTTTAGTACCTATAAAATAAATCCAAATAACTACTTGTTTTTTTTTAATTCCGCCAAAATTAGAAATTTTATTTGCAAAAAGGTTTAACTTGTCAAAATTTCTTAGCCATAATCATAAATTTTAAAGAGTTAGAAATTAAAATTCAGAATATATCGAATCTTAAAATTGTTAGTTCGTTGTGGAAATTGAAAAATTTAATTATTCAGAACTATCGAAGATTCCAGTTTTTTTAAGAATAACTTCCAAAACTTATAATTTACTCTGACATAATTTTTTTTTTTTTTTTTTCAAAATTTATCCCCAAACCAATTTTTATCAAGAATAAGAAATTCCTCATCACTACGTATTTTCAAAAGGAAAATGGCAAATAAGAAAGCGAGGCGATGATAAATTTGTCGCTAGGATGTATACAGTTGGAGTGAAGAGAAGAGAATTTTGCTTCTACATGTATGTGGTGCAACAAGTTTTGAATCGTTGCGAACAGAAGACAACAATGTTCACCTTTCTTTCAAAAGTGCATCTGCAGCAAGAGGCTTATTTCAATCTAATGACGAATACAATAACTGTTTAATAGATGGGGAATGCCATAACTATTTAATTGATATATTTAATGCCTAAACAGTTAAGGGAAATTTTTGCATATATTTATTGTTTCTGTCATCCTTCTCGACCTCTCATGTTATGGCAAAATACCGTCGCTGATTTCACATTTAATTACTTGAATACTGATAAAAAAAATTTCGCAATCAACAAAGCTCTTCAAGACATCAGCTCATTTTAATTGATGAAATCACAATGTTACCAAAAAATGGATTACGTTGCACCGATAACCTTTAAAAGAAAATATGAACAGCGATACGAGTTTTGGTGGCAAAACAATGGTTATTGTTGGCGATTTTTGTCAGGCATTCTCGAAAATTTTTCGAAAAAAGAAAAAAAAAAGAATTCTCGAATTTTAAAAATTTTCGAGAAATTTATTTTGGTTTTTTCCTTATTTAAACAATTTATACAGCATGTAAAACAAAAATTATTAAACAAGATTTTTTTTTGTACAACCGTCACACTCTAACAAACGATGATTTTGTATTTTTTATCTACAAAAAATACAAAATTTTGTTCTGTTAACAAGAAAAAACAAAAAAGAAATTTCAGTCGCTGGAGTTGTGCTTTGTGCAGTAGTCTGAAAACAAAACCCTTCAATTGGTGAATGTTTATATGATACGGCCTAATAAAAATATTATTTTATAGAAGTTATAGAAATTTCATGAATAAATCCTTCCGGATGGCTAGCAAAACATATGAAGACTGTAGGGAGTATTTCGCAAAAAATAAAAACAGTGAGTCATCGACTTGTAGACTTTGTGCTAAAATACTTAAGTGTAAAGGATCAACCACTACTGGTCTCCATCGGCATCTGGAAGGAATAAACGGATATAAAAGATAATTCTTAGGCGGGAAGTAGCGGGAGTCAAGTCAAACGCTGCAAAATTACAATGGGCCAATTCGTTATCACAATACGAACCAATATGATTCAAGAAATTGCAAAAATGGCAGCTCTTAATGGTCTGTCCTTTAATTAAATCGCAAAATGTGATTTTCTAAGAAATTGTATGAGGAATAACCTTGCGAATTTCACCTTGCGAAAAATTCTTCAGATATTATGAATTTGGTAGTGCAGTTTTCTGAAGAGAAAAAAAGGAGCCAAATGACGTTCTGAAATCTGAGCAGAAAAAATGTTGCATATCAATCGATAAATGAACCAGCGTGAATAATAGACAGTTTATTTCAACTCCAACGACTCGAGCAACTTGGGATTAATAGCAATTGATGGCAGTTGTCCAGCCGACAAACTATTAGCCCTTGTTGATCAAAAATTAAAAAAATTCCAGATTTCATTAGAAAAAGATTTTGTTGGTGTCTGTTAGCTGTTTAAAGTCATTCCAAAGTCCACTTTGGAATGACTTTAAACAGCTAACTCTTTCAACAAACATGCGGAGTGTGAGTCAAAATGAGCCCAATGATTGGCTTCTCAAAATTGGATCAGCAGAATTGCCTCGGGTAGCAGGAATATATGAAGAAGATGTTGTTGAAATACCTACAGAAATGATATCAACTGAAAACTTGATTGAGACCATTTTTTGGCGATTTTTAGCAAATGTTAATGCAAAAACTTTCAAATCGGATCATTGTCGCGCCAACACATGCACAAACATTGGATATGAATAGAAAAATAATTGATTTGAGCGATGGTGACTCTCAAACCTATTATAGCGCCGATTCTGTTGTCACTGAAGATCCAAATGGCTCTCTCAATTTTCCTATTAAATTGCTCAATAAGCAAACTGCATCCCAACTCATCATATTACTGAGAAACACTAAAAAAGGGCTTTGCAACGATAAAAAGACGAAATTTGATAAAAGCAAGAGTTATTTCAACATATTCCAGAAGTACCTTAAATTTACCGTTATGAATGGATTACTTTTACATTGAAAATCATTTCGTTGTTTTATATTTAATCGCCAGCCGCAACAACATTAACATTAATAAATCGTAGGTCAAATTATTTTACTTTTAGATGCCTTTTAAAATTTTATGAAAAATCTTAATAGGTGAAAGTTTTGCCATAAATTACTTAACCAGGAAGTATATTTTGTATTTTCCAAAAAAATTGAAGAATTTTAAGTATTTATACTTAATTCAATTAGGAAATACTGCGGTAATAATTGCCCACATGAACAGTCTTCAACATCTTTCAATATTTCATGGTAGTTACTAGGAAATTATTCATTATTAAATTCTGTACATTTTAGGTATATTAACTATCAATACTGCTTTTAGTAATTCCTGACAGCAGATTTGTCTCTTCGCTTAAATTGGCTCGAAATAGATTTTTAATAATCAAAAACATTCAAATAAAATGATAAATTCAAATTTTTGAGCTTTTATCAGTTTCACAGATCAATGTATTAATTTTGAAGAATCTTATTTTGTGACAAAGCTTTGAGCCTGTTAATAATAAATGTATAGAAACTACCCAACGTTTGAAATAAAAGCTGAAAGAAAGAATTCATAAGGTTGCCAAAATGTTTAGCAACAATATTAGAGCTTTTATAGTAAAACGTGCCTAAATATTACAATTTATTTTAAATGCAATTAGTTGCACAACATTTTTCCTGTTTCAAGAAACATTTAAATTTTCTTTAACTTTTAATTTAAATCTAAATGTCACAAATGTTGAAGCTAGCTACTATATTTGATATAAAATGTCCGCAATAGGAGCTTTCGTAATTTAATTACGGTGCTATCATTAAGGCTTTTTATCGAAACTAAATAATTTTATTATATCAGTAAGTAACTTTAATAAAAGAAAAGCTCCTAAAAATTTAAAAAAGATTCGTGAATAAAAAATTATTTTAAATGAAATATTAAAGCTGTAAATTAAAACCATTTGAAAAGCTGCTATTTCTATTGTAACACTACATAGAAATTACATTACATTTTAAATTAAATATTTAAAAGCTAAGGTTTTTTGGGAAGAGAAAAAATTCTGTTTAATCTTCAAAGCGAAAGAAAGTTTATGAATCAATTTCGAAAAGCTAGATACCGCTTTTTCCAGTTTCTAGATTTTTAATTTAAAATGGTGTCAAACTTTTTGAAGCCCAGCTTTTATTTTTGTTATAAAATGTTCGCAATATGGGGTTTAATAATAAAATTTTCTTAAAATTTGACACGCTTTGGTACTATCATTAAAGCTAGAAATGGCAACCAAAAAGTTATAATTTTGTGCTCTTATTAAGACTAACGCTATTTTTGAGGCGTTATAAAATTTGAATGTTAAAGCTCAAAATTAAGACAATTTAAAAATCTACTATCTGTATAGAGCCGTTTAGTTACAATAATTTAATCATATAAAAGCTTCTTAATCTAGTTAAAATTATCTGTAAGCTCTATTTTTCATTTAATTTACTTTAAAGTTGTACTCTAACACTTGAGAAATGAAGAAGGATTTAAAATAAAAGCTCTTTGTTTTCAAATCTCCCTTAATATTTAAAGATTAAAAAAACCATTTTTTTATATTTTACAGCTTTTTGTCAACAAATATTTTTAATCGTCTTCGTAATAAAATTTAATAATAATTTCACATTGCTTGGACTAAAATATTTTTTAACGAGCTACACTAAAATATTTTACACTTTGTTGTATAAGAAAAGAATTTTCAAGATATATTTAAATTTATCATTTTTAGAAACAGCCTTTTCCAGCTTTAAAAATTTTAACTTAAACTTATGTTAGGTTTCATTGAAATTAAATAAGTTTTGGTGCTATCATTAAAGCTAAAAATGTGTACCCAAAACTTATAATTTTAAATAATTTCATTATTAGTTAAAGTTTATATCAAATACAAATATTAATCTAGTAAAAGCTGTCGGAAGTTTTACCAGGTAAGCCTAAAAAACTATACTTGACACTGATATGTCAAGCTCTGGAATATGAATTTGGTTCTTTATTTTTAAAAAATCTCATAATTTGAATGAAGTGATTACCAAATTTCTATAAAGCTCAAAGTTGCTCTAGCATATTAATTTGGATTATGAAGAATGCTCTTTAGTTACAATAAATGCATAAACTATTTAAAAGCTCCTATATACAAATAATTGAGAAATATTCGATTTTAGAAATTATCTGAAAGCTCTTAGTATTCATTTAATTTACTTCATTAAAAATTATATTTAAACATTTGAGAAATTTAGGATGATTTAAAGTAAAATCTCTTTCTTTTCAAATCTCTCATAATATTTAAGAAGCAAAAAAATTATTTAGATTTTACAGTTTTTGAAACAATATATAGATTTACTATTTAATAAGTATACAGTAAAATATAGTGCAAAATATTGTAGTGTTAGTTTAGCCAAAATTCTATCTCGTGGCCTTTAAGCTTAAATAATTAAAATTTGACAACGTAAGCAAATTTAAATATTATGTTTGTGATCTCAAAAGTTTCCAAGTCTTATTAACATTTAAATTCCCATATTTAAATGCTAAATTTTTAATTTAAACAAACAACATGAAAAATTTGGTTTTCATTTATAAACAATTTACTTGGAAATGTTGATTTTGAAATTGTATTAAAGGTCATAAAAGTACAACAAAAATGATTTTGTTTATTAAAGATTTAAGTAAATAGCTGCTTTACTCAAAGGTACCAAAATAAAAATCCAATTAAACGCAGTAACTAGATTTATTTCGACAATACAAACATAAATTACACCCAAAAATTCTCTATAAGTGTGTCATTATTGGATTTTTTTTATTTGTATCACGTTAATTAATTTAGTTGAAACCTTAAATACGTAATTATAGGCTTACAAGAAGATTATTTGAATCATGAATCAGTACGCATAAACCGAAAAGCAGAAATAAAAAATAAAAATCGTCTTAAATTTATCTTTATAAACCAGTCTCTTATTTCCCAGAACACCACATTAATTTTAGATGAACACAAAAACAAAAAAATAAAGGAAAAAGTATAACCACCTAAAATACAAAATAATGATACGAAATGTACCCGTAATTATTTGTATTCTATATATCCACTGGTGGTCATCTATTCGCATTTTTATATATGTTTACCATTTTGTGTACCAACCGCAAATAATTGTTTCATCATCATCACTAAATCCTCACACCAAAAAGTTTAAAACAAAAAAAAAAAAATAAAAAAAGCTTTCCATACTAATCTAATATATATCCATATGTACATAATATTCTGTGAATGAAATTCAACACGTTACCGGACACATTTCTTACCTATAGAAAATATATTTTCCAATTTTATACCGCTGATGCTCTGGTATCACCACCATCAAAACACATTCTACACAATTTTCACATAACACACTAGTTGTGTGGTTAAACACAAGAAATATAATCACTTAGTACACCTTCTGCACAAACACCAAAAAAAAGCTACACAAACACAAATTCGATTCACTTAAATATTTTATCCACTGTGAGCTTTTTACGTTACACCAAAAAAAAAAAAAAAAAAAAATTAACAGCTTTTTTTTTAACACAATTCACTGTTTCACAAGGCGCAAACAATTTTGTATTATTCTTGCCGCCGCTGAATAATATATAGAGCTTTTTTTCACATTTTACACTTTTTAGATTTTTTTTTAGAAAACACGTCTGAATCTCTCGATCATATGTTATGAACTGAACTGAAGAGAATTTAGAATTTGATACTTTTGGTAAAATAAAAACTCAATTCAACATTATATTAAGAGAGATGTAAAAATGTATAAAAGAATTTCCGATAAAGATAAAAATCATACGGAAATACAGATTTTTCGGTCCAGACAGTTTGGCTACTATGCAATTTTTTGGTGTTTATACACATAGTATATGGAGAGAATAGCTAAGCTCTCACCGATTTATGTTTATATTTTTTGTGTTGGCGGGATTTCATGCGCATACATATAGGGTACAGGGAAAATTTGATCAGCTGTTATTATATCTCAAATATATAGGATGCTGTGGGGAAATTACAAAAAAAATTGAGAAGATTTTTTATTTTAAAGTAGATACGCTATTCGAATAGGGCGACCATAAAATGTACGTTGAGATTAACATTTTGAAATGTAATTCTGTGGGATAAATAAATGCTGCGATTTCAAAATGGTGGTAAAAAATAAAATCAATGTAAACATGAGAGCGTTCAACAGGTCAAGGTAGATTGAAATGTAATTCCCTTGGAGCAAATTTTTTTTGGTATTTTTTTATACATAGGGGTTAATTAAATTACGATAATTCTTTGAACTTTTTATTTTTATTTTTGGATTTCGAGAATAATTTTTTATTTTTATATTTTTTGTGATTTTGTTAGTAATGGAAATTAAAAATTTAGGATCAAACTACCTAAAACGCTTGATTTGATTTTGAGGGTAGCTAATTTTGCGTGGGAGTGAATAAATATTATATGAGCGTCCCGTTATGTTGGATTTAGGGTGACGAAATTGTCAAATTAGACACACTCTGTTTGAGTGTCGTTCTTTATTGGATTTTTATCTTTGTTTTGATAATTTATTTATGTGATCCGGGGGAAAAGTGGCGTGGCTGGATAATAAAAGAGTGCTATAGTTATATTTTTGTTCTTCTCAGTATTTATTTTGAATGATATAAGCTGAGTTCTTATATATTAAGCTTTAACTTATAACATACCGAACATTTAAATTAATTTATAAAGCTTTAATAATTTAAAAAGCTCTTTGGAATTTGTTCGTAAATTCATTGTAGCGAATTTAAGTTTTATTTGTTAACTCAGAACGTTTGTAGTTGTAAATGTTAGAATTTTATCAAAAGTTAATTTTTCAACAATTTACATAAAATATTACATAAAACGTTTGGACTTCGGACAAATTATAAAATTGACTAAATATAAGAATTGAGGACTCCTCCATTATAAAAAAAAAAAAAAAAAAATCGAGAAATTTGTAACATCCGAATTTTTAGTTCCGTCATTCCGTGTAGAGTTAAAAAATATTTAATTAACTTGATAATATGTCTTTTGTAAAAATCGATTCTTTTCCCAATCGAATTTGAATGGTTCTGTCAGGACTGTTGCTTCTACGATGTTGCTGATTAATTTTTTTACTGCAAGCCACGTACCATTGCAAAGCTTTGGCTACCTTCGGCATCTTTCCGTTCCCAATTTCCAGCAATTGATTGAAGCATTTATTTCGCCCGCTGACGTAAATCGAGGAATTACAGGTAATGTTTGCCTGAAATCTTCTGCAAGCAATATTAATGCGTTCCCAAATCGTTTGATGTTTCCACGCAAATCTTGCAATGATTGAGCCTCGAAGAGCCTCCAGTGATATTTTGTGTGCCATTGTGCATTCATCCCAAACAATAAGATTGCATTTCTGCAATACTTTTCCCATGCCGCATGCTTTGAAAATGTTGCACGTGGGAGTTTCAATGAAATGGCAATTTCCAAGCGGAATGAGCAGCTATTCCGGACGACGCAAGAGCTAAGGCTATGCCATTTTGGCTTGAATTGCTACCAAAATCAATGTAATTATAGGAACATTTTACCAGTTCCTCCTGGCGCATCTAAGAAGAAGATTTCCCCATTATTGATTCCCATTATTGACAGTTTGCATTATTTGATCGTAAGTGCTTTTTGCTCAAGCATTAGCTTAGGAACATTTGCTTACACATACGGCAAAAGATCACCCGTGTTGTAATTTTGTCCACGATGCAATTTTACATCGAACGAAGCAGCAGCCGATCGATTCGGTGATACATTCCGGTGATTTTTTTCAAGGCGAAGTACCTTCTGATACGTTTTTCCAGAAAACCGTCTGGAACCTTAGATTTCGCCCAGTACACTCTAGCACCCCGCCCGAAATGGTCAAATTTTCACATCATATGAAAATTCAAAATAAATATCTCATTCTACGTTTTTCGGTGTGCTAAGAACGATTCTGAGGTCATGATTTACCCATCACTCTTAGATTTCGTCCCAGCATCCCCAAAGGGTCAAAATTTTACTTTATATACAAATTCAAAATAAATAACTCATCCTACTTTTTCGGAGTACTGAAACCGAATATGACAAATAAAAAGTAGTTTTAATATTCCTATCTACTCCAGCACCGCGGCCAACCCCTTAATCCCCCGCGGTTTTAAAATTTCACTGTATTAATATCTCACTGTATTTTGGCACCTGTATTAAAAGAAAAAAAAACTACCGCGAGCCTCAAACCTATCGTCACCTAAGGCACCTGTGTTAAAATTGAATACGGTGAAATTTTTTTTAATTAACCCATCATCCTTGAATTTTCGGCAAAACACACAAATGATACATTGCCTTGCTATGGCTACTGATAAAATTTGTCCGTCTAGAAGAGTTTCCAGCAGAACGCCGCTTGTATGATATATGAAAAATCCTGGGTTCTTGATAATCCTCTGGACATCCACGAAGTGATTTTGGAAATATTTCGGGTATCTGAATTGCTAGTCTACGACAAAATTAGATCCTCAATACTTTGTACATATATCAGGCTCTAAGTCTGTCTTGAAGGGCAGATCCTTGGAAAGATTTTTCACATAGCTTGCGGTTAAGAGGTTAGTAAAGCAAAATTCACACTGCTCACGGTGTGCTGGAAATCAGTTTTAATGATAAGTCCTGTCATCATAGTGAACCTTGTTGAAGTGAGTGTCCTGAGCTCGGGAAAGTTGAAATTAAAATCAATGGAAGTGCCGTTTTTTTTGGCGGCAATTTTTAAAATTTAAATATATTTCACAATATGAATGCTTATTTTATACGTCGTTTTTAATTTAGAAGTTTTAGATTTGTCTGCATTATCAATTAATATGATTTTATCGGTTTTTTATAGACAAATATATTATTTTTAATAGCATTCCCATTATTACGACTTCTTAAGGGTTATACGATGTATAACCCTTTTAAAATTGAAAAGTTTCCTTAAGCTTCTGCTAGTTTTGTTTCGTACTGATAAAAGGTTGGTTTACTCATCAGGTAGCTACGATCAAACTACAAAAATTCAATTTTCCCACCTTACGGTACTAGATACCGTATGGTACTAGATAATAACGTAATGATTTAGTGAATTACCAAATCTAAAACTCAAGGAAAACTTTCATTATGTGACTATTAAGCCCACACTAATATAATTTAAGGCCGGACCAGACGGTGTGGGAATGAACACTGAACACACTGTTCATGTATGAGGCATACGTACTAAGGCTGGCCCGTTCCCGGACCCTTTTCCATTCCCAGGAAACGGGATTGTCTGATTCCCGGGAATTCCCAGGATTCGGGGCAAGCCAAGTTTTTTATCCAATACCTCACTATGTATGTTATGTAGTATTAGAATTCAAACAATTTTAAATTTTAAGTCGCGAAATGGAAAGGAAAATAAATTAAGGAAGATTTAAAATAATTGTAGTTCTTTTGGCTACGTTTCGGTTGATTACGTACTTGATTATAATGCCACCACTGTACGTCCAGCTATTATTTTGACTGAATTCGATTCCTTTTTGCTTCTAATGGTCCTAACACGTAAAGGCTATTTCCGATTATGAGGTTATCCAAAAATGCATCTACTATAATTTCCTTTATCCCCAACTCTAGATCTTGAACGAATTTTATTAATGAGGCAGCATCTTTATTTCTTCTAATGGCTAGTTTTTCTTTTAGAAATTTTAACGTCTATGGTCAATAATAGTTGCCTTTTCTTTTAAATTTGTGAACCATAATGCTGAAGTTGCTACAACTTTGGGTATCTGAAGATATCTTCAGCGGTTTAAGAATACTTTGTCGCCTAGCTAAAGAATTGCTCAATGTTCAATTCATTCCACGTTTCGTTAATTTTCGGTTCCCTAAGTGCTACTTTTACTAAGGAACCGTTCCAACTTATTCCCTAAAACACTCCAGCGGATACGGCTATCCAACATAATATTTAGTTCGGTACACTCTCTCTTACTCTTTAAGAGTTATAACTCTACACCGGAGACTTCCTGATTAATTCCATGAAGTTAAAAATGGCATAGAGAAGTCTTGAAATTGGATTTTGCATTCTCGGGAAATGGGAATACTTTTAATTTCTTAAATTCCCGGGAATTCCATCCCGGGAATTTCCGGGACGCAAGCCCTAATACGTACCCTACACACGATACTTCCAATGTAGGTTACGTAAATTTAAGCGAATGTGTACCAAACTATATATTTACAAAAGTTTGAAGTAGTGCATTCTAAATTTTAGAATTTTTAATTTTAGGTATGTTTCTGTTCATAATTTGAATTTAATTGTTTGTTCATACGTTATGGACAAATACAGGAACAAGAATGTAAGTTTTATCATGTTTTCCTACTAGAAGTTACCTAAATGACAATATAACCAGCTTTTATTAAATAAATATAGAGGAGTAGTTTTCTTATCTTGGCAGGCATATAAGCCTACAATTGCATTTGAAAACAGGTTTCTAAGTCACAAAACAATATTAAACTTTAATGCCGTAAAGAAACAATCAATAAGTCTGCTTAATTATAATTTCATATACCTCATCATATGTACTCGAATTTTAACTTTAATAGAAAATGCAATAAATTTCTAAATAAACTAAAGCAAATCATGCCGCACCGTCTAGACCGCATTACCAGTATATCATCCAATGTTGGTGGACTCCTTTGATGTGTATTCATTTAGCACCTATTTAGGACACGTATTATATACCAAATGTCACAATGTTGATATGAAAACTGTCCACACGACATGTCATACATATGTATACATATCACCAACATTTGTCGATTTTCACATCGTCTGGTCCCGCCTTTAGAGTTTGAGATTTGTCTGTACTATCAATTAATAACATTTTTTCGGCTGTATTTATTTATATAATAAGTGTTTTTTGTTGACAAAATTACAACCACAATTGCATTGGATATATGTAAAGCGCCGCATGATTTAAATAAAGCCAAAAAAATGTTTCTCTATTTAAATCGTATTACTCGGATATAGGAAAGGATAGGACAAAAATTAAATCAAAACTAAATTTGTTCAAATTTTTCATAACAAAATACCGCTATTACTTTTAATAGCATTTTAGATTTGGTCAATATGATTCGCTAAATCATTCCGTTCTTACCTATAGTCCTATTCAGATCTTAAAAAAAAAAATATTTTAAATTGCTCTGCGCAGCTTCCAGTGATGTAGAAAAAAAATTTATAAAAATGTTGATGAGTCGCATTTATCTTAGATAGTAAACCTAAATAAAATAATAAATAATCATTTAAATGTATTATATTTCAGTTTTAATACATAAAACATTCAAAATGTTTATGATTTTATGTTATTACAATCATATTTCATTTGAAAATTAGTAGGTGTAAAAAAATATTGCACGCCTATGGAAACAACGTCAACATTTAATTTTCGCACGGACTAAGGAAAATAAATAACCAAATGCCAATCATATCGATCAAAACCATAACAACATAAAAAAATTGTTAAATTGCATTAATTCTTAGATTATCGATATCAAAAGTGTTTTAAAATAATTATAAAAACATTTTGTGATTCAAAATGTTATATTTAACATATAAATAATAAAAAAAAATGATATAAATAAAAACATAACCTAAAAACGGAAGTACAAATACAACATAAAAATGTAAACAATTAACCCGAAATAGTACATCACTGTGTATCCGCCATATTTTTTCTGCGCGAGAACTGTCAGAATTCCAGCGAGATTTGAATACTACTATACTATAATACGTAAAAGTTGGGAATTGATTTTTATAATTTGGTCGTAGCTACCTGATGAGTAGAGAGTAGACCAACATTTTATCAGTACGAAACCAAACTACCATAAGAGCTTACGGAAAGTTCTCATTTTTTGAAAGGGTAAAATACATCGTAGATCTTAAAAACCCTAAGGGAAACTGCGGGGGGGGGGGGGGAGTGAATTTCTACTTTTTTTTTGGTAGATGTTTTGTGAGTAGATGAATTAGCTTTTTTATTTTATTGACTGACAAGTCGTAATAATGGGAATGCTATTAAAAATAATATATTTTATCTATAAAAAGCAGAAAAAATCATTTTAATTGATAATGCAGACAAATCTAAAACTTCTAAATGAAAAACGACGTATAAAATAGGCATTCATATTGTGAAATTTATTTAAATTTTAAAATTGCCGCCAAAAAAAAACGGCACTTCCAATAATTTTAATTTCAACTTTCCCGAGCTTATGACACTCACTTCAACAAGCTTCACTATGATTTTCTTTAGTGACAGGACTTATCATTAAAACTGATTTCCAGCACACCGTGTGCTGGAAACTCTTCTAGAAGGACGAAATTTATCATTAGCCATAGCAAGGCAAATGATATAATTTCATTATGATGCTTCACATTGGAAGCGATTAATGTTTACAAAATAATTACCGATCTTTCAAAAGAATTAATAATATCTAAAAATAATATAGAAGGAATGAAAATCATGAAGCCATTAAATAAGAAAAATTTGGTAAGATATACAAAAAATTGGGTCTATCCGACTCTCGGACGACACTTTTCCCAGAAAGCATCCGTTAAAAATCACCAAATGAACCATTTATATTTTACAAACATTTTTCGATATTTTGGGCTAGACACAATATGTCACGGATTTTCTTTAATTTGGAGACTTCTTCTCCAATAGCACAATTCGTCACGACAATATAAATCTTCTACTCTCATACCGCAACGCTCAATCACGGACTCATAAATAATATTAGATTATTTAGAACTGACACATGTTGAGCAGCAATCAAAGTCGCATTCGCCATTTTTCATCATCGACCTTCAACAAATAGATCCAGTTATACACCTCTAGTATACCGTTGAAAGTCCTTAAGAATTTAATTTACTCGATTCAAAAATTTATTTTCTGAAAATTTGTGCCGTTTGTTCAGATCACAATATTATGTGGGCAACGTGAGGATTTGCTGATAGAATTCTTTACTCAATACTTCAGTCTAAATCACTGTGGACCATTCGAAAATACAAAATCAGAATTAACGTTAATTATCATTTGTTATCGAATCCCACCTCCTTGTCATATAGCATTTTATTTTATATATCTCCCAGCTCTCCTAAACTTGTGCCATCCTAATGGCGTGGTATTATTTTAAATTCTACCATACTAATTTGCTATTAAGATTTTACGACTTTGAATACAGCTCAGTATGCAGCTCGCGCTAAGATAAATTTTAACGCGGTCTCCACAAGTCTCCACTAAATTACAGATAAATTCACAAGCTAAAAAGATTATGTAGAGATAAATTTTGGCATTTGTTTTATTTGTCCCATAAATAAGTATTTGTAGTCCTATGTAAATAAGTATTTTAATAAAAATTTAAATTAAAAGTTAAATAAAGTATTGAGTGATTTTTATCAAATGGATTCAACTGACGAAGACAATAATGTGCCGCAGCTATTGTCTAGATCTTCTTAACTGTACTCCGTTTTGCGATTTGAAACAATAAATGTTTATTTTTTGGTCGCTGTCAAAATTTATCTCAATTTTATTGTGCTAGGCAGATAAATTGCTGCGAAAACGTTTGTAGACTTTCCACTAGCGCAGTCTGTATTTGAATGAGATAACTACAAAATTTTGCTTCTGCGAAATCGTGAGCTAAATATTTGTTTGTTATTTCGCTAGCTAAATTTTACGTCAAATTTGTATGGAAAATTTATCTTAGCGCGAGCAGCATACCGAGCTTAACAAAAAAATGTATTACTCAGAAATAATACCTTTAAAGGCGATTTTATAAAGCAATTCACAAATAATGTATCGATCAACATATCGTTGAAATTTCAAACATTGAAATGTCATAAAATGTCAATAAAACTTCACAGAAATGTCACTGTCATAGAAACAGGAATATCTTATATATTTGAAAGCTCACTAGATATAATTATTTTTAAATGTTGACGATATTATTTGCCACCAGCAAAGTATTTTAGGTAAATTTAGAAATTTAGGCCCGATTGTATGAACGAGGATAAATGATTAATTCTCTGATTTACCGTAGTTTGCATTGTTTCATACAAGGCAAACTACGCTAAAACAGAGAATTAATCATTTATCCTCGTTCATACAATCGGGCCTTAAATTCCATATTACACGGTAATTTATTCATTTTATCTTGAAGACACCTAGGGAACAATTGCTGGAATTTGCAATAGTAGAATTTGCAAAGTAGATGATAAATTGTCAAATTTATCATCAACATAACAAAAAAATCGTCGGTCCCGTTTTTAAGAAAATCTGTTTGGCAGTTTTCTCTTCCGCTGCAACCCCCTTTATTCTATACTCGAATGGACCTAAAAGTTAACACAAACTGCTTATTACTAAAATCTATCTTTGTACAAAATTTGGATCAAAACTAACAATACTTGTGAGAATGGGAGGCAAAACAAAAATAATAAAAATGTGCGACTGGAAGGACGGACGGACGGGCGGACGGAAGGACGGACACGACATTTTTCTAATCGGTGTTTCGGGGTCCTGGTAACCTAATTCGTCGAGAAATGTGAAAATCTGGAAGAAAATTTCTCAAAATTTTTCAATTTATAACTTCGTTATAGTGGGAAAAGTAAAAATAAAAAGAATTTTGAAAAAAATGCAAAAAATTGATATTTTGGATTTTTTAAAAATGTTCGCTGAGAACATATGTAAATAAATTTTTTTATTTGTTAATAAAATTTGAATTGAACACTATTAAATCGCGTTATAAAAAAAAATTAAATGCATTTTTACCATTCCCTTATTTAGCACATATTTTTATTTTTCGAGATTTTCGCATTTGAGATTTTCAAAATAATTAAACTATTTTGAAATTCGATATTCTAAAATTCGAGTTAATTTTTTCTTTCAATATTTTGTTCATTCGCTATTTCGTTTGGCACGGTTTTAAGGGGTTGGGGTCGTTATCCAAAATAAAATAATCCAAAAAAAACAAAAATCCCAAAAAAACAGGTTCTTAAAACAAAATTTTTTTTGAAATTTGATTTTAATTCGTTTTATACCTTGGAGGGGCTGCTGCTCCCAAACCCCCGCCCTGACGATTTTTTGAAATTCTAATATTCATAGTGATTGAACCATTTTTAAAAATTTATATTTTTTAAAAATATTTCACATACTAAAATAGAAAACTCCCCAAAGCCGCTTAGCATTGGTCAATATCAAAAATTTATTGGGGTTTTCCCTTTCGATGGGGCAGTTTATTTTGTATTTTTTGATATTTTTTTTGGGGGATTTTTATTGTTGAGATTTCGAGGTGCTCCCGGTTTTAAGACTATCCTACAAATAATTGGTATTTACGATTCGCCACATGTAATAAAATCAGTAAGGAATACCCTAAAGAAGTCCGATTTAAAATGCCCTGGTGGAATAGTCAGTTGGAACATCGTAAAAGAATTATACAATTTAGAAAAGGTTTCTGTAATCAAATGTTACCCAAAAATTTCGAAGAAGCACATTTACCCTAACACGTTTAAGAAAATGAGGGTTAAGCTAGCTGTACAGGTGTTAACCTGTTAACCAGAAGTGTAGCAGCTGGAATTAAAACTTTCCATTCAACTCGGAAAATTCGGTAATTACGATGAATCAGTCGCTATTGTTACTTTTAAGTTTATCGAAAAATTCAACAAACTGTTCGATTGCCAAAATTCAAACACAAAATTTACCAAAAATAAATTCGCTGGTGCTTTTATGTTACATACGGGATAACGGAATTTTTAAAGTTTATTGTTGATTACATATTAAGGATAAAAGTCGTAAGAAAAACAATGGTCTACTATTTTGATGGATTAATTCCAAGAATTAATGGGATTAACGAATAAGCGCTGCAAATTAAATCAGAAAATTCTGGAATTGAAAATTAGGGCGATTAATGGACGTATCAAGAACCTTTCAGTCTATGAATTAAATCATAATATAGTAAAGCTTACCACCATCAAAATTCGAACCCAATTTTCAAATTGTGCCAATTGCGAGGAAAATTCAGTCGAATCTTTAAAACATCCAACTGATGCTGCAGAACTTATTGAGGAGGAAATAAATTGTGTCCCTATTGGCATTTCAGAGGTACCTGGAACTAACGAATACTTGTTTGACATGGAAGATGTTTCCGATATAAGTGACAATTTTATAAATTTAGATATGGATGATATACCTGCCAATTTCACAGATGCTTCAATGAGATATTATGTTGGATATGTGGCAAGTACAATTATTAAAAAGTTAAAATGCGTTGGATGTGAGCAGAATTTAAAAACTAATGATATAATGGAAGTACCATTGGAACATCTAATTCACCACAAAAATTATTACAAAGATGAAAGTTACCTACACAGTAAAAAAATTCCATTGAATTTTACATGCTACATATTAACTGTGGGCAAAAAATGCCACTACTTTTACTTTAATTTTACATAGGGAAGTAAAATTACACCTTTCGTGTAAAATTAAATTTTTCTCCCCTAAATTCATAAACTGTAACTTTACTAACTTTTCATGTATTTTTTTACTAGACCGCATACGTAAAATTACATGCAAAATGTAAATTTCTAAATAATTAGTTTTTAAAATTCATCTTTTTGAAACTTAATTTTACAAATAATTTACAGTAACTTCTACCTGGACAAGTATGCAAAATTACTGAAATATTTGAATTTTCAACTATCGGAATGTATTTATTAAGCGATAGACAGTCAATTTTCAGATACAAATAAAAAGCAATTTTAAAATTTTTAAAAATAATTTTATTATTAAAATAATTCATATAAAAAATAAAATTAAATCATTTCATTTAAATATTAAAAACCGTAACATAATTGGATAATTGAGAATAAAGTAATTTGCTTGTATATAAACCTATTTATTTAAATAACTTTAGGAAAAAATAAAATTAATTGAAAATTTTCATTAAATCTACACACATATAACTAAAATAATTTAACCGACTTCATTAGTTACAAATTAAAAAAAATTTAACATAATTACACAAAGCTTTTCAATTTTTTGTAAATAAAAATATGGAAATAATTTTATTGCGATTCACTTTATTGTGAACAAGTTTTGGAATATAAAAGTTAATCTCTAAGCTCACCTTAAACATAACCAAAAATATTATATGTATAACAAAATATTTGTTTAGTTGAGAATTTGATTTAAAAAATTTACAACTTTTGATTTACTGTTAATTTTTTTTTTTTTTTTTTGATAAAAACAAAGTAACTGGCAATAATTGTAAAAATCGCAAGATTAATCGAGTTGCAGTCAGTGTTAATCTTTTCACTTTCAATATAAAAGTAAAATGTCCCTGGTAAGTTGTCATCTTCTGTGAAAATCAAAAATAAATAATTAATTTCTGGAATATTTTATCCATCAGCATTGTTTTTACCTACGACGCCAAACCACGGTGTTGAAATTGGTACTACTATCTGATTTTGTGTTGTACCGATCTAAACATAAAGGAGGAAACGAAAATTATAAGTTTGCAATTTCACTTATTTGAGATAAATCAGGAAATAAATTCTTACCGGAAATATTTTTAGCATCAATTCAATTCTGTATTTTCACTAAAATGTTCGGCTACGATCTTTATAATTTTGAGGTCTTCACTTTCTCCGCTGTCCATTATTTTATCAAATTTTTTAGATTTACGTGCAAAATCCATGATTTTAGGTTTTATCTTCTCCCATCTATCAAAGAACGATGTTAGTTCTAAATCCATTAAATGCAGGAAGTGATGTTTTAAAAAACTGTCTTTTAATAAATGAGGAGGCCACATCTGGTATACTTTAGTTGTGGGTTAGTTGACAGAAATTGATTTTGTGCTGAGAATGTGTTGAGAAATGTGGTTATTATTTCTTCCTCTATTTGCGTATTGCTCGAGTCGTACAGAATTTGCTGTTTTAACCATAGCCGTTTTTCCTCCGCCTCTTCATCTGAGAATTGCTCAGCTTTACTTTTTTTAAAATTTAGAATTCCAAGCGACACCGCGATATTTCTTTTATATTGTTTGTATGTCCCAGGACTTGATGTCCTATTTAAATAATTGTTGTGGTTTACCAGTTTTGCAGCTTCACTACAAATTAAATTTCCCTCGTTGTCAACTACTGCTGTGATGCAATTTTACGAAAGATCGGCAGCGGAATATAATTGGAAATACGACGCATATTACAAACAATACTGTGAACAAATTCTGATAAAAGTTTTCCTAGCGGTTTTTCTCCGTTTAATAAGTCCAATACATTTTCCGGCATTTTATTAAATGGAATTTTAAAATCGGCGAAAAGCTTCTCAGCTTGTTTTAACCCAATGAAATCGGAATTATCTGACCCTATCGATATAATTCGACCGCTGGAAAGAGAAATCGTTGATGCTGAGGACACAGGAGACCTAGAAAGTTCCGTGTCGGGCATATTTGTTTCTAAAACCGTATCATTTGAATAAAGCCAACTTATTATCTGATTGTTATTGGCGACTAATTATAGAATTGGTAGCGCAGACGATTCAATATTAGGTAAAACGGTGGTGGATGTACTAGGTGCTGGAACCCAAAACTGATTTTCAGCTAATAACAAAAATGTATGGTTGCTGGCGCAATAATATTCAAGCACATCGCTGTCGTCGATTTCTGTTCCATCCGTTTCTAAAACTAACGTTGTTCCCGAAATACCTGCTGAATTTGCTATAATGTTACCAAAAAAATATTATTAATTTTTATGACATATTATTAAAATTTTAATTTGGTTAGCCAAAAAATTATTGTAAAAAGAATCTTTAGCTAATTTATTATGATTAATATTATTGTCATAGTTACCTTTTTGGATAATTTTACAAATATCACCGTCATACATAAAGCTTTTTCGGTGGATGCGATTAGAGTCCCAAATTTTCACGACGAAAGTTGACATAATTAATCTGGAATAGTAGATAATGTATAGGTATATTAAACTGCTTTTGTGTCCTTGTGGTTTACTGCACTTAAATATAATTTTTACTTTACCAAAAATAAGGAATTGCTGACTGTAGTGTAGCTCGCATGGACTGTCCGACCTTATGTAAAATGAAAGGAAAAGGTGAGGCAAGAATGCAATGGGTAACTATAATATCATCTGAATTAACATTCGTGACTTCATACAAGCCAGATTTGTAGATGTATATCATTGTAAATAAGTTTCCAAGAAATGCTAGCTTAGAATAATTTTCATTAATTAAAATATGTTTAATATTGTTAAACATGTGAGAATCCCGTCCATGTTATTGGTAACTAATAACTAAAGATTGCCTAATAAAATATTTCGTATTTTTGTACGTTATGATTTTTATTTGAAGTGAATAAATATGCGGTATATTTATTGAAAATTCTTGAAATTGTATGCGCTTCAAATGTTTTAATTCTTTTTCGTGTGAAAATCGTTTTCCATAGATCGTTGATTGAAAATGTTGATGCCTTTCGGTTAAAGTTTTTGTAATATTAATAAAATTTCGAGCTTTTTGAACAATTTGCTTAAAATATTGATGCTTACTTTCAAAGCGCATAGTTGAAAATTTAGCTAATGGTCCAAACAATGTTAGTAATTGGGGGTAATGTTGCAAATAATGATGTTTTGGTCGCAGCCTGACATTTGGAAATAGCATAACTCGGAGCTCAAGATATCTATCTATCAAACCTTTTAAACAAAAAATTTGGGAATGGATTACTGTGTGTGATGATACAATTTGGGTTATCTCCAAAAGTAATACAACCATTTCTAAAACATTGTCATCTTGGTTTTTTATTTTTTCGTGAAGTACTAAAGGTAATAAAGTGAGTATGTAAAAATTCTGCATCGCGAAATTCTGCATCTCTGACATTGTACTTTAGTAATTTCTGTAAGCGCTCAAGTGTTAAATTTAAATATTCGTACATAAACCAATTGTTACTAACAAAGTAATGTAGAGCTAAACAAATATCATAAGGGATAATAGCTTCATACAAATCATGTGCAATACATGGTGGCAGACCGGCATTACTTACATGAAAATATTTCAATGAGTTGAAACATGAATTTTGCTTAATTCCTCTACTAGAGTCTTGATTATTTAGATTAATAACATCTGAATTATATGATCCTTTAGACCTCATTTCTTTTCGGATTTTGTAGCTATCTCGAAATTCTGCCAAAGTTAAATGACAATATCTACAAAAATATTGGTTAGTACTAAAATTTTCCAGAAAACCACCTATTTGGTGTGAGCCTAAGTTATCTCCACAAATAGCAATGATCGATCCTTTGTAACATTTGTTAATTCGTGTAAGTTCAATGCCATTTGTTTCCAATATTTTTAAGTCCTCAATAAGTTTTTCGAATATTTTATTTATTCCAAACAACTTAACATATGACTCTGGACAGATAAATGCTAAATTTATATTATTAACTTTTGATCTGTTATAAACCGGTAGGTTTCCTAACATAAAATAAACAGCCAAGAGTTTATATTTTGATTTAGCTGAACCCAAAGGATTACAAATCTCAAAGCTGTCTAAATAAAGTATGAGTTCAATTGTTTTGTGATTATAAAAGAAATTGTTGTTGGTGTAAAGCAACCCATTAGTATAGTCTCGAAGCTTTAAATTACTCTTTTCGTTAACTGTATCAAACTGAGATAGAATTTCGGGATCCTCAAAAAGCGACTTTAATGTTTCTAATATTGGGACATAATAAAAAAAAAATTTTTTTTTTCTACATCAGATGGTGATGAAGAAGTAGCAATTTCTAAATTTAAAGATTCATCAATATCATTAGTTTTCAAATAACGCTCTGTTTTATATTTAAAAAATTTAATTTTGTGGTTGAAATTAATATGATTACGAAAAGTTTTGGCATTATTAAATGTTTTAAAACAATCTCTAATAGGGCACTTTAAAGTTAAATTATTTAAACTTTGCAAATGTTGCAAAATATGACGCAGCATCTTTTGCAATACTTATGATTTGAATTGGCATCCTCCTTTACTACACATTAAAAACGAATTTTTACTACCAACAATTTTGGAATTTTCAAGTTTTTTATGTTGCCTAAAATAATGCGAAGCGTATGTATTAAATTTTGTAAATACTTTCTCACATTTATTGAAAAAGCATTTGAAAAATACATTTGACTCCGATTTGTGCAACCGTAAATCGGCATGATACTTAAACACGGATGCATATTTCTTATCACAATTTCCACACTTAATCATAATTAAGATTCTTTCGGCTTTTTATAGACACAATATATTAATAATAATTGGCATTCACAACATTTTCGACTTGTCAATCAGAAAAATGAAGTGGCCAGACATTTCTAATGTATCTACACTGAGAAAATTATAATACTTCAAAGTTAAAGATTGGATACTTTTAAAATAAAGAACTGTGATTTTCTTAAAAATGAATGTAAAATCCATTAAATTCATGTATTTATTCTTAAATTTAAAGTACAATGAAACTTTAAAATAAAGGATTAAAAATCTTTATTTTATTAATGACTTAATAAGAGAATACAAACTAAAATTGTCTATTTTTCTTTATTTGATATTATTTTGTATTTGATGATAGGGGGCGAGTAGACAAGAGAGAAGAGACGCAACAACTTCAACAACTATGTCAAGCAACATTTGCTACGGTTAGTACAAATTTAGGTGACTGCTTGGGAACATGATGATGGCACGAAATCTCGCCTCTCCCACCGCATAACTACCTATGGGAAAAATAGTGGAGACACAAATAATTAAATAAATTAAGGCTTTTCAGATATTGTGGTTAGCAAAGGGGAAAAACTAGATTCCTATGTATCTTGTCCTTCGGTTCTGTAAACGGGTGTATAGTGGGCCCGCCGTAATACATCAAAATTGATATTTTTTGTATTTGATGCCAATATTTTTTACTTTAAATTTAAAGTTTTAGTTTCTTAAGTTTAAATCTATTTTCTTTGAAATTGAATAATTTTCAAAACTTAAAATCAAAGATTTTATATCCTTAAAAATAAAACCTAAATTCCTTTGCGCAAAAAATATAGGAAAAATATCTTAGTTTTAATTGGTAAATTCTTAAATTTGAAGGATTATTTTTCTGGGTGTACCAAAAAAGTAGGAATATCAAATTCCCCCCACGTGCTTTAACCCGAGAGTTAATACAAAATGTATTTTGACTCTAAAAATGAAAACCTTTCCTTGCGTTTTTTCTGAGGGTAGTTTGGTTTCGTACTGATAATCTCAAAACAAAAAGTTCGATCTACTCATCAGTTAGCTACGACCTTTTAGAGTCAAAATACATTTTGTATTAACTCTCGGGTTAAAGTACGGGGGGGGGGGGGGGGGATTTTGATACTTCTACTTTTTTGGTAGATATATTAGAAATGACTGGCCTCTTCATTTTTCTGATTGACAAGTCGAAAATGTTGTGAATGCCAATTATTATTAATATATTGTGTCTATAAAAAGCCGAAACAATCTTATTGATTTAACACAGACAACTAAACTTCTCTTTCTATTAATCATAATTATTCAAAATTCAAGGAAACAGATATACATGGATTTGATTTAAGGAAAGGAATATGTATAACAACTGGATAAATTAAATGAAATGTGAAGCGCGAGTTCCAATACCGCTATGTCAAAATATAATTTTAGAATTTAAAATTAAATATAATGTATTATTAAACACACGTACCTGATTTATATATATTTAACACTAGGTTTACGGATATTTCTGATATACCTATCTCTACGGTACGCGTCAATTTGACGCGTGTTAAAAAAAATAAACATTTGGTAAAATAAGTAATTTATTTTTAAAGGAACATTGTCATACAGGTGTATTGACATCAAAATCATCATAATAATAAAAAGACAACTCGCAAGCTGATTGGCCAGTTCGGACAAAATAATAAAAAAAATTTGGTATAAACTTTCCGTTTTATACAGGGAATAACGCAGCTAGTATCTCAGCTAGAAAAATTTGGAAATCGGTTAGATTTATCTCTTACTAATTTTACTTACAATAATGCATTTCGCGAGACGAATATTTGGCAACATTTATTTTCTTCTACGCCTTTGAATTTCGAAGTTTGCTATTTGGTATACCTATCTCTACGGGGACGCGTCAATTTGACACAATGGTAAGGCAGTGCAAATACTTCGTTATCTCACGTCTCCAGTGGCTGTTTCAGGGTTATTTTATGTTCTTATGTATAGAGTAATGTATGTAGTGTAGAAAGCAGAGATAAAAAACGAAACAAAGACTTATCCACGTTAAAATCAAATCAAACAAGATCAAAGCAAAAAGGTTTCTCACACATAAATGCTTGGATACTGTACAAAGAATGTACCGGATCAAATATATCCAGAAAGGATTTCATTTTTCAATTAGCCGAAGAACTTGCCGATAAGAAAGAAAATGAAATTGAAGAAAATATTGCCCTTCAAGAGCCTCATACACCAGCAAATAGAAGTAAGTGCACTTTAAGAAATTGTAAGATTATTTGTGGAAAACGTGCACATAAAATTGAATATGTACATTTGGAAAAATGCGTAAATTAAAAAAAAATTAATTTAAAATATTTTACTCCTGACAAAAGGACCTATAATACCGTTCTCTTTTTATAGAGATACTAGCTGCGCTATTCCCTGTATAAAACGGAAAGTTTATACCAAATTTTTTTTTTTTTTTGTGCGAACTGACCAATCAGCTTGCGAGTTGTCTTTTTATTATTATGATGATTTTGATGTCAATACACCTGTATGACAATGTTCCTTTAAAAATAAATTACTTATTTTACCAAATGTTTATTTTTTTTAACACGCGTCAAATTGACGCGTACCGTAGAGATAGGTATATCAGAAATGTCCGTAAACCTAGTGTTAATATTACAAAATTACATCCTTTAGCTATTGAATTTAACTGAATATTGAAATTTTATTAAATTGTTCTGTATTTTTAAAAACCGTTCATGTACGTTTTACAGTATTTCTTTTACATGTTTTTAAATTAAGAGAAAATTAATTTTTACGTTAAAAAATGCGTATATTTAAGATATTTTAATGTATTATTACCATCTCAATTGAAAATTGTTTGAAATCAAATGTAAATTTCTAAATGTTTCCTGCTATTTTCAATTTGAAGGTAATAATACACAAAATAAGTATTTCTACTAGTAAATTAGACGTAAAAACTCGGGAATAGTGTATTTTTAAGGATAAACTTGTTTTTTGCAATACAATAAAAGTAAAAGCTGTATTGAAAATTCAATTTTTTTAAAACAGTGTAGGAGAGCTTATGGCATAAACGGATTACTTTTTTGAAATATGCAAAGCCCAAATTTATTTAAACTTTATGTATTGTACTATCAGAGAATAAACTCCAGCTATTTGAAACACTAACCAGCTTCATCGAGTTTGGATTGTACATTCAACTACAACTCTAACTTGCGGAAATTTGTTGTCGCAACAATAATCGCAATCGATTTCGATACTGCACTTAAAATTTCCGAAGACAAGTATACCAATTCATTGACCGTATTCCAGAACTTTTCCAAAAATCATTTAGAATCTCACTTCCAATTTCATCATAATCAGTTAAGACTTAGTTCTGCAACGCTCGTTTTTAACACAATACGAATTTGATTTTAACGAAGTTTTGATTTTTGTAAAATTTAATGGATCATCTGGCACAGCGGTGATTGGTAAGGTAATGGAACAAATTTTTAAATAACAACGGTCAAGTAATACACAAATAAAAGATTTTTTATTACATATTTTTGTAATGTGTAAACTTTTTTCTCTTACAAGTATTGTTTTCTTGTCACACTGAATACATAATCTGTGTCTGATGAACTGAAGCGCGAAGATAAAATAGAACTTTCCAATTACAATTAAAAATACCTTTAATTAAATTAATGCGCTATAAAACCCAAACTGCAATTTAAAAACTGTCATTTACACCATTTACGCATCTTTTCTACTATTCAACTTGCTTAATGGCGCTTAAATTCGTTTTATTAGTTCATCTGGTTATTATTTATCTGAGAAAGTCCGATATGAACAAATCAATGCTTTATCATCCCGTAGTCCGAATGAAGTATGGGTCGCTAAAATTTTATATCTGGTACCAGCTCTGATTCGCATGTACGTTACACCCGATGCGGAAAGGGTCGCATGGTGGTTTTCTATACTCTCGACTTAGAATCTGACTACAGAAAAGTCGAATTATTCTCTTAAGCTGATTCTTCACAATAACTTCTATAATGTAACATCCAGTTTACAATATAGGATGACAACAACAATTACAATAAATTCCAAAGACAATATTTGAGTATTAGACAAAACATATAAACATATACCCTAACAACAACAACAATAATTATTTAATAAGACACGTATTGTTATTATTATCATTTCCCTTGTAATATCATTATTATTATTATTATCATTATTGTTAACTTTAACAAAAATATTTATGTTTCATGTGGCTTTAGAAAAATTAAGGAAACTTTTTCCCATCTTCTCTTCCATTATATCGATTTCTCCCTATTCTTCAACATCTAAAACGTTTACTCATTCTCATTTGTGTGGATACGAAATTGAAGGATTACAAAAGTTTGGTGATAAGAAAACGTGTAAGTGTATTCGTGCTGCTTGCTTTTAGGCTTGATGGTTTCGGGGTCTTCGTATATTGTATTGTTATGATTTATGAAAATTGATTTTTTTTTATTTTTTTATTTATTATTATCAATGGTTTGTGTCTACGAATCGTTTTGTAACAATTACATAATTATGATTATCTCATATCTAATATGTACTCGTATATGTAGTTATTGCTGTTGTATCGAGTACTGACGCATAAACCTCGATTAATTCAATTTAGGTCTTATTTTTGCGCATGCAGACAATTTTTTTTTAGGCCTCGACAACCGTCATTAAAATTATATCGAAACATTAAGTTTTAATTTAATTATAGTACATCGTAAGTCTATAAATTCATATACAGTGTCTGGTTTTAGTAGATACAAATACAGGAAGACTTTGTACAACGTTTTTAAAGATGACACTTTGTAAACTTGTCTCAATTGTTTATACAATTTGATTTTTTAAACCACAATTTTTAATAAATATGGTGACGCGTTAAACTAAATTTCCCTGTACTCTGCAGACTCTATATATAGTAGATAAAGACACATTATACCAAGCACTTTACACTAAATATAATTACATAATCCCATTATATGGACTGGCCAAACGAACATATTTTCGGATCATTAACTATTTGGAATAGCCTTTGTACCGCAAACATTAATACACACACACATACACTTTTATAAACATATAAAGAATTAATGTTTTGGAATGAATTCGATAAAATCTCAACGGCTGTCGAGAGTTAAAGTAACAGCACGTTTTTTAATTTTTTTTTTATATTTAATCTGATTATTGGTAATAACAGTATTGCAGTAGTAAATCGGTTCTCTCTGTGATGTGATGACTTATTAGTCCAGACAAATAAATTGTTAAGAATTTAATGGGTACCGTAATTTATACAAAATCTCGACGAAATTTGGTTTAACCGCAAATATGTTATGCTACACAATTTTTTTTTGCTATTTTAGAGCATAAAGTTAAAATAATATTTGAACTATAGGTATGCTCCCAGGAAAATTGTTGTGGTCACAATTGTTTAGAAACTAAAATGGAAAATTATTTTCGTTTATGTTTTTAATGTACTCGTATAGTACCTGCTCAAGTGGTCATATTATTATTTAAAATTTTTGCGGGTGATGTGCGTATGTATATGTATATGTTTTATACGAACACTCCGAATCCTGCCTTACAAGTGACAGAATGCAGTTAGTCGAGGATATGCATCGATCTTAAGAAACAAGTTTCCTTGAACGAACAGCCGTTACATGATGTAGAACTATGGCGCGAGTAGCGCGCGAGTCAAAATAAAAAAATTAATTTTGATAATCGTCAATTCGTTAGTCATAAATGAAGATCGGTACGAGTTACACATCACAATAAGAGCAACAACACACGATATACAATTAAATTAAATCAATGAAACATGAACGAAATTATTGTATGAAGATGAACGTAACAATATAAATAAATAAAACTTGTAAAATAATTTATAAACAACAAGTGCCAATAAATGGAATTAAATTCTAATTTATAAATATTATTTATCATAATTTATTGTGTAATTATTTATTTTGTGAAGTAGGTATAACCCAGTGCGTATAATAAATGTTGCACCACATGCAATACCACAGTCAACCAGCCGTAAGTAGTGATACACAAGTGTAAAGTAGGTAAATAAAATTGCGTTACATACTTATTAACAAAAGCAAACTAGGCGTGTTGGCCAGACAGAATATCTACAAAACATTAGTAATGATTGGAAATTCGAGATCAGTTAGTAGACCATCGTAAAACTGAAGGTATATTATTTATCTCACACATCAGAATTTAATCAATTTGCCATTATTCTACCATTCAAGTAACCGTCAAAAACCTAATATTTACATAATTGTGTAATAACCTTAGTTATTGGTCAGTCGGGTTGCGATGATTAAACAACCGTTTAATCCTTAACAGTTTGAATATGAAACGACTTTAGATTGGAAATGAACCTTGGTTTTGTTTTTACTCATGTCTAACTTCAAATAAGTCATAGGATTTACTAGATTGCAATTAAACAGCAATTAAAACTTCAGTCACCATTTTTCATCTTCGACCTTTAACAATAATAAGATCCAGTTATACATCTCAAGTATAATATTGAAAATCCTTCAAACGTCTCCGTTCATAGAGCATCCACAACGTTTCGTTGTACCGTTTGTTCAGATCAGAACATGGCTATTATTAAGATTAAGGTTATCTTACATCTGTATCCGTTTGAGAGCTATAATGCTTTAAAGTAAAAAAAAATATTTTTTTTTTATTAAATAGAGTTTTTCTCAGAAAAAACCGTTATAATTTGTTTTATTTTTTATTTTATTTTAATTCTTCAGGACCTCCCCTACAATCTCCCAATACAAAGTTTGAACCTAGGAGTTATAAAATGTGCTCAAATTGCCCTCCTTTTGATTGAATATCGGCTAATATTCATTTCAGTATACCTTTGGTTATTTCATTTCTTGGTAATTCTTTCCTTATCTAGTGTGGTGCTGTGTGGATTCGTTGTATGAGTTCTACTTTTGTTTCAATTTTTTGGAGTATACAAGCGCCTTCATTGTTCCCCATACATAAAAATCCAATACCGTACGATTGGCCAATGAATTGGACCATTTCTTCCAATCCATTTATTTGGATAATTTTGGTTAAACCAATTCTTAACATTTTTATCGTAGCGACAAGGTGCACCATCATGTTGGTATGTGTGCGAGACTCTACTTAAAATAGGAAAATTATCAAAGAGGAGTGGCAAATCCTTTTGTAAAAATGGTAAATAACGATCACTATTTAATCTCGATGGTAATATGAATGGTACAATTATCCCCAATTAGACCAGCACATACGCGGTGCTGAAATAATGTTTGTTTTTTCGAATGAGAATTTTCAGCAGCCCACTCGAGTAGATTCTGAAAGTTTGTTATGTCATCTCTTGTGAATTATGATTCATCCCGCCACATGATACGTTTCACAAAACTATAATTGTCCAAATTCCTTTCCATTAACCAATTAATAAACCCCAATCTTTTATTGCGGTCTATCGCTAATAGTTCTTGAACGGGTGTTATATGGTATGGATGAAGATTCTCCTTGTGTAATTCTTGATGAATTCGGTAGCGAGAGACGTTCAATTGTACTGCGAACTTCCTTATGCTAATAGAAGGATTTGCTGTTACATTACGAATTATTTCTTCGTCGACATCCAAATGATTTGGTGAGACTGAAAGGGTACTCCGCCCGGGTATTTGATGTTGTTACGATATCTCGCAGTCTTCTATGAATATTTGTAAATACGTTAATATATTTGTAGGAACGCGACCTCTCCCACAAAGTTTGTAGGCAAAGAGGTAAGAAACGAGGAAGTGTTGCGTAGCAATGCATGCAGGTGTAGACTTTAGTATGAAAATGTTTAATTTTTGTTTTTTCAACATTTAAACAAAGGAAGTGATAATCGATTACTGTTTTAGTGATCAAAAAAAAAAATTGTTACAATATTAACACTTTAACATCTCTTAATTAGATTGAGAATAATCGATATAGGTAAAAAACTATGGTACGTGGGTACAAATACATAATGTATTGGGAGATTGTAGGGGAGGTCCTGAAGAATTAAAATAAAATAAAAAGAATAAAAAATTATAACCGTTTTTTCTGAGAAAAACTCAATTTTATAAAAAAAAAATATTTTTTTTTTCTTTTCATAGCTCTCAAACGGATACAGATGTAAGATAACCATCTTAATCTTAATAAGAGCCTATACAATTACCAGTCAAATAAGACTAACTTGGTTGCCCTCCGATAAGTATTTTGGAAGTTACAGTTAAATATTTGAGTGTACTTTCTTTCTGAACCAAATTTTTTAAACACCCTGTATCTCGAAGGATATTAAAAATGGACCCCCCCTCCACACACGATTTTTTCTCAGAATAAGCCAAGGAATCACCCCTTGACGGGTCAGCATCCCAAACCCAATCACCCGTTATATATTTAGCTAGGGACACTGTAGAACGCTTTGAAAAAATAGAACAATCTAACAATGCAAATTAAAAGTGAAATTTAATATAGTTTGTAGCATAGTGGTAAAGCACTAGGCTAGAGCGACAAATGTCTTCGGTTCGATTTCCATCCGAGTTTTAATTTTTTATTTAGTATTCATGTAATGGCCAAATATTTTACTTTAAATTAAATATTCCGCTTCATAGTTAGTGTACGTTTCGACAGCAAAGTTCGTTGTTATTTTTGCAACGCTTCTCACACGGATAGTATACATACACAAAAAAAATGTGTATCGACATAAAATTTGTAACCCACACAAATAAAAAAAATATTCAAAATAGCAACCAAAAAGTACTAATGTCTAAATGTTTTTTGGTTGTTATTTTTACATTAGTACTAAAATACAAAATTTCCCCTACGAAATTATTGAACCACCCTATATTATGAACACATTTTTATTTTGACGTTTATTGAATGTTTGAATTAATACGACATGTAGAATATTATTTGTCCATTTTGAACAGGTTTAAGGAATTTTAGGATTAAGCATGACCATCTGTAACAGATAAAATGTGATTCGTGATAATTAAATTGAATTTTGGCGAGCTGCGCGCCAAAATTTGTGGTGATTACCCAAATGCATTGATCGAAAATATTACAAAATGCCGACATGGCGGCTGATGATCCCAAATGCATATATCCAAAAATGGCGGCTCAAAGTTATAAATAAAATATTAATTATATATGTATATTTTTAAAGTATTCTAATCAATTTTGAATTAATAAATTCAGAATATAGCTTGAGCAAATCTCAAGAATTTTCAAGCAGCAATTCTACTCAACCTTAAACTTGTGTCATTCATTTACAACCAAGTTCAAAATTGTATCAAACGTGAAAAAGTAGAAATACATATCCAAACGAAATACCCACACAACCATACAAAAAATATTTCCCGTTTTTAAAATAACAACGAACTTTGCGGTCGAAACCAAGACTTATTACAGTAATTACACAAGAAAATACGTAGTACGCGTTTATAATGCGCCTAAATGTATGCGAACACTACTTACTATAAATTATTTAACACTTTCATATTGTGATTTGTAGTAAGCCATGAGAATTTTTCTGTAAACGTTATTTTTCCTGTCATAAATTCATAGCATTTCCTGTCATAAATTCATAGCATGAAACAATATAACAATAAAATTAAATATCTTTTCTCAAGTTGGATCGTGGCTTAGTAGTAACGTATTGGAATAGAGCGGGTAAGGTCTGGGATTGTGCTCAAGGCATTTTACTTTTATATTTCCAATTTTTATTTTTTTGACATGATAAGATACCGTTTTACACCGCATATTCAGAAAATTGACTCGAAATTTTGCCTTTGGTGTAAGCATTACCATTAATTTAAATGTATGATTGATTTCATAGGTTGGTTCTTAGGCTTCATGCCTCGCGCATCATATTATTGCCGAGACGTCATCAGGCGGCGAGACAAGCCATTGTAGCGAGAGAACGCCTCTTCTGATCGGAGCGATTCTAATCTCAATTTGTGAGTAAAGAAACTGTTGCGGATAATTTATTTTAAATTAAAATAATTAATATCAACATCTTATGAACATTATCACGCAAAAGAGTTACGGCCAAGTAGACCACACAGCCCACCCCGAATTTTTTTGTGAAGAAACGCACAGCTCCCGCTGTCAGTCTGTAAGGTTTTTTGGGTGATGCCCCAACATATGTATGTAAAATCTTCCTTAAAAACCCTTACTCTTTGGTTTAAGGTCTATTTAAGGTACAATAGTAATTATAGGCCTTTAATCTCGAGTTATTCCTACTCGGCTAAAAACTAGCGGCTAAAATTATAAGATTGTCAAATTAATGGTGATTGTAGCAGCGGCCGCTGGACAAATACATTTTATATAATTTGTTTCCGTCCTAGGACGGGCTGTACCCCTAGTTATAAAATGATACTTAGATGAAGTTCTGGAACATGGCCAACTAGGATAGGACTTGGCTACTCCTTAGCCGATTTTAGTGAAATTTGACATGTGTAACGCTAGCTTAAAATTTTGCAATTAAAATTTTAACTAGATTCACTAATCGTAGTACCCGAAGCAGCAAGTTTGCCGGCTAATGCTATAGGAGACTTGGGAGTAGATTTTTCCTGTGATTAGTGAATTTATTTGAGCTACTTTTCCAAAAAAAAAAAAAAACAAACAAAAATTAATCAACTCATAATTTCAGTGCAAATATCCCTTTCTGTGGACTAATGAATTCACCCCATTGTTTTAAATTCGTACAAACGCATTTTTTATATTCAAACATAATTATTCAAGAAAATATTTTAGTTCATTATTACAAGAGAGACAAAAACAAATTTTGATTAAAACATTCGGTACGCTAATAATCAATTATGATAGCAAACTAATAGATAACTAAAATTTATGAGGAAAAAAAATAACGGGTGTGTTTACTCTTAACTCGCAAAAGATTGTAACGATTCTCCTGTGTGTGTGTGGGAGCTTTTTCTGTATAAATATTTAAACAAATTTTGACCTACCGTTTACACTTTATTACCTATAGGAAATGATTGCTTATTGCGGAGTAAGTACTAATTAGTATTGGTGATATGGTTGAGGAGGAATAATAATGGAAGACTATAATTGTATGTAGATCACGAGAAAAAACTAGTAAATGGGCGGGATTTTCGTCACCCATCACAATTCGATACAAAAATGATTTCCTTTGACTACGATTTTCTATTTGAGGTTCATTCAAACTGTGCGGGACCCATTTACCGAATTAATTGATCTTCCCCATTGCTCGTAAACTTATGCTGATTGTTTCTTGTAATGCACTTGTAATGCTTCTTCTAATTGCCGTTTAGTTTGAGTTGAGTCATAATCCAATAACTCTTTCAATTGCTCGTCTTTGCATTTGTTTTGGTCTACCAGAGCGCTCACTGTCTTTCATATTAAAATCACCACTTTTAAATTGTATAAACCATGTCTCATATGTTCTAATCGGTAAAGGGTGTTTACCATATGTTTCTACCAGCAGACGATGACTTTCAACAGCATTTTGTTGTTAACGATTACTCAGGCATCCGACAAGAGTAAATGGTTTGCAAGGCCTTCAGAGAATGGGCACTTGATTTTACGAAATTCCTCTAGATTTTCTCGAAATTCCTCGAGATTAGAAGTGTTAAAACGTTTGCTAGATTTAAAATGTTATTGTTTGAATTTGTTAGAAATAAATTTTAATTTTGTGTATTCATTATGTATGTCGTATAGCCCTTCGCTTGTTTGATTCCGACTCCAGACAAAACCAACATTTCCCGGTTTGTGAATGATCGTAAGTAATCTCTTGTTTGCCGTAAACATCTTCAACGCCGCCACGCTCGCAACATTAATAATGTTGAAGAGAGAAGTAATAAGTCACCGTTGAATTCTCCTCTTGGTTGTAAAATGGGTTAAAGCAACAACAAAAGTAAAGAAGCCCTTAGCTGACTAAAATAAAATCCAAACATTGTCATTAAAAACAAACGAATTTATGTATGGCTATCCAGGCGCTCTCTTTAAAAACAACGTATTTTTGTTGGACTATATACACATAATATGAGTAAACAAAACTGTTTTATTGTTGTTTGTATTCAGCTTAAAAATTACCGTGCGGAAAATCAGCTATGGTAAGGAAAACATGCGACAATACGTAGTACAATTCAGGAAACAAACGTTTTGTGCATGGAAAACAGAGGAAAAAGCCTACTTCTCAAGCGTTTTGTAGGAAATCGAAATTTTGCATCCGTAAATAAAACTTGCTTATAGGGACCGGATTTTCCTTAATCCGTCACTGCCAACACCTTTTCTATTCGTTTTCCTGCGGTTAATCTAGATTTCTGTCGTGTTTTCTGAAAAGCTATGCCCATTATTCTTCTGAGTACTAGCCGTACACTGACTGTCAGAGACATCTCTATATGATAGATCTGTTTGCTTAATGACTTCCTGTCATTCCGTAACAACTCTTCTGCATCATTGGTCAGTTATTGGGCGCATACAAAAATGAAGTAAACTGCACAAATATTACAGCTTTGCATTTAAAAATTATTTCTGCTTTAAAATACCCGCAATTCGATATTTGAATTTCGACTGCAATCTGTCATATCTGACTACAATAATGACTGTAATGAGTCGCAGTTATGTGAATCGAGTTATGCCGTTTAACGTTTTCAAATTCAAAATTTCCGTAAACGATTTTATATCATATCAATTTTTTGTAATATTCCGGCACCATTACGGGTGTTTGCAGTTGCCGGAATAATACAAAAAATTGATATGACATAAAATTTATTACGGAGATTTCGATTTTGAAAACATAAAAGAGCATAACTCGACCTATATGCCAATATGATTTGTGGCCACAGATATACGTGTTATGTTGAATATACAGTGAATTAACTTTCTGTTCATAGAATTTGACGTTAAAACCGTTCATTTAAGTACTAGCTTTGTGTCATGTACTAGTAGATAGAAAATAACTAGGAATTAGGTAACAGTCGTTTTACTCTCCATCAGTTGTTTGGATCTCGTTTTTTACATTGCATATACTATTTATATCGTTTAGTATTTGATAATGAGGGTTATCAATTAATAATTTGCGAGATGGATGAGTAATGGTGGGTATTGCGGGCTGAGCGAGTGAGAACGTTGGTTCGGTTGGGTCTTGTAGGTAGAAGACAAAGGTAGAAGTGATTTCTTAGGGTTTAAGGGTGCTTACGGGATTGGGAGTTGAAGTGCTTTTGTAAAGTGTGATATTACATTTTGTGGAGGGGTAGAGACGGGGTGAAAAGAGTGCGATGTAGGTGATTTTGGTTGAATCTTCAATGGAATTTCGGTTGTTTTGTGGTGGGTATGAATCGTAGTATGGGAGGTTTATGGTGTTTTGTATGAGGTCTGAATACCTAAATATGTACACACTGTAGTTTTCGGTGAGGATACGAATGGGTTGGATTTGGATATAGTGATAGTGGTGTTTTGGGAACCGACTTTAGTTGGGTTGCATGCCTAGTTTAATGGGTGTAGATGTGTATGTCCTCCGGAATTTATAATTTATTTCATAGATTGAAAATTCAAATAATTTTCGAGTTGGTTAAGTAGTATTTAGTAATAATTGATTAATTTAGATTTTGATTTTCAGAAATATCTTTTGAACCCGACTCAGCTTTACAGAACATTGAAAACATTAAACGGATATGCAGCTTAGAAATTGCGTCGTCTTGTGTTAACTATTTGATGGTATATTCAATTTTAAAAAAAAAGAAATTTTAACCGATTGTGGATTCTTGCATAATCGTTACAGCTGGATCGGTAAAAATTGTCATCGATCCAGCAGCAACGAGAATCCACAATCGGTTAAAATGTATTGTTTAAAAATTGAAACCTAACTATATACTGCTTAACAAAAATGACACATTGTTGACTACTGAGATTTACTTATTTTATCTATTGGGCAGCAAACAGGTAAAAACCCAATTACATGATGCCTCACTAATAGTTTTATAGTATTTTTCGCATTCGTCATTTCGGTGAGAACAAACCTTTCGCCTTATTAAATTGAAAATGCCACTGCCCCGGTGGGGTTAACGCATGCTGCAATAGCTGTTTTCCAATCATTTACTGGACATGTAGCGGACCCTAGCCGAATAATCTGCTCATGCTCTGAATAGAGATCAAATTATTCCTCTGGCCTTATTATTCGCTCCTTAGCTTTTACTTTTTTTCGAGCTGGGCAAACACTCTGTCAGGAGGAATATATGAGTGGCCAGGGACCGGAAATATTATTTTGACTTCATTAACTGGTGCCGGTGCCACCAGTTTGAACCAAAAAGAAAGCAGCCATCGCAAATAAGGCGGACGACCGAAATGTCTTGGAATGAAGTTGAGCTTAGCTGGTAGTACAAAGCAGAATCAATATCGTTCGATCCTTTCATGTGCTCATTTTCAAGCCAAATATAAAAAATATTGTTCTTTTTGAAGATTTTCTGAGCCTTGAACCACACCAAAATTGTATATGTACAATTGCCTGGAAAAGTACGCTGCTTGATCCAGTATTTTTGGGAGCATCATATTTTTCTGGCAATCAAAGGATATGGTAAGCAGCCCATCAATTTATTTTCTTGCTACAGTTTTTTAATCACAATGTCGAACTTTAATTTTGAGTCTGTTGCCGTTTTAAATTGTTCAATTAAATGATATAATGTCCAATACGGCAGGTAGAACATTTGTCGGAGGAAGCTGTCTTAAATCGTATGTTAAAGCATGTATTAAAAATCTGAGGAAAATAATTTGCTGTAACGTGCATATCCTTAGAATGATCCGATTGATACAGTCGATGCTATTCATGGACAAATCGCCTGTTAAGTATTGACGACTTGAATATAGTCCGGGGTTTGACTTCGCAGTACGTTAAGATAAATTGATCTTGTTCTATCTTATTTTTGGAAATGTAAAATGATTTAGAAAATTTTAAAGCATCCTTCATAATTAAACTAGCACAATTTAAGGCTGAACCAGCATGTCGACATTCTGGTATTTTAGGTGTATCTTTTATAGTTTTGTATCGGAACTGTATAGTGAATTTAATAACACAAAATAATTTTTATATTTTAAAATGTTTATAAGTCGTTAATCGACGCGTTCGAACTTCGTAGCCATAAATTATTCGTCAAACAATATTGTAACCTTTATTACGACGTTAATGACATCTGATGTGCGGAAACAAAAACAAACTGTTTTTGAATGCCCCATAGACACAATCCTATGTGCACATGTCTAGTTGGCAAAGCGGCGGATCATCAGAGCACAGTTTTATAATCAAAGTTGTTAAGTTTTTGTGCGAAATCCCCAAAAATGTATACAAACACGCTTTTATCGCCCAATTTATTCGTATCATTATCCATGTTCTCTCTTCACTAATTAGATGAATTCCGCTAAAAAAAAATTAATCCCTTGTTTCATGGTTATTTGCATGAAATAATAATAACAAAAAAAAAACATCAAAATGAAATTTTCCTTTTTATAATTTTCCAACAGGTGTTTGCGTTTTTTATTTTCTTTCTTTTCCAGCATTTTATTTTATATAACATTAATTAAATTAATTAAGAAAAATACATTTTATTACGATAAATAAAAAGTTTTTCACAATTTTGTTTAATACTTTTCTTGGATTTGTACTCTTCCTGCATGTGTGCGTGTGTATATTGTGTCTGTACGGGGTAATTAATGAAAAATCCCAACAATATTAACCGGAAAATAAAAAGTAAAAAATCGTTCTTAGTAATCTAAATGATAACAAGGAAAATTAGCATTATTTTAATTAGATAATTTCGTTATTCTGCGAACGATAACCATTTCCCATTTTTGAAACATTTTTGGAAAATTTCTTAATTACACTTCCACCATTAAAATTGATGAGGATTTTTTTTTTTTTGTAAGGGTACAACAAAAAAAAAACGGAAAATACCCAAATCGTGTTGGAGATTTGGTTTCCGTTTGTATTTTTTTTTGGTAGCATACCAAAAAAGCGGGAATTTGTTTGTACAAAATCTCTTAATTTTAATTATGTTGACGAATTGTTAAATGCTAAATGTAGTTTAATCCGCAATTTAACGACATTTGGTTCTTTATAATTTGATTGGTTTGAACTCTTTTCACGGTTTTATGATTTTTTTTTTCCAAGAAATAGCAATTCAGAAAATTTGTTGCTGTTCGTTTATGGTATATTTCACACAACAACACAGAAATGTTATTAAGTTGATGAACCATTTCATTTTTATTCGATTTTTCCACTTGCCTATATGTTGTATAAGTGTTTGTTAGTAGACGATGATGAATTGATTGGAAATTTTGAAATTGAATTTTTTTGTTATTTTGTATGTTTAATGTTATTTTTGTGTTTGTCAAATCAAGCAATGAAATTTTATTTTGCTCATACTTGAAATTTATGTGTTTTGATTTTTGATCCCTTTATGTAACAGTTAAACAATGTATTTGTGTTAGACGTGATGTATTTAGATCAATGGAACTGTAGGTGTTCCGAGAAATTTTACCGGCACAAACGAGTTTCTGGAAATGTAGAGTGTTTTTTGATGGTGCCTTATGGCTTCTATCATATATGTTCGTTTAATGCACCTAAGAACACATAACTGTTTCTGGTACCTCATTATTACTTGTACTCCAGACATCTTTACATTCATTACAATTTTTTTCTTTCTTTCTAATAGTGTTACGATGCTTCTTCTTTTGAGCAATATAATTTTTTTTTTAAATCTATTACACGACCTAGGGGACTAGTTGGTGGACTGAATTTCAACGAATTATAGTATGAGAAGACAAAAGGATCACGTTGGGGAGGATCTCAACAGCGCCATTGAAATATTGGGATTCCTCATTTTCCTAATTTCCACTTCTGTTTCTGCGGTTCTTAAAGACTCTCATTACTAGCGCTAATACTTTTGGCATCTTGTGACAGTTGGAGTACCTTGCTATGAAATTATCGATAAAGGTGTTTGTTTAGACTATAAATGCATCACATCTGGTAGGTCACGATTCCTCTGTAGTCGGTGCTTTCTTTCGACGTCTCATTGATTGTATCGCCCTGTATTGCTCTTCATCCACTAGCCATTGCGGGCCATGCCACTATTAGTTACTACTCTCTGGTTCGCTGATAATACTTCTAGATGCGATGTCAGCGGGGTTATCCTTTGATTCGACATGCCATCAGTATTCCTGACTATACAATTTCATTATCTCACTGGCTCTGTTGGCTACAAATGTAGTCCAGCGTCTCGGATGAGTTGATAGCCAGAGATTCAAAACCATCGATGGTTTTAACTACAGCGTATATCACAGCGGTATATGCGTGTTCGCTTGCATGACTGAAGCCTATTAAGCTGACTTGGTCGTGCGTCGTTAACTATCTCGGTACTGTAAATTTTGATGTTTCAAGTAGATCCCTTCTAATGTCTAGCCATACCTTCTGAGTGTTTGGCGGCAGTTCATCATCCCAACTAAAGTTATGCATCCAAAGGTTTTGGAATAAAACCTTCACTCTTATTATTACAGGCGACAACCAGCCGCAAGTGGATCGAAGTTGCGACTGGCATCTGACAGTTGCGTGCGCTTAGTATGAAGTGTTCGCTCTGGAAGGCGTACGCTGAATTTAAAAGCATCGACATGCGGATCCCATTGGAGGCGTAATACTCTTGGCGAATCTGGTTGGTCTCCTATACTTGTGACATCTTTCACGGCGGCTTCAATGACTGATCTTAACTCATCGTTATTCGTTAACAGCTTTCGAAGTCTGAAACCATCATCCTCTAATGCCTTCATTATTTGTACTGCTATGAATTTAATCCGTACTAAGGAATTGGCCCCGGTCATCATACCATCTACGTACATATCTTGCAATATGGATCTTGCTGCTTCCGGTTGGGTTGGTTGTAATCGCTTTCCAACTTCCTTCAAGTAACGCGTTGTTAAGAATGCTGCCGATGCTATGCCATATGTCTGTGTTCGGTCCCACTATTAAAACATCGTTGAGTGACAACCCTGTGGATGGGTTAACAGATGCGTCGAATACAACCCTGAGTTTCGTTGTGATGCTGCTTTCTTTCAATACACCGTGATGTGGAAGATAATATTTATTGGGGCTGTTCCACCTAGCAATCCTTTCCATGTGCGCAAGGGTCTAATATTCTTTATTTCTCTCAAACTTCCTCTCCATTGCTTTGAGACGATTTAACGCTGAAATAAATGATGTTCCAATCATATCTCCTGGTTGCCTAAATGGAAATTTGACCATGAACTTATTATCTTCAGCTTGTTTGGTAGTTGTTTGAAATATCTCTTCACATGTCCGTTCCTCTGGCGTTCTTCTTGTGATTTTTGGCATTTCTTCGACTTCTCAGAATCTGAGAAGAGATTTATCTATATCTAGCAGAATGTTAAGGCTGCTGTATTCGGTTTGCCTTGAGTTTGCAACTCCATCGTCTATTACCTAACCAAAAATGGTTTTGATTGCTGTTAGGCCATTTGAGAATTTTAGCTTTTCGGGCAAAAGCGCTTAAAAAAATATATCGACCTCTAAAAGAATATCGATATTGCCACGCCTATTAAAGCTTGGATCAGCTAAATCCAAGTCAGTTAATAACGGCAAGTCCGTTTTAGGTACTTACATACCCATTTAGTATAGTGGATACCTTTGGAATAATAAACGCTTCTGTCTTTGAAGTGCTTACGTTGTCCAATGACGAAATGGTTAATTCGGTAGTACCCCATAAGATAAAATTGGTAGAACCAATGAGAACCAAGCGTATGATAGCTTATAAGATAATCCTTTAAATGCAAACAAAATAAAGTATCTAACCTCTATCATTTCTCCTGCAGCGGCAACAAGACAGATTTTTGCTACAGGCCCATATATGTTTATAGCCCAAAATGAATATTTCTGATAATTTTTCATTGGATACAACATTGAGTTAGGTATTTCTACCAAAACGGATTATGCCAACGAACTGAAATCAATTCGAATTTATTATTTATAAATTGTATTATCATAATTATTACGAAAACAAATATTTTAGCCTCTCCAGATAGCATACTGATGGACTACTGAATGACAGCTGATACTGTCCAGCAACATTTGAATTTGTATTACAATAGTAATGTTGGAGTTATTTGGAATCACCTTTTCGAGATATTCGTATGTAAAGATGTGGCGTTAACACTTGTATATGAGTTACAAATCTACTATCTCATAATGAGGGTTGGTTGGTTTTATGTACAGGCAGACACGCACTTTTGTAAATTTTTGTATTGCTGGATTATTATTTTACTTTTGTATTTATATTTGATTAAGTTTTCATTTTTTTCGTTTTATTATTGTTTAATTATTTATAACGTTTTGTGCTATAATAGTGACAGCGCATAATTGGACTTTTGTCTGTCCGCTGCCCTGTTTTTTTTGGATTAAAATATAAGTATAACCAATTTTTACTGGTATTTTGCTTATAAACAACTGTTTATCAATTCGATAGTGTCTTTCATAAATTCAACAGGCATCTAAAATTGAAAATTATAAACATTTTTATTTCAATTCTAATTAATGTACAACGAGTATAATGAACATAATTTCCTTGCATACTAAAATGATTTATATTGATTCAGTCTGATTAAATTTGGAAAATTATTGAAACAAATTAAAATTCGATTCATTTTTCAATTCCAATATCGAAGAAAAACAATTCAAACCACTTTTAATGATTTGCTCATACCATTTATTGCAAAATTATGTAAATTTACTAATTTTTGAATGTTGGAGGTGGGAGAACAATATAATTGCATTGTCTGTAAACATTATGTACGATAAAACATAAAATATTTTAAATATTTTGTGCTTTGCATATTAATTAACGCTTTGTGTTTCATTTATACTAAACTAGACACAGCTTTAAATCATATAAATGATGCAGAATAAAATAAAGTTGCCGAAAATTCAAGTTTTATTGCAAACGAGAAAAATAAGCTTTTATGTATAAAAGCTTAAGAGTATGTGCATATTCTTATGTAAAAGTTTTATTTTCGAATATTTTTTTTTTAAATAGTCCAATAAAAATTGTAAGTGGATTTACGTTATCCTTAAAGATAAAAATAAAAAAATGTATTCGAGAAAAAGTAAATCGAATTACTTAGTATTAAAGTTGTTTACACTTTTTTTTTTTTGATTTTGATTGCTGACAGTAATTGAAATAATCTTAAATATTTATTTTTTTATTTTTTGTGGTTGGAATATCTATTTTCAATTTTTCATGGCGGTATCACTTTCTCAGAATTTCATTTCAAAAATCTATCTCGAAAAATTATTACAATTTTACATCCTCCGCAGCACATAAAATTCATCTTCTCTACTTACTCGTATAGTTTCTTATCTTCTTAAAATGATTTTTTTAATTTGAATTGGATTCAGCCAACTTGGCAAATTAATGAGGAAATTAATTTGCCAGACGGTGAATATGGGTCAGAATAAATGCATATTTTGTAATATAAAACTTTTACAATTATAAAACCAATTGTATTTTATACTATAACTTACGTAGTTGCCCACTGTATATAAAATTAAATCCGATTGAAAATTATTATCTGCCCATGTAGTATATGCCACCATTATTACGTGTATAAGAGATAATCTTTTCCATATACAGAATATGTAATTGTCTTTAAGCTACATTGGGGATAAAACGTAAAAGGTTAAGCGTTTTTTATATTCAGGATATACATGAATTTTAATCCTTTTATTATATGTCCGACCTTTTTTCTATAGATATTCTTATGTGTGTTTAAGTCGATAGGTGGAAACACATCAAAAATATTTAATTTTGATATCAAATTAAAAACGTACAGTGTTTATTATCTATGTGTACATATGTATATGCGATACCGACGGCCCTAATCAATTTTTAATTTGTAATGAATATATTGGTTTTATCGTGTGTTATGTCGCGAAATTAATTAATCTGTTTGCTTTACGTGCCTCTGTTTTGTGTTTCATTTAAACTCATTTTTCTCCGAACGCTAAAGCTCCCCAAATATGTTAAGATAATTCCTGCTTATAAAAAGCGAAATGTCTCAGCTGTATTTGATGAGCACCTAAATTCTGAAAAAGATGAAATTTATCTTTAGCCAAAATTCTGATTTTTATAAAATAAAATAAAAATTTAAGTGTAAACGAAATTTGTTGCTTTACGTTAAATTTCTATTGAAATTAAGCTTTTAAAACTTTTATGATTTTAATAAAATTCGATCATTTTATTGGACTTCCCCGTAAAGCACTTATTAAAATTACTAAACTTTTGATAAAGTTCTGTCAAAATTATTTATTTATTTCAGAAATTTTTGGTAACTCTAAAGCTGTGAACCCATGAATGCTGGATTGTGACAGCACTTTTCTATATTTGCCCGTGTACGATTCCCATTTACTGGTAGGAATTTTCATGCGAATTTTTTTTCAAAGTCAAGAATTCAACTTACCGTGTTTTACTTTCATTTAGTAAATTTATTTAGATCTCATCGCGCTTAATCGACATATTAAATATACGTATCGATTGAGAGCTAACTATATGCTTCCTTTTGTACTTTCTAGCGATGGGTGTGACCTGATATGATTATTCTCGGAGTCTTTCTTGCTGTTCAGTTTGTTTCGATCTTTGCATTCTCTCAACTTTTAATTTTTCGTATTTTAAATGTTCAAAAATGTGGACGTCTACCTTTTGAAATTTGAGAGTCCAATTCACCCGAGATCACGCTACTTGTAGATCCCGATGTATGTTTGTATTACGTATTATTCTTAGCATTCTTGACTGCATTCGTTGCAATTTTAAAGAAATCCCAAAATATTTAAAAAAAAATCAGAATAAGATTGCAAACAAACTGTCAGAAGTTGATCAAATTCTGAAAATTAGCTGATTCGAAAATTTAATCAAAATCTGAAACATGAATGATAAAAATTTAACTGTTTCAAAATTTAATTTTAATTTAACCAGTTTTAATTTGGAAGTTTTAAAATTTACTTGGGTTGTTAAATTTAAAAGACTGGTTTCAAAACTCGACCATTCGAGGAAACTTTTAATTTACCCATAGGTATGGTAATAAAAGAGCGACTGTAAAAATCTCCAATTTTCTGAAATGTCTAAATTTCAAAATTTTATTAAAATTCTAATATTTTAAAGTCTCACTTAGATAATTCTAGAAAGTTGAAATTTGATTGATTTGGAAATTTGTCTCGACGAACATTTTACAAAATTGAAATTTGAATTTTGTTATTTGGAATTATTTAAAATTTTAAATAATTTTTTTATTTCAATTGCCGTAATTTTAAAATTTGGAATACGAAAAACACTTTTACTTACATTCATTACAGTCAGCTTATAAACTTTTTTTGGGCAGCTCTCGAGAATAACAGAAATCCGATAAAGGACTAGGCACCGGAAGGGTGTCAAATTTGACTATGTTTGCTTTTTTTGTTTAAACCTAGGTGAAAAAACTCATGTACTAAAAATTGCAGAATCAGACTAAAAAAAAAAAAATTTTTTTAAGTGCCTTATCAAATTCTGAAAATTTGTTCAAAATCTGAAATATGTGTTATAAAAATTTGGCATTTGGGCAATTATCAAATTTCATAATCTATATAAATAAAAATGTAAATATTCGTTTGTTCAAACTCTTAAATCTCCGAAAGTTCTTCACCGATTGATTTGAAATTTTGACACAACGTTGCATTCAAATACGCGCGTGTTTTTATAATCCTATCACACTTGTGACAGGTAAAACAACCTATTTTTGAAAAACAGCGCCATCTGTTGAATGTAACAGCAACACACACACAATACTAAACATTGCTCTTGCCGCACAGTATACTTCTTGACACCTGCTTTCACTTAGAATTTTCATTATTTCCGATTGCATTGTTAAACTGAATTTTCACAGATTTCGATTTATTTTAATTTTAATTTAGCGTTCTCTTCATGATTATAGTTGGGTAGTGCAATCCATCTGCTGTAGTTCATCAAAATATTGCCTCGCAGAAAATCAAGCTTAGGTCGCCGTACTCGCGGGGTGGAAGCACTGCGACGAGTAATTGCAGATCAAACTGAGGGAGAACGGGCATCAGCGAACAAGCGAAACAGACAGAGAATGTGCAGCCAGCGTGTAGGCACTGTGACTGAAGAGTGTCGTCATTGCAAGGCTCTGAAATTTACTGGAGAAACGAAACGGATTTGTTGCACTGCCGAAAAAATTAAACTTCCTCAACTTGGAGAACGCTAGAGCCATTAAAAATTTGCTTGACAGATATACCGCTGGATCAAAGCATTTCCTATCTAGCATCAGGAAATACAACTCAAGCTTCCAAATGACATCGTAACAGCTCAATTCATACAAACGTTCAAAGTGAAAGGGCAAATTTATCATAAAGCCGGTTTCCTGCTTCCATTCTCAGATGGTCAACATAAATTCCTAGAAATGTATTTCATCGGTGATAGCAATGATGAATTGAATGCACGCTGCGGAATTTCTCCCGGTATAAAACGGTGCGTTGTTTCTCTTGTTTGTTCAAAACAGCAATTGACATAATGCCATCTGATACACACTAAGATACTAATAAGATTGTTATTTATGCTGACAAAACGCTTCCTGGAGAAAATGTGCGAATATTCAATGCTCCAACTATAGACGAAATTGCAATTGTTATAGTCGGAGATCAATCCCAACCTAGAGATATTGTTTTTCATCAGAGAAACGTTCAATTGACAAAAGTTGCAGAAACTCATCGATGCTACAATGCCCTGCAATATCCAATCACTTTTTGGGATGGTACCGAAGGATATCACTTCAACGTTGAGATGATAAATCCAATCAGTGGTGAAGCAACAAATAAGAAATGCAGCGTAATGAACTATTCGAGAGAATAAAGGCAATCACATATATATATATGTATGCGAAAATTGAAACAGAGCGTTTGTTATTCATCCGTTTGAAGAATACGTTTATTTGCGATATGAAGTTGTAAATGACGGTAATACAACTAACGTTGGAAGACTAACGATTTTGCCATCTGCATATACAGGCAGTCCACGTCATATGCATGAGTATCCCCAACATGCAGAGTATGTTCGTAAAGTGTTTGGGTACTGCTGGATGTACTCAGTGGAATGGCAGGAGGATTGCCACACGCACATTTACTAATCTGGCTCTATAACAAAATCAATTCAAGCGAAATCGACGATGTAATTTGCGCTGAAATATCCGATGCCAACGCCGATAAGGATTTGCATGAAGTTGTAACGGAAAATATGATACTTGGACTTGCGGAACACTGGATGCTCAGGCACTTTAAGAATAATCTTATGTAAGAATTACCTATGAAACACAATCGGCGAGGATCCGCATTATTAAATATTCATAGAGATGTGGTTGTATCAATAGACAGTGACCTCGAGGAATTGGCCTTAGTGTCACGAGCACGACATATAAAAAAAAAAATTATAAAAAACTAATAAAAAATTGAATTCAAATAAATTCGTAATTTCTAAAAGGAAATAATTATAGAAATTAGTTTTGATTTAATCCCCATCCGCCCCCCCATCAACAAATTTTTGGCTAAGCCGCTAACCATGCACGATTGACGGAAAATTCTCTAAGCGATATCGAGCATTAGTATCCAACGCAACTATAGTAAACGATGGATATCCTTTATACAGACGAAGATCAGTAGAAGATGGCGGTAAATTAGCAACCACATAAATGCAAAACTGTGACATCGAAGTAGACAGCCGGCGGGTTTTTCCATATTCGCCTTTGCTATCAATTACATACAAAACGTACATAAACGTGGAATACGGTTATTACGTTAAATTGATCAAATACATTTGAAAGTACGTGAATAAAGGCAGCGATATTGCAGTTTTTGGTGTTCAACCAGAAAGATGTAATAGGAATGCAGTCATACATATCGATGAAATCCGAAATCGCGATTTCTTTCATTTCGCATACATGGACGAAGTCTAGCTGTTGTTCACCTAGCATTACATCTAGAAAATTGAAACGCATTTATTTCATAGCTGCAAATGTGGAACAAATAGCCCTGAATCCACTGGCTACAACGTTAACTGCTTTCTTCACGTTATGTCAAAATGACGCGTTTGCGAAAACACTGCTGTATTCAGAAGTGCCTAACGGCGCAAACAAGGAGAGCGAGTCGACGGACAACCTGGCATATTCAAAAAAACTACGCTAGGCAGAATGCTTCTGTCTTGGCGTGCTGTTGGTAAATGTGCCCGGTCCAACGTATTTGCAGCAACTGAGAATGGTCATCGGCATCACACATGTCACTTTCCGCAGTGCATCCCAAGTTATGAATTTATTGGAGAACGACCGACAATGGGATGTATGCATTAATGACGCGTGCAAAACGTCACATCCAAATTAAATTCGTACATTGTTTGCAATCATATTGACCGCCTGCTGTCCCTCCAACAAAGTTATGGGAGAAATATAAATCGCAGATCCCCCCCCCCCCCCCTTTGTATAAAAATTCAAAATAAATAACTGATTATATTTTTTTGGAGTACTGAAACTGAATATAGCAAATAAAAAGTAGCTTTAATTTTCCTATCTCCCTATCCCCCTTCACCATATGGTTATATTTTGGCCCTTGTTACGTTATACCAGTATTAGGATATGATAATTTTTTATTTCCATGCGATGAAAATGCTTCTAATCAATGTTTCTTTCAATACGTGACCGTAGATAATCTTTAGTTGATGATTTGGGCTCTGGGGAGAATAAAACTACAAGCTATAAACCGAATCTGTATGTTAGTCATCGATCCACAGATATGCTTTTATATAATTATGTAAATAACATAATTTAATTGATTTTAGAACGATTCAAAAATCATAAATCACTTATGTCTTTGGTACAGGATCCTTTTCTATTTTCTACGGTGATAACGGGTCTTTTTTCCTCAAATGACCTGTGAAGTTGGTTTCGACAGTAATTTCCATCTTCTGTTGTAGTTTCTCGTTTTAGCATCCAACAATAGTCTGCAAACATATTTACGTCCCATCTACCCTGGTATCCCCTCTCCATCTCCTTTACATCTTGGTGAAAACGTTCATCTTGCTCTTCACTGTAAGCACCTAAGTTTTCAGGAAAATAATCCAGATGTGAATCTAGGCAATGAAGCTTTAAGTTCATTAGGTATCCCATAAATTGTCTACCATTTTTTTTCACAAGATTTGCATAATGAGGGCTCTTATTGTTTCCAAGCAACTTTTCAGCAACATTACGAAAACTAAGCCTAGCGGCCTTTTCTATTTTTGTCATCTGTGATGTAAAATTCTCATCCTGGAACATCTTCCGAATTTCAGGCCCATCAAAAATGCCAACTTTTAATTTTGCTTCGCTTTTATTAGGAAATTGTCTTATCAAGTATGTAAAACACTGACCCTTCTTATCTAAGGATTTCACATACTGTTTCATTAACCCGAGTTTTATGTGTAACGGCAGTATTTCTGAATGATTGACTAAGGGTTCTTCAATGATATTATATTTTCCTTAATCTAGATTGAGTACGACGGTCTCTACTATCCCAGGCTGCTGTCCTAACATCATAGTAATGATTTTATGATCACCGCATATTTACCAGTTATGCTCCTTGTATTTTATTTTATCTAAAACATACTTTATTGTTTCGTATACCTCTTTTAATTTAGTAGAATGGGCTACAGTGACACTGGCGTAGGTGTTGCCGTTAATGTAGAAGTACTGATTTTAAAGTTCGAATCGAAGAGAATATAAAGGGTCTCCACTGTTCAGGGGCATACACATTTGGTTTTAATTCGTTCATCAGACACTGAACATCTGTGCAATAAACCATTGAGTGGTCCGCACTTACAGTATAACATTTCCTGAAATCCTTCTCTCTATTTCTGTAAAAAGATGAATTGGTACCTTTTATGAGAAAACCACGCTTCTTAAATTCTGTATCAATATACTCTGCCATATCTTTTGAGGCCCCTTTCCTTCCTGTAAAATTTTTTAATGATATTTGATGAAAAAGTTGTGAACCTTTACTTCGTCGGTTACTCTTGTATTCCCCATCACTCTCTTCTGAATCACAGGTTTCAGAATCAGAATCTACTTCTTCGATTTCCTCCTCTTCACCGTTATCAACTTCCATGGAACTTTCAGTCTGGCTATTAATTTCCATTTGTCATCATCATCTACTGTCGAAGAATTTGTGCTGTTCATGTTGTTACTCGATTTTGCGGAAACAATTGGTCTTGTAACTGAAGATATATCTGGATAATTTATTTTTGACTTATTTTTAGAGTTGAAACCGTTCACTTCTATTTTGCAAAAATAACAGTTTTGTTTTGATTTGGGTCTTTGCCATATTGTAGGAACTATGAAATTAAGATCCTGCTTAATTTTACATTTTTATACCGGCTCATCATAGTGAGGCAAGGGCAGCAGATCATTTTAGGAACCCATGGTTTATCTTCGTCAAGTATTGACATATTAAAACAATCAAAATAAAGCTGTTTACTTACTTCAGATATTTTTCTGCGATATTTCTTGTAGCCCTGAACTCTCCAGAGGCCAAGTCACCAACCAATGAACAGCTACGGTCGCATGATGACGACGCCTGCGGGCCTGCTTGCCCACCCTGACCAGCCGCGGATGCTGGGGTATCCCTCCCCTGCATCGTAAACTTCTTTTTACCTACCTTTGCCATGAAGGCATTGTCCCTCACCTGGGAACTTAGCGGGAAGGACCTGTTGCCCGCCTTCACCACGGGGAGGTGCCCCAGTTACAAAAGTAGATAAAAAAAAATGATAAAAAGTATTAAATTTGTGACTTAGAGGTTAAGTGATCTTAGTGAAAGACCTTATTTATCTGAGGTTCGCGAGCAAATGTCACCTAAATCTTTGAGATCCTTATTTGTGACTATCCTGTAGTATGATGGAAAATTGTATTCATCGAGGCATGAACCATAGTTAGCTTTTAGTAGTTGTATACTAGGCTTAGCAATTCAATGTGATGTGCAAAAGTAGGTTTTGATTTTCTTCCAGTTCTGGCAATACCAAACATCTCTGAAATTTTGAATATTGCTATTATTTTGCCACCTAACAATATTGCTGTAAATATCTTTTGGGAAGCTCTAAATACTGATCAAATTTCGGCAGCATCAGCAGTTTTCTCATCAGTATTAGACTCGTGTGGAGCTGCTAGACTCGCATCGGGCGCGTCCCCAGGTGGCAGGTAGGGGGAAACCCTAACTGACTTGTCGGCGGGTAAATGGGAAATAAAATACCATTCGTGGACCAAAACTAGCTAGGGGTGGTTCCCTGAATATAATAACCACTATGAGGGACTCTAATTGGGAAAACCTTATGGCGCAGGGAAACGGATAGCCAGTGCCGGCGACTTTGAGGGATGAGCAAGCAGGCTCCAGTCGTCGATATCCAATGACCGCAATCCTGCAGAGGTGATAAGTTCTGAAAATACATTTGGAAGTAGTTCCATAATACCACGATCACCAACAAACCTCTATGCAATGCATAAGTCAGAGAAATTTATTACCCCAAGTGGTACTCCAGTCAGCCGACTGGACAATCCTCTTCGAAGGATGGCCCTATGGATTTTGAGGAGGGCCAAATACTGCATGACAAAAGAGATGCCAGAGGAATTTTACACTGCCAGCAGCAGGTTTCAGTGAAAGAGCTGTTGATCTAGAAAAGGAAAATATGGATCTCTTGGGGAGGTTACAGAAGATTGAGCAATCATTTGCCAAGCTAAGCGAAGAAATTAAGTATCTAAAGCGAGAAAATGAACTTCTAAAATTTAATCGGGATGCTAAAGAACATATCGAATTAGAGAGTATTAACCAGAGAAAATCAACTATTTCACTGCTGAGGATGAATTAGAAAGGAAGACGGACTGGATCCTAAAGAAGAAAAAACAGTCCAGGATAGGTAAGAAAAGAAAAGCTGAATCGTCACTTGAGGTTGAACAACTAAATGTTAGTGGAACTACAAGTACCGAACCGGAAGTTGTCTAACCCGAGGTCAATCAACTAATTTGTAGTAAATCTACCAAGAACATTGCACCAAAACTGGTGCAACCGAAAGAAAAACCACCCCCACCAATTAATATTGTGGGAGTAACCAGTTACGTTTAGAAAATTAATACTCAGGACTCAGAAACCTATAGAACATTATCTATGAAGCTGAATGCTGAAAAGTATCAGTGGTTTACCTATGAGGACAAACAGGCTCGACCTATAAAAGTTATGGCAAGAGGTTTGCATTACACTTGCTCAAGCCAAGAAATAATAGAAGACTTAAAACATAAAGGCCTTAAAATACTAGATGCAGTGAATATTGTTAAAAAAGAGAGAATAGAAAACCAGGAAGGAAACCAAACTTTCAGTAAAAGGGGACTCCCTCTTTTATGCTGGTATTTGATAATAAAGAGAATGTTCAAAACATTTATGGTATAAAAGCAATTATTTACATGAAGGTAAAAATTGAACCAATGAGGAGAACCACTACACGCATACCCCAATGCAGGAAATGTCAGGGATTTAAACACACCCAGAAATATTGCAGCCGGGATTCAAGATGTGTAAAATGCTCAGGTAAACATTTTGCCCAGGCATCTACAATAGGGAGAGATGTGCCAGCTAACTGTTTAAATTGTAAAGGTCAACATCCGGCTAATTATCGAGGATGAAAATCCGCGCATATTAACTTTACATATCAAAAGGCTTACCATCTACCTATAGAAATTAACTCGCGACTCGTGCCATATGCAAATACAGCTAAATATCTTGGCATGACCCTCGATTCCTAGCTCAAGAGAAGAGAGTATGTCAAAAAGAAAAAAGAAGAACTTAACATAAAGTTTAGAAAAATGTATTGGCTCTTAGGTAGAGGCTCTGAGCTTACAATTCACAATAAGCTGCTGCTATATCGTCAAATTCTGAAGCAGATATGGACCTACAGTATACAACTCTGGGGATGTACCAAGCAAACAAACGCCAAAATGATACAGACGTTTCAAAAGAAGGTTCTTAGCAGCATCGTCAATGTTCCGTGGTATACAAGAAATGAGGACCTTCACATGGGCCTACGGATGGAATACATCAAATATGAAATAAAAATGCATGCCGCAAAACACGAAATAAGGCTCCAGGAACATGGAAAGCCCTATATTCGCATATAATAGATAACCCTGTCGTTAAAAGAAGACTCTAAAGAACGAGGCCACTTGACCTAGTGAACCTACCAAACTAAAATTAGTAAATAGGTTTAATTAATTATGGGACTAACCAGTGGGTTACACCCCAACAAATGATAATTTTACTAGAGATATAAAAATTTGTATTTTAAAGAAAAATTGCTAGATGAGCGCGGTCTCAGTCGTAATAAAATAAATTGTTAAAAAAAAAAATTAGTATTAGAATTTCATTCACAAAAATATCATTACCTCGACGGTATCGGTGGTAGCGGAAAAGCATTTTGTATCTGGCATTGAAGCAGAGGATCTCTAATAGTAATAAAAAGGTAATGTGTGAAGCTTGGGCTGGGAGTGCTGTGAATCTGCTCCCTGATGGAATGATGTACCATACAGTTTTTTTGCTTCCCCTTAACATAGATGTCGTTAAATATCCTCAACTATCCTTAAAAAAAAAGATAATTTGTATCATCAATTGACTGATGGACACATAGCGGTACGTTTTCGATTAGGCTACAGTGTAAGGTAGGACGTCAAAAGTAAACTGCGAATGAGTTGGGAGTGTTTCGGGCCCGAGAAGAATGCATAGAAATAAATAAACAAACAAATAATAAAATTGTACAATTGCACAGGTCCCCTTATTCTTTATATAAAGTAGTACCGCCTTAACAGTAGAGCCAATTTATTTGTGCCGATAGTCAATCATCATTATTAATTTCAGAGTGCAAGGATTGCTTGAAATTTAAAGTCAAACATTTTATAACACTGGAAAGCTTATTTTAGAACATCGCTTAATGTGGATTAAAGCCAAACACCCTCATCATAGTTTCGAATAAAAACAGTCAAATGCACACAACTAAATATAGAACAAACAAGCTTTTCAACAGAGTGTAGCTGAATAACAGTTTTTGTTATACGAGTATTCTATAGCAAAAAAAAATTTAATTTTCCTCTCGTTTTATGTTCCGTTGTTAATTATTATTATTAATGTTTTTTATACTTATTGCCTACAGCTTTTTGATGAAATGAACCAGTAGTGCTTACACATACAAAACGACAATGGAGCTGTGTTTTTTTTTGTGCATGTACGAAAGGCAACAGAAAAAACAATTTTGCATTAATTAAATATCGCGAGCTTTTATGATATTTTATAGTTTCTATATGTATACCGTATATTTGTCGCATATTTAATTTACGTCATACGAGTGGAGAAACAAAAAAATATTCGATTTTCATTTGAACTAAATTGCTAAAAACCTCCTTTGTACACCTACTCGTAAACATATCTTGTTTGTCTCTATACGTTATAAGTACATAGAAATATGCAAATATGTGCACATGAATATATTGTAATTATAGTTGATATAAAATGTTATTAATTTTCTAGAAAAATTTTCAAAATGCTTAAATTGCATCGACATCAAGTTTCTATGATGTTACATACTTGTCAGAGACACTGATTGCTATTAAAAGCAACAACAAAATAAAAAACTTTGTGTATTAAGATATTCAAAATGAAAAATTATTTATTATAATTTTCTTAATTATTCCCACTTTTTGCTGTTTCACGTATAATGATGTTTTATGCTACTTTAATTGATTTAGCATTTATACGAGAATAAAGTTTTCATGTTAAATAAATTGCATTAGCAAGTAGTTAATGAAGTGTAAAACAGTTAAGTTATGTATGCAAATTATGTAACTACATGTGACACGATAGCTGACGAGATTTTAATGAAACGCAGATAATATTTTATCACCAAATACTTGTTGCAAATATATATTTATCACCAAATAGAATGTGGTGCATCGTTTGTACGCTACATAAGAGACTTCGTTAACAAGGATTGGTGCGAGAATGAAGAACGAAAATTTATAATAAAAGAAAATTAACTTTTTTTTATGTGCGCTGCAGAACATGAAAAATATTTCCGTATTGTTGTAATTTGCACATATCAATAGCGTGTTCCGAATTGCTATGTGCGCTATTTACAGAAACAAAGATGAGATGGATTTCTTTTCTTATTGAGATTTAATTGAATTAAATTTAAATTGGTTCGGATTTTTCTTTATTGACTTTGAGTTGAACACTTCTTAGAAATATAAACGGAATAGAAATAAGAGTACGAGTGGAGATGGTTAAATTATATTGGAAATGTAATTGTAACGCTAAGCTTAAATTTTCCTAGAAGGACTGTTTTATAGATATAGCTAGTTAAAGACGTCATAGAGATTGGTCTGAGTGCTAAGAAAAAGCCCACCCGTACAATGCATATTTAATATCAGTGTAATTTTTGACTTTATTGAAGTTCTGTTCTATTGACTGATTGCATCGGTCAATTATTGCTGCGTTTTTTTATTCGCTCCCGATAGCTGCTATGCGGAGCAGTCAATTTTCTACACCCAAATTTAAATTTGACGTGCTATTTATTGGTAAATTAAATTTATTTAACGTCAAACTATAATTTTTAATTCAATTCCTTAGTGAAAAGGTGATATAAAAAATATTTAGCTCTACCTATTTATATGGAGCCGCTATCCGGAGCTATTTTTATATGACGGCTCTCGATAGCGGCTCCGGATAGCGAATAAAAAAACGCACTTTATTTTACTAATATGCACGAATACAAAAACTTTTATATAAATCTGCACATACTATCACGGAAACACCTATGCAGCTTGGCTTTTGCCTTGTGGTCCAGACACGTTAAGAATCACGTGTATGAAACAGTAGGTCGCTACGTGTAAAATCTGTCAATGAAACTGGATGAAAATTTATTATATGCACTGACGCGGTTCCGATTGCGTGCGCTAAAAAAAATGCTCGTGTCCTAATGGTAGCAGGTGTTGATAGTAGAGAACCTACGTGACTTCCAGCACAAAGACATATGAAATCTTATATGGAGGTCCCAAAACACAAAAAACTGCCATCTTGGATTTTTTCTACGTAGAAAGTAGTGTGCTCTAGTGATGAATAGCTGTGGTATATTACTAATTTATGGTACTAAAACAAGGTATTGGTGCGAATTATATACATAGTTAAACTCTACCGGAGAATAACCAATTTTTCAATTGACGAATGGAACGGTGCGCTTCAGCGGACAATAGTTAAATATGTGATAGGCTGTATCAAAAATTTGCTATATAAAGTTATATGGAAATATTGTCTATTTAAATTTCATTAAACGTTGAACTCAGTATATATTTGGGTCACTAAACGTTTTTGGAGCTTTATTAGATCACAGTTGCTACGCTTTGACTTATTAATACAATCTAAAATTGAATATTTATAAAACATTTATGTTTTTAGTAACACTAGCTTATTTTGACATTTCTGCTATTTTTAAGTACAAGTTTCTCATATTTAGAATGAGAAGAATGTCACAAATGAATCAGATATACAAAAATCACACTTTAAGCTACATATGAGATTAATTCAATTTTCCAATCATTACAATTTTCATAAGTAAAAATGTAATTTGAATAGACAATATTTCCATATAACTTCATATAGCAAATTTTTGTTACAGCCTATCACATATTTCACTATTGTCCGCTTAAGGCGCTTTTTAAATTTTTCCATTCGTCAATTGCATTTCATGATATTTGTTTAATTTAGTACTACTACAAATGCCGTTAGTGTGAATTATATTTTCCATGGTATGATGGTAATCTAGACTAGCAACATCTAGGAAAGTTTCATGCAAAAATGTAAGAAGTTATTGTACTAAACTGGTGGTTAAACATGATTTATAGATTGTGAAATTAGTTTGTGGCGGCATGGGCCTATACTGATTAACGTAGCCCCTAAATTATGTCAATTCACACCACATTTTATATTTATTTTTATTAAAACAAATTTTATGTTTAATATTCAATAATAAAGAGTTTTATTATTTACTTTTAATTTTATAGTTTTTATTTATTTTATTGAAAAACTATTTACAGATTTTCTATTCGTTCGAAACTTATTTTTGCACGAAGTTTTATTTTTGCGTGTATAAAGATGGAAGCTTTACTTTCTATTTATATTATGAAGATGCCGGAACTGTCATATAGTGAAAATTTATTTTTATTTTCGATTATTTTGACTAACGCCGTATTTCATTTTCGATGAGGGCAGCGTACCTGTTTATACTCCTGATAGTTCGCAGAGTATCCACAGTACTCCTTCTTCAGTGACAACGCTACCCGACGTCGCCTTATCCGGATATATACGTCTCGAGGTACCTTTTTGGAAATTGCACGTGACGTCCTGCTCTGGTTTTTACCGGAACAGGCCCTTCCATTATCGATGATAGTCTCTCCTCGCATTTTGCATCCTCCGCTCTTGAATCTTTTTGCTTAAGCGGCATCTCGCTTTCTCCTGACCTTGCGTCAGGTTCGACTTGTTGTGAATTTTGTATCGGTCGTGCTTCATCTTCGCTCTCCCGCATTAAGAACGCTGGCTTTAGTTGATCTTTTGAGACTATGAGTTCTTTGACCTTAATTCTTAGTTTAAAATATTTCTCCTGCCGACTTATGACAGGAAATGGACCATCGTATGGTGGTTGTAGTGGGCTTTGTACGGCATCAACCCTTACGAGCACGTGAGAACATTTTTTGAGTTCCGGATGTACGAATGGTGTTTCTCTCGTATGCCTTGCAGTTTGTACCGGTTGTAATTTCTACATCCTTTCTCGCAAACTGGAAATGAATTCGTGCTCGTTGGTATCGTTAGCTGAAGTACAAAACAATTCTCCAGGTAGTGAAATCGTCGTACCGTATACCATCTCTGCAATCGTTCCACCTATCAGGTTTAAAGGCTGCTCTCATACCCAAGAGAATGGTTGGTAAAATTTCCACCCACTTCTCCGCTGCATAACATTTTAACGTTGCTTGTAAATCGCGATTCCATCCCTCTATTATTCCGTTCGCTGCTGGGTGATATGCTGTTATCCTTATTCGCTTGTATCCGAAGAATCGTCCCAGTTCCTTAAAGAGTGAGGATTCAAATTGTCTCCCTTGGTCCGTAGTAATTTTTCGCGGCACTCCAAATCTACAAATCCAATTTTGTTATCTTTTCCCGCGATATGTCGAATATCCGTCGAAAATTGCCCTATATAGTCTAATTGGCGGAGTTGTCGTGGCGATGCTTTCTCCGGTTTTTACTGAAAGGCAAACGTTAACGGCTTGTGGTCCGTGTATATTACGTAATTTCGTCCTTCCAGCATAAATTGAAAATGTTTAATCGCCGAATATACAGCCAATAACTCGCGGTCTTAGGCGCTATATTTTTGTTGACTCGTCGTTAGCTTTCTTGAAAAAAACTAAGCGGTACCCAATTAGTACCTGACTTTTGTTAAACTACGGCTCCCATAGCGTAGTTGGACGCGTCAACCATTAACGATAGTGGTTCCGTTGATGATGGATGCTCTTGCATCTCTTGCTTCGGTCGTCCAGTTGATCTTGGTTTTGTCATTTTTCTTATTGCCCTTCATGTATTCCAACAATGGTATTTGAATTTTGGCAGCGTCTCGTATAAATCGACGATAAAAATTGCCCATTGCTAGAAATCGTCGCAAAACTCTAACATCGGTTGGTTCTTTATATTCAGCGATGGCTGCAACCGTATCAGGCAGAATTTTCACTGAATTTTTCCCAAAAACGGATTTTGCAGCATGTTGATTACAATCCCGTGTTCTCTAAATCGATCGAACACTTTGCGTAGGTGATCCATGTGTTATTCCGCGTTATCAGAATGGCAAAACGAAATCGAGACCTTTCAATACAGCATGGATGAACCTTTGAAAGGTTTGAGCAGCATTGCATAAACCAAATGTCATCCGCGGAAACTCGAATAATCCAAATTGCGTTATTATCGCTGTTTTTCTATGTCGGCTGGCTCGATAGATATCTGGTGGTATGCTTTTACCAGAACGATCGTGGAAAATATGACTTTGCCGTGCAATCCGTATGCTAAATCCTGAATATGCGCGGCAGTGGATATCGGTCCACTACCGTAGCGTGAGTAAGTTGGCGGTAGTCTCCGCATGGTCGCCATTCACCGGTTTCCTTTTTAACCCAGTGCAAAGGACTAGCCCAAGGACTTTTGAATGGTCTGCAACTTCCCAGTTTCATCATATTGTCGAACTGTCGTTTTGCGATGATGAGATTTTCGGGTGTTAATCGTCAGTATTTTGAATATATCGGAGCACACTTTATCTCTATAACGTGGGTTACGTTGTGTTTAATCGGACCCATGCTAATATTTGGTCGCGTGAGGTCCTTATATTTCATGAACAACTCAGAGTATGAAGCCTCGACCGTTCGTAGTGTAGTTATACGCGTTGTTTGGCCATTCGCTATTCTTCCGATTGATTTGTGGCATGGACCTATTGGTTTGAGAAATTTGAAAACTTTTGGCCAACTACTCTACCTAAACTTAGCTTTAGAGGAAACCGCGATTTTCGCCGAACTCTACAAAATCAAATTACCGATAGACACTTTTCAAGCTTCAACTCAGGATAACTGGCTGGATAATTTATTTGAAAGAATATCGAAACTCCAAAAAATATTCCGAGTGGTAGCATACGTAAGGCATTAAATTACAAATTCTAAAATGAGAAACCCTGCGCAAAGAATTTCTTCTGAACTAAAAGCAAAGGAGATCGAAGCTGTAAAACTATCTGTATCATTTGGGTACAAAGCAGTGAATTTCGTGAGGGTCTCAACAATTTACATAAAAATCAAATGGTGGATAATAAATTAAATTTATTGTCTTTCTTATAGATGCATCTGGTTTATTGACAGTTGGTTGAAGGCTGTTCCTACTATGATAATAAACATCCAGTGGTAATTCCATTTCCATTTCCACTAACAAGCTAATGAGGTAAAAATATTGGATAGTTAAAGGGCGTACAAAAATAAGATCAACGTTAAAAAATTGTGTGATCTGTACAAAATATGGTCGAAAGACCAGTAAGAACTTGAACTTGTGTTCAGTGGCTTACAGTTTTTTTTTTTTTTTTTTTTTTGGAAAATAATAAGTGGCGCAAACTTGGAATGTTTTTTTTATTACAAAGCCCGTGAGAGAGATTGTACATATACGCGAACTACAGTGAAATAAATCAAACAAACTTTGTTATTTTTTGTAAAGTTTATGCCGTCATTTTTTATTTGCTTTGTAGATACCGCTTCGATAATTTTGACCCTGCTACTATTAGGACCCTACGACACGGAATATCCAATAAACAATTTTTTTTGGCGCACGTAATCGGAACCGAGTCAGTGCATATAATAAATTTTCAACCAGGTACATTGGCCGAATTTGCACTACTATTGATGAGCAATAGATAATGAAACTCTCGTAAAAAAAACTGTGATAGCTGTTAAATCAACGCCATACTGCACCAAAGCAAAAGTGTTTAAATTTGCCTGAGCCTAACCATTGTGGCAAGCTATATTCATCTCCAAGAAACGTGTTTTGCAAGGTGTAAAATATGACCGTTGTGGTTGGTTTGGCAAAACTAAAAATATGTTCAACTGCGTTCATAGCGGTAATTTCAATTTTGACAAATTGAGGCCTTATGCTGAGGTTTACAGATAACCAGACAAAAAATGGTTGTCGTCCAATACCTCCATTTGTTGTAACATTACCGATTCTCTTGGAATTAAACCGTTAAAGAAACAATGAAAGAATTGATCAGGAATACACGAAAATGGCTGCGACTTAGACTACTGAGAACAGAAGATCCACTCGAATTAATGAATCATGTGTAGGTTTCAATTTAAACTAATTAAATTGTGAACGCTAATAATATGGTAGGTAAGATCTAAAAAATTGAGTAATTTTAGCTTAAGCGGTTTTTCATTTTGACTTGAACTTGGACTCTGATGGCTTTGACCTTAACTTTGATAACTTTGATGACTTTTATGACTTCGATTACATTGATGGGTTTGACTGACCTCGATGACATTGTAATTACTTTTTCTTTGACTTAGATTTTGATGGCTTTGATGACATTGACTTTGATGAAAATGATGAGATTGATGAAGTTGATGGCTTTGATGATTTTGATTTTAACTTTTACTTTGACTTTGATAACTTCGATGATTTTGATTACTTTGATTATTTTGATAGCTTTAATGATTTTGATGTTGACTTTGATTTTTGCTTTTTCTGTGACTTTAATGACTTTGATGCAGAGATTGGTAGAGGTTAGAAAGTAAGTTTTCGACACTTTATGACACGACTTTTGACAGCGAAAAAAATTTGAAAATGTAAAATTTTAGCTTCATTTGTGTTCAGAACTGTTTCAACAATTTGAACATTTTCGAAACTTAACAATATATTTCAAAAACTTACTCACGAAACAATAAGAATATTTTAATTCCCCTTTTTCACAACATCACTCGCATAGCTTTTAACACTTTCTTACATTTTTTGACAATTTTCGACAGTTTTTGACACTTTTAGATAGTTTTTTACACATTTCGACAGTTTTTCACCACAATTTAAGGTTTTTGACCAATTTTAGACATACTTGTCGCAAAGTCAGATTTTAGGGTTTTAAAAATCTCTACTTTGATGACTCTCATGACTTTGATGTCTTTCGCTGATTTCGATAACTTTATCTTTGACTTTGATTTTGACTATGATTTTTACACTTTGGTTTTGACTTTGCATTCGACTATGATTTTGATAACATTAACTTTATCGACTTAATGATGAAAATGATGAGTTTGATGTCAATGATGGCTTTGATGACTTTAACGTTCATTTTGACTCTGATGACTTCAATTTTAATGACTTTGATGACTCTTCTCACTTTGATGGCTTTGATGAGTTTGCCTTTGACTTTGATTTTGACGACTTTGACTAACTTATACGGTAGACACTTAGACAGACACAAAGCTAATCGCGATTCTCATGTATCCCGATTGTCAAAAATCGCGTTGTGAAAACGAAATAATCCAGTTTTTTGTTAAAATTGTGTAATGACAGTCGTCTGTCATTACACGATTTTCACCTAAACCGGATTATTTTGTTTCCACAACGCGATTTTTGACAAAAATGACAACTGAAAATCGCGATTAACTCTGTGTCTGTCTACGGTATTAGATGACTTTGTATTTGACTTTGATTTTGATTTTGACTTTGCCTTTCATGGCTTTCATGACTCTCATGACTTTTATGTCTTTAATGACTTTGACGAATTTGATGACTCTGATGACTTTGATGGCCCTGCTGATTTTGATGGTTTTCATGATTTTGATGACTCTTTATTGACTTGGATGTTTTTGATGACTAAAAAAGTCATCAATTGATGAATAATTTTGACATTGACTTACATTTTTAATTTGATTTTGGCTTTGATTTCGACTTTGATGACTCTGATGACTTTGATGACTCTGATGACTTTGATGACTTTTATGACTCTGATGCTTTGATGTCTTTGATGGCTTTGATGAGTTTGTCTTTGCCTTTGGTATTGACTTTTTCTTTGACGTTGCCTTTGATGACTTTGATAACTCTCATGATTTTTAAGTCTCTGATGACTTTGATATTTTTGATGACTTCGACTTTAATGACTTCGATGATTTTGATAACCTTAATTATGTTGATGGCTAAAAAAGACATCAATTTAATGATTTTGATATTGACTTTCATTTTTACTTTGATTTTTGCTTTGATTTTGACTTTGATGACTCTGATGACTTTGATGGCTTTGATGAGTTTGTTTTTGACTTTGGTTTTGATGACTTTGATGATATTGACTTTGACGAATTTACTGACTTTGATGACTTTATATTTGGTTTTGACTTTGATTTTGACTTTGATAAAGCATGGTTGGAAAAAATTAGTCAAATTAAAAAGAGGAATGAATAAAAAAATAACACGAGAGTGAGTGAAACAGCAACAAGTCGTTACGCCGAATTTTTATTCATTTATTTTTTACGTTTTGAGATTTCATCACCTATAACTTTGTTTGTGTTTGGCTTGATATACATTTGGAGACATTTCATAATTTAACTTACATATTTTAACTTTATTAACATCCATTACTGGATTAATGCTTTCGAAATTAACGGTTCTATTTTGAAATTTATTTTATTCCGAAAATTTTCTTCAAATTGACATATGAATTCCGAAAATCAGCGGCTAATCCGAAAAAAGATGATCCATTTCATATTTTTTTCGGATTAGACGTCCAATTTCAGAGTGCTGAATTAAAATATTAAAAACTGGACATCCCAATTTTGCTGTCAAAATGGTGTTTTGTCTCTATCGTACTATTGATGAATTTTTACTTTCTCTTTTTAGTTTGACTAATTTTTTCGCCTCACCATCGTGAAACCATGCTTTACTCTGATGACTTTTATGGTTCTGATGACTTTGATGATTTTATATTTGACTTTGACGACTTTGATGAAACTGATGAGTTTGAGGACGTTGTTGGCTTTGATGACTTTTATTTTAAGTTTCACTTTGACTTTGATAACTTTGACTTTAATCGATTTGGTGATTTTGACTTTGACTTTCATTTTGACTTTGATTTTTACTTTGATTTTGCCTTCAAAGTCATCATTTGATGAAAATGATGTTTTTCATGACTTGAATGTCTTTGATGAATACCTATGCGTTGATGAATATGATGACTTTGTCTTTGACTTTGAATTTATCTTTGATCATTTTGATGACAATGGGCGCATTCAGGCAAGCCAAACTTTGGCAACATATTGATGTGATTGTTTAAATGTCATTATTTCCATCGGCAGATTGTTGATACCAACATGTTGGGAGACTTAAATGCGCCTGGTTTTACGTACTTTGATTTTGACAAGTTTGAGGATATTGATGAGATTGATGACGTTGATGAATTCAATGACTTTGACTTTCATTTTTACTTTAATTTTGACTTTGACTTTGATTTTAACTTGGAGTTTGATTTTGAATTTGACTTTGACATTAATAACTGTAATGAAAATGCTGATTTTCATGAAATTGATGGCTCTGATGACTTTGTCTTTAGCTTTTACTTTGATTTTAATGACTTTGACTCTGATAACTTTTGTGATTTTAGTGAAGTTATCAAGACTTTGATGATTTTTACTTTGCCATTGACTTTGATGCCAATTTGCTTTGGTGACATAGATGACTTTGATTTGATGGCATTAATAGTTTCGATGACTTTATCTTTGACTTTGGTTTTGACTTTCACTATGACTTTTTTGATTTCTTTAATTTTGGCTTTGACTTTTGCTGTGCCTTCAATGATTGCTTTGACTTTGATTAAAGCCATCAATTTCATGATTTTACCTAGCTTCGATGGTTTTGTCTTTGTCTTAAACTTTGAATTTGAGTTTGAATTCGGCTTCGACTTTGATGACAATGACTTTGACGACTAACAAAGCGGTCCTTTTTTCAACAAGAAAATGGTGGGTTTATTGGCATTGATGGCTTTGACAACTTTGATGATATTGACTTTCACTTTGACTTTGCGAATTTGATGATTTTGAATTTGACTTCCATTTTGACTTTGATTTTGACTTTGGATTTTACTTTGGCTTGCACTTTGACTTTGAATTTTATGACTTTGATGGCTCTGTTGATTTTGATGACTTTTATGTTATGATGACTTTGATAGTTCTGAAGACCTTGATGACTTTGTTGCCTTTGATGACTTTGATGAACTGGACGACTTCGACGTTTTTCACTAAGGCTTTGACTTTGATGACTTTTATTGACTCTAATGACTTTGATGTATTTGGTGACTTTGATGGCTTTGATGACATTGATGACTTTCATGAGCTTGTATTTCATTTTGATTTGGACCACCTTGATGACATTGACTTTGTGGAGTTTGATGAATTTGATTGGTTTGATGACGTTGATAATGTAATGAAAATAAGCAGATAAAGAAAGCAACCAACAACATAAAATTGTATTTTCAACTCTGCCCGTATAATTCGCATATTTAAATGCCTTTATTAAATATAAAATGTAAATAAATCTCTGTATAGAGTATGAAAAATTAAGATAAACAAGCCTCTTTGTAATTAAGCCAAATTGACCTAAGAACTTTATTAGAATAGAATCCCTAAGCGGGAAGGTCCATAGCCTTGCTATACTAATAAACTTGTAGACGTAGTAACCCTCGACCCTCGTTATTACCATCAACCATATAGCGATCGCGCCATCCAGAAGCAAGTTGGAGGGCTAAATTTTGCCAAATACATCAACCAGCTCAACAACATGTTGCATTTAGGAGCCATGCCAGGCCGGAGATGGCTCGGCTCACGCAGCAATGTGAGTGAACAACCGGGTCCATCGCTCCCGAGGTCGGAAACGGGTGTTCCTACCAAACTAACCACCACTCAAACAGTCCAGTTAATAGAGCATCCGGCAGTGTCTAAAGTACCCAATGGAGTTGCGTGGACGAAAGTCGCTGTACTGCAAAGGAAACCCGCATAGTAAATCTGACCGACCAGCCAACTATACTCCCTGAGAATACTCATATCGGTGACTTAAAGGCTGTTGAAATAGTTTCGCCGATTCATTCGGCCGTCAAAACAAAGAATCAGATTGACGAGCCAATTCTAAAGTCGCAGAAAGATGTTCGTCATAACCCTCAGAAACGTATCGAATAATTTTTGTTTAAAAACCAGTATGTATTTCCTCAAATTCCAGGGGATGGGAAGGGAAATTGACGTTGGAAAGGCGGTCCCGATAAAACAACTACCTCGCATAATACCATTGGCTAAACAAGAAGAGTCGAGAAAACTCTTAGCCGATATGAAGGAGAAAGGCGCCATCGAACAATCTATAAGCCCTTGGTCATCGCCAGTGGTGTTAGTCCGAAAGAAGGATGGCTCACTGAGGTTCTATGTCGATTATCAGCAATTAAACAATGTGACACAAGAGGACTCGTTCCCTCTGCCGCGTATTGACGTAACACTCGATGCAATGAAAGGGGGATATTGGTTTTCTACACTCGATCTGGAATCCGGGTACTGACAAGTGGACCTCGAACCTAAAGATAGACCCAAAACGGCATTTTCCACCGGAGAGAGCCTTTGGCAATTTACAGTCATGTCTTTTGGCATTTGTAATACCCCCGCCACATTTTCGCTGCTGATGCAGTTGAACAATAGCAGTTGTTAATAGCGAACGGTGTACATTAAAAAAAGGCTCGTTATCAATACCGTGTTGATAACAAAGCCATTCCCCAGTTCATAAAATAAAATTAAGTATCTTAATGAAAGCTTTTTATGGATTCTCGATGTATGTATCAAAGCCAAAATAAAGTCGTTATGTAAGTTACACAAAACTAAAATTAAAATCAAAACTATTAAAAAATGCTTTTTAATTATGAATTCCCTCACAGTCAATCCATTTTGTTTTTTTAATCTTAATCTTGTGCTCTATATAAGATAAATAGACTTTTGTTTCGAGAAAAAAAAAACAAATTAAAATTTATTTAAATTTAAATTTAAATTACAAAATTGTCATCAACATTTCTGTGAGCATTATATACAAGAGAGACAATAAAAAAATGAAAATCTTATTTCATCTTTATGTACGTACAGAGCTTTCGCAGGGTGGAAAATTATTTTTCTTTTTCGTCAAGAATTTTTATTTTTAATTACATTAAATATTTATGAATATTTTCATTTTGATTAAAATATAAAAGGTGAATTAATTTTGATTGTATATTTATATAAGGTTATATCATTTGCCCCTTTTGTTTTGCTTGTAGTAAGTAACATAATAATCATGATAAGTCGTACAATTAAATAAAACAGAATTTGAAATGCGGAAATTGAATAAAGTTATAAAATTATTTTTAAATATTGTTTGCAAATAATGTAGAGATGATTGCTTTTTATAAATATTGGATTATCCGTAAATTTAGGGTAACTATTAAATTACAAATTAGCTTTAGGTAAATAATTTTAAGCGAATATACAACCAAATTAACGCGTAGCATCAATGGTTGAATACAGAAAGCCATAGTATCAACAAGATAACCAAAAATATTTATTGACTTTGCCTTTGACTAGTGCCTGGTGATACCGTTTATGTTCCTGTACCGTTTATAAAAACTTAGGCACCAGAGCTATATTAGATTATTAGCTATAAGTACGTCCATGTGCCAAAAAACTTAAATATAATTGGCCAATTTTTTTTTTGTGTTAAGTAAACAACAAAAGTGTATAACATCAAATATGTTTACCATCATGATCACATAAAAAACAAATAAAAAGGAAACTCAATGACCAAGAATGTTTCTTTTATGTTTTGTTACATTTTTGTCGTACATCCCAAGACACATATCCGTAACGTATATTGACTTTGGACCATGGGTCTCGTCCTTTTTTATGTATTATCATTTTATCTTTGATTCATTCTTATTTTTTTTTAAGGATATAAGTTTTCAAAATTAATACTATTATTTTGTCTTTTTTTCTTTCGAAAGTCTATCTAAATAGCATCCGATGTATAATATCATTTTAGGGTACATACTCGTAATGATGGGTAGGAATGCAATAGGAAATATTACAGTATATCACGTACCTAATCAAGATTGATTTTATCACGCGTACAATAAACAATGAAAATTGTTTATTTTTTGTATTATTAAATTTACGAGGAAAGCATTGAGGACCAATAATTTTGGTTAGTGGGAAAAGAGTTATCTTTTCTCATTACTTATAAAATCAAAAATCACAGAACATAATGGAAATAACAGGGAGATATCGGTGCTATCCGAAATCGATATTCTTATTTTTAAAAATCATTGTAACAGAATTGTATTAGAATCGTTCATATTCAATTTCTTTTTATGATTAAAAATTGCACCCTCGAACTGTCTTTTTGTTCATCGACAATCGACACGACTCTGTATTGCGTTTTCGTTTTTTCATTTGATAAAAACAATACGAAAAAGAAAAAGGCAACACAGAGTCGTGTCGATTATCGATTATAATAGGGGTGATTATTTACAAATTACAAAGGCATGTAAACAAAAATTACACGCAAGTAACAAGTTCATAGTGCAAAAAGCCGTAAAGACAAAAGATGAATTTGTACAAATTGTTCAACGTGATCCTAATGACAGAAAACATGATTATAAACAATGTTGAGTATTCGCGTACATCACGCCAGAAATCCCATTTTAGAAAACCCACGTTTTCTATATATAATTCGCACCATTGGGATTGTGCAATTTTGTGCCTGTGATTAGAAAATTCGTGCAGAGTCTACTTTAGGAAACAGGGTGGGATTTCTCACGTGATTATCACACCAGAAATCCCATACATACCGTTTACATAATAAAACATATTTTTCAGTTAACAATGATTGTGCAAAATTGTGCGTTACTAAACTTACCTTAAAAAAAGTTTATATTGGCCAGAATCGGCCATAGAACATCCACAATTTATCAAAATTGTGGTTTTTCAAAGAGGTTGTATGGGTGATTTCCAGAAATCCCACCTTTTATTAATATTTGAAATAAAACATTTTTTTTTTTTTTTTTTTTCGCTGGCGCTACATCCCATGGAGGGATTTGGCCGCTTCATTTTGAAGTTTCGTAATCATTTGTACAACAGATAATGAGTGATTAGTTCATTGATCCTTACATTAAACCAGCCGTGATTTTTTCATCACCCGCCGGGGATCGAACCCGGGACCTCCGGAGCTTAAAGCAAGCATGCTAACAACTGTGCCACCGGGGCGGCCAAAGTATAATATGCACAAACGTGAATATTGGCCAGAATATTGACTATACTATGTTTTAATTCAAATGCTAATAAAAGGTGGGATTTCTGGAAATCACCCATACAACCTCTTTGAAAAATCGCAATTTTGATAAATTGTGGATGTTTTATGGCCGATTGTGGCTAAAGTATAATATGCACAAACGTGAATCTGGGCCATAATATTGACTACGCTATGTTTTAATTCAAATTGTAATAAAAGGTGGGATTTCTGGAAATCACCCATACAACCTCTTTGAAAAATCGCGATTTTATTAAATTGTGGATGTTCTATGGCCGATGCTGGCTAAAGTATAATATGCACAAACGTGAATCTTGGCCAAAATATTACATATGCTATGTTTTAATTCAAATTGTAATAAAAGGTGGGATTTCTGGAAATCACCCATACAACCTCTTTGAAAAATCGCGATTTTGATAAATTGTGGATGTTCTATGGCCGATTCTAGCTAAAGTATAATATGCACAAACGTGAATATTGGCCAGAATATTGACTACGCTATGTTTTAATTGAAATTTTAATAAAAAGTGGGATTTCTGGAAATCACCCATACAACCTCTTTGAAAAACCGCAATTTTGATAAATTGTGGATGTTCTATGGCCGATTCTAGCTAAAGTATAATATGCACAAACGTGAATATTGGCCAGAATATTGACTACGCTATGTTTTAATTCAAATGCTAATAAAAGGTGGGATTTCTGGAAATCACCCATACAACCTCTTTGAAAAGTTGCAATTTTGATAAATTGTGGATGTTCTATGGCCGATTCTGGCTAAATTATAATATGCACAAACGTGAATATTGTCCAGAATATTGACTATACTATGTTTAAATTCAAATGCTAATAAAAGGTGGGATTTCTGGAAATCACCCATACAACCTCTTTGAAAAACCGCAATTTTGATAAATTGTGGATGTTCTATGGCCGATTCTAGCTAAAGTATAATATGCACAAACGTGAATATTGGCCAGAATATTGACTACGCTATGTTTTAATTCAAATGTTAATAAAAAGTGGGATTTCTGGGAATCACCCATACAACCTCTTTGAAAAACCGCGATTTTGATAAATTGTGGATGTTCTATGGCCGATTCTAGCTAAAGAATAATATGCACAAACGTGAATATTGGCCAGAATATTGACTATGCTATGTTTTAATTCAAATGCTAATAAAAGGTGGGATTTCTGGAAATCACCCATACAACCTCTTTGAAAAATCGCGATTTTGATAAATTGTGGATGTTCTATGGCCGATTCTAGCTAAAGTATAATATGCACAAACGTGAATATTGGCCAGAATATTGACTATACTATGTTTTAATTCAAATGCTAATAAAAGGTGGGATTTCTGGAAATCACCCATACAACCTCTTTGAAAAATCGCAATGTTGATAAATTGTGGATGTTCTATGGCCGATTCTGGCTAAAGTATAATATGCACAAACGTGAATCTTGGCCAGAATATTGACTACGCTATGTTTTAATTCAAATGTTAATAAAAGGTGGGATTTCTGGAAATAACCCATACAACCTCTTTGAAAAACCACAATTTTGATAAATTGTGGATGTTCTATGGCCGATTCTGGCCAATATAAACTTTTTTTAAGGTAAGTTTAGTAACGCACAATTTTGCACAATCATTGTTAACTGAAAAATATGTTTAATTATGTAAACGGTATATATGGGATTTCTGGTGTGATATTCACGTGAGAAATCCCACCCTGTTTCCTAAAGTAGGCTATGCTCAAATTTTCTAATCACAGGCACAAAATTGTACAATTCCAATGGTGCGAATTCTATATAGAAAACGTGGGTTTTCTAAAATGGGATTTCTGGCGTGATGTACGCGAGTATTCGCCAGTTAAAATTTCTTGTCTACAGAATAATGTAAATAAAAGGTTTTAGGAGTATCCTTCTCTATATAAATATAATACAGGATGCATTCTAATTGCGTTGGACCAATTCGGATACCTTAAATCCTACATATATATGTAGGAAAATCGGCTTGGTATAAAGACTAAAAAACATTTTTTGAGATACAATTGAAATTACATAAATCATGTATTGTAAAACAAATAAATAGAAACAAGTATATAACGTTAATACATAACGTAAAGTGATTCTTTTAAATGGAATCATAGGGTGATCCCACTCGGCCGTCCTGCATTATCATCCGGCCCGGATGACCCATAATCGGAAGTCGCTATGCCTTGCTCTTCTGCATACTTATCCTCATCATCATCTGAGATACCGGAATAGTATCGTTACATAAACTCAACACTGGCAGAAGTTTTTATTGAACCATCTGAGTTTCCGTCTTCTTTACCCCATAGCGATCGCATTCTTTCACCTGAACTATCTCATATGGCCCAAAAATTTGCCCTGTAATTTTAGACCACTCCCGAACTGTGTCCTCTTGATAACAACCCAATCACCAACATTGTACTTTGGAGCCGGTTTGCGTTTCTTATCGTAATATATTTTGGTTTTCTTTTTGAATTTTACCGATGCTTTGTCTTGTTTCATCACGCAATACACTTCGCTTTTGGTTGAAAATGTCTGCGGCTTCTGCTTCTATCGCTTCCTGAATTCTCAAGTCTGCGGGATTTCTCATCTTTGTACCCAAGAGCAATTCAAATGGTGACATGTTAATAGCTCTCTGATGACTATTATTTATGTAACCTGCTTCCAACATTCGTCGGGTTTGTCCCGCGATAGCTTTGCTAGAACGGGTATTACAATTTCGTTGATCCTCTGAACTTGTCCATTACCAGTATGCATCCCTGTAGTAATCGTCATGTGTTGTATATTTTCCCGCCGGCAATACTGCTCAAATTCGGCTGACGTGAAAGCCGTCCCCTTATCCGTAATAATTTTTTTTTGGATTTCCGAATATTGATTTTTGAAGTTCAAGTTTTTGTATCACTTCTTGTGATGTTAATGATTTTGTCGGATAAAGCCAAACAAATTTACTAAATCCATTAACGACACTTAGGAAGTACTTGTAGCTCTTCTTCGATTCTGTTAGGTGGCCCACCCAAGTAACAATTTTGGTTTACAAATCGTTTACTGTAAATTTACTTTGTTATTGTAAAGTTACACTGGTAAATCCACGGTAAACATGTTGTAAATTTTTAGTACAAATTTTGGGGAATCAATTGTCGAGTATGCTGAACCTTTACGGATATAATTTAATGTAACCAAAATGTGTATTTACAAATAAGTCTGTATAGTTTACAATAAGAAATCAGTATACGTATGTGACGATTACAAATCTTTTACGAATAAGTTACAATTTCATAAATTTATTTTAAACAAAACTAACTAATAGCTTTAGCTTAATTTTGTAAACAAATCAGATAAATACAATTGTATGCGTAATTATATAATTCCTTTACAGTAGTAGTTTATAATGAACGACTTTATTTAAAATATTATTATTTTTATAACAGCAAACTTAGAAATATATTTTTCGCATATTAAGGTGTTAAAATTTACAAACGAATATCATTTTGTCGGGTAAAGTTCTGAAATAATTTGAAAATAGCGATGCGCTTTAAAAATTATGAAGTATATAAAATTACCGATACATTTTTTTACTTCAAAATAAAAATTAAAGAAATAATATTTATTTAAAAATTGTTTAATGCTATCGTTACATAAATTTATATTTATTGTGTGTACCAGAAATCATAAAAGTACATAAAATTTTGAAAATACGAAGTTTTATTTTTGCTTCAAATTTGTGATCAATATGGCCGACCATTAATTTCGAAGGGAACATGTCTGAATTTTCGATATGTAAACTTGAAAATACACGTTATCCTTATGTATACATTTTAAGAGTAAATTGAATACGGATATTTACAAGTTGCTTACATTTACAATTTTCTATTAAAAATATTTACTTGTTTACGAAATGTAAATGGTACGTATACGTTACGTAGAAGTAAATGTACGGTTACATTTTCCTATTAAAAGTGTTTACTCGTTTACTGTATGTAATCGCTATGTATGCGATACGTAGAAGTATGTGTACAGTTACATTTTCCTATTAAATTCGTGTACTTGTTTGTATTATGTAAAAGCTATGTACTACATAATAAGCATTCAATTTTTGAAGTTTGTCGCATTTGTTATAAAAAAATTTATAATGGCCAATTTCAACACCATTTTCTAAAATATCTTGCATTTCATTTACAAATGGATCATTCAATTTTTGCTGGTATTACGGACTAAGGCGTTGATGTTTAGTCCGTAATACCAGAGTTTTCCGCTGCCTATTGAAAAAAAGTCTATTCTTTGAGGTGTTTGTAACAAACTTCGAGAAGAAATTCCTTCGTCTGGCAAAAAATGCGATCCACGCAATTTTAATATTCCTGTATAAATTATCTGACGGTATAAATACATTAACAATGTAAATATTCTGTAAATCTACGAGGTAGCTATATGATCTATTCAAAGCTAAAACTTTACTCAGTTTAAGACGTATAAATACATTAACAAAGTAAACGTTCAGTATAAATCATGATGTAGCTATAAGCTCTCTTTAAAGTTACAACGTGTAATCATTTTACGACGGTATAATTACATTTACAAAGCAAATGATCAGTAAATCTACACCGTAGCTATAAGCTTTCATCGATTCTACAAAAAGTAAATATTTTGTAACTGTAACGATACAATGACCCAGTACATAAACATTAACACTACATTCGTAGCTATAAGTTAACCTTTACAGTGTAACTTTACTGTGCAAACTCTGAAACAAGATTTTTTACAAGTGTAGATACATCTACAAATGTTCACTAATGTAAATGTTCCGTAAATTGTACAAGAATAATTTGTAATCATAATATATACGAAATGCTACTTGGGCAGGTGGTCTATGTGATAGGTTACAAGAGGTAGATCACCCTTTGGTATTGCTTATAAATGCGACGATTTTCTCTCTTAAATTTGGCACGAAAAATTCCCTCAGTATCAGTTCCTCCGTCTTTTTTACTCCAAAATGACCTTTCTCGTGACATGATCTAATAACCTCTGACTGCATCGATCTCGGCACCACCAGATAGTTAGTTCCTTGAATAGTTTTGCACAAAATATCGTTACTATAAGTAGAATTTTCATACGCCCCTGTTTCCAATGTGGCAGCTTTTACTCGATTAGTAACATCATGTGATATTACCATAATCATTGGTCCCCTGGATAACGCATCCACGTGACGCATCTTATGCGCCGGCCGATGTTCGCGTTGATAATCGAACTCTTGCAACTGAAGAGCCCATAACCAGCGATACGTGACGACAACTCTCTCCGCTCTATTGTACCTTTGAAAACAGCACAATCTGTTACAATTCTGAATTTCAGCCCAAGCAAGTAAACACGAAATTTCCTTAACGCAGCCACAATCGCCAAAACTTCGAGCTCATAGCTGCTATACCGTTCTTCACACGAAGTAGTTTTTCGGCTATAGTAAAAAATTGGATGCATCTGTTTATCTTCCCAGTTTTCTTGCAATAGAACAGCACCCAATCCTATCTTGCAGCAGGCATCTGATTGAAGTTTTGTAATCGCTGTCATCGAATAAATTTGCAGTAAGGGCGATTTAGTCAACTCACTCTTAAGTTCGTTAAACGCTGTTTGTTGTGAATGTGACCCACCGAATTCGAATGCAATATTTTTCCTTAACAAATCTGTTAACGGCTTTGAAATCTTTGCGTACCCTTCCGCTTCCACAAACCTTCTGAAGTATCCTGTCAGCCCGAGCAATCGCTGTAACTGCTTCACCGTCTGCGGTGCTGGAAATTTCAAAATGGAACCCTGCTCTTTGTTTGAGATGGCTTCACCATCCCGTGTTCTATCTCATATCCCAGGTATTATACAACGGTTACCACAAACTGACATTTCGACCATTTTATCTTTAATCTGTTCTGTTGGCAAGCTTCTAAGACCCTACTTAGCCTCTGTACAGTCTCTTCTTCGCTCTTTGCTGGTATGATCAAGTCGTCCATGTAAACACAAACGACTTTATCGTTACATAAACTTCTAAAAATGTTATTAACGTACCTCTGGAATACAGCTGGTGAGTTGCACAAACCAAAACGAACTCGTACTGACTGAATGGTGTTACAAACGACGTATACTTGATGGAATACTCCGCAATTGGTATATGGAAAAATCGATTGCGCAGATCGAGGGTTGAGAAATATTTAGCTCCTTGCAACCTGTCGATTTGATTAACTTGCGATAGTCCACGCATAGTATTTTGCTGCCATCTTTCTTGTCGGACAGAACTATAGGGCTTGCATAGTCCGATGCACTGGGTCTTACAATTCGTTCGTCGATCCCCCCATCTATCTGCTTTCTCATTATGTCCAATTCCATGGATGCAAGCCGACGAGGTTTCCGGAAAATTGGCATTTTGATAGAATTAAAATAATAATTTTCTTACTTAGATCTGAACTTGGAATGCTTGTTTTTGGATTGTAGCCAGTCACCATTCTCCTGATTTGTCCTTTTACTTCCTTGTTTACAAGATGATCAATGTTGATTTGGATGTCTTCTTGCTCGACTGCCATAATTGCAAAATCTGGTATAAACTTCCGAATTGATATACTTTCCGGTGTTAAAATGGTTATTGCTTGTTTCAATAAATCTTTCCCAATGATCACATCACATGGAAGTAAATTATATGGCACAATATGAAACGTCGTAGAAAAGCAATCACCATCTACCTCAACTTCTGTTTCGAACTGTCCCATGGTGGTCAAAGCTCCATGCCATAACACACTAGTTTTACTGTCGAAATTAGGTGAACCCAGGAATTTGTATCTCTTCATTTTTTCTATCTTCGGATACAGCCAACGCCATAGATTTGTCCGTTTTGGGACACTTTGGAGCGATGTGACCGAATTCGTTACAGCGATAACATTTATGGGTACCTTATCTTTATTCCTGCAATTTTTGCTAGCGTGTCCTAATACACCACACTAATAACACTTTCCTCTCCCAAATTGTTCATCTGTTCCACCCATCGCTCTGGCTCTGTGTGGATTTGAACTTGTTGGCATTTATTTTTTTCATTTCCTCGAAGCACAGCAATTTCTTTTTGAAGTCATTCATGCCGTCTGCTCCATCGTCCGGAATTTTAAAATTCTGACCCTAAATTAATGTTCACCGACCCCGAAAACCCCATACACCGAGTTTTTGTTGATTTCTATGAACGTCGAAAAATTAGCCACCTTTCGGCCATATTCGACAACCATCTTGTGTCCGCCATCTTGAATATTAAAATTCAGACCTCAAATTCGTGATCAGCGACCCCGAAAATTTTCTAGGACATGTTTCTAACAATCTTTATGAACGTCGAAAAATTTGGCAATTTTGGCGGCCATCTTGGATCCGTCATCTAGGAATTATAAAAAAATTATAAAAAATGTTTAATCTATGACACCAAAAATACTTTTGAGTAAATTAACAGAGTTAAAATTACGTTTTTAAATTAATTTTATTAAAAATTAAGGACTTAGTAGATAAGGTCCCCCATTTTTAAAATCCAACGACGCCATAAAAACGCCATACGGCATTTAAAAGTAGACATTCTTAGCAAAATATTAAGCCCAAAAAAGTTTATTTATCTCAAAAAATGAAATGTATAGGGGTGGCCGATTTGACAGAGAATGCCCCATAGGATTTAAGGTATCCGAATTGGTCCGACGCAATTAGGACGCAGCCTGTATTAAATATTGTTATATTCAAATTGTATAATTGCTTTATGTATATTATTCCTGTTATGTAAAATGATTAAAAGCCATACCATCAGATTGAGGTAATTGATTTTTGTGTTTCGTGTAATAAACAACTCAAAAGTAATTAAAACTCTACAATTGGGGGCTCAACCGGGATCGGTCAGCGGCTAGTTTTGAGCAACATATATTATGGAAATTCATTTTTTACCTATGAGTTTTCTTGAAGCAAAGGTGTAGTTTTGTACGTTTAGATAAAGACATAAACTAATCGGTTAGAATTTGTGGTGAGTGTATATGTTGCAGCGTTTGAGACGTTGCGTTCAAAACAGGAAAAACTACCCGATTAAACGTTTAAGTTTGTGATGATTAATGTGAGAATTTTTATATCCGTGAAGGAATTTCCATGGATGGGGGCTGCTGGCAGCGGAGAGATGACAAATAGAAGTGGGGAGGCTAGTGCTAGCAAAGGTAATGGAAACCAACAGGAAGATAACACCCGGTTAGAGGAGATACGAGCACGGGAGGTGGCACTGAAAGATAAGGAAATCGAACTGCTGAAATTATAGAATGAGATACTGAAATCTACTCGTGCCTATAGTGCAGGAGCTTGCTTAAGTTTTAGAGATGTCGCATAATCACTTTCGAAGTTTAGCGTCTGTAAGAAATAGAATGCTGAACAGAAAGTTTATGCTCATAAAGACTGTTAAATGGAACAGCAAAAGACAGTATGTATACTTTTGGTGGTCACCGATACCTGGGAAAATCTAACCACACATTTAGTCAACGAGTTCAAAAAGAAAATGAATTCTGCTGTGATTCATAGGCGGATGGCAGAGAGGAAGTTAAAGAAAGATGAATCTTTCAAAAATTATTTAATCGCTACTATGCGTGAACTAGGCCAAACCGGCAACTTGGAAGATGCTTCGATAATCGATTACTGTATAAGTGGCATAACCGATTTTGAACATGATAAGGCGATTTTATATGGATCAACCTCTATGAATAATTTCAAAAATAAGCTCGCAATCGAGAGCATACCAACTAAGTCAATTGAGAGCAAACAGTCTAATAAATTCCGCAGAATACCAAGATGTTACAACTGTGGTGGCCCGAAATATTTCAAATGCCAAGCATTTGGTCACCTTTCAACGGAGTGTGGAAGTTCTAAATCTTCAGCTCAAAGTTCTAAATCTTGTGCAGCCATAGATAATCAGGATTATCGTTCATCTAAAGCCGTCAGAAATGTGATGTTGAATGGAAAGGAAATTTGTGCACTACTTGATACCGGAAGCGACATTAGTTTAATGTCCCTTAAAAAGTTCATTGGAACGGGGATTTGTGACTTTAGCGAGGAGTGTACAATATTTCATGGTGCGGGGTCCAGAGATGTAGGTAGGTTTAATGCGAAGCTAACTATGAGAAAATTTATTCCAGAAAACGTTTCAATGTTGATTGAGCATGGAGAACTTTCGCTGAACATAGGCCATATTAATGATTATGAAGTGGCGGATAGAATTCGATTATTAATAGTAAACTACAATCCAGAGAAGAAGGTGCCAAGTCCAAATATAAAAATGCATATTTAGCTGACTGATGGGTAACCGATTGCTTGTAAACCGAGGCGATTGCCACCACTCGAAACGGAGACCGTTAAACATTAGATAGATGAGTGGCTGAATGAAGGGGTGATTTGACACAGCCAATCTGAATATGCGAGTCCGATAGTTTTGGTGAACATAAAAGATGGTTCAAAACGTGTTTGTGTGGACTACCGAAGGCTTAACAGCATCATGGTAGGAGATAGATTTCCATTGCCGCTTATCGATAGATAAGACTAACTATATAAGACTACACGTACTAAATCTAATGTTGTGAATATCGTGCAACGAATATCGGGGTAGTTGTCAGGTGTTGTCATGTTGTTACGGGGTAGTTGTCAGGTGTTGTCATGTTGTTTGGTGCTATATAGTCGCCAAATTCCGTTCTTCTTCGGGACTAAATGTAACGGACTGGACAATTCACTCTTGCTGGGAGTATACAGATCCCCTGGGACATCATGCTCTCGAAATGATTACGTGCTATTTTTAACTCATCCGGAGTTAAGCGCCGTATTTTACACATAACTGGTGGTCCTCTGGTCTGAAGACAATGAGTTACATTATGTTTGGTGGCATTAAAATTTTGTGTCTCTCTTGTGATTTCCGTGTATTTATTTAGTAAGTTTAGAATGTCTGGGTTAATTACAGTTTTGCCTACTAAACCTAAAGTCGGACTTGGTAGTGGTGTGATGGCTCCTAAAGTAAATAACGATGTTACCGGATCTAAGAGTATACCGTTTTTAATGTCTACCACTAGTCCTGTTGATTTCAGAAAATCCGCTCCAATTATAAGCATTGATACCTCTGCCACAATGGACGTCCATTTCAACTCCATACGCGAACCAATATTTAATGCTATTGTGTGCGTCCCGTAGGATTCAATTTTGGTACCGTTTGCCGCGTATAAATGAAACTCGGATTCCATCGCCGTTTTTGTGACGAAATTACAAGGGAAAACTGACACGTCTGCACGGGTTTCCACTAAAAATGTACATCTTGAGTTTAGCTCCAAAATATGCAGACGTTGACTGTTGACTGTAATTTAGTTTTTTTTTTATTGAATCCTTGTGTCTGGTTATTTGCGATAAACTGGTCGTGATGTCGATAACCAGAAACACACTTTGTAGCTTCGTTCTCCAAAACGCCGATGATAAAAACATTCCTTCGAGTCTGACTTTTCGTCTCTTGATTTTGTCTCTATGCAACCATAACCGTCTGATAGTGGCATCCTCAAAATGCGAACCGGCATTCATTCTCATCTGCTCCATAGTAATTACGATGGCTTCTGTTCCCCTAATGTCAAACCGTGCACTAATTTATTGAGCTTCATTCGTTCAGATTCGCCCAACACTCTATAAGGACTTCCCGTTTAAAATGGTATAGGATTGCTTACCTTTATTTTTTATTATTAAGCTGGCCAATTAGTTATGTAACCTTCAATCCAGTGCACTAACCGCATGTGAATAACGAGTGATTTCCGCAAAAATATGCGCTACTTGGAACTGTTGCTCCAATATAGTGAATCACAACTCTGGATTTTGTGCATATAACGGTTGGGGAGGTTTAATCGCTACGTGCGCAACCTTTTTTTGCTCCATAAGATTTGGCAGGTATTGTGTTGTGGCGTTACTGGGGTTAACGTTCGTATCAAGTTCATCACCGTGCTTATCGCTGTTGGTGAACTGTACGCAAATATAAACCCAAACGGACTGCGCGAGTAGCGCCGCTCTTGCCCTTGGACAAGCGCATGCAACTATTCGCGTGTTACCGAGATCATGCTTCACCAAACACTTTGCCTTTTTGCTCTCTTTTGTAATTTCCAGCTCTCACTGGTGTTGAAAATTTTAAACAAAATTCAGTTAAATTTTCTGGTATATTCAACTATCGCCGGAATGTATACTAGTTATACCAACTACATCTCCTCATATAACGTGCCCATTATACCATTTGGACCCTGTCAACCTTTTGACATATTTACAATTAAGGAAAAGGGACCGCGGCCACGGAGTAACTAAGGTAATTAACACTAGACTATTTATTTACAGGAATATTTGCAATTGAAGTTCGGCGAGATGAGGTACACCACAAGGTAAATACCTCAGTATGTTATTAAACGTTCAAGTAACAGTGATATATACATATTTTCAAAGGAAGTGCGCTTAATTTGGGTCTGTTATTTTTGGTTATAGAAAGATGTGTTTCAAGTTAAATAGCTAAGGTGGAGGTCAGTTAAATATTCAAATAAAACATTAAATTGAAATATGTAGTTATTGACCTCATTTTAAATAAAATCTATCATTTATTACATTACCATTAATTATTTACCACCAAAATCCATAATTGTCACAATAATATTTATTATTAATAATCAAATTTTCGTAATCCTGATCCACTGAAAAATCACAATCCACCTTTAATTTTCTGCGTTTATCCTTCCCCAGCAGATAATTTATGTCGCGTAAAATGTTTTCCTTAAACTCATTATGCCATTGATAAAAGGACAATCTCTTCAAATTTCTAGCACCCTTAATGAATTTTATCAAACCACCTGTATTTAATGATTTACTTTTATAAATTTGGAGATGTTCCAATGAACTTTGCGATTTCATCGAATTTAAAGTGACATCATCCACATTTATACAACCCAAATGTTTAAGTTTTGTAAATTTTGTGAATAGCTCTGCGTGTGTTTTTAAATCATGAGTATATGTAAGCGATTCAAGCGTATCGGAATTTGCAAATTTTTCTAATAAACATCTCGGCATATCACCTCTGAAATGAATAAGATTCTTTAATTCTGCAATTCGAAGTATTGTTTGGTTTGAAATTATAGTTGTCTCCGAATGGTAGTCGAAAAATAAATCTTCCAGATAAATTAGCTTATCGCAAATTAAATTTAAAATTTGATCGTCCAACTTAGCCTGATATAAATGTAATATTTTCATTTGATAATTATTGTTGATAATTTTTGCATATTCATTGTAACCAAGTGAGTTACTCCATAAATTTAACATTAAACTTTCCAAATTTCGGGAATTTAAAATTCTTCAGTCTTAAAGTTTGATTTCAACGAATATGATTTCAAATCCAACTGTTTTAATTTGTTCATCGAATCCAGAATTTCCCATAAATCGACTAATTCGCAATACAATTTGATTGACTGCAAATTTTGAAAAATCGGAGATTTTAACATTTTTCGAATTTCATCATGACCAAAGAAATGGTTTAAATTAAACGGTATTTTTATTTGACTTAGATTTGGACAATATTTCAAAATGATTGGTATTGATGTGTATGTGTAGGTTCTTCTTTTATAATCTTTGGTTTCTAAATCGACAGATTTTACGTAGATACCAATTCTCTGGAACACCATTTCAGCAGTTTCGAGGTTATAATCTATAAGTTGGTCCCCTTCAATAGCGGTGTAACATGAACAATACCTTTGTACTACATGATCTAGACGAATGCACGTTGCTCCAATCTGACACAAATTATCCAGCGAAACATATGAAAATATTTCATACAGGCAATCATCGTTTAAGTTTAATAAATTAAGATCGGCAGAATTGAATAATAATTGATCATCCACCTTCATATTTTTATGCCCGCAAAACATTATCAAAACTTTAACCTGTAAAAATACATTACATACAAGAGGCAACATTTGAGTGTTTTTGTCTTCATGCCTGCTCTAGATCGCGTTAGCAATTTCCCGAATTTAGTAATTTAAAATCAGAATAGCTGTGAAACCCACAGCAACAGAAATAACAATTTAAGCAATACCTAAGGCCCGTTGTACATTTCAGCTAAGCTAAGCTAAACGATTTGAGCTATGTTCATAGCTCTGTTTGTAAATAAAGGGTTTTAATGAATCGTTGCACACATGAGCTAAGCTAAGCAAACTATGTTGTACTGTTTTCAGCTATGAAAATAAACATAGCTCGAGTTGTCTTCGCCTTACAATTTTCAGCTATGTTTCTCACATATACAATGACATTTTCCTATACTTTATTTTTGACGCACATACAATGTTATTTAAATTTCATTCTGTCAAAATATTATATACGAAAGGAAGACATTTTAAATATATAATAATAAAGCAAAAATTTCTTAAACATATTTATCATATAGATAATAAAGTTTATTTTCTATAATTTTTTCTAATTCATCTGCAGACATTATTATGTCGTATTTTCGATGGACAGAATTAATTTGAAGTAACCTAATGGGTGCGTCACAAATAAAATATAGGAGTATAAGGATGTGTGAACCAATTTATTAGCTCAAATGTGCGGATGTCGAGCTAGCGAACTAAACTAAGCTAAACTAAGATATGTTTTATAGCTTAGCTTAGCTGAAATGTACAACGGGCCTAAGACCCGTTACACATTTCAGCTAGCGAAATGTGCGAGAGAACATAGCTCGCTTAGCTTAGCGCAACTGTGCATCGTTCCATTAAAATTCTTTATTTACAACCGAGAGTTATGCACAAAGCTCGCAACGAAAAGCTTAGCTTAGCTGAAATGTACAACGGGCCTAATTGCATAAAACGAAAAAAAATTAGAAATAGTATCAAATATCGGGACCTCTATAACAAGCAATACTTGCATTAAATATTGTAGGATGCTCTGCCGACGAAATTTGTTCAACAAACATCAAAAGTCCCAAAGTCAAACGATATTTTCTAGAATTTCCGTAGTTTATGTACTTTGCAAACAAAAAATTATGAAATGGCTGGTCTCTGGAGTCGGCATCAAATTATGAACAAAGATACATTTCCCCATTTGAAAATTTCTTCATCAAACCCTCAAATGTTCATTGAGTATGTATTTGATGTAAAAATGATTAAATTGCATAGTCCCCTGAGATCGGCCATATAAACGAGCAGCATATTTGTACATGGAATATTTTATGAAGCTGTTTCGATGCAATTTGTTTAACAAAAATTAAAAGTTCAAAGGTCAAATGATTTTTCTGGAAAGTTCTTCTGTAGTTGATATACACTTGATGGTCCCTTGGGTCGGCCAGATGAATACTACAAAAAAATTGCATAAAACGTTATTCTTGCGAATAATAAAGTCTCTATTTTTTGCAAGTCAGAACTTTATGGTAAATTTAGAAAAAAAAATTTTTGAGGCAGACGATATTCCTGAGAGGGACACCACTGGCCACATCAAAAATAAATGCAAGCTCGAAGAGCAAAGCGTTAGCCAAACCAAGTCTTAAGTCATTTAGGGCCATTTGCTTCTGGCCGTAATTTAATAAGCGATTAATTCCAATTCCAATTTTTTTTAAATGTTTCCTATTAACGCTGTATTGCATATAACCGCCTGAAGGCGGACTTTACGTTATCATGAATATTTTTTCTTTAGTTTTTACATGAGTTATTCTCTTTTATAGTACTCTCGTCTTAACGGTTTGGTTTTTGTTGTTATAATATGCAAATTTATTCAACAACTACGAGTTGAAGTCAAAGCTTTGATAGGAAGTGATTAAAAATTCATGAATTAGAGGGTTAATTAAATAAAATAATAATGTTCATACAAAAATTTATATTGGTTACACATTTTGAACAATTTCAGGCTCTTAGGTTGTGAGTCAAAGTGAGTCAAAAATAAATAGTGGTCACCAAGGAGGTGACCACCGGTAAACCATGAAAAAAGACAAAGTTGAAAAAATGAAGTGGCGAGGAAAAACCGATTACATCATTTTAATATCACCGACAGGCTAGAGATTAGTTAAGCGCGATTCGCTTATCTACTATACTAATCTAATTGCATTGATTTAGTAAGGTTTAGCTAGCGGCGCACGTGGACAAAAATCTTCCTTCACTTCAATTTTTAAGGGATCTGAATAATTTTTTTTTAAATAACTCTGGGAGAGTTAGGCTACAACTAAGACACTGGTACTTTTCCGTTAACCTGTAACATAACCTCTAAAAACGCAAAGGATTATTGTATGAAAATTATTAATCATACAAATGTAAATAAAACATAGATTTTTGTTCTTTATTATTTCAAAGATTCGAAATATTTAAAGATAATCTTGATGTTATACTCGAGGCTTCTATGTGTCCCTTCTTGGACTATTTGGGTTTTTTAATTTTTGTTGAAAAAATGTAATCAGCACCAACCAATATCGTATAAGATTTGATGCAAATTTGGCTGATTATTTATAAGGCCCACCCCAGGTACGGAACATATCATAATTTCTACATCAAACATTTTTGAGGAAGAAATATCACCGTCAGAATTTCGTGCAGCGATACTCAATTTTCTTGCCTTTCGATACCTGGCTAACCCATGCCGAGAATGTTAATAAGCCTAATTTCAAATGCTACATTGAGTTCAAAATAGATGGTCGGTGAGCTGCAGTCACTCCCTGTACGGAAATCAAAACCACCAAACAATTGGTATGGGCGTAACAACACAACCCATCGGCGATATATACACCCTGCGCCATTGAAATGTTCGATTTCGATTATTTACTATTTCATGCAATTCTCTCATAGATTTTACCTCATTCGCAATTTTTTTGTTTTGTTTTTTTATTTTTCAGCATATTTCACGCCTTATTAGGTATTTAAAACCAAACTAAGGATGAAATATTCGTTCGGTTTCAATTAAGTAGTCAAAGAGTTAATTTTACAAAGTGTCGCTCTAAATTAAATGCTAACGAAAAAGCCAAAATTTTGCAAGCAAAGACAAAGCGTACACACATTCACAAATTGCAAGAGTAATTTAGTGTAGCCAAACAGCAATTAGAAAGTTTTTAAGGCACTATTCCGAAAATCAAACGATAATTTGGCTCTGATGCAAAGAGGAGAACTTCTGTTTCAACAAATCGAATTTCAGATATTTAGATATTAAACAAAGGTTTGCTACGGCTTTGGAGCTGAGAAGTGAGCTTCTAATAGCAACAACCGACACTATTTCAGTTCATGCTGTTAAAAGGAACTTGGTTTATATGCTTGTCGACCTGCGAGAAAATCATTACTGACAGCAAAAATGGCAGCTGATGCAAGCCTCAAATTCGCAATAGAATGAAAAAACTGAATGCCCAAGGACTGGCGTTGGTTAATATTCTCGGATAAATCCAAATTCAATATCTTTGGACCCGATGTAAAGACAAGGGTTCGGTGACGAAAAGGCAAACGGTATTTAACAGAATGTATTTCGCCGACAGTGAAACATTCACCATATGATATGACCTGGAGAGCCATAACAGCCTTTGGAGTTTGATCACTATGCCTTCTGGATAGTTCAGAAAACGGAGGAAAATATAAAAAAATTATTGAAACCTGAATCGTGACTATTGAGGACCCGACTCAATACATCGGTATTCCACTCTTCCAGGACGATTACTCTCCGTGAGTTATTGATGTTATTTGTGAAGTAAGAATGCTTAATTTTAATGTATATTTTGTTTAGGTAGCCGAATTTAAAAATATTTGGTCCTTCATGGGAAAGAAGATTACAAGTTACAAGCTGAAAAGTGCCAAAGGGCCGAAAAAACTTATAGAAAAAGTCTGGTTTGAAGAAATAACAATATATTATTTAATAAAACTTTAGAATTCAATGCTGATCGGGATTAAGGCCACCATAAAAGCCAAGGGCTGGGTTATTAATCATTGATTTTAAAAAGTTCAATTTCTCTCAAAATATTTTTGTTGAGATGAATTATTTTATTTCTGTTAATTCTTATTTTGAATAAAAATTACCATTTTCAACAAAAAACTAATTTTCAATTGAAAAAACTTTGTTAAAAACACTGTAAGGACCTACCAAATTATTACGAGGTAGGGCGGTAATATTCCTTATCCGACATTATGTAGGTCTAAAATGTCGGATTAGCGTTCTTTTTATTTGAATATATTCGGAATAGTGTAAAAATTGTTTTGATAATCAGAATCTATCATTTTTGCTACCTACTTTTGAAGCAAACGGTGGTATTTCCAAAATTTACTTTAAAAATTCAAACCGAACATTTCAATGGCGCAGGGTGTATATGTAAGGCTGAACTTCAACTTCCTATTGAAAATGAGATATTTTTGATAGTTGTATAATCAAGTTCACACATTTCGTTCTTGCGTCATATTCTGAAAGGATTTCAAGAATTCTCTAAGAGGAATACCATTATTTACCGAGATCATAAGCGCGGGGATTTCAAACTAGTTTTACCATTCCAGCAAAACGGTGCTGTACTTCAACTCAGATCGAAATTTATATCTACTACGAGCTATGAGACGCCCATCGATGGGATATTTCAAATTAAATTTCAACAGCTAAAATCTTCTATTGAACTTTTATAATTTAATTTTAAACATCCCTTCGATGAGCGTCTCATAGCCCGTAGTACAAATAAATTTCGATTTAAATTCTTGAATCCATTGCGCACGGTTCTTAAGCTTGTTGAGTCGCGACCCACAAATTTTGAAAGTACACGACCTGACGAAGACGATAGAAAACCTGGTTCAGAGAAGGGGTCATGTATTTCAGATTAATTGAGCGGACACCAGTTTCTGGTTCTATCCTGCTGTAGAGTGGAATATTGAAATTGACTAGTTTTAGTCCTCTTGAATAATGAAGGCTAACAAGCTCAACGGTTTAGCCTAGTTACTGAAGATTATGATAATATTATTCTAGCACAAAGCTAAACCAGCGTTTAAAATAGTAAGGATTAAATTTCTCCTAAATTAGTTTTAATCTTACTATTTAATCTCTATTCTCAGTCTAATATCTAAATGTGAATATAAGATAATTTTGTTTACATATTTAGTGAACTGAAGCTGAAATTTATTTTGAAAATTTAAGTTTTTATATTTTAAGCACCTATTTGCCCTCTATAAAATTTCAAGGTACAGGGGACTTTTACCAATTTCAATAATATAACGGGTTTAAAATTATGCCGCCAAAGCCGAAATAATAATGCAATAAGTAAACCGACCTCAGGGACCAATCATTCATTTGATAATTTCTACGTCTAGTGCATACTCGGACATTTGAAAAAAATTATTTGACTTTGGGGTTTTTTGATTTTTATATTTTATCATTTTTATCAAAACGAACTAATTTACTCGAACATTTCGCCAAAAGTTTGATCAGATAGATAAAAATGTGTCTCCCTAATTACAAAAATAAATCCCCTTAAAAAATTCGTTGCTTTTCATGCAATGCCTTTATTCCATATAATCTCTCCAATTTAAGAGTTTATCCAGAACATGGCTATTACGAAAAATCTGTTCAAAATTTTGTGTGATTTTTTTTGTGAAGAGAGAGAGAAGTTTAAAAAATCCAGCGATACATATTAATCTTCAACCGACGATTTTTTTCTTCGTCGATTGTATAAACACGCATAAAAAAATTCTATCCTCTGTTTATTGCACTTTAGTTTGGATTGTCAACGTTTCAAATTTAATTTGTTGTTTATTTACATACAATAGGTTGTGTTCAAGCGAAATTATTTTTTATGTTTTTCTACAGTAGAAAAAAACTTCCGAGTCGGGCATTAGAAATTGCACGTTTTTCCGATTCAATTCCGATTTTTTTTTTCAATAAACACAACAACAACAATCAAAATGTTCCGCCGAACCAACCAAACAAATTTAAAATTATGTCAAAAAAAAAACATTTTCTATCCACTGTTTTAGACAACATCAAAAAGAGAAGATAAAAATAGTGGATAGAAAAAAATCCTTCGATTAATAATTTTGAATAATTGCTATGGCGATCTAGAGCATATATAAATTAAAAAAAATGCTTGTACTCACCGTTTGAAAACAATATTTTTCACTGACAAAGACAATTGTACTCTCTTCAACTTCTCAATTGAAATTGAAACTAAAAGCAATCGACATAGTTTTGTTTCACATTCACTATTATCCCAAAACAAAAATCTATGGTATCTATGTATGGATAATATGTTTGATTTAAATTTGATTTACAGGTTTTTAAATTTTCATTTGTTTATATAATACAGTAAAAACTCGATTTAACTGGTATGGTTAAGAAAAAAATAAAAAACCACTGAATAACACAAAAAACAAAAATGAGAACTAAGCAACAGGAGAAATTTGGTCCGAAGTCAGTTAAATCGAGGTCGGTTAAATCGAGATTTTGCTGTGTAGACTGTAGTACCAAATACCAATACCAATAAGAAATATATGCTGAATAATTAAAGGAACCGACGTTCAAACAAAAACAAAAAAATTTGAAAACAATCAACAACTACAGGGTCCCTATTGAGGAGTTGTCAACAAACAGGGAATTTTGAGAAACTGATTATGCAAATTTTTTACAAATTTGTTGTTGTATTTTTATTTTTTATTTTTTTTTTTAGTTTACTCTTTTAGATTCGTTTTCATATATAGCGCCCGATACACAATAGTATATTGTATAACAAGTGAAGAAAACGAGTCATTGCAATACGAAAGTGACATTTGCAGCCTGAGCGATAGCGAGGGCTGCAATCACTTGAGTATTGCAATGACTCATTTTCACACGAGTTATACACGCTATTTTTTCTACGATACAATAGCCCTGTAACATTTATAAATAAGTAGAAACATAAAAAATTACAAACTTGTACGGATCAATACAAATTTATTAAACCATTAAAACATTTGGGTTTTCACAAATCGTGTAGCAATATTAAGAAATCGCTGTGCAATGAGAATATTTCAACACGATTTTAGTATACGACGCAAAGGCTCCTTTTCTTATATAATTTAAATTTAAAAATCATCATCGAAAGTATAGGTTACTGCACTATCGTAGAAAAATTAATATGCAAAATCAAGCGTTAACAAAAAGTGAACTCGTTATGTTTTGTTTCATCAAATCAATATAAATAAAAATGAATAAAAAGTATGTACATGAATTATATTACCGCGTGATTTCTACATTGATATTGCACGGTTGTCATGCAAACTTTGGAAACGAATATACATACATACTTACTTTTGACGTATTTTTAATAATGCTTGGTAACTGTAGACTATGAATACTTGATTTTCTAAATTTTAATTTTTCAATTTAATTTCTTCTACTTAGTAATTAGATGAAACATTTTACAGGGCTAACCCGCATATCAAGACCCTGTCCTGCAGACATTTTTGCCCTTAAAATAGCCGGCAAAATAAAATAATAGCTTGCAAATTCCGCATTTGTAAAAAATTAATTTAAAAAATTAAAGTTTGTTGGTAAAATCAGGAAATTCGAGAATAAAACCAACGTACCTACTCGTTTAAGTTAAAACATGAAACGTGTTAAGTGTCAATACCTGCCTCCTCGTAGAAAATTATGTGGAAAACTCGCGAAACACGAAAAAATATTTAGAATTGGTATAAAATCAGCCTCTAGTCTAGAGTATGTCAATAGCTGTCTCAAGAAAACAATTCAGTAAAAATGTCCCGTAGGAAATCTGGGAAAATTCTATTTTCCAAAAATTATTAGAAACTTTGTATAAAATCAGCCTCTAGAGTAGGGTATCCAATACCGATTATCGAGTACCCGGGTACTCGGCTATTTTGGCCTTTTTTCGAGTACTCAATTACCCGGGTAATTTGAGCAAGCACCCGGGTAACTTGATTCAAAGAAAATATTGGAAGGGTGAATTTTATTTTGTTCGATTGAAGAAAAAACGTTGTTCTGAGAGTAAAATATTTTAGCTCGAGGGCACTTTTTCGATTTAGATTTTCCGTAGATTTATTCCCCTTCTACATAAGTATGTGTAAAGGTTTATTAACCATTTGGCTAATTGGCTGACGTTTTCAGTTTGACAACTTTGGTTATTGTGTTTGTTAGAAATGCCATTAAATTAATCTCAGCATTGCTTGGAAAACGATTTTTTTAGAATTTATATGTGCAATTTGCAAGGTTCTTATATTTTGCCGGATAATGTACAAACGTAAAAGATCAATGTGATTTTCTTGTTCGATTGACACCGAAATTGCGACTGCTTTTTCATAGAGAGGAAACAAATCAATCTAAAACGACATTAGTTTGTGTCGAGTGATAAATATGAATTTGAAGCGTTCTATCAATTTTCCAGATTAATTAAAATTTCGATAACTTTTATTATCGGCTTTTGTTATCTTTCAAATTTTTAGTTTGTTTTATTATTTAATTTATAAAATTACGAGTAGGTAGATGGTGACAAATATTTTAAATATACAAGAACATAAATTCTTCACGTATCCATGAAGGATTTTAAAGTCATTTTTTAATAATGCATGGTAAAATAAAAATTTATTGGATTCAACTTAATTTAATCAAGTATAATGATTCAATTCAGTATACATTTTGATCTCGGTGGGTGCACATCGTTTTCAGAGTAGCCAAATATTTCAATAAAATTCTAAAAAAATAACGGGTTATTTAATATATTTTGGAATATAATGTTAACTGTGTTAAATGTTAATTATGTACTTGGGAATTTTAATATTTTAGTTTGTAGTATTTGTGCAAGAATAAACTATATCTTTGTTTATTTATATAGTGTGTTTATTGTGCTTTTTTCATAATTGCATAAAATTTTTGCTTACATTATGGCAACATGTGATTGCATTTTATGTCCGGCTAAAATATTTTTTCGTCGTTCGCCGGAAGACTTCATAAAATGTGGAAAATGTGGAGGTTTTTGCCACCACGAATGTGCAAAATTAGCACCTAGTGAAATTGCTGTATTTAAGTCGGAGAATAAATCATGGTATTGTAAAATTTGTGATTCACGGAACATTAAATATGATGATACCCGCACGTACCTACACAATAAATGATGTTATGAAATCCATTGATGTGTTAAACTGTGTATTTGGTGATCGCTTATCTAATCTTGAAAACAAATTTGCAAAATTTGATGAAGTAGTGCATAATATAACGGATCTCTCGGTTAAAAATAAACAATTGAAAGATCGTGTTGATAAATTGGAACACAAGCTTACGAATACCGAAATCGAATTACGTAATAATATAACGGTGTTAGAAAAACAAATTGTTGATATGGAGCAAAATTAAAAAAAAACATTAAATTGATATTGTTAATGTGAATTTTGTACAGAATGAAATTATTGAAGATGTGGTAGTTGACATCTTTAACAATTGCTTAGATTTGAATGTCGTAAAAGGTTGTATTAAAAAGTGTTACCGTGTGAAACCAAAAGTCAAAAATCTTAATTTGCCGGTCATTGTGGTAGAATTATATGATTTCGATCTAAAAAAACAAATCATGCGAGCGAAATCAAAGAAGAAAGCATTTCTTAAGACTAACAATTTGAAGACTGTTCAGTCTGCAAGTTCCAGTGTGGATGCTCTTTCTGGAGTTACGTCATCGCTTAAGCAATCTTCCGTCTTCATAAATGATCATTTGATTCCTGCGAAACGTAAACTGCTCAATCAAGCTCGTACAGCACAGAAAGTTTATGGTTTTGATTTTTGTTGGATCTCTAACGGGAAAATTATGATGAAAAAAGATAAGAATGCTACAACTCAGATAATCTCTTGTTCTGATGACATTGAGAAACTTCTCAAATAAGTTTGTAATTTAATGTTAAATTGTAGTTCTTGATCATCTGAGAGTAGCGTCATCTAATGTTACAAATCCCGTAAATGCAAATATTAATTCTAGTTCTTTTTATTTCAGATTTGTTTTATTCAATATTTGAAGCCTAAGAGAAAATTTCGATTGTTTTTTGGTCCATTTAAACTGCCTTGATGTTCAGTCTGATATAATATTTCTCACCGAAATCTGAATCAACACCAATGAGTTAAATCATTACTTTATCAATGGATATCGGCTAAACGCTTGCTGTAATGATGACTACCGATCTGGTGGGGTAACTGTTTTTGTAAAAGAGGATATTCGACACTCATCGATTAATTTATCAATGACTTCTGCTGATGCGCTTCAAATATCTGTAACAATTTGTGATGCAACATTTCTTTTTGTTCTATTATATAGGCATTACAAGAGTGCAATTCCTATATTTTTATCAGAGTTAAGTGCGGTTTGTCAAAGTATTCAAAGTCGGAATTTAATAGTACTAGGTGATATAAACATAGACATTCTCAAACATTCGTCCTTGTTTCGTCCACCCTGTGGTTTAGAACCTTTTGTTAATTCACCTACTCGTTCTTATCAAAATGTGTTTCTAAACCGGCTCTCAGAAACATGCATTGATCATGTATTCGCAAGATTTGTTAGTTTTGTTGAGTTGAAAATTCAAATTTCTTCTCCTGATATTACAGATCACAATTTGATTCTTGGACAATTTCGATTCACTGACCGCATTTCATCTCACGTAAATACAAATTGTATCTCTACATTAATTAATTATGAGCTACTAAAGCAAGAACTTATGTTTGAATTTTGGCATGATGTTTATTATGCAGAATCTCTTAAAATTGCATATATAAATTTCGTTAAATTATTATTAACTCATATTTCAATCTGTTCTAAAGTTGTAAATAAATCAAAGAATCTTCAAAAATTAAAACCATGGATGACCAATTCTTTGATTCGTAAAATTAATGAAAAAAATAAACTGGCAAAAAAATTAGCACAGAATCCAAATAATGTGCAGCTTAAATCCAAGTTTAAAAAATTGTCGTTATATATAAAACACCAAGTTTTTATAGAAAAACAAAATTATCACATAAATAAGTTAAAAAGTATTTCCGACACAAAAATGAAATGGAAATTTGTTGATGAAGTATTGGGTAAGCCTAATGTAACACATAACATTTTTTCTGTCAAAGCCAAGAATGGTATGTCTATCTCAAACTCTTCAGATATTGCAAATGAGTTCAATGAGTTTTTTGCTAATATTCCACAAGATCTAATCTTCAAAAATAGAGAAAATTGTTGTTTGTCCATTGAGGAGAAAAGGGAATTTCTTTTTGAGCCCTCCATTTCGAACACGACGTTTTTTGATCTGACAAATGCCACGGAAATTTTGAATATCGTTCGTTCCCTGAAGTGCTCAAACTCTAAAGGTATAGATGGTATATCATCTAACTTGATTAAATATATTATTTATTTCATTGTTGATGTATTAGTTTTCATTTTTAATTTGTGTATAAATCAAAGTTATTTTCCAACTGAGCTAAAAACTGTTATCGTTATTCCCTTGTTTAAAAAAGGTGATAATACTGATCCAAACTGTTTTAGACCTACCTCATTATTAAATAATTTTTCAAAAATTTTTGAAAAAATTTTAAAGTCACGTATGTTATCATTTATAAATAAGAATACGATACTAAGCGACAGGCAATTTGGTTTCAGAGAGCATTTATCAACGGAATCTGCTTTAATGGACTTTCTTGAACCTGTTTACAACAACATTAACGCTAAACGTAAGGTTGCAGCAATGTTCATTGATATCACTAAAGCATTTGACACCGTGAATCATTCAATCTTACTTAAAAAATTGTGTAATGTGGGTTTTAGAGGTCTAAGTCTGGATTTGATTCATTCCTATTTATTAAATAGATCTCAAAGGGTAAAAATTCAAAATGTTCTAAGTGATGAAACTGATATTCATATAGGTGTGCCCCAAGGTTCTGTGCTCGGTCCGTTGTTGTTTTTAATTTATATTGGCTCAATTTTTCACATCAAGTTGCGTGGTCGCATCACTGCTTTTGCGGATGATATGGCTTTAGTATATTCGGCCCCTGATAACAGTTTATTTATTGATTATATCAAGGAAGACTTAATATTGCTTAGAAAATGGTTTGTAACTCATGATATGATTTTGAGTACTAAAACACAAATAATGTTTTTCAACCTAGTGAATGATTTTAAGCCTGTTTCAAGCCTTGTGTATCACTCTTTAGGATGTGATAATATTTCATGCAACGATCTTTGTATAAAAATTGACACTGTAAATAGGATGAATTTAAATATTTGGGTATTACTTTGGATTCAAACTTGAATTGGAAAGCTCATATTTCTAAACTAAAAATTGGCTTATTAAATGCCACAAGAAAATTATATCTATTGCGTTATGTTTCCTCTAAGCCTATTTTAAAACTAGTGTATCATGCGTTAATTCACTCTAGATTGCAATATGGTATAACCTGCTGGGGTGGAATTTACTTTTTCAACTTACGACCAATTATTACTTTGCAAAAGGTTCAAATGCGATTGATCAATTTAAAACCTAGGCTTACTCATGCTTTTCCCCTGTTCGTTGATAATAAAATATTGCCGGTTCGGAATCTTTATGTTTTTAAGGTTCTAAAATTGTTCTTTATAAAATGTGGTTATCTTAGAGTTAAGAAAAAGCCCATATATAATTTAAGAAATAATAATAGATGCCTCATTCAGAAATCTAAGACCGAACATTTCAGACGTTTCTATATAAACATGGCACCGTTTTTGTACAACCAGTTACCGGATCATATTAAATTAATAAGATCTTTAAAGGTCTTGTTAATGAATATTGAGAATATTGAAGATTTATTTTTAGTTTGTAAATAGTTTCTTATGGAATTTTGCACATAAACTTTATTTTGTATTATAATTTCTTATAAATCGGTTTTGTGTTGCTTTTAGGGAGTGTCGAGTAAGCGGCGACACTTAAAGAACATACCGCTTCCATGTAGCTTTGTACACAAGACCGGTTTTGATATAGTTTATTTTTGGCGTTAAGTTTGTAATTTTTGATTATTTGCACCCAAGATTGCACCCGTTCAATATCATTTATATTCTATATTTACTCGTACTCCAACGTATTTATTTTTAAATTAGGAGTACTATGTTCATTTATTTATTTTTTTTTATGTAGTTAAACTTATGTTATTTTATGCTTTACAAATAAGTAAATCATTATAAAATTATAAAAAAGAATAAAAAGGAAAACTGTAAAAAGAAAGAAAGAAATGAATGAATAAAATAAATAAATAAAATTTTATTGGGTTGTAGCACAGATAAGAATATCAGATGAACCAAGCCCGAATGATTTTGCGGTTTTATGAACTGGAACCCAATATTAAATGTGTCTCTAATATTTTATCTTGGACTCAAAATAATACAAAAATGAGTCACGTAACACCATCTATCGTAAATAAATATAAATATTTTTGAACAAATATTTGCTTTTATTGAACAATTTATTTGTAATATTAAATTGTAAAGTTAAATTATTAAAGCAAAAATTGTAATTGTAATTTTTTACAGCAAAAATGGGCGAAATCATATAAAAAATAATGAGCTTATTAATATGTGTCTCTACTAACTGTCTTTCTTCTATTAAAGGCTAGATGGACCCTCAGTATAAATAATTTAAATTGGTTTGAGTTTCAGGTTTTGGGTTCCAGATTGAATTGCCAAAAACTTGTTCTGCTTGAAACATCTGATATTCTTAGCTGTGGTTGTAGTCATGAGTACAACAGAAAATAATTACAAATTTAATTTGTACGACAAAAATGTAACAAATATTTGAACTGATTTGAACTATATATTCTAATGCATGCCATTAACAAATAATTCATATGGGACCCTTTTAAGAAGGAAGAAAAATAGGACTCAGAATATAGTTATGTGCCACTTACTAATCCAAAGAGAGGGTGACAATAGCATGATCTATGATTTTTTGTACAGATTTTATCTATATTAATGTTTTTTGTTTATTACCCGGGTACCTGGGTAACCCGGGTATTGAAAAAACTAGTACTCGACTACCCGAGTACTTTGAAACTCGAGTAATTCGGATTCCCTACTCTAGTGTGTTAGGTCTGGAGATGCAGCATTACATTTATGTGACTTGCAGTAGCTATTACAGGAAAAAATTCAGTTCAAGTTTTCCGTGGGAAATCGGGGAAATTCGATTTTCCAAAAATCATCAGAAACTTTGTATAAAATCAGCTTCTAGAGTGTTATGCCTTAAGATGGATTGCTTTAATGTAATTTGTAAATCTGGCACGTTTTCTAATGACAAAACGTATAAATTTGGCTTAAATTTATGTACTACAATCTGGCCGCAATTTTCCATTTCACCGTAAAATCTATCGAAGGTAATAAAAACATATGTATGCAAATGGTACAACCGCTACTGATTAATCTGATGAACAAGTAAAGCGCTCTATTTCTGCTCTAGTTTTATTCCTATTGTCCAGCCTCGCATTAATTAACAGTACCGGATATTGAGAGTATAGACAAGATTTATTTCAATGGCCTCAAAAAAAAGAAACGTTTTGCAATCAACTCAATGCTATGATGAAAATGTCTAAATATATCGAGAAAGCATCACAAATCTCAAATATACCATAATTGAAAATATCAAGAATTTCGAAATAATCTCAAAAATATCAATTTTTTAAAATATCTTGAATATTTTAGAATATTCTCAAATATCGAATTATCCGTAAGTAAATAACCTGGGCAATCTTAAATAATTTCGGATAACCTTGGAAATCGCAGAAATATCAAAATTTTGGCTTCTCTTAACTCAAAAACAAGCGCAGAACATTACCACAGATAAGAATATCAGATGAACCAAGCCCGAATGATTTTGCGGTTTTTTGATCTGGAACCCAATTTTAAATGTGTCTGTAATATTTTATCTTGTACTCAAAATAATACAAAAATGATTCACGTAACACCATCTATCGTAAATAAATATAAATATTTTTGAACAAATATTTGCTTTTATATTGAACAATTTTATTTGTTATATTAAATTTTAAAGTTAAATTATTAAAGCAAAAATTTTAGTTGTAATTGTTTACAACAAAAATAGGCGAAATCATCTAAAAAATAATGAGCTTATTAAAATGTGTCTCTACTAACTGTCTTTCTTCTATTAAAGTTTAGATGGAACCTCAGTAAAAATAATTTAAATTGGTTTGAGTTTCAGGTTTTGGGTTCCAGAATGAACGGTCAAAAACTTGTTCGGCTTGAAACATCTGATATTCTTATCTGTGATATTACCATACAAAATTTTGACGAAAATCTTTAAAAATCTCGAATAATCCAAAAATGTCGAAAAACTTAAGAAATCTACCGTAGAAAAATTGAGATAATCCCTATATTATGTGAATCTCGATTGATCTCGAACAATTTCAATAATACCGAAAAATCTCGATATTAATGAATAATTTCGGAAAGTCTGTAAAAATCTAGAAAACCTATGAAAATTTCGAAAAAATCCGAAAATATTAAATAGTGATCAAAAGATGAAATCCAAGATAAGGAGATATAAAATCGGGAAGCGACGAGAATTTCCTAAATCAGGAGAACTCCGCTCAAAATAAAACACTATCACTATTTGTATATTTAAAATATGTTTCCCAAATAATCCGATTTTACCGGGTTTACCTGTAAATTTATTTTTTTTAATCAAAAGGATTCGGTAAATGAGACTGACTGGTTTGGCTGAAGTATTCGCTGATGTCCTTTCTAAAGACAAATGTGCTCCTAATTAGTGAAACAAGAAATTGTTGTTAGTGGCGGTTGTTAGGCAGTTTTGTAGGAAGAAAGTTTCAACAATTTCTTCTTGATTTTTATGAAAATCACAATGACACTACGCAAGAAATCAAATTTAACCTTTTCTTATCAAAACTTGGTTTGTAAAAGCACAGATAAGATATCAGATGAACCAAGCCCGAATGATTTTGCGGTTTTTAAACTGGAACCCAATAATAAATGTGTCTGTAATATTTTATCTTGGACTCAAAATAATACAAAAATGATTCAAGTAACACCATCTATCGTAAATAAATATAAATATTTTTGAACAATATTACTATTATTGAACATTTTTATTTGTTATATTAAATTCTAAAGTTAAATTATTAATGCAACAATTGTAGTTGTAATTTTGTACAACAAAAATAGGCAAAATCACCTAAAAAATAATGGAGCTTATTAAAATGTGTCTCTACTAACTGTCTTTTTTCTATTAAAGGTTAGATGGAACCTCAGTAAAAATAATTTAAATTGGTTTAAGTTCCAGGTTTTGGGTTCCAGAATGAATTGCCAAAAGGTCTATGTTGGACGTGTTCAATCGGGCAAAAATGATAAAAAATACCATGATATTTTAGACACTTTAACTTTATTCCGTAATTCTGTACGTCAAACCCGATTGAACAGCCAAAATGTATAAAAAAGTGATAAATTGATTTTAAATGTCAATGCGTTTTCCAAACAACAATAAAACCGATAAATTCAATTTTTGAATTAAATTTTCTTAACTATAAATTGGATTTGGGTATTTTATATCATTTTAAATATTATTTCTAATAAAAATTATATTTTAATATTGCACACAATTAACTGAAAATCAAAAATCAAAATTAATGTCTTCTGACAGCTAGAACTGAAAAAAAAACTTGATTTTTTTTCGTGATAAATGAGTGCGTTTCATGGCAAACGCGATAAAAAAAATCATGATATTTTTTATCATTTTTGCCCGATTGAACACAAGGTTTATTTGCCAAATTCAAAACTGGTATTCATTTCGGAATCGCGTCCCTGCTAAAAAATACTATTGGATTTTTGAAAACCAAGTACACATCGGGTATTACGAATACCAAAATGGTATTGGAGACAAGGCAATTTTTTTGCAAATGGGCAAATAAAATGCGCCTATTAATTTGTTCGGCTTGAAATGTCTGATATTCTTATCTGTGGTAAAAGGTTGAATTTAGAGTTTGGAAGAAAAAAAAGCCAACTTTAGGTTTACCTTTCTATTTTGATTACTAATAGCACAGACATTGATACTAGATTTCTCATTTCATAGTAACTAAAGGAAAAAAACAAAAACTTCTGATAATTCCAATCCGTGTGTCCAGACGTATATTTTCTACATGACATAATTACACACATTTCGCGTTCACACGTAAAATCTGAAACTCTCGACACCAATTGCAATTTATCTATGTATGTGTAAAATTATTTTCATTTCATTATGATGCTTTGAGAAGAAATGTACTCAACAACAAAAAATCAAAAATCAAACATTTTTAGCAAACAATTTTGTTTAGTCGTCCCCATTTTGGCTATTGGATAAAAAACAGTCTGTATTAATAATAATTAAATAGCTATGTACTCAAACCTAAAAAATGTTTAAAACTATAAAAAGACGGAAAATCCTGAAACAAAATCGAAAACATAATTTGTTTCTTCATTCCACAACGGTCATATTTCAAATGAATAGCGAAAACAAAAAAAAAATCCGACCATACAAATTTTTATATTACTTTTTCAATGTATTAGTGTGTAACAAGTCGTGCCGCAATAAAAATTGTTGAGGAAAAAATCCACACAAATATCCCCACTCCAAAATTAGTTTGTAGGCAAAGAGGTAAGGAACGAGGAAAATACACAGAGTATAAAATATACGTCTGAACACGCTGAATGTATGTATCGTTGTGTTGTGTATTTTATAAGGCAATGATTTTAGAATGCGTTGCAAATATAATACGTATATGCAATACACCGATAATATTTGAATGGACAATTTTTGTTTTTATTTTCTGTTTTTAGTCAAATGAGAGATCTATTATGATTGTCTATGCTAATAGCTTTTGACTAAACCATTGTTAGAAAGTCAGACAAAGAAACTCATACTAAAACCCAGAAACACAACTTACACTGAAACTCAGACAATCAAACTGTTATTCAAACCGAAACGCAAAACTCACACTTGAACTATGACAATCAAAGTGAAATTGAGAGAGTATAAGTTACAAATAGAAGACAAATAAGCCAAATTCGCGGCTTGTGTGACAGAAACAAAGTTACTGGCATTAGGAAAGTGAAACTTAACTAAGAAAGTTTAGCTGAAACGAGTTCCCCCTGACCTTGCTGCAGTTTGAGTTTGTCTGCTCAAGATTAAGTTACAGTTTGTTGCTTTTCATCAACTTTTTGTTCATTGACCTATCACGAGCGTTCAAGTAAAATTTCATTGATGTTATTTTATTTCTTGCGATTATAACGTACTGTCTTGCCCTCGAATAACCTATGAAGTGGATTTCTACATGTTAATATCCCACCTTCACTTATATCTCCTTTCCATTTCCATAACATCCTGTTGGAAACACATTCGGGTCCCTATCACCTGATGTCTCCTGTACTCCTCAAAGGCGAAGTTGCCTATCCTTGAGGAGCTACGGTCAGACCTCGGGTTCAGATTTTTTTTTTTTTTGTTGGTGCCGGTGTTATTTTAAACGCACAAATTGACACTAGAATGGTTCCTATCAAATTAGGCATTCTCCCGCTACAGTGCTCTCAATCATTGTAAATTGCTATTTTGTAGGTTGCCAAGGGCAAAATGTCGTCTCAATTTTCTGAACATGCCTTGTTGTATAGGTAGCTGTTTATTCGGACTAAACAACGTGAAAAGCGGTTAGTGGTCCGTTACTAGTTGAAACCTCCCACCATAAAGCAAGTGGTAAAAACTGAAAACACTGTAAATGATCGACAATGCTTCTTTTTCTATTTGCCTGTAGTTCTGTTGAGCCTTATTTAAAGTTTTGGAGGCGAACGCTATTGGATGTTCGATAGAGGACCGCTCCTACACCGTACGCAGAAGCATCTGTCGCTAATATAAGCGGAAGGTCATCACAGAAATGTGTTATGAGGGCAGCGTTCTCGATCGCTGCTTTAAGTTTTTGAAACGTATCATTTTCCACTGTTGTCCATTGAAAACGAGAATTTTTTGATCGGAGTCGATTTACTGGTGCTGCTAGATTGAAAATTTTTTGAATAAATTTATTGTAATAATTTACCTTTCCGATAAAAGATTCCACTTCCTTCAAGTTCCGTGGACAAGGTTAATTTTTGATCGCTTCCAAGCTCGTATTTGTGGGTCGGATTCCATATTTGTCGATTATGTGTCCCAAATATTCTATTTCGATTTTCGCGAACTCTAAAACCATCTAAAACTAGTTTCTTCCAATCGGATGATAAGGTTATCTAAATAAACGGCACAAAATTCTAAGTCGGCCAACAATGTTGTTCCATCCGTTGAAAAATTCCCGGAGCGCTGGCAATTCCAAATGGTAGTCGCTGGAACTGATAAAGCCCAAAAGGTGTGTTCACTACTATAAACATTTTTGTGTCCTCTGCCAACTCTATTTGAAAATAGACATCTTTTAAGTCGATTTTGGTAACACATTGCCCCCCTTGTAGTCTATAGCTCGTCGATTCTGGGAATCGGATGTCGATCAGTTTCGATTTGTGGGTTTACCGTTAACTTGAAATCGGCACACATGCGAATTTCTCTGTTTGGTTTTTTACAGGTACAATTGGGGTTGCCCATTGAGTCGTTTGGATTGGTTTTAATACTCCTATTTGGACCAATCGTTCCAATTCCTTCTTGACTGCGGCTTGGATTGCAAATGGAATGATCCTGGGTTTGAAATATCGAGGCTCAGTGTCAGGTTTTAGATTTATCTCAGCGCTTTATGATGTACATCGTCCCGTTGTGTTTTCAAATAGCTTTAACCGTGATCCCATTTCCTCCATGTGCTCGGAAAATGTTTGATGTCCGGTATCCATTTGGAATGAAATTGAGCGGCCATTAACCTTGAGACCAATCCAAATTTTATTACAGACGGTGTTTACTGGATACACAGATGATGATGATGATGAATATACGTCAATGGAATTTGTAACATTTCGATCCCTGATGGGACTATCCGTGGAACTCGAACGATGACGATAATATGAAGGTCGTGAAACTCACCAGGCCGTGATGTTGATCGACCTCTTGAAAACGACATACAAACACTAGCAATATGACCTTCCTTCTGAGACCGGTTACATATGGCATTAATAAGACGACAGTATCATCGATTATGTTCAGCAATACATGTGGGTCGCGAACGGCAAAAATTTGAACGGTTTCTTGATTGTTATCGATTATGACTTGAAAAACGAGCTGGTTCTTTAATTATTTTGTTTATTTCAGCAGGGCTCGCTCCTCATTTTATTCTCAAACAGGTTTTCGTTGTAGATTCATAAATTCTGACAGTTTCCAACGTGTGACGCATTGATGACTATAGCGTCTCTAATTAGATCATCTAGACGTGTAAGACGTTATCACGTCAAAATTATTTTATAGCTGTCGATTATTAATTTCATATTTAATATTTTTCGGTACAACATTATACATATGTGTTGGAATATTTGCTAGACGGAAGTTGTTAATGTTCTGCTAGACGGAAGTTGTTACTTTCGGTTGGCCAATTTTATGAAAAATATTTACTAACGTAAAAGAAAGTCAGAAGTCGCCGGTGACTTTAGTATAAAACAATTAGAAATTATTTAAGTTTTAAAGCTCGCAAAACCTAAAGAATAGTGAATTAAATTTTCATTATTTAAAAAAGAAAATTGATAAGAATGTTGAAGGAATCCAAATGTCGGTAACAAAATATTTTTAAAGAACCATTTTGTCAGCTAAATCGTAATTCAAAATTTGGTTGGTTCCTTTCCAAAAGCCTTATTATAAAAATCCCACTTCTAAAAATTTTTTAACAATGTCGTAAAACATTTGAAATTACTTTATGATTTCGTAGTTTGAAATAAGATTTGAGATATCGAATTTATTTCTTAACCAAAAGTTAGACCTTTTCATGTGGATGAACCATATTAAATTGGACTATACTACTGATGAAATTGTTCGGAAAATGGAAGAAAATAAATCTTTTCTTGGATCCAAAAAAGTTCAGTCGAATGGTTCAGCTAAAGAACAGAATTGAAAAATTTTAAACGGGTTAAACCAAGAGGTCGAGAGGCACCAATAAATATTTGTTAATTATAATTTAACTTATTTGAAAAATTATAAAATTAAAAAAAATGGAACTGGGCTCAAACTCAACTCAACTCCAACTCAACCTCAAGTCGACCATCAGCCAATACCAACGCAACTCCAACTCAACGTTTCAACTAAACGCCCAAATCCTCAATTCAACGCCCAAATAAACTCCAAACTGAACCGCTCACTTAAACTTAACCCAACCCCAACTCAACCTACAATTCGTATGAGGCAAGTATCCGATCCTCTTGAAGTTTAGGTACCAAAAGATTTTTAGTTCTCCGCCTAGACCATTGAAACAGATTGGCGAAATAAAATTCCAAATCGGACAAGCCGTTCTCGAGAAACCATGGATTATGGATATATACATTCCGCTATATCCGACGGATATTTTTTGCTATTTCAGACTCAGAGACCTTCAAAACGTCGATAAAAGTGGTTTTATATCGTAAATAGTGGTCGGTAAGGTTTAAAATAATTATACAGTTTGGTTGTTTCACCAAACGTGTGTTTATTGGTTTAATACAGTTTTGTGAAATTATAGCTTTTAGACTTTTGTAAAATTTTAATAAACTTGGCATCTCATTTTGAAACCTTGAAATGTCCGCCCGATTGCAAAAGTAGATATACGCAACACTTAACTTTTAACTTTGACAAATTTTAATTTTAGTTACAAATTAATACATTTCAATTATTGAATCTAAACAGTTTAATATTTTCGGTGTGCTCTCTTGAATTGTTGAGATTCAATTAATGTTATCTAAATGGGTTGCTTTACCTCCTCCTTTCATCATTATTATAGTGTCGTTAAGCGATGTTTAGAAAATCTTAATTTGGTGTTCGTTGATCAACAGTTTTTCTTATCGGCTGGTTTGCTTATTTATATAAAAGCTTTAATGGAAATTGATAGAGTAAACTTTTCTAGACTTTCTTTCAGTTTTTTTGGCAAGAAATCTTTTAAGCTTCTTGGATAAAAGGAACTAAGCTTTAAAACAAATCGAGCAAAAGGAAATGATGGACTTTCGCTATGAAATACATAATTTTTTTCTTAATATTACCACCTAAACAAACTTTTCATCTGCCCAAAGCTTTCAGAAATATTTTATCCAAACATCCTTTTCTCAACAAAAGTAAAAATTAAGTATTTTACAAAACAATATTTTTATTTTAACAATATTTAGGATAAAAACAATAGACCGCAACATTAGAAGAAGCAAATTTGATCTATCTTGAGGCAAGGAAACCAATATTAAATCAATGTGATGAGTGAAACAATAAATCGGCCAAGGATTTTACATTAGCTATTGAGATTTTTTTTTTACCGCAATTAAACTCTCATCCTTCGTTTACAAAAAGTACTACAACCAATATATACAATTTACGTATATAATCAATATTGAAAAATACTGTGTATGTACAATCGTGTAACCCTCGATAACAAAATAATGAAAATGTGTACAATTTCCAAACCAAACAGCTCAACAATATGGATAAATGCAATTAAATCGTTTTAGAATACAAGAAAAGTGGTACGTGACAATATATGATTTTACATGATACATGCGATTTCTTTTGTGTACAACGAACAATGCTAACATTGTATACAAAAATGTTTATAACAGCCAATAAGAATTATGTAGTTCATTGATGATTGCAGTGTGTTACTTTATATAATGGGTTAATTGTTTTATAAAAAATATCTCCTTAATAACCTCCCATCCATCTTTAATCATTTTTTTCTACCACCGAACTTGTTGATTGCTTATCTTAATGTACCTAGCTAGATGAGTATTGATTAAATATCAAAAAAATTAATTTTCTATTTATTTTCATAACTTTTCGTCGTTGTCATAATTTTATTTTGCGGAAAACAATAAAGTTACTCTTTAAATATAAAAAGCTTATGGAAAAAACAAAAACATTAAAAAGTTTAGCCGAATACAATTTTCAACATTATATACAACAGACGTCTATATGTTGTGTACATACTTCGTAAAGCGCAAAATGAAAATTTTACCTAGAGCACTTAATACTTAACATAAACTCGGTTGGGTGTACAGAGTGCTCATTTTAAAAACGTTTGCAAGAATAAGGTGGAAATATCAGACCCATAACCATGAGTGGTTTAAAAAAATTCGGAAATAACCGACAAACCAAATGTCGAACGACAAACATAGTATTGAGACTTGAAAAATGCTTGATCAGTGAGTCGTGCGCATAGCATTTGTTTTAAAATTTTAGAGAATTTCAAAAACTTGGTTTTTCAAGTTACGTTGATAGGTTCTTATATTTTAACAAGCTTTTTATCTTAAAAATCATTCTTAACATTCTAACAGTACATTGAAAATATGTTAAATTTGCAGCTAGTACCACTAATGGCTGTGCTTGTGTTTAAAGTAACAATACATAATGTAAATAATTTGCAACCAAGCAACTACAGAATTAAAAAATATTCAGAATATAAGCTTGAACTTATTGATGCTACCATTAAGTTACTGATATCGTGTTTTCTATAGTTATAGCTGAGGTATACATATCCTACGTATCAACATAATAAACAAACCGGTTCAAACATCTCTTGTAGTTCAATTCAGTTCACAAACCTCCGATTGGTGTGAGCTGCCAGTTTGATGCAATTATATCTAATAAAATTCTAAGTGGAACGATTTTAGATCATTGGTGGTGCGTTGAGTTTCAAAACCGGTGTTTAGTGCCTATTGATAACGATTCAAAATATTCCAGAAGTTGGTATGGTTGACGGCATAACTATAGAATTACTAATACATCGTCTGGGAAACATGGAAGATTCAGAAATTAGTAAACAGGTATATTCCTGTCAAAAACACCATCGAGCTTTTTCTAAGCTTAGCTATAGTTGCCCATATTTTCAAAGCATTGCAGTAAGTGAAGGTTCCTTCTGAGGTGGCGAACTCTGCTTTTTCAATTTGCAGATTGAAAAAGTGTCTACCTTATAATAGATATACATAGGTACATTCACCTAGAGAAAAAAAAATTTTGTGAGTGAAGCCTATGAAATTAAAAAAAAATTATTTGGCCTTTTGGAAATTTTGAATACAAAGCAGAGCACAGAACAGTTGTAGCTACAAAGCGTAACAGCTCATGTAAATATATTAAATTACAATGTATGTTGTATAGTATTAACCTTAAATGTTTGGCAACCACTGGCTAAGTCAAATTACGTGAATTTACATAGACAGAAAACGTTGAATATTAAAAACTCTTTTTTGTCTTATGTCAACTTAAGCGATTACGCTTTTCTGCCACAGATCTGTTCAGTTTCCGTTACGCGCGACTCCTAATATACAACAAATTTTCAGGATCAACTATATCAATCGTTTTTTTTATCATTTAGAACTATGTATACTGTGCGCCATTATTTCAAAGTTTATTTCGACCAATCTAGAGGGTTGTTCCTGAGAACTCCCGGGAACAAGTGAACACAAAATTTATCTTTGTCAAATGAAGAGGTATATACATATGTATGTATACTGTTCAAAAATGTTGATGTGTTGGCTACTTTTGTTTAAGTGATTTGTAGCGGCTTACTCATTATCGTTTGTAAAGCGATATTCGCTCACCACTTCAATATAGGGTTAACGCATAAAATATCTTTTGCGTTGTGAACTGCCACCTAGCGAAAATAACCGGTCAACAATTCAACCACTTCCCGGATGTGGCAAGGATTGAATAGTACTCAAACAGACGACACCCCACTTTCAAATTCAGTTCCAGGGTGTTGCTAGAACTGCAGTATACAAACGGTAGAATTTATACCAATGCAACCGAAAATCACTGCTTTAAGGAAACAGTGTTGGAAAAAGGGCAAATACTAGAGCTGGAACGCCGAACAAAACGAGTCAAATAGACAATATACGAAATTATCGATTACCAGCAGTCATAGCGCTCAAAAAATGATTCTGGAAAGTTCAGGTTTATCCAGGTATACAGAAATGTGTGTTAAATATAATGAAAAAGGTCGATATGAAAGCTAGTGCACAAATTTGTGTTCTCTCGTTTGATGAGTTGAAAACAAAAGAAAAACATATCGAGGATAAATCTAAGGACGAAACATTAAAAGCTGCTAGATACTTTCAAGTTGGCATGGTACGTAGTTAGTTTGGAAGTAGGAAGCAACCCATTTACTATCAATATACGACCAGAAAATGACTAAAGGAATTCTGTTCAATATTACAAAAGATATTCAAGCCTGTGGGTTTCACATTGTAAGAACAAATTCTTTAATTGAATATAATGGTGAAAAATATCATAGTATTTTCAAAATCTGGCTGACATAACCAAAAATATATACCTTATTAAATTGATCTGAAATAATTTTATTGATAGTTGTTTTACGATAGACGGAGTGGCAATTAACTACTAGAGAAAACAGAAAACTAACGATAAATTAGATTTAAGTGTGGCGTAGAAAATACAGGGAAACAATTTAACCGTGAGAGGAGCAGAGTGATAAAAAGTTAAGTTGGCGACGAAACATTTTCCCCACACAGTTTCCAGCACAATTTTCCTAGCTGGCAGTTTGGGAGAACTCAAGTCCAAAAATTGGCTGGAATGTTCTGAATTCTTCGAATTGGTAACAAAAAAAATTATTTTAAATTTTATCAGTTAAAAATTTATGTTAAAAAGTCAAATTTAAAAAGTTTGTTAAAATTAGAAGTTAAAAAAGTTAAAATTAAAACGTTATAGTTACAATTAAAAGTTACAGTTAAATAGTTAAAGTCAAATTTTAAAAGTAAAAGTTGAAATATTAAAGTCGAAAAGTTAAAAATTCAAAAAGTTTAAAGTTAAAGTTAAAGTTAAAAAGTAAAAAAAAATTAAAAAAATTGAATTTAAAAGTTAACAGTTAAAAAGTTAAAGTTAAAAAGTTAAAATTAAAAAGTTAAAAAAAATCAAAGTAAAAACGTTAATGTTGAAAGGTTTGTTAAAAAGTTAAAGTTAGAAAGTTAAAGCTAAAAATATAAAGATAAAAATTTAAAGTTAAAAAGTTAAAGTTAAATTTAAAAGGTTAAAGAAAATTAAAGTTCAAAAGGGAAAAAAATTATAAAGATTTAAAGTTAAAGTTAAAGTTAAAAAGTTAAGAGTTAAAAAGTTTAGTTAAAATGTTAAAAAGTTTAAAAGTTAATGTTGAAAAGTTAATGTTAAAAAGTTAAAAATAAAAAGTTTAAAGTTAAAAAGTTAAACTATAAATGTAGTTTAAAAGTTACAGTTAAAAAGTTAAATGTTAAAAGGTTAAATTAAAAATGTTGAACTTTTAAAGATAAAGCTAAACAGATAATGTAAAAGATAAAGTTAAAAAGTTAAAGTTAAACTTAAAAGGTTAAAGAAAAAGTTAAAGTTCAAAAGTTAAAAAATTAAAAAGATTAAAAGTTAAAATTAAAAAGTTAAAGTTAAAATGTTAAAGTTTAAAAGTTAAAATTAACTAGTTAAAGCTGTAAAGTTAATGTTGAAAAGTTGAAAAAAAGGTAAAGGTTAAAAAATAAAAATAAAAAGTTAAAGTTTAGAAGTTAAAGTTGAAAAGTTAATGTTACAGTTTAAAAGTTAAAAACTAAAAATTTAAAGTTAAAATGTTAAAAATAAAAAGTTAAAGTTAAGAAGATAAAATGTAAAAAGCTAAATTAAAAAGTTATTGTTAAAAAGCTAAAGTTAAAAAAATAAAGTTAAAATGTCAAAAGTTAAAAAGTTAAAGTTAAAAAGAAGTTAAAAGATAAAATTAAAAAGTTTAAGTTAAAAAGTTAAAAATAAAAAGTTTAAAGTTAAAAAGTTAAAGTTAAGAAGCTAAAATTTTAAAAGTTAAAGTATAAAAGTTAAAGTTAAAAAGTTAAAGTAAAAAACTTAAAGTAAGAAGTTAAATTTAAAAAACTGGAGTTAAAAAGTTAAAGTTTAAAAGTTGCAGCTAACAGATAAAGTTAAAAAGTTAAATGTTAAAATGTTAAATTTAAAATGTTAAAGTTTAAAAGTTAAAGCTAAAAATATAAAGACAAAAAAGTTAAACTTAAACTTAAAAGGTTAAAGAAAAAGTTAAAGTTCAAAAGTTAAAAAATTAAAACGATTAAAAGTTAAAAGGTTAAAGCTGAAAATTTAATGTTAAAAAGTTACAAATAAAAATAAAGTTAAAAAGTTAAAATAAAAAGTTAAATTGAGAAAGTTAAAGTTTAGAAGTTAAAGTTGAAAAGTTTAATGTTATAGTTATAAAGTTAAAAAATAAAAAGTTAAAGCAAAAATATTAAAAATAAAAAGTTAAGTTAAAAAGATAAAGTTAAGAAGTTGAAATTTAAAATGTTAAAGTAAAAAAGTTAATATTAAAAGCTAAAGTTAAAAAAATAAAGTTAAAATGTCAAAAGTTAAAAAGTTAAAGTAAAAAAGTTAAACTTACCAAACTAAAGTAAATGTGAAAGTTAAAAAATTAGTGTTAAAAGTTAAAGTTTAAATGTTATAGTTTAAAAGTTACAGCTAAAAGATAATGTTAAAGAGTTAACTGTTAAAACGTTAAATTTAAAATGTTGAAGTTTAAAATTAAAGCTAAAAAGATAATGATAAAGAAGTTAAAGTTAAACTTAAAAGGTTAACCCTTGTGTGTATACCCAAAAAAATGTATGTTAGCAGACACCCGACCCACCCGGGTAGCCAAGTGTATTTTTTCGGTTTTTCAACAGATTTTTGCCGGTTCCGCTATGTTGTTGAATTTATTTTATAAATTTTGTATTTTGCACGTTTAAAAATTGGCCTGGCACGTCAAAATTTTTTAGAATTTTAATAAAGCCTAACTATTGAAATGTTGGAGAACTAGGAAAACACGAAATCAATTTGGTCATACAAACAACAACCGTTGAAATGAATGTCAAGTATTTTCGACAAATACGGAAAGTTCTAAAGTAAATTACTAGGTGATAACATATTTTTACCTTTATTAGGTACCGATATTTTTAAAATGGGCGAGTTTAGCGATATTTTATTCGTAAGCTTGTAATTTTATTTCAGGGTTTATTTAGTACAACAAATTACGAGATTTAAGAAGCACTTTTGCGATAGTATTCTTGAATGAAAAAATGTTATTAATTTGAATTTAAATATCAATTAATTAAAAAAGCATTGAACCAAAAGTTTAAACAAAATTCCAGAGAAATGCGATTAGCAGAAAGGTTAACTCTCACGTGTAAAGATTTAAAACTGGAAATTCGTAAGAAGATCTAAAATTCTGAATCGTTTTACTTCATAATATATTTAAACCTACTTGACCATTTAGTTGACGATGCCAGGTCATCGTGTAACAGAATTTTAACACATCATTTTATAATAGTTGAAACAGATAGATAAAAAATGTGTGTTCCAAATATCCTTGTGGGTTCGTATTTTTATAGATGAACATGTTGAAAATAATTAGGAATAGAATGGCCTAAGGCAATTAATTGTCTCGGATTAAGTCTTTGAGCCCGAGTTTTGGGATAGTAAAATTCATCTTAAAATAGAACTCTCATGATCCTTAATATTATATTTTGATTTGGCACCTAGAAAATCAGTCATTTAAAAACATAATTGTATTGGCACTTGTATTGGTAATAACTAACTACTTGGGAACACTGGTATAAAATAATATATTTTTAAATTTGTATACAAAATTATAATGGCGGAACGCAATAGGGAAAAAACTAAGTCTTTTTCTTATATTTTGTTCTGGCTACCCAGGTGGCCGAGTGTGCGTTAGAAGGATAATGAAAATTATTCACACTTAACTCCATCAAGAAATAATTTCTATCCAATTTCTATACAAAAATCGAAAACTAATAGTCAATTCTTGGATGTCAAGAAGCTAGAAACGTCTAACTTCAAAATTGCAGTCCCCACAAATATTTAAAATTGAAATGGCTACCCGGGTAGCCGGATGCGTACACAAGGGTTAAAGAAAAAGTTAAAGTTCAAAAGTGGAAAAAATTAAAAAGATTGAAAGTTAAAGTTAAAGTAAAAAAGTTAAAAGTTAAAATGTTAAAGTTAAAATGTTAAAGTTTAAAAGTTAAAGTTAACTAGTTAAAGCTGAAAAAATAATGTTAAAAAATTAAAAAAAAAAAAATAAAGTTAAAAAGTTAAAGTTGAAAAGTTTAAATTTTAAAAGTTAAAGTAAAAAAGTTAAAGTTAAAAAGTTAAAGTAAAAAACTTAAAGTAAAAAGTTAAAGTTAAAAAATTAGAGTTAAAAAATTAAAGTTTAAATGTTACAGCTTAAAGATAAAATTAAAAAGTTAAATGTTAAAAAGTTAAATTTAAAATGTGAAAGTTTAAAAGTTGAAGCTAAAAAGATAAAGATAAAGAAATTAAAAAAAAAAATTAAAGTTAAAAAGATAAAAATAAAAAGTTAAGGTTAGAAGTTAAAGTTGAAAAGTTAATGTTATAGTTAAAAAGTTAAAAAATAAAAAGTCAAAGTTAAAATATTAAAAAATTAAACGTTAAAGTTAAAAAGTTAAAGTTTAAAAGTTAAAGTGGAAAAGTTAAAGTTATATAGTTAAAAATTTAAAAAATTAAGTCAAGAAGTTAAAAGTTAAAGTAAAAAATTTAATGTTAGAAGCTAAAGTTAAAAAAATAAAGTTAAAATGGGTTAAAGTTTAAAAGTTAAAGTTAAAAAGTTAATGTTAAAAAGTTCAAAATAAAAAGTTAAAGTTAAAAAGATAAAGTTAAAAAGTTAAACTTAAAAAAGTTAATGTTAAAAAGTTAAAAATAAAAAGTTAAGTTTAGAAGTTAAAGTTGAAAAGTTTAATGTTATAGTTAAAAAGTTAAAAAATAAAAAGTTAAAGTTAAAATGTTAAAAATAAAAAGTTAAAGCTAAAAAGTTAAAGTTAAGAAGTTAATCTTTAAAAAGTTTAAGCAAAAAAGTTAAAGTTACAAAATTAAAGTAAAAAACTTAAAGTAAATGTTAAAGGTAAAAAATTAGAGTTAAAATTTAAAGTTTCAATGTTAAAGTTAAAAGGTTAAAGCTAAAAAGATAAAGATAAAAAAGTTAGAGTTAAACTTAAAAAGTTAAAGAAAAAGCTTTTCAAAAGTTAAAATATTAAAAAGATTAAAAGTTAAAGTTAAAAAGTTAAGAGTTGAAAAGTAACAGTTAAAATGTTAAAGTTTAAAAGTTAAAGTTAACTAGTTAAAGCTGAACAAATAATGTTGAAGTTGAAAAGTTAATGTTAAAAAGTTAAAAAAAAGTTAAAGTTAAAAGGTTAAAAATAAAAAGTTTAAAGTTAAAAAGTTAAAGTTAAAAAGTTAAAATTTTAAAAGTTAAAGTAAAAAACTGAAAGTAAAAAGTTGAAGTTAAAAAATTAGAGTTAAAAAATTAAAGTTTAAATGTTAAAGTTTAAAAGTTACAGCTCAAAGATAAAGTTAAAATGTTAAATGTTAAAAAGTTAAATTTAAAAAGTTAAAGTTTAAAAGTTAAAGCTAAAAAGATAAAGCTAACTAGTTAAAACTGAAAAGTTCATGTTAAAAGTTAAAAAAAAAATTAAAGTTAAAAAGTTAAAGTTTAGAAGTTAAAGTTGAAAAGTTAAAGTTATAGTTAAAAAGTTAAAAAATAAAGTTAAGAACTTAAAAGTTAAAAAATTAAAGTAAACAAGGTAATGTTAAAAGCTAAAGTTAAAAAAATAAAGTTAAAATCTCGAAAGTTAAAAAGAAGTTAAAAGATAAAATTAAAAGTTAAAGTTGAAAAGTTAATATTGTGGTTAAAAAGTTCAAGTTAAAAATAAAAAGTTTAAAGTTAAAAAGTTAAAGTTAAGAAGTTTAAATTTTAAAAGTTAAGGTTAAAAATTTAAAGTAAAAAAATTAAAGTAAAAAGTTAAAGTTAAAAAATTAGAGTTAAAAAATTAAAGTTTAAATGTTAAAGTTTAAAAGTTACAGGTAAAAAGATAAAGTTAACAATTTAAAAGTTAAAACGTTAAAGTTAAAATTTTAAAGTTTAAAAGTTAAAGCTAAAAGATAAAGTTAACAAGCTAAAGTTAAACAGTTAAAATTAAACTTTAATGGTTAAAGAAAAAGTTAAAGTTCAAAAGTGAAAACAATTAAAAAGATTAAAAGTTAAAGTTAACGTTGAAAGGTTAAGAGTTAAAAAGTTAAAGTTAAAATGTTAAAGTTTGAAAGTTAAACTTAAAATGTTAACGTTAAAAAATTAAAAATAATAATTTAAAAGTAAAGTTAAAAATTTATAAACAATCGTTTTTGTCATAAATTTTGGGAACGGTGATGACATATTTTAGTTACTCGGAATATTTTAAAATATAATTTAGAATTTAAATTAAAACCGTACTGCGGTTATCTAGCGCATATGCAGTATTTAGTATATATAATTAAGTGATTTAGATAAATTAATAACAGCCGTATTTTTCATGTTTGATCTGATCCGGATTAGATCATATTTTTTGACAAGCAATAAAAACCACTTCCCGGATCAAAATTCTGATCCAAAACAAAAATTTAAATAAATTTTTTGATAAATTGTTGTTATTGCAAACTTTGATCTGATTTCAATCACTACAGGAATCTCAAGAAACGCGGCTCATTATAGTGATCTGGATCAGATTAATGGGTGCTGATTTTTCATAAGTGCCACAGCCGTTTGCACTTTGCCACATCACTGTTAAAAATTATCTAACAACATTTTTTTATCGGCAAAGTTTATTATATTGCATTAAAAAGTGCCGCAGCAGTTTGAGTTTTGTCTGTTTCTGCCTCGTGTTGGTATTTGGTTCTATAGAAGTGAGTGCGAAAAAAAGTATACAGAAATAAAATATTTGTAGTTGCGAGGCAACCAAATATTTTTCTCGGTTCTAGCAAATACTTAAATATTAAAAAAAATCAAAATCAGTCGATTATATTTCGTTGGACTAATTAGAATGGAATTTGGTTACATCTAGAAATATTAAATATTTCTAGATGTAACCAAATTCCATTCTAATTAGTCCAACGAAATATAATCGACTGATTTTGATTTTTTTTAATATTTAAGTATTTGCTAGAACCGAGAAAAATATTTGGTTGCCTCGCAACTACAAATATTTTATTTCTGTATACTTTTTTGGGATGGAAATGGAATTCTAAAATGATTTTTTAATAAAATTCTGGAATATATCCAATTTGATTGAAACCAAAGAGTGAATGAAACAAAAAGAATAATTTGACCATATTCACGAAAATCTCTAACGAAAATAAATTTTATTTTCGTTAGAGATTTTCGTGAATATGGTCAAATTATTCTTTTTGTTTCATTCACTCTTTGGTTTCAATCAAATTGGATATATTCCAGAATTTTATTAAAAAATCATTTTAGAATTCCATTCCCATCGGACATTTCAAATTATATTTAATTTGGTTAAAAATAGACAAGTCCCAGTAAAAGTGGCCATCTTGTAAGTACCAGCCTAGATCCATTTTTGCTGGCCATATTCCAGAACTTTAGCAAAAAATCATTTTAGAATCTAACTTACTTTGTACATCTCTAATTTTATTAATATATCGGTTAAGAAGCAGTCTAGTTCATATTAAATAATGCACAGATAATACGGATAACCAGACCGATAGACAAAGCTCTAAAAATCAAAATCTTTGAAAATACTCAAAATCAAGCAATTGTTGTCTAAATCATTTTTTCTAATGACGTTAGTTTCAAATGAACACACTGTACAGTCAGCAAGTACATAAGATGGAGGCAAATGAAAAGTCACAAAATTCCTTTTACATTTTTTGTTTGATTTGTCATTGTGGTGTTGTTCTGGTTTGTCGGAAAAATATGATATTTTTTTTTTTGTTTTGGTTATATCACAAAAACTTGAGATTTTGTTTGTTGCTTTTTACTCGTTTGATTTACCTACACAGAATAGCAACGTAAAGTTTTATATTAAATTCGAAAAAAGTTGGTAAAGCGGTTTTTCTCTATTGTTGTTTGTATATGGAAAACCTGTAACATCTCAAGTATGCGAAACAGTTAAACAAAATAATATTGAGTTAAAAAAAAAAATTAACGACCTCAAAAATGAGTAACCATTAATTACATGAAACGCAAAACAAAAATAAACGTTGCTATCTTTGTTGTTGTGAAAAGCTCGATAATTAATCATCATAAATTTGATTTTGATAGGCGATAGTACGATTTAAAAACCGCTTTACTATAAAACACTTAAAATTAGCTCAAAATACTAGTTGTGATTTTTTTTTTGTGAATATTTTCTATTTACCAACAAAAGCTTCTTTGCCCTACTTAAAAATTATAAAAAGTTTTAAGTTTACCTCCTTTATATCATAAAATATTTTAAAAGGTTGTGGTTTTCTTGTGTAGTAGCACTCGTATATTCCTACTTTCTGACTATAAAAGAATATTTTAGAATATTCGGGGCAAATGTTTAAAGAGGAACAGAGTTTTTTCTTGTTTTGGTAACTTAAGAATTCCACAAAGCTTTTCAACTTTTTTGTGTATACCATGTACGAGTATGTACAAAGGTATCGGTATTACCTCAACGGGAGTTTAAATTATTATTATTTTTTTTATGATTAACACATATTTTGAACATCTGTTCATCTAAAAATGTAGCCACACACATCTATAGCTAGGTACATTTTTATGAAATAGAAATAAAATTGTATGCTTTAAATTTTGTATTAGCATGATGAAAAGCTTTATGTAAATTTTTTTTTTTTTTCATTATATGAGCATCTGTTGGTTGGTATATCATTGAGCTGACTTTATCGATATGAGAAATCATTTCATATTTTATCTATTGAGGTAATCATGAAGAGCACACAAAATATACTGGAAAGCTGAGTCCGATTCTACAAGTGTTTCTGAAAATTGAAATATTAATCAATTATCACTAAATATTACTTTCCCGAACTCGAAAATTATTTGAAATTTAAATATCTAAACAAGAGTATAACCTCTATAAATCCCCAACTTTTAAGAGAGGCGCTTAAAGTTTCCAATGCTAGATTCAGCATATCCTTCTTCAAATAAAATTTACGCCACACTTCTGGTTCACACTCCTATTTGGACACGACGCTATATTAATGTATTCGGAAACTTATTAAACATTTTAAAGAATTTTACAATATAATTATACAAAATAAATAAATAAATAATTACAACTAAAACATCTAAATTAACATCTTAGTAAACGGAATGAAATATGAATGTTGGCTCAGAAATCCATAGTCTTTGCTTCTTCCCGTTACGAACCACTTAAAGCAATACCGCTTACAAACTAAATGAAAGGCTTTTACTCCAGGTACAGAAAACACCTGCTGTCTTCATCAAAAAAATTTAATTTATTACACAAAACATACACAAAAGCTCAACCACTTCCATCACCCACAATCATCCTTCCGATCCACCGCACCCCGACCCTCGCTCTTCCCACCTACTTATGATCAACATATTCCGTATTTCATTGCAATGAATAACGCCGTACGAGAGTATAGATTGTACCTCCAAAATGGCGACCTCGATCCTAAAAAAACAACTTTGAAAATATTTAATATTGGTCATGCCTCGACCCACAGTTAACGCTCTAGTCAATAATTTACGCATAAACTGCCTTAAAATACATCAAAGCAGTCATTAACAGTTAGCAGCAACTACATACGCATTGATTTATTCCGGTACTAGAACCCTACAGAGATAAGCCCGAAATAATTGTACGTAAGCGCACGAGCCAATAAGTCATAATACAGTAAGATCCACCATCAGGATCAAAATAGCTACTGGATTACGTAAAAGAACAACTAAGAGGTAAACAAACGGCTACGTGTGATGTTCATCATGCAAGTTCTAGCCAGGATTCTGTCCAAACATTCAAGAACCCAAAATGTGTACCAACACAAATAGAATATTGCTCATATTGCACTCAGACCACCACAACCACTCTATAATCAAAGCTCCATAGTCTGATTTAAAATCTTAGGGCACTCATTTCAATTGGAACTTATTTTAATGAACCCTTCGGCACAAAACAATTAAGGAAGAAATTACCCTAGTTTTATGGGAATCAGAAATATATTTGTACTAAAACCGTGCACAGTAAGTCCGAAACGGATGAGAAAATAGATAAGCCAGCACGCATAATTTCTGAGCTATGTCAAAAATTCAAGTTCTCAGTCTGAATCAAGATCAACATCTCGAAATTAAAATTCATCTCGATCATTGCCGCTTAAAATTATAAATTCGGCATTAAGGCCGAAAAATGGATTCCGGTATGGATGATAAAAAAACTAACCAAAACCAAAACTTTTAAATGCCTAACATAAATTAACGGCAAGTATTGGTGGTAAAACCACTAACCATCTTTTATTATTCGAAATTTCCCGTAGCAGACGTTTCGGTCATTCCAGTTACATTTGTAAAAATTACAAAACCAATTCCGACGTAACGATGACTCGTAACGTAAGCCACCATGTTGATTCTTATTCATTTCCAAGGGTAGTGGTTCTTCAAATCGAGAGCCACCCTCTCTAGAAGCTCTTGGAGTACTTATAACTGATCTAAGGTATCCAATGTGAAAAATATGGTCCTCGTTCCCACAAGCCGTTAACAATCAAGCCGCTACAGTCCTTTCCTAGTTTGGCAATTAAAAGTGTTATCCTGGGAGATACACTAAACATAAAGCTACTCATTTAATTTATACGCATCTTACAACAAGCTCAAGGATTTCCTAGATTTCTTGTTATTCATTACGAATGCAAAACTACTTAAACGTTAGGAATCGGCATAACGTACAAGAAGAAAAAATGATATTCATCTCCTCTGTTTGGAAATAGCACATGGCCGCAACAAACGAATTTGGAATTAGTAGGGAAAGTTGAAGAAATTCGTTTCGAAGTGATGAAAAGTTTATTGAACTGGGCGAGGGTGAATGAGGCGCATCAACTCGAGCAAAATAAATCTACGACGGACGAATTGCTCATGAACTAAACAAATTTCATGCATGAAATCTTAACGATCAATAAACGAGAAAATCAAATACTTTTGCCTAGAGTAAACATTTCCCACGTATGCCGAATTCTCATCCTTCATGGGTTTATTCGAAGCATAGATACACAACAGTGATAATGTAAAATGCCATATTTTAACAAATTACTAAAGGGCGAAGCATTCTCGTTGATAAACCATCTTAGTGTGACAGGAGCCAACTACGAAGAGGCATGGACTAAAATCAAATTGAGATACAACAAACTTAAACTAATAGTCCAAGGGTTGTTAACACGATTTATGGAGCAATCCAGTAGGCAACACTGTTCCTCAAAGGCCCTGCGACTTCTCGTAAACATATCGGATGAGATGACTCGCGGATTGAAAGTGCTCGGAGAGAAAGCTGAAGGACGATATCGATGGCTCATATATACATATATTAGCCAATAATTAGATGGTGATACTAAGGAAGCCTGGGCGCATCAGACAGCTGAGAGTGATTTTCCGATTTTAAAGGAATTCTTCGAATTTCTTACAAAGAGAAGCGACGCGCTGGAGGGTTTTGACTCTATGACGAAAGTAAAGACTAGTCAGACGAGAAAAGTTACGGCGCTGATACCACGAACTGAATCATGTCCATTGTGTATAGGCGGGCATTATTTGGGGTATGTGACAAATAATTAACGTTATCTGTTTCAGCGAGAAAGTAAGAAGTAGCCGAAAAGAGATTGTGCTTCAATTGCCTGTCGTCGAAGCACTAAGCGAAAATTTGTCGATCCAGATATAATATTTGCCACAAATGTAGACAACGCCATAACTTAACATTGCATCATGAAGCGGAAGAGGAAAAGAAGGAAGAAACCGCGATATCTAATATGGTGCAGTCGGACAACCCACTACGAGTAATAACTTCGCCATATTGCCGACAGTCGTAGTTACAGTAAAGGACAAATTCGGTAAGCTTCACAATATGAAGACGTGGACAAGACACTGCGTCAGTATATCGCCGGAAGAAGCAAAATGTGAGCAAATTTATGCTGATACTTTTAAACGTAGAGAGGATGGGAGATATGTGGTTCGACTTCCATTTCGTAACATATCAACAAAGTTGGGAAATTCTGTTAAAGTCGCCGCTCGTCGATTTTGGTCATAAGAACGTCGGCTAATGAATGACGGAGATTTGCGAAAATAATAAGTAGGACAGATGAGGGAATATCTGCAAAGAGGGCACATGGTTGAGATACCCGACGAACAAATAAATATTGACGAAGGAGATTCATTCTATATTTAGCCCATCACGCGGTTGTAAAGGCAACCAGTGAGACGACCAAGCTGTGAGCAGTTTTTGACGTCTCAAGCAAATGCACGACAAGGGTTTCCTTGAACCACACGTTACAACCAGACAAACCATTCAACCAACACTATGGTTCGTTGAGATATAGAACGGATGTACCATCAAATTTTGATAAACGATGACGATACTAAATATCAAAGACTACTATGGCGTGAGGACCCACGAGAGAGGATGCGACACTATAAGCTGACTGAAGTAACATTTGGGTTGGCATGTTCCGCGTATTTGGCAATACGCCATACAATACCGTAATTACAGCACATAGTGAATGACTTCTATGTGAAGGTTTTGTTTCAAAAACTATGGTTGACCAAATGCGGATGGGACGAGCAGTTACCAGAACCCTATCAAATCGAGTACAAAAGATTGAGACAGCAATTTCAGTACGTCGTAGAAGTTCAAATAAAGCGATTCACTAGCCACTATGGAGGTGTGCAAGTACAGTGTTTCGCAGACGCCAGCGTAAGGGCATGTAGTGCCGTCATTTACAGTAAATGCTTGAATGAACTGGATGAAATAGTGGTAAATTTATTAACGGCGAAGACCAAAGTGGCCCCTATAAAAGGGTATCATGACCCAGATTAGAGCTAGCTAAATTGATGCACACGGTAAAGGAGACCTTAGCACCTACTGCCCGATATTTCGCATGGACCGATTCATCTTATCCTGTAAAATGGTCAACCATTGTACCAAATCAGACCAGCGATATTTTGTACAAATTTCCGAGGCAACGGTAGGCTCAAGTCAGACCCGCTGAAAATCCAGCGGACCATGACTCTAGAGTAGTATTTCCTAAAAAAGTTAATTAATTTAAAGCAATGGTAGTGTGGACCCGAATGGCTGACTACGAATAGTAGTAATCATACTAATATATCCAAGAGGTTTGGAGAACGTTGAAGCAGAGATCCAATGGAATCACGTAAAACGAAATTACTTGAATATGTCTTACGAAGTGTTATCGTCAACGACTGGTTATACCTCCTCTTCGAAAGAAAGTCCAGTTTGAGCAAGATACTACACGTCATCGCATATGTTCAACGTTTTACACAGAACTTAAAGTGCCGGAATAAGAAACACCGACAAATTTGTGAAATGACCGCCCAGGAAATAGAAAGAGCCAGAAATATATGCATTACATTCGTACAAAACGACAACTTCAGTGAAGACGTTTCTAGTTTGAAAAGACATAAAATGGTGAACAGCAGCTGGAAGATGGTGTCTTTGGCTCCTTTCGTAGATGCGGCCGGAATACTACGAGTGGGAGGTCGGCTTTTCAATGCTGATTGCGACTATGATAGTAAGGATTCGATCATATTACCCGTTAATCATATATACACCGAGAGATTGATTGTGTGCATTCATCAGGAAAATTTGCGTGCTGGTCCTACTTTAACCAATAATATCGAATTTGCCGGCTGAGCGAGTGACAGCTACGGTTCCGTTTATTAACTGCGGAATCGATTTTAGTGGGCCAATTTATTTCGTCACAAAAAGAGGTTCAGGTGCAGCTAAGCCAATTAATGGATACTTGTGTGTCTTCTTTTGTATGTCGGTCAAAGTAATACACGTGGAACCGGTGACCGACTTGACGATTGAACTTTCCTGCCGCTCTTTAACGGGTTACAGCGATTAGAGGATATCCCAGAAATATATACACCGACAATGGGTCCAGAAGAATTCTGAGCGAAGCCTACATGGTAATACACAATATTAATCGAGACAGTCTAATTTCAGCATACCTTAGTAGTAAGAACATGAAGTGGCATTTTATCCCGCCCTTTTCTCCCCACATCGGTGGCTTGTGGGAGTCAGCCATGAAATCCGTGAATATACATTTGTTAAAAACAATGGCCAACGTCAATATGAGCCGCTATTTTATGCCAGATCGAAAATATTTAGAATTCTCGACCCCTTTTTGCAACATCACATGAAGAACACTACGAAGTGATGACGCCGGCTGATTTTTTGATAGGGATTACAGTTGTGGCAGTTCCTGAAATACCGATTACCTCTAAAACAGATTATTTACTAACTCGATGGTATCGATTACAAAATGGATTCAAATATTCTGGCAACGATATTCAACTGACTACATCCATTTCAGCAAAAGTATAAGTGGCAAAAGCCAAAAGAAGACATTAAAGTTGGCGACATCGTTCTCATTAAGGATGATAAACTCCAGTATACGAATGGCCGCTAGGAAAAATAGTACAGCTACAGGTACACCCAGGAGCCGATAATTTATTGAGAGTGGTTACCATCAAAAACGCAAATTCTACTTTACAACGTCCTCAAGTTGTGTCGACTATCTATTTGTCGACTACGCATTGAACGTCAACGGCGGGGTGTATGTTCGAGCTGATGCCTGTAGAAGAGTCCAACCTTAAAATAGAACGAAAAACAAGCTCAAAAAATCATCAACCAAAAACAAATAAGAATTAAAAAAAACTTGTACTTGTGATAAAAACAAATTAATTAAAAAATATTTCGCAACGAATATTTTGGAAAGTCAATTTGTTCCCTGGTTTTGGGAAGCGTGAATACCTAACCTCAATTTAGACAACATTTTTATTTGATGAGTGCATTAAAGTTGGACTGGGACATTACACCAAATCCGATACAGCTCAGTGTGATTTATTCGGTGCGGACCGTAATGCACACGTTACCTCGTCTCGCATTACGCAGTATAGGTGTGTGGCAATTTACCCCACAACTCCTATAAACAAAATTGGCATAAAATTGAATCAAATGAAATAGAATAGCTGTCAACAAAAATTAGATGCCCGCAGCAATGATTATTTAAGCATCATTACATTCACCGAAAGAAAATGAAATTATTGTGAACAATCAAAAATGAATGACACCTCAGCTTGGGTTTGTCTCACGTAGATTAACTCTAAAATTCTGTAACACCAAAAATCCATTAAATTCAAGTATACAAAACAGTAAAAAATATTCTAATAAAACTTTCAGAATATTGTACAATATATAGCAACAAAAAATATTTTTTTCACGTTCCATTCAACAATTCCCTCCAGAAGCTTTGTACATGTCACTGTTGCTCGCATAGAATAAAACTAAGGGAAAAATTTCCCATGAAAATTTAATTTATGCATAAATTGTTTACACAAAACACATTTAGTGTGCTGTGACTATAAATATAGAATATAAAATTCAGTAAATTGAAAGCTCTCTGTTACATTACACAGTTTTTGTGTAGTTGAATAAAAATAAAATCGTTATTTTTCTAACACTATTAATATATTATATTGTACTGTACTCCTAACATGCACGAGCTTTCCATTAAAAAAATTGTCGGAATAGAATAAGAGAACAGAAATTTGCTACACATATACAAACACAATAATTTCCGTTTCAGTGCTGTTCTGCAATAATAATAAAAATAAAATTATAGATAAAACGAAAGCTTTTCCACTCTAGTTTTGAATGTTTGTGTGCTTTAAACCGGATTTTATTTAATACAACCATTGTTTATGGTTTTCTCCGTTTTTTTTTTCTGTTTTATTTTATTGTATACAACAGTTTGTTAAGTTGAGTTTTATGGGCGCAATTATTTTATAGTTTCATTGGATGTGATGTTTATTGTTTTATTGTATTGTGTTTTGTATGTTGTTCGAGCGTAACGAAACGCAATGTTAATTAAATTGAAAATTAAACTAAAAAGCTCTGAACTTTCTATTACGGTCGCTCATGCTCATCACAATAAATTTATAACTCGTATAAAGTTTGTTTCCCAATTTTCGTGTAATACAATTTTTGTTTTTTGTTTCGTTTGTGTTTAGGTATTGTTTGTTTTCGCTTCAAGCATTCTGCACGCAGTAAAAGTGTTTCAAATTTTTTTTTTTTTCATATGCTGCTTAAAAACGTATACACCTTTAATGCGATAAAATTTAATTTAACAACAAATTAAAATAAATAGAAACCTTTAGAAATGAAACCACATCTAACAAGTGGATTAGTCGAGCTTTTTACGTATAAATATACATTTTGCACCCTTTCGGACAAACGAACATTAACAAAAACATTGTTAAATATTTTACTTTCGATAAATTTGTTTTACATTTTACGAAAAACAAAAAAAGTTCATCGAGGGGTGGAAAATGTATCCCGTTAAAAGTAACATGAAAATTTGTTGAACTTTTTTGTGTTCAAATTCTGTTCCCTTCCAAATAAAACTAAACATTTTTGTTTTGTAATGTGACGTTATTTATTGTAATATTTATACAGCATTTAGAATAAGTCAGACACTTTATCACCAGTTTCAAATAAAAGGTTTAGCAAAAAAAAAAAACTTGAAATAAAGCGTAAACACAACGGATTTAAAGTTTAAATGTTTTTGGTGTATAGCCAACTGGTTTTGGCTTAAAATAATGCAAAAAAAATGTACAAAATCCACACCGAAAAGGTCATGGATCATTAGAAAAAAAACAATTAGTTTTTGCTATTCTGATGGCAATGCAATTTTAAAACTTTTAATGAAAATGGATAATGAAAGATTTAAGTAAACAATTTTTTTCAACTTTTAATTTTACAATTGGATTTTTTTTTTTGTAAGATTAAAGTTTTTCATTATCATGAAAAATCGAAATCAAATATTTTTGGAAAATGATCAAAAACAGCTTATTTGGGGCAAGCGTTTTATTTTAAAATGAAGATTTTGTATCTGTGATTTGTTTCCTAAATTTAACTTTGTTCAATATTATTTAGGCAGGAATTCACTCAGACCGTCACATTTAGATTATCAAGTTGCTCAGCTGCATTAAATTCATTTCCTACTCCAACTTTTTTCGTCTTTACGTATGTTTCACTTTAAGCTTCAATTAAACTTTGAGGTTAGGTGCAGCTTTAATTAAATTTATTTAAATAAATAAAATAATTAATTTAATCTGCATTAACAAACAATTTAGTTAATTTAAATTTAAGAGGTCGATATATACTCGCACATTACAATTCTTTGTTAGTGAAGTTACTTTTTTGTGTTTCTACTTTAATTTTTATTTATAATTGAATTGATTATTTGAATTAAATATTTTAATTTCAATATTATATAATTCACACTCACTTCCACTTTCAAACTCCTTACAGGTGTTCTCCAAAATACTAGAAAAAGCCAAATGTTGTATTTTTTCAACTCTTCACTTCTTCTAAAATGGCCTGTATGTTGATATTAACAAGGTATCTGATACAGTAAATCACAAAACTTTGGTTCGAAATCTTAGATTTCAAGAAAGTAAGATTTTGAGAATTAAGATTTCGATACGCTTCCACTAAAAAAGTGCCTCTGGAAGAACATGGTTTATTATGCATTATATAGTCTTAAGCACTAACTGCAAATTTTTACTTTTAGTGTGCAAAATCAAGTTGATGCCCGAACAAATTATATTGTATCTTGTAAAAAAAAAAAATGCGGCATTGCGCCGTTTGTATTCAGAGTTTGCCTAACAATTTGGCTCTTTTTCCATTTCTCTTTTGGTTCATTAGCGTTGATTGTTAAACTTTTCATTGTACTCCTTAAAGTTATTAAAATCTAGCCAAAAATGACCAAAAATGTTGTTTGTCTAATAATTTACTCAACCTTTTGAGGAGTTTTGAGTTCGTTCATTTGTCTGCATGTCTGCGTTCATGGTATCTCGACAACGGCTTCTCCAATTTCGAGTTGAGTTGAGCCCATGTATACATGTAGTTTTTCAGACCATGTTAATTTGGGTCCTAAGTTGGATGTTGAGATTGGGGCTGAGGTAAGGGCTGTGTTGGGGATGACTTGGGATTGAGTTGGAGTTGAGTTGGGGTTGAGTTAAGTTTTGAGGATTGAGTTGGAAATTAGCTTGAATTGATTTGATTTGGTATGGAGGCTGAGTTACGGTTAGGCTGAGTTTATTGAGGGCTAAGATTGGGCTCGACTTGGGGTTTGGGACGTCTGCATGTAGTTCATGTATGAATATAGTTTTCGGATCTTGTTGATTGAAGCATATAGTTGGGCATTGAGTCGAGCGTTGGGTTATCATTCTTGTTAGGCAATCAAGGCATTTTACAGAATTTTTTCATTTCACAGAGTTTTCGTACAAAAATAAGTCGCAGCTTGGAAGTTTATGCGGTGCTTTACATCTGGAAAAATATACCGCATTACTTTTTTGGCTGTTAACTTTTAGTCTCCATTTTGTGAAATAGTCTAAAAGCGTATTTAGCTGTGTCATCTGCAAATAAAGCAATCTTCTTTGATGGGTGTATTTTTTTGAATAATAACGGGCTGAGCCCTGCTCCTTGAGGTACGAGAATTTCCTGTTTGTAAGATATAATTTTAAAAGCTTAATTATTGTTATTGAAAATTTTTATTCTAAAAGCTCAAATTAGACCGCATTTTCCAAGACAATATTGAACCGTTCCAGGTCCATTATAATTATTCCTGCTGATTTACCAGATGCTCGGTTTGCTTTTATATAGTCCGTAATTCTATGAATTTGACGGACTGTAGATTGTTGGGCTGTGAAATCAAACTGGTCGTCTATTAGAATTTGATTTTCATCGATGTAGAGTTCCATTCTACTTTCCATAATTTGTTAAAATATTTTTCCCAGACACTTAAGTAAACTAATAGATCAGTAGCTCGATCGATTAGTGGGATCTTTGCCAGGTTTAAGTATTGGTACTAATTTAGCCATTTGCCACGTAAAAGGATAATAACTCAACCTAAGGCATCCATTGAGAATTCCCTCTATAAATTGTATGGCAGAATCCGATACCTTTTTTAGAAGAATATTTAATATTGAATCCATTCCCGGGCTTTTTGCGGTTTAAGAGCACTTATTAGTTATTTAATTTCATTTTCTGAAATATTCATAGTCCGATTATCTGTTGAAACAGGTGTTATATCAATTTGTTGAAAAGCGTTCTCCATAGTTTGCTAGTTTGCCTGCGTAGGGTATTGCTATATATAGTTAGGTCTATTTTACGATTTAAGTACAGAACAGCAGCAGCAATATTTTAATTTCATTACATCTAAACAATTTTATTCTGATACCAATGCATTTAAAAGAAGTTAAGTTAAAATTAGGTATATTAGCATGTACAAGCTGATGTTTTATTAGTATACCACCACCCCACTAATTTTTACCTGTCTACTTCAGTCCAGCATATTTTAAAGCTTGAGTAAGTATAACCGGAGTTGTTAATTTTTTGTCTGACATTGGCGTAAATTAGTAATACCTTTAGTAATAGCTTATACTGAAAAGGTTTATGTTAGGGTTTGAGACCATATGCATGTATCTTATATCACTTGCCTGACAAATATAATTAGAACCATTAATTTGTGTTGCTCTGATAAAAAGTTGAGGAAAAGCATTACTCTCTGGAAGAGATACATTTGAATATACTTGAAGCGTTCTGGACATTCAGCAAAACTGATAATATGTTACCTTCGCATTTACCACATTTATCCTGTGATAAATATTTTTGGTGTGGGCAGTCTTGATCATCCGTTGAGATTCAGGCGAAATTTTCATTTCTTTTTCATTCTTCAGTTACTAGATCCGTGACTGAACATTCAATATCTGAGGCATTGCGTAGTACGATTTACTGGTGGTTCGTAAGCAGCCCAGCGAACTCATCCAATTTTGAACAATCTTTTATTTTGATCTATTATTGAGAGTAATTTTTTCTATTACATGGTTTACGATATTTTTATTCGTATTAGAATTCAGAACTTCGAATCTACCACTTAGCAATAGATTATACTGTATATGTTGTCCAATTTTGCGAACAAAGGCTTTTGCCTTTGTAATATGTTTACACGCACATTTTTTATTTAAATTTCTTAGAAAATCTCTTGGGCTCCGATGCTGCACATCGCCTAACTTAGATTAGACGACGTAATAGCAACAACTGTTTTCTATATCCATTTAAGAGGGCCTAAATTTTTAATGACCACTAGTTTTTAAATAACAACCAGTACGGTTTTAGGAAATTTAAAGCTGCTGAAAACGCTTTATTAGAATTTACAAATTTTTTATACAAAGTTCTGGATCAGAGAGAATCGGCTGGCTCTATTTTTGTAGGTTTGACAAAATCATTCGATATCTTACTAAAAAAAACTTCCCTATGCTCTTACTAAAAAAAACTTCCCTATGTTTTCGTGGTGTTATTTTGCAGTGGTTCGTTCATATTTATCTGATCGGTCTCAGGTTTTTAAAATGAATGATATTTGGAGTCAAGGTATAACCATTAATAATGGCTTTCCGCAAGGTTCTGTACTAGGCAGTGGCGTAACTACAAATGTCGGGCCCTCTGGGCCCCTAAAAATATTCTTGTATAAACAAATAAAGTTTTAGTTAAACACTTATTTTTTCCTATTGTCCAGCCTCGCATTAATTAAAAGTGTCTAATTTCGAGGGTCCGATACGGCACATGATTCATCAGTTCAATGGTCTCAAACAAATCGAAATGTCTTGCAATCAACTCAATGCTATTAAGATTTCTATATATATACATATATCGATAAAGCTTTACAAATTTCGAGTATAATTTTGAAAGTATCTTGAATATTCTAGAAGGTTCTCAAATATCAAAATATCCATAAGTATGTAAAACCAGAGGAAATCCTATACGCGCTAATCACCGCCTTGTAAAATGTAAATAGCCTGGACATTCTTGAATAATTTCGAATAACCTAAGAAATTAGAGAAATATCGAAATATCGAGAAATCAACTAAATATCATGATTTAGATTTATATGTGTAACTCTGTAAGTTCCCACAACTCAAAGCCATAAGCGCAGAACATTGCCATACAAAATTCGAATAAATTGGAAAATCTTTGAAAATTTCGAAGAACCTAAAAATGTCGAAAAACTTTAAAAATCCACAACAAACCGCGGAACAATCACCCCAACCCCAGAACAATTCAATTAATCTCTATATTACCTCGATTGATCTCGAAAAATTTCAATAATACCGAAAAATCTAAATATTAATAAAGAGTTTCGGTAAGCAAGTAAAAATCAAGAAATCCCACGCAAATTTCGAAAAATTCCGAAAATTTGTGTAAATATAGAATTATTTGTCAAGTAATTTAATATTACTAATACTACTAAGCAAAATGCTACACTAACCTAAGTATCACTACTTGAAATATATTTTGATTTTTTTGGGACTGAGTTCCAAGTTTGAATTCCATTTTATTATAAGATTTCCTATGAAAAGTGAAACAAAAATTCTAAACCTGTGGAACTTGATAGGTGTGGGTTACCCAAGTTGAAACGATAATTTTGATAAATGGAAGAAAACTTGGAACTTATGAAGCAAGTTAAGGCTAAGTCTCGCATCAATCACGCGTCCCATTTCCATGCTATGCTCCAATAATCTCAAGAAATTTAAAAAAATGATCAAAAGATGAAATCCGAGACAGGGTATATGAAACAGGAAAATTTTCAATTTCCTGATTTAAAATAGTTTTCCAAATTAAACCGATTTTACCGGGTTAACCGGTAAATTAAGTTTTTATTTACCGTTTACCGTTAATAAAAAAGATTCAGCAAACGAGAAACTATATCAATCACATTCAATCTTTTGCAAATCAATTCAACCTTTTCTAATCAAAACTAGATTTGTAAAAGGTTGAATTTGATGTGCAAAACAGGTAAATTTGGAGTACAAAATGTATTTTACAAATAAATCAACCCAGCAAACACTAAAATCCTTATCGTTTGATGTCAAAGCTTTGATTTCAAACGAGTTTAGCAAAATTTATTCTAAAATTAAATATCCGTCAGAACCCAAAGCCATTTTAATTTCTATGGAGTCAGATTACGTGTAATTACTCATACATTCACCTCCAGCAACAGAGAAGAAATTGTTGGACTTCTCTTAAGAAAGTATTTAATAGCAACAGGAACGATGTTTTCTTTTTAAGGTGTTCTACTTTAAGCTTAATCTGAGCTACCATCTATCTGATCTCGCCTTTGAACTAATATTCGAACGCCTGGTAGCTCTCGTGGTCCCCTCTAGCCGTGGGCCCCCCCGCGGCTGCGGGTGCTGCGGGTACCTAGTCACGCCACTGGTACTAGGTCCTTTGCTTTTTTAATTTACTTAAATTCTATTTTTTATATTGACTTTAATTCTGAGTTGATAGCTTTTGCTGACGACCTAGTGTTTCGCTATAAGCATCCTATTCGCAGCATAAACATTCAACATGTGAAATCAGATTTATGCCTTCTAAAGTAGTGGTGTCTTGCTCATTGTATGTTTTTGAGAACTAAAGCCAAGGGTATGTTTTTCAAAATTAATGATGCTACTGTTGTAGATCCGAACATTATGTATCATGATGTGAATTGCGATTAAGCTGCTTGTATTGACAATTGTTTTAAAATTGAATTCGTTTAATCTTTCAAATATCTCGGCCTAACCATTGATAATTCGATGCATTGGAAGACATTGATTCTCTTCATATTTATCTGGTATCAGTGATTAGGAAAATATATATATTACGACAAGTGTGTCCGGTAGGCGTTTTAAGAACTATTTATTTTGCCCTTGTGGAATCGAAGTTGTCGTATGGACTAGTGTGTTGGGGTGGTACTTACTATGCTAGGCTTTATCCTCTTATTATAATCCAAAAACATATTATAAGAATTATTCTTAATGCTCCACGTTTATTTGCTTCGTGGCCTTTATTTCAGTCTTTGAAGATTCTTCCTTTCAAGCTGTCTATTGGCATTACTTTTTGGTTCTTATCTTCCATCCACGTTACTAGAGCTTTCTCAGTATATTATTGCGTCTCGTTTCTACGAACTATGCTTTAAACTAACTTAAGATCCAGCTCCATTACTTTTTAGCAGTGTACAGCAGATGCTTTTAGAGTATAGTGTTTAGCAAAAGACGAAGAACCATCCTTTGTAAATGATCAAACAAATCTTTTTCTGTTTAAAACTTTACAGAGCATTCACAATGGAAAAACATTTTACTTCTAACTTTCAGGATTACATGTTGATTTGTAATAAAGGTGCTATCAATATCGAAACTGGATATTACACCGAAAAACCCTTACATATTTCAATTATGGCAACCGAAAAATTATTCTACGGACACCCCGTCCCTTAGCTAAGGCATCGAATCCGAAAAATACCCGAACCGAAAAACAAATCAAGACTGTCCGAAAATGGATTAAATTACCGGGGGCAGCGAACCAGTCATATATTTTGTAGGCTAATATCGATGAAATTTTATCAGGAACAACAGTTAGTTTCAACCTAACCTGATTACGGGAAATTTGAATGTACATATATTAAATGGATACAGTATAACTAAATGTGGGATTCTAAACTGATTTTTAGATGAGATTCTGGAATTTGGTCACATATAGGATGGAACTTGGTTATTTCTTATACGATTTTGGTGAAATTCGACATGAACGATCGAAGTGTGATTCTAAAACGGTTGTTTTATGGTGTTCCGGAATATTGCAAATTAGGAAGGAGTTCGGTTTTTTGTGAAGTACAAGAATATGATCAAGTAGGATGGATCATAGATTTTTCTTGTGTACGACATGTACGATGAGATTAGCATCCTAAAACGATTGTTAGATGAAGTTCTGCAATATGACCAATTAGGATCGAACAATCAAGTTGATCTACGGGAGGAAGTTCAATTAGCAAATTCCTTCGTTAATCCTTCACTTTAATATTTATAAGTACGATTGCTGTCAGAGCGGCAACATCGACTGTGTTTGAGCTATATCCGGCTGGGCAGGTGCTTTTTACCTTTCGTATTTTAAAATTGCAAAAACTTTGTTTCTCCAAAAGCAGAATGATCGACTTTCGTAACATCTTTACAATGTTGGAGTAGAGCTTGATTTAACAACATTTTAACTGGTCATATATCTAACAATCATTTTAGGAAGCCAAGTCCATCGCATATGTCAAATTTCGATCAAAATTGTTTAAGAAAAAGCTAAGTTGCCCATATTTCAGGAATTCATCTAATTCATTTTCATCGTACATGTCGATTTTCTGAATATGTACTCAATTAAGAAATACCCGAGTTCCTTCGTAATTGGCCTCAAACTTCATCTAATAATAATTTTAGAATACCATTTCCATTGCATATATCGAATTTGACCAAAATCGGTTAAGAAATGACAGAGTAACTTCCTAATTGGCCATATTTCAGAACTTCATCTAACAATTACTTTAGAATCCCATTTCCATAGTGCATGTCGATTGTTAACATAATAGGTTGAGAACTAATTGAGTTCCTTCATAACTGACCATAATCCAGAACTTCTCCTAACTATCATTTTAGAATCCCATTTGTACTGTTCTTGTCGAGTATCATCTAAACCGGTTGAGAACCTCTTGAGTTCCTCCCTAATTGGCCATATTCCAGAGCGTCTTCAAAATACTATTTTAGAACATGTCGAATTTCAACATAATCGGATGAAAAACCACCGAGTTCCTCCTTAATAGGCTATATTCCAGAACCTCTTCTAAATATATGTATAGGCAAGCTCCATCCTACTTGATCATTTTTCAGAATTTCATCCAACAATCACTGTAGAATCCCATTGCCATCGTACATGTCAAATTTCACCGAATCAGTTGAGAAATGGCCAAGTTCCATCATATCTGGCCACATCCACTGTCCGTAAGTAGAAAAACAGAAGCCGTAAACTATATTAAATGTGCCTGTATGTATGTTTAAATTTGGCTAAGCCTATTAACATAATTTTCACCAAAACCAAACGCCTCGCGAGCTGATGGAATCTTTAATTCCATTTTAATTTCTCCATAGCTTTGTTTTTATTTTATGTTTCTCTTGTGTTCCATACGAAATTGTCTTACAAACGGAAGTTCAAATTGGTTGTTATTTTTAGTGGACATTTTTGTCGGTCAAACAAAACACTCCTCTATTAATATTATGCTCAGTGGTATTACGCCAAATTTTGCTAAAATTATCGATTCAGATGTATCCTTTAAATGATCACTTAGTATGTCCATGTCAGAGAGATCAAATAGGTCAAAATGTTGATTGATACATAGGAAAACACAGTCGTGTCCATTTTATTTACCAAATTTGGTTGAAAGCGTACTAAATAACCTTGTAAGAGTTCTAGTCCTATTAATCCGTCGAAATAATTATGAAAAATATTAAAGTAATTTTTTGGGATATAGAATCTAAAGAACTAAATATTTCGTAGTACGAAAATGAAGAGATCACAACTTTTTCAACAAAAAGACAAAATATTAAAATTTTGTTTATATACTAAATAAATGTTGATTTTACCATCGTCTCCAAGTTGTTAGTTGTTGGTAATTTCATTAGGCTAAACACACACACACAACGAAGATAAAGTCATATTATGAAAACATTTTATTTGTGCTTTTCATGCTCGACTATGTTGATTTAGGTAGGTAAACGTTCAAACAAAATCCGATTTTATATTTTTTAAATTAAAAATGATTTTGGCAAATGAAACTTTTATACAAAATGCAAACAACTAGATAAAATATGTAGTTGGATTATACAAGTAAACATCATCTCTATTACATTATAAGTTGTAAACTATTTAATTCATTAAAATAAAATAAAAAAAAGTTTAATTTTGATAAAGCATAACTAACTTGTTTAATGTGTAGGATGGTCTACGCCCATATATCTGTCAACCCATTCCATAATACCGTTTTATATTTTTCATCGTGGTAATATAGTAAGGTTTTATAAAATATTTATACGTCATACATGTATATATGTATGTTAGTAAAAAAACTAAATGTAATATGAAGTACACAAGAAGCTACTAAATTGGATTACACGAGTTGTTTGGAGAATTTATACGTACGAGTACATTTATATGAACGAGATGTTTACAGTATCTTAAGACGATGTTGTTTAATTTTCGAAATAAACAAAACAGCTAGAAAGTTGAAAGCTACATGATTTAACTATTGACTATGTCAGAAATATTTTTCATATATACGTATATTATGTACAATGTACATAGTTTGGAAACAAAACTGGCATTTCTCTTATATAGTGAACTGGGAATATATAGTGAAATGCCTCACTTGAATTATCTAAATAACACACATTTTATCAAGTACAAGTAGGTACATATAATAGTATGTATATTTACGACGTTTTATGTCACTCATTACTACCATACATATTTCGCAAATATAAAGTTGAATGAATAGTTTAGAGCTTTTGTCAAGATTGTTTGTTTTTGTTAAATTTTATCGATAAACCAAAGCATAAGTTAAAACATTTTAATTTATTTATTTTATAAATTACGTTACCATAATAGTTTTGTACGTAAAGAAACAAAATTAAGCAATTTAATGAAAAATTAAACTTTTTTTGAGAAAATTAATTTTGACTTTGGGAATATGTTTGTGATTAAGTTTTAATGTACCGTGTGTTATTTCGTTTCATTTTTGACGTTACAACGTCTCATTTCAAGGTATACGAAAAGTCATAGGATAAGATACCGAACTATTAAAGCTTACTGCTCGCAAACTATCACAGCTACCATCGAGATAACTATACTTAGGAGTGGGCAAAATTTCGCTCGCAACAGTTCACTTCGAGCGATTTACCAAGCTACCACTTCTATCGACTTCGGTGTATTTGATGTATAATGCATAGTATAATGTAAACAGTAAAATATCTAATTTCATTGTGTGTTAATAGTACATAAAGTGAACTTCAAAACAAAGTGACAATTCCAATACCCAAATGCAGCTTCACTTATAAGTATAAAATACAATTCCAACACAGGGATTAGTTAAACGGCAACCGTAGACATTTTAAAATTGATATTTTATATTTTATATTTTATATTTTATATTCTATATTTTATATTTTATATTTTATATTTTATATTTTATATTCTATATTCTATATTCTATATTTTATATTTTATATTTTATATTTTATATTTTATATTTTATATTTTATATTTTATATTTTATATTTTATATTTTATATTTTATATTTTATATTTTATATTTTATATTTTATATTTTATATTTTATATTTTATATTTTATATTTTATATTTTATATTTTATATTTTATATTTTATATTTTATATTTTATATTTTATATTTTATATTTTATATTTTATATTTTATATTTTATATTTTATATTTTATATTTTATATTTTATATTTTATATTTTATATTTTATATTTTATATTTTATATTTTATATTTTATATTTTATATTTTATATTTTATATTTTATATTTTATATTTTATATTTTATATTTTATATTTTATATTTTATATTTTATATTTTATATTTTATATTTTATATTTTATATTTTATATTTTATATTTTATATTTTATATTTTATATTTTATATTTTATATTTTATATTTTATATTTTATATTTTATATTTTATATTTTATAATTTATATTTTATATTTTATATTTTATATTTTATATTTTATATTTTATATTTTATATTTTATATTTTATATTTTATATTTTATATTTTATATTTTATATTTTATATTTTATATTTTATATTTTATATTTTATATTTTAATTTTATATTTATATTTTATATTTTATATTTAAATTTTATATATATATTTTACTGAATGTAAAATGTAAAATGTAAAATGTAAAATGTAAAATGTAAAATGTAAAATGTAAAATGTAAAATGTAAAATGTAAAATGTAAAATGTAAAATGTAAAATGTAAAATGTAAAATGTAAAATGTAAAATGTAAAATGTAAAATGTAAAATGTAAAATGTAAAATGTAAAATGTAAAATGTAAAATGTAAAATGTAAAATGTAAAATGTAAAATGTAAAATGTAAAATGTAAAATGTAAAATGTAAAATGTAAAATGTAAAATGTAAAATGTAAAATGTAAAATGTAAAATGTAAAATGTAAAATGTAAAATGTAAAATGTAAAATGTAAAATGTAAAATGTAAAATGTAAAATGTAAAATGTAAAATGTAAAATGTAAAATGTAAAATGTAAAATGTAAAATGTAAAATGTAAAATGTAAAATGTAAAATGTAAAATGTAAAATGTAAAATGTAAAATGTAAAATGTAAAATGTAAAATGTAAAATGTAAAATGTAAAATGTAAAATGTAAAATGTAAAATGTAAAATGTAAAATGTAAAATGTAAAATGTAAAATGTAAAATGTAAAATGTAAAATGTAAAATGTAAAATGTAAAATGTAAAATGTAAAATGTAAAATGTAAAATGTAAAATGTAAAATGTAAAATGTAAAATGTAAAATGTAAAATGTAAAATGTAAAATGTAAAATGTAAAATGTAAAATGTAAAATGTAAAATGTAAAATGTAAAATGTAAAATGTAAAATGTAAAATGTAAAATGTAAAATGTAAAATGTAAAATGTAAAATGTAAAATGTAAAATGTAAAATGTAAAATGTAAAATGTAAAATGTAAAATGTAAAATGTAAAATGTAAAATGTAAAATGTAAAATGTAAAATGTAAAATGTAAAATGTAAAATGTAAAATGTAAAATGTAAAATGTAAAATGTAAAATGTAAAATGTAAAATGTAAAATGTAAAATGTAAAATGTAAAATGTAAAATGTAAAATGTAAAATGTAAAATGTAAAATGTAAAATGTAAAATGTAAAATGTAAAATGTAAAATGTAAAATGTAAAATGTAAAATGTAAAATGTAAAATGTAAAATGTAAAATGTAAAATGTAAAATGTAAAATGTAAAATGTAAAATGTAAAATGTAAAATGTAAAATGTAAAATGTAAAATGTAAAATGTAAAATGTAAAATGTAAAATGTAAAATGTAAAATGTAAAATGTAAAATGTAAAATGTAAAATGTAAAATGTAAAATGTAAAATGTAAAATGTAAAATGTAAAATGTAAAATGTAAAATGTAAAATGTAAAATGTAAAATGTAAAATGTAAAATGTAAAATTTAAAATTTAAAATTTAAAATTTAAAATTTATCATTAAAATTTAAAATTTAAAATTTAAAATTTAAAATTTAAAATTTAAAATTTAAAATTTAAAATTTAAAATTTAAAATTTAAAATTTAAAATTTAAAATTTAAAATTTAAAATTTAAAATTTAAAATTTAAAATTTAAAATTTAAAATTTAAAATTTAAAATTTAAAATTTAAAATTTAAAATTTAAAATTTAAAATTTAAAATTTAAAATTTAAAATTTAAAATTTAAAATTTAAAATTTAAAATTTAAAATTTAAAATTTAAAATTTAAAATTTAAAATTTAAAATTTAAAATTTAAAATTTAAAATTTAAAATTTAAAATTTAAAATTTAAAATTTAAAATTTAAAATTTAAAATTTAAAATTTAAAATTTAAAATTTAAAATTTAAAATTTAAAATTTAAAATTTAAAATTTAAAATTTAAAATTTAAAATTTAAAATTTAAAATTTAAAATTTAAAATTTAAAATTTAAAATTTAAAATTTAAAATTTAAAATTTAAAATTTAAAATTTAAAATTTAAAATTTAAAATTTAAAATTTAAAATTTAAAATTTAAAATTTAAAATTTAAAATTTAAAATTTAAAATTTAAAATTTAAAATTTAAAATTTAAAATTTAAAAATTTAAAATTTAAAACGTATATTGTAAAATATCCACAGAGCTTTCTTTCAAAGATCAAGTAAAATTATGGAACAATAACTTCGAATCCCTGCCGATGATTGAAATAATAGAATGCAATATTTAACGTTTATATATTAAATTATTTAATCTGTATATAGGTATGCCTATAAATTAAATATTTTTTACAATAAATATCTACATTAATTCAACTTTAAATTTATCATCTGCATCAAGAAGATGAATGACAAAAAGCAATAATGGCGATTTATATTTTTTTTCAACCTCTCCCAAAACTGTCATAATCATTATTATAACCATAAATATTTAAAAACCGCATTTTTTGTATGTGTGTGTGTGGATTTGTATTCTCGAGAATTATTTTTTTCATTAAAATTGTCAAAAGCACTTAACTAACTCGTCAATGAATTAAAAAAAAAAAATTTAAAGCGCTTAAATCTTTATTTGGTAGATAATATATACAATTTACAATAAATAGATGTTCAAATAAAATCAGACTGATTAAAATTAATTAAGCTTTAAAATTAATCAATACATTGGCATAATCAGATTAATCGGATTAAATGATTAAATGATTTATGAAAGTAATCCTGTCGAAGTATTAATCTCAAATTCTCAATACGGTTTGAGTTGGGTTATGCAATTCAATTTGTAAAAGGCTTATACACAAACAAAAATTATCATGTTTTACGACACAAAATATAATCATTTGTAATTAATGATAAATTGTTAAGAAGGTTCTGTTTTTCAAAATTTTACTGTTGTCCTTAAATTATTCATGGATTTATTATTGACACGGGAAAAAGTTTACAAACAGATGGTTAATATTTGTTGGGCTTTAATTTTTTTATTTTATTATTTTGACGACGATTCAAAATATTTACATGTTAGAATTGGTATGGTGGTGATGATTTTATGATGACATTTTACGGCTCCAGGTACAGATTACAAGGGTACAAATATTTCCATTAATTAAAAAATGATAAAATAATTTTCATCTCATCAAAATTGTATATCCGTCACGTTTGTATCCAAATTCGTGACAAATTAATTACTGAGGTAGGGCACGCACAAAATGATTTTTTATTCTGGACCAATTTTTCTATTACAATTTATGTTTATATTATATAAATAAATTAGTGTATAGTACATAGGTTAATTTAGCATTTTATGCGTGTACACACGCTGGTGTATACACTGAGTAAATTTCATCCGACATTATAATGTATCCAAACGTACATACATATACAAAGTACAACTACATATTAAGAAAATATTTACAAATTAGTCCCAAAAGTACTTTGATATGGGATTTAATTTTCATTTTTGTGTCTCTTGAAAAAATATTTTTTTTTTGTTAACCTAATGTAAAATGGAGTATAGTAGACAACATAGCAAAGTGGCATTTAATTTTCCGGTATTCTTTTTTTTTGTACATTCCCAAAACAGGTATTTTTCATATACTGATTGCGAATATATAGGAAGAGAAAAGTTCATTTCCATGTTTGTCATCGTTAAAAAAAATTTAAGAGCTTATGTCTAAATTTCAGTAACAATTTCCTTGTGTACGGTTTTATGTTGTTCATGAACTTTTATAAATTGGTATTTGCGGAACTTAATTTTAATGACATGTTTGTTTATTACCATTACCACAATCAGCGGGGTTCAAGTTACCATATAAATATTAGTATTTAAAATATTTACATTAAATGGTTCAAGTATAAACATCCAAATAATAGCTAGAAAAAATTCAACAACCAGAGTGAGAAATATTGAAAAAAAAATTAATTAGTAGGTGGTTAATAATCTTAGATATGTAGGGTTCAAACTTTGACTCTATAGATGAAATACCTTATTAATGTTAGACCATTAAGTCTACTTCAAAGTTGGCAATTTTGATGAGGTTATTGATATGAAGTGACTTTTGACAGCTAAGTTTGCTCGTAAACGAGAATACGACCTGATGAAATATAAGGACAGAAATTGAGATGATTGAAATTTTATCCTGTAGCCTCTGCTTTCTTCACCCTACAAACCGCAGTGAAATCATTTGGACCCGGTTTGAAGGAAAATCGAAAAAATCTGGAAAATTATTTTGGCTTGTGCGGTCGGTTCTAAGTATAAGCAGATTCATCTATCCTAAGCAATAAACTTTACTAAAATTTGACAGATGAAGTATTAAAACTTGCTGAGATATATATATATACATATATATATAGTTATGTACATTAGCACGTACACCACCAGTGACTCATGTATCCAAGTCAACATCCGACTTAAATAAACATCCGATAATTAAATAGTAAAACGATTAATAAGCAGTAGTTGATATTTAATCTTGAATATCATATTCTTTTTATTATATAAAATCATTATTGTAAACATCTTTTTATTATATAAAACCATATTGTAAACATTTCTTATTGTATTAAACTGGTTCAAACTAAATAATAAAGCTCATAGTCAGCATAATCAAATAATATAAAATACGAACCAAATACAAAACCGATAGCATTTATAATTGTAACGTGTTGTATTAATAAAGTATTAAAAGATAAAATCTATTTTCTTTCACTTAAGAATAGAACGTTAAAGGGAACGCTCCCATCCGATTAAAATAAATATTGTTACGGTCCACACCATAACTGGCGCAGTTACGGAAAAGTTAACGCGAAGTGAATAAAAGTAATTTTAATTATAATACAAAAGTTAGTGAAAAAAAAACAATAAAATAAAGCATCCAGTAGTGCCTGCATCTGTATTTTGCCTGATCAACAATGTACTCGTGTTTAATATTGTGTACTTTCGTAAGGTAAGATTTTTAACATATAAAATCCCTAACAAAGTTCCGTCTCACTAACACAAAAAAAAAAAAAAAAAAAACAATAATTACAATAAGTGTCTCCAAGTGATCAACTTGTTAAAAATGTTTTAAGTGCGTTTAAATATAAAACTTTGTTTTTTCGTATTAACAATTTAAGTATAAAACTCTACGAGAATTGTTCAAAATAAAAGTCGTACGGGCGACGTAATAAAAAATTATCTAAAATTCAGTTGCAAAAAGTTCATGTCAAAAGAGAAGGATCAAAAAATTCCTCCTCTACCAATTGGTAAAATAATTAAGATTCGTGAAAATCTTGATCTTTTCAATCGAAAGCTCAAAAAACTTAACGTTCAAAATCGACTAAACCTCGAGGTTCAGGAACAAAAATTACCTCTAAACCTCAAGGAATTAAAAAATAATATAATGGATGAAGCTTTAACAGAAGTACTCAATTTGTATAGAATTGAGCCAATAACCAAAAATTTACCTCAATTCGATGGTAATCGAAACGAAGTATTTTTCTTTATCGAATCAGTAGATAAAACTTTACTAAATTGTGCGGGTTTACGAGAATTCCCATTGTACACACAAATTATTTCCAACATAAGAAATAAAATTATTGGTGTAGCAAGCCAATCCTTAATAACTCACAATATTCCAAGCGATAATTGGGCAAAAATTAAAACACATCTAACGTCTCAATATGCGGATACGCGAGATGAACACAACCTTCAATTCGAATTATATTCCCTAATAAAACTTAATTTAGAACCAGAACAGTTATTTGAAAAAATAAAAACTTTATTGACTCTTTTATCTAATTATGTGAAATTACATAATGACAATAACGCTATTGTCGAGCACCAAACAACACATTATCAAAATGTGGGGCTAACGATATTCCAAGCAGGAATCCGTGAACCACTTGGTGGAAGACTAAGAGCATCAAAACCAATAACCTTGCAAGCCGCAATGGATTTCGTAATTAAAGAACAAAATATAACAAAACTTAAATTTCCACCTAATTCTAATTCTAATTCTAAAGGGACTCCAAACTATAATCGAAATTTTACCCAAAATTATAAGGTCATCCCAAAACCAAATACATCGCAAACAACCATAAATAACACGAAACCAGGTTATTTTAAACAAACAAACAGGGATATTCCTTTAAATAAACCAAGTACAAGCACAAATAGCATAAATAAAAGCGGTTATATACCACCAAATTATCCATACATAAAAAAAGAAATTAAAAAGGAGAAAAATAATTACAACATCGAAACACTCGTCAATGATGACGAGGATTTTCAAGAACAAGCCTTGGAAATCTAAACACAATCTTCAATATGACACATCTTAGCACATTACCATTTGTCGTGCTCACTTTCGGAAATCAAATCCAAAAATTTCTCATTGATACAGGAGCAGATAAGTCTTACATAAATCCAATTTTTGTACCAAAATTAAATCGACAACCAACCGACTTAAAAATTAAAAGTCTCTTCCAAACCTCAAATATTACGGAAAAAACCAAAATAAAATTTAATGAATTCAACAAACCTGTAGAACTCTTTCTTTTAAAATTTCATAGACACTATGATGGCCTTATAGGCTACGAAACTCTAAAATTCTTAAATGCAAATATCTTAGTAGACAGCCATGTACTACAAAGTCCAAAATTCTCAATCAAACTACATGATAAAATAACATCATGTATACAACCTTTCTTTATGCAACCAATGGAAAAAGCAGTTGTTGAATTCCCAATTAATATACATCATGGTGAATTTTACACCAATCATATTCAATTGCAAGAAGATGTGCATATTCAAGAAGGAATTTATTCCACTCACAAACCAAATCACTCCTACGTCGAAATAATAAATTTAAACAATGAACCAAAAGAAGTATATTTACTTCAACCAATTAAAGTTACTGAATTTGATAAAACATATAGTGAAATAAATTTTCACATACCCCAAAATAGGGAAATTCAAAAATTTAAAATTGAATCACAAATCTTGACGGATCATCTGAATCCGGAAGAAAAAACAAAAATATTAAGTCTGTGTAATCAGTTCAAAAACATTTTCCATAATGAAAATGAAAAATTAACTTTCTCAAACGAAATAAAACACGATATAAATCTCTCCAAGGAAAAGCCGGTATTCGTGAAACAGTATCGACACCCGGAAAACCAAAAAGGAGAAATCAAAAACGAAATCAATAAATTATTGCAAAATGGTATAATCAGACCTTCATTCAGTCCTTGGTCGTCACCTATATGGATGGTGCCAAAAAAACCTGATTTGAACGGTAATTAAAAATGGCGACTAGTTATAGACTATAGGCAGCTAAACGCTCAAACTATAGATGACAAGTATCCTTTGCCGAATATTAATAGTATACTCGACAAATTAGGAAAATCTGTCTATTTTTCAACCATCGATCTCGCATCGGGATTTCACCAAATTGAAATCGCAGCGAAAGATATCCCTAAAACTGGATTCTCAATAGAATCCGGCCACTTTGAATTCGTTAGAATGCCATTTGGGCTGAAAAACGCCCCAAGCACTTTTCAAAGAATAATGGACCACATTCTAGGCGAACTTCAGGGTAACCACGTACTATGCTATATGGACGATATTATTGTCTATAGCACTAGTTTACAGGAACACCTCGAAGACTTAAGAAAAGTATTCCAAAAACTTAAAAGGGCGAACCTAAAAATCCAAATAGAGAAAACTCATTTCTTGCAAAAAGAAATAGGATTCTTAGGACATCTTATAACACCAGATGGTGTTAAACCCAATCCAACAAAAATTCAAGCCATACAACAATTTAAAATACCACAAACACCTAAGGAGATAAAAAGTTTCCTAGGATTAATCGGTTACTACCGAAAATTTATAAAAGATTTCGCTAAAATTACGAAACCATTCACGTCATGTCTCTCGAAAAAGTCAACAATTTATATTGACAAAGAGTATACGGAATGCTTTGAGAAATGTAAAAAATTACTAACAAATGATCCAATACTACGGTATCCAAACTTTAAAGAGCCGTTCACTCTAACAACCGATGCATCAAATTATGCTTTGGGTGCAATTTTAAGCCAAAATTACGATGGAAAAGATCTCCCGATAGCATACGCATCACGAACTCTTTCACAAACAGAAACCCACTATAGTACCATTGAAAAGGAATGCTTAGCTATAGTATGGGCTTGTAAATATTTTCGACCATACTTGTATGGAAGAAAATTCTCTATTATAACGGATCATAAACCACTAGTCTGGCTATTCAACGCGAAAGACCCCACGTCAAAAATCGTACGATGGCGTCTCAGATTAGAAGAGTTCGATTATCAAGTAATTTACAAAAAAGGAACATCAAACACTAACGCCGATGCATTATCACGATTAGAACTTAATAAATACATACAGGAAGGTAAACTAAAATTTCCTAATACTATAGATTCAATAACCCCCGTAGGTAACAAAAATAAATTAGATAGTGAATTAGCTACTCCTATCGAAAACAAATTAAAAAATAACAAAGCATATAACGATGAATTCGCTATGCTGTGTAATATTAATACTGAAGAAACCAGCTTCAATAGTGTTAAAAATACAACAAAAATACCTGAATCCAATTCAGCATTAAATGAATTCGTTCATCAATTAATTCTACAAGTGGATCCAAACCACATAGAAATGTACGAATCAGCGGAAGTCTTATACAACAAATATACCCGCAACACAATCAAAAAATTTAAGTTCTCAAACATGGATATCATCGTAATCTTAAACAGCTATACTAACACAAGATATCTCACCGCACTTTTTACGGATGATATCACATTTCAAACAGTACAACAGGAATTCAGCAAGGATCCCCAATTAAAAATTATACGTGTAGCTACAAGAAAAACAGATGTGCCAATGGAGGAAGAAGAAATGGTAATAAAAAACATCCACTTGCCATACCACAGAGGAATAAAAGAAAATTATGAAAAAATCAAACGTACCTTTTATTTCCCAAATTTAAAACAAAAAATAGCAAAATTCATTCAGAATTGTGAAATCTGTAACAAAAATAAATACGAACGACAACCAGTCAATGTAAAATTTAAAATTTCACAAACCCCTCAAGGTCCCATGGAAATAGTCCATGCAGACACATTTGCTCTCAGAAGTAAAAATTTCTTAACGATCATAGATAAATTTAGTAAATTTATCTCCATTTTCGAACTTCAAGATAGAAGATCTCAAACTATGATCCAGAACTTTCTCAAATTCTTTTCACAAGAAGGAATCCCAAAATTGCTAGTATTAGACTCAGCAACGGAATTTAGCTCTGAATTATTCCGCAATTTCACAGAAATGATGAAAATTAAGTTACACATAACTACGGCAAAATCATCAACGGGTAACTCACCCATAGAACGACTCCATTCAACCTTAACGGAGCTCAGTAGGATCATATATCAACAAGATCCGAATAAAACAATAACACAGGTGATGAATGAGGCAGCCTTCGCCTATAACAATTCAATTCACTCTACAACCAATCTTACACCATTCGAACTTCATAAAGGGCATATTTTAATAAAAAATATACCTGAAGACATGGCCAATCAATCAAACGAATACCTTAACGGAATTCGAAACGATTACTCAAAAATAGCAAAACATATTGCAACCCTGAACGAAAAATCAAAAACAAAAACAATAGAAACTCTAAATAAAAATCGTTCAGATCCTAGAGTATTTCAACAAAACGAAATAATTTTCGAAAAATCTACCACTAGGGACAAGTTAGTTCCAAAGTTTATTAAACACACAGTAACAAAAAACAAAGAAGTAACAGTAAACACAAATAAACGTCCGGTTCATAAGAATCGAATCAAAAAAATTATTAGCTATGGTTTAGATACAATTAATGTTTCATCTACTCCACAGCTTGGTGCATCCACAGAGCCTCGAAGTCTTCGATCTCACAACAAGTAAAGGCCTGATAGCATTAAAACTGGGAGAAGCAAGAGTGATCACAGGTTACTCAAAACTCTTTCACATAATCGAATTAAACGATTTAGAACAAAACTATAAAAATATCGAAATAACAATTCAAACTTTAGAATCAATAATGAAAGAAAAAAATATAAAGAATATCACTCTTTTACGTATTCTCAAAAGAAAATTAGCACAAGCTAAAAGATCCCTTACCAATATTTTACCTAATTATCCAACACGATTCAAACGAGGAATTTTTAACCCGTTAGGAACCTTTATTAAAGCCATCACCGGTAATTTAGATCAAAATGACTACGAAACTATCCAAAATTCAATAACACGTTTAGATGACGGACAATATAAAATTAATGACCAATTTAACAAACAAATAAAAATTAACGCATTAATAATAGATCGATTTGAAGAAATCACAGACCAAATAGACAATATGACAAACATTCTTAATAAATATCTTAAGGAAATAGATAAAACTGATAAAAAATTACTTGAGCAAGCACTCATGACTCATGCACAATTTTGCATAGAGGATAATATTTTAATCCTATCAGAACAGATCAACGAAGTTCACGAGATTTTGACATTTGCCAAGGTAGGGATAATTTCTAGACATATTCTTGATAACACCGAAATGAGTTACGTAATTGAAGATTTAGATAAAAGTCAAATAAAAATTAAATCGGAAGAACAAATTTATTCCTTATTACAACTTAAAGCATATTACAACAATACCGATCTTGTAATACTTATTGAAATTCCACAATTTTCACAAGATATTTTTAATTATTTTAAAATAAAAACATATCCTATTAACAATTATACAATTAAACAATATACTAATACCCTAATATCCAATACCCAAAAATATATGTTAATTAATCAGCTATGCCAAACGATAGAACAAGTATTTTACTGCCAACAAGAACAAGTACAACCCAACAACAACAGTTGTATACCAAATATTATAAACAACAAAGATGCAAATTGCGACGCAATACAAACAATAAATCAGGATGATATAGAATTCCTACATGATGAGTACTTATTCATCAAATCCACAAATGGAACCAAAATTCAAACAACCTGTGAAATCAGCAATGCAATGATTAAAGGAATAAAACTACTACATTTCCAAAATTGCAGTATCATAGCAGGAGGAAAAACGTTTACGAATGATCAAACACGCAGAATCCAACGCTCACAAATCATCCAACCGTTCGATAATATATTTATTAACCTTACAAAGGAAGAAATTTTAGATATACCATATTTAACTAAAAATACAATCAAAAATTTGGAAAAAATTCATCAAACGCAAAAGAAAACTATTACATATACACATACGATAGCATCGTCAACTCTAATCACCATCATTATAATCATAATAATTCTATTCTTTCTTTTCAAAAAATATAAAGGTTCTATACAAAAAATTAAGCAGCAATTTACAGCTACGGTAGCTGAAAGCGCTGAGGACAGCTTCAATCCTAGTGGGGAGGAGTTATGTACATTAGCACGTACACCACCAGTGACTCATGTATCCAAGTCAACATCCGACTTAAATAAACATCCGATAATTAAATAGTAAAACGATTAATAAGCAGTAGTTGATATTCAATCTTGAATATCATATTCTTTTTATTATATAAAATCATTATTGTAAACATCTTTTTATTATATAAAACCATATTGTAAACATTTCTTATTGTATTAAACTGGTTCAAACTAAATAATAAAGCTCATAGTCAGCATAATCAAATAATATAAAATACGAACCAAATACAAAACCGATAGCATTTATAATTGTAACGTGTTGTATTAATAAAGTATTAAAAGATAAAATCTATTTTCTTTCACTTAAGAATAGAACGTTAAAGGGAACGCTCCCATCCGATTAAAATAAATATTGTTACGGTCCACACCATAACTATATATATATATATATATATATATATATATATATATATATATATATATATATATATATATATATATATATATATATATATATATATATATATATATATATATATATATATATATATATATATATATATATATATATATATTAACATAATTGTAACTCCATCTATTAAAAAAATTCCGCATAATTAACCGGCAAACCTGGTATTTCGAAAGATGCAAACCCAAACCAAACATTTAGGAACCTTATATTGGTCAAATAGAACCCATTACTAAGCACACATTTTTACTTACAGTTTTAATGCTCGCAAAGGCAACAATACATTGGCTTGAAAACAATAACAATAGGGGTAATGGATCGTTCACCAAATACATAATAGTACGTCACTTATCAAGAACACAGTTGAATTCACCTGAATGAAAATAATTTCACAACTTCTAATATCAATTTAACTCATTATGACATCGAATAAAAAAAAATTACCATTGCATATTCGCCACAAAACCATAGCAAAAATTAATGCCAAAATAAAAAAATTTGAAAACCCAAAACCAAATATTTTACACAAACATATGTATAAAAGCTTTATCGAGCTCAATTTGATATTCATAAATTTTCAGTCCCATATAATTTACTACGTCAATTTATTATTCATATCGCTTTCGAACGTGCAAACAAACTTGTGTAAATAAAAAGTAACAAAAAGCGTTCTATTAAAAAACAGAACGTGTTGTGGAAAACTTTTTTCATTTCTTGCATTGTTTGTTTTCCAACCGATGCCTGCGTTATTTTCGTATATAAATATTATCAAACATAATATGATCTACGAGTATTATTGACAGTTATATGTGTGGGTAAATACATATAAATTTCCGTCATGTACAAAACAAAAATAGATTTACGACATCAACGGCTACGGATTTGCGGAATTATAGGCGCGGAACCCTACTCTAGGCTAACTTTAGACCACTACAGGGTGAGACAAGGCAAAAAGTGCACCTCGTTTAAATCGGAAATGATTTGAAATTCAGAAAAAATACCAATTTTCAAAGCTGTCAGACGAAAAAAGGTGATTTGTTTGATGACCTTAAATAAACAAACGATTAGTGACTTGAACTTATATTTGTAGGCAAATTTTTAGCAGAAAGCTCTAGGGATTCTTCCGCTAACCTTTCGTAGCTCTCCTACTTCCGAAACTCTCCTTCTGTTGAACCAAAAGTTGTGCAAACCGTTGTTAATTCACTTGAAAACGTTCTCCTCTTAGAGTTTTTAATATGGCCGGGTGATCCATGATGTAATTATCATCTCGGTGAAACCTCTGGCTGTTCCCATTCCAGTTTCACCCAGTCCCTTCAAATTGAAAAGGTCATTGGCGTCTTTGGACTTAATTATGTTGTCGTTTCGGGAACACATGTTGCTTCATTTATTTTTTGACGGATCAGTTTTATAAACTCTTAGACACGCTTTTTGATCCTATGACCTATGCAGTATTGTATGATGTTTCCTATGGTTGCATTTAAATCTCGACCTGAATCTGCAAAATACCGATTTCAAAATATGCAGTTCCTTATTCAAATATGAATATTGCATTACCTTGTCTAGTCGCTGGTGTAATACAAAACTGTCATCATTAATAGTAGTTCCAAGTACATTTACTGAGGAGGAAAAATTGTATGTACCTCATTTTGAAGAAACCAAACAGAAAAAAAAAATTCGAACGTATAATAGTAAGTGACTTCAAATTACTTTACAACGAATATGGGCTCTCTGGAGGTACTTTTATCCTTATCACGCATGGTGAAATCATCGAGCACTAACACAAAACTCAGAATATAATTGACTGATGGCTCTAACTTGTTGACAGTTCCAAATTAACGATCTCCCCTTCAAGATATTTTCAATCAATTAAGAGAACTTCAAATAGCGCTTACAGCCAATGTCAAGAAAATAGTCAAGCTTGCAAATGAACGGTATTAAATGAACTATATGCATAACGATACCAACGCAAGTTCTAGTGCTGTTTTTCTAGTAACGAGAAGCGGCCAGGAACAGTCAATGATAAAAAGTTCTACTCGACAAAATACTTGACTAGAGTTGATAAATGTAACATATACATATATATGGTGAAAGGGACCTGAGTTCTTAAAGAAACTGGAACATGAATATCACAACCAAGTAATTATGAAACGACAGAATAGCAAAAAACCAAGAGGAAAACGTTATTGGCAGTAGAGATTCAAACACAGTATATGACTATCTACTGAACAAAATTTGAAATAGGAACCATTTATGGCACATCAAATGCAAGTTTAAACGAGAAGAGTAGCAGAAGTGCAGGACTTATTATAATAGCCGAAGTGGCACAGTCAATTATATGATGTTGTTCAAACATGACAAATCGAAACATCTGCACGCTGAAATAACGGCATTACAAAAGGGCAACGAAATTCGTGCCGGGTTAAAATGGTTTTGTCTTTATGTAGATAATAAATTGATACTTTAGTAATCAACGCTATCAGAAGATTCGAAGCGCCCTTAAACCATATTATGTAACAAAACTTGTCTGGCAGAATTAATAGTCTTGCATTTTCATAATAAGTACTATCATTCTGGTCTGCAATTGACGTTGAGTTTCATTTTACGAAGGGTTTGGATCATTCGCGAAAAACAAGAGGGTTTTCAGAAAATGTGTCAAATGCTTTGACTAACCGGAAGTACGAAGTCAACATATGAATGAGCTACCACCCCGATAGGTCTCAATTTGTTAGATCGTTCTTGCCGGTAGGATTAGACTGATTTTATATATTTTTGTGTTTCAGTACAAAGGCTGTACAATATTAAAGTAGTGGTGGTTAAGTTTTACCTAACAATGGATTCGTTTCTAGCAGCGGATTTTGTCTAGATGAGGTTTACGTAGTGCTGTATATAGCGATTTTGGTAGCAATTTTAGTGGAACCAATAATCAGCTTAATCGAAATTAGAAGACCTTTGTATTTATTTGTGTTCATCAATCCTAAAATAGTTAACTTCCGTCCCGCGTCATGCCAAAAATAACTAAAAATTTTGTTGACCCGAAACCACTTTTCTCGACACTTCGAAAAGTCCTAAAAATCAACAAAAATGATCAAGGCGGAAAATTGAAAAGCTTTTTGAAACCTTTACGTCAAAGGGATCGGTTACCTGTAATTCGAATTGGCCCATAACCGCATCGTTATTCTCATGTGGTATTAACACGTGGTTTTCAAACAACATTTTCCAACTTTTATATATTTTTAAACCAGCGTTTGAGGCTTCAGTTACGCATTGAGTTTGGGGTTGAGACATGACTTGAGTTGGGAGTCCATTTGCTGATTGAATTGGGGTTGTACGTGTAATCAGTTAAATTAGGAATTTATTTGAAGGCCTAGCTAAAATTAGCTTGCGTTTATTAGAGTTGAGTTCCATATATGCACGCAAGTAATTTTTCAGACTATGTTGATTTTGGGAGTTAAATTGAGCGTTGAGTTAAGGATTGAGATAAAATATGTCTGGAAAAATCCAGTTTATTTGCGACAAAAAAAAATCATATTAAAAAATCAAACAGATGTTACAACCATAAAAGGTAAATTTTTCATACTTCAAATCAGTCAGATATTGGTAATGGTAAGTCAGTTGAACAAATTTTAAATAACAAAGTTTTACTGGGTACTAACGAAAATAATTCAGCTGTATCAAATTCACTGGCTCTGCTTCTTATTACTGTCGAAGAAAACCATTTTACAATTTCTAAAAATAAACCTTTCAATATCGACTGGGACAAGATCCAAACACAGTAGTTCGAACCAAACCGCTTTAAATCTATGTACATTCCAACTCTCTCAATTCTGAACAATTTTCCGACATATTTAACTTTTCCAATCCAAATGAACTTAACGTATATTCAACTAATTCTAATAATTTAAATCTTCCAATGAAAAATTACAGTTTAAATAAAATTCAAATGTAAATTTTATGCGTCTAATTTCAGTTGTGAATATATTGATTTCGATGATTCGTTGAAAGAGGTGTATTAACTTCCAAATTATAATAAACCAAATTCAGATAGTGGATTCTTATAACTTTCACTAGATATTTTAAATTCCTCTAAAGAATATTTTTTATTAGATACAGAAGCGTGCGATAATATTCGAGGAATAACAAAAAAGAAAATAAAAACCTTAGCCTTATGTGATATACCACCAAACCATATATACTAGAATCCACTAAATCTGAAATTAATAAACAGGTGGCTGAAATTGTTACCGATGGTATAATCGAAGAACCGATAAGACCATCGAATGTACTTCTATTAATCGTGGTCGATTTCAGAAGGCAAAATCTATTTACTATCAATGTCGCGGTATACCTCTACCCAATATCTCCGATATAGTTAACCATTTTAACAAATCGAATCATTTTTTGACAATAGATTTGGCAAATGATTACCATCAAACTCTGCTGCATTAAAAGGATAAAATAAGATCGTGTTTTGCACTTAAATGAGTCACTAATAGTTTCGTAGAAAGCCGTTTGGATCTGCTTCAGCAACGTTCCAGTGTCTTTTTTTTGTTTAAATGACGTACACGAAACTAGTTCATGCACTTCGTTCACTTAAAAGATTTAATTTGAAACTCCAACCTTCGAAATATAAATTCCTCCGTACTGAAGTACGTATAATTTAGGTCATATTGTAACTAGAGAAGGAGAAAAACCCGATTGTTCCAAAGTCCAAACTGTTTCGCGGTATAACTATAGTTACTATGGACGATTCATAGAAAATTACTCAAGAATCGCTGAACCGCTTACTGCCCTTCTTCGACAGACTTCAATATTCAATCGAAATGCGATATGCGATGATTCCTTTAATTAATTAAAATCAAAACTAACTTCATCTTCAATTGTAACTTTCCCAATTTTTCGGAAACATTTTTTGTTATTTACAGACGCAAGAGATTTTGCAACAGGACCCAATCACTTAATTAGTTGACAATAGAAGACTAATTATTATCCTTAGTGTAGGCTGTAAAAAGATTTCAACCCTATTTATATTACCAAAAGTTTAAAATTTATTCTGATCACCGACCTCTGATCTGGCTTGCTAAACATTCGGAACCATATTCTAGATTTTTGCGATGGAGCATTGAGTTAGCAGTGTATGACTATGACATAATTTACAAACCAGGTAAACTAAACCAAAATACGGTGATTTCCTAAGCAAAATTGAAAATTTTGCAGAAATTAATGATTTGTAATTCCATGCGTTAGACAATTTTGCAAGCAAATAAATTTGATAAAATTAATTAATTCTCGATGAAAATTACGACAACTGAAAATTTAGTATTCGAAAAAGTATTTTTAGATATCATAGGTCTATTGATACAATCTTATGAGGATCATAAATATATCATAACGAGCTTAGGATTTTTATGTTCGAAAAAATCAAAAATATGTAACTAGCTATGTAATTGCAAAATATGTGGTAAAAGAAATTTGATTAAAATAAAAAATATGTTGTCAAATTTTGGAAAAGAAAGCCAAAACTAGAACGTATTATAAAAGAATTTCAGCTCACTCATTAAAAAAAGTATCTACAAGGTTTTAGCTATAAAGTGGGACAAACTACTTATACTGTATTATAGAGGGCTGGAGAACTTCCAAAAATGGTTCCACATCTCCAAAAAGTTAAATATTTGGACACATAAACGGTTCCTACCTCTAAAGTGAAACGTGAAATTTTGGGCTAATCAGATGACGAAAATTATTTCATTTTTGATAAAGGTACGAGTATATAATCCAAGAATTGGTTTTTGTTAAAATAGTTTTACATCGGCTTAACATTTCTAAATCTCTACATTTCTTTCTTCTGAGGAATCCAATTCGATCTATCGGGCCAGTTAACTATTAAATATACTGTAAAAATGACAAGCAGTATACAACATTTATATATAACACTCAATAACTTCACATTCGCCTTACGACAAGTCAGATCAAGCCAAATCGCCTGTAAATTGGTTTCATCGCTTAAATGGGGTCGTAACGATATCCCGGATTTCAAAATCCCGCTTTATCAAAATCCCGCTCAAGAAAAAAAAACCCGCTTTTTAAAATCCTGCTTTTCAAAATCCCGATTCCGCAAAAATAAAAATCCCGGTTTTCAGAAAATCCCGATTTTTATTTTTATTTTACTTTATACAATTTTCCTTCACAAAAAAGCGCGGCTCGAATTAAAAAAATTACGTCTGTCAAATTTCAAAACCAAGATTTTGAAAAGCGGGATTTTAAAAAGCGCGATTTTCAAAATAGGGATTTTGATTTCGGGATTTTGAAGGCGGGATTTTGAAAAGCGGGCAAACTTACCTTCCCCCGCTTAAACAGGTCTAGAATACATATCGTCGCTTCCAATTAAGAGTATTACATCTGCAAATCGTTCATTTTTTGAAGGGGCGTGTCAAGTTTTTAATGTTAAATTTGACCTAACTTTTTTAAATAAAATTCTTGCCACACTTTGGGGGGGGGGGGGGGGGTTATTTAAAAAAAAATTAAGTCGAAATTAGCATTAACAAGTTTAAGGCCTCTCCAAAAAATTGGTGATTTACAGATGTAATACTCTTATTTGGAAGCGACGATATTATAAAAAATTCAAGGGATATACTTTCCTTTGAACTTTGAAGCCTTCTGGGGCTGCTCAGACCCGGAGTTAAAGCTAGGTTATCGATAGCATTCTTAAGGACAAAACTACCTTTTCATAAATTTTTAGCCGGTATAAACTCTTTGAATAAAATGTTCACGAGCTCTCCCACTAGTGGGTTAATTTATTGTTCCAATTTACGTAGTTTATGCAAAAGTAACACTTTTTAGCTTCTAAAAAATATTTTTGAGCTTAAATGTCTTTACTTGAAAAACTGATCAAATATGTACAAAAATTACATAAAATAAGTTTAAATATGGACAAATATGTATGTGATTATGCGAAAATATTTAAATATATGTGGTATGTGGCATAGGACTCATTCGCCTTTATTTGTTCTAAATCGAATAAATATTCAAAAAAATTTGATTTGGGCTTCCCAAAAAAAATAAAAAAATATTGGTTTATCGAAGAATCCTAAGCCTAATCATAACTATTCAGGATGATTTAAGTGAATAGTACGTACCCGCTCAAATCGCAAGAAACATAATTATTCCGTTGCAGAAGTTTTTTCAAAATATTTCGTTTGTTTATACAGAATTCTATAATCAATACACTGGATCAAGGATCCAACTTTAAGAGCCAAATGTTTCAAAATGTATGTCAATTATTTAAAATTTGAAAACTAACCGTTCTCATCAAACGTTACATAGCCAAATACTTCCGTAATTTTACTGCAAAGAATCCACTTTTAGAACGATTGGATTGCTTACGAAAAGTTTACATAGTATATGTAACTCAATTCATCATTCATCAGCCGGTTACATGCCTTTTGAAATTTTATTTGAATTTAAAGCATCTTTACCATTAAGCAACTGTAAATAATTATACTGGGTTTTGCTCCGAATTAAGAAGGTCATTGCAAAATACTTGGTCTCTCGCACGTGAAAATTTAATTAAAAATCAAGTCTATCCGACTCGTCGAATGACAATTTTCCCACAAAACGTTCGTTATAAGTGTCCAAACTAAACCATTAACATTTAACAAACATGTTCAGTTATTTTCAGCAGGGGCAGTCCAAGATGTCACTTGTTTTCTTAAATTTGTAGATCACAAACTCTCAACGCACCAGAAGCTTTCACAATCACAAGAGCGAAGCGAAAATTATTGTCAGAATCTTCAAGATTCAGATGAATGGGCTGATACTGCTGATGTATATGTCAGATCGAAAAATGAAAAGGGTAATTTTATTGCGCGTCTGGCTGCTGCGAGAACTAAACTTGCTTCCATAAAACTACTTTCCATACCGAGGTTAGAACTGTGTGGAGCGTTCCTATTGGCCAAAATCATCAGAGCACATCGCAACTCACATCGTTGGACATACCGGAATGAAATATTCGCATGGACCGATTCGACTATCATATTGCAGAGATCCACAGCATATTGCCACAATGTCATTAGAGGGATGTCAGTTCCAAGAAAAATCCAACAGTTCACACTTGAAATCAGATGCTAATACTTACATTCTCATACCAATCAAATGAACTGTGCGCATTGAAGGAAGTTTGAAGGAATTACACACGTTCGTGACGCAAGCAGCAAATCATTATATTTATCTGACACAAATCCTACCGAAGTACTCATCGTGGCGAAAAATCTTAAGAATTTTTGTTTATATTTTTAGATTCATTCGTAAATTGCCGTCGGCCATTAGAATCAAACACGTAGTTAAAGTCTCAGTAATTACTCCTAGCGAATTGAAAATTGCAAGAGATTCAACAATTAAATGTTGATCGAAGCTTATCGTCTAAGAGCAGAATTGCTTCAATGCATCCATTTTTAGGCTGAGCAAATCTACGGATGAGTGAAAAATTGCAAAATGCCAATATTCCATTTATCAGCAATCAGCCTGTTATTCTATCTTGGGATCATCACGTAACCGGGTATCGCCGTTGTACAGCAATACACATTACATGTGAAGTGTTTTACATGCTTCAAATTAAAAGCAAAATCGGCCAAGCAGTTAATGGGTAATTTACCACCGGCATGGGTAGTAGATAAAAAACTTGCATCATTTGAAAATGCCGGTTTAAATTATACAGGACCAATCATATTGAAGACATCTACGATACGGAATGCAAAAATACAAAAAGCCTGCGTTGCTTTACTCGACTGCTTGACAAGCAAGTCTGTACATACTGTCTGTATATACTCTATATCTTATGGCAAGTAGAAACACGCCTTGACTAAGGCCTCTATGTAGTCAATCATATGTCATAATTGATTTAAACTAATTATCACCCGACTATTGCTAAAAGTATTAAATTATTGACTTTATTGTAATGAGATGTGAAAAAAGAACTTGAACTGTAAACAGATTATAATTTATGGTAATATAAATTTTAATTTGGTGTATTTAATTATAGATTGAGGGATGTACGTCAATAATTCTAGCGACTTGCCAGTTGGTTGGTAAAACTTCAGTTTTAAAATTAGTTCCTATATTCTGCCATTTGTAACGCTGTTAAAGTGTATCAAAGTAATCGAGTTTAAATATTCTCCAAAACCTCTTTGTTGTTTGCTGAATAGTTTATCATTTACTTAATCGGCTTTAAATCATCGATGTAACCAGACTGTCAAAATTAGCAACTTTATTCACCAAGAAGCATTCAAACGATCTACATGATACTTACCAACCAGTTTTCAGAGAAAAGTGGAAAATATTTAAACTACATATAAAATGGACCAAAAATGAATAAATTTTACTAAAAGCTCATCCTAAACTAATCCCTCTATTCAGATATAAATCCACCTGTGAGTGAACAATAAAATTTTATATTTGTTCAACAACAACGTTAAACTCTTTTATGTTTTATGGTTTCATTTACGAGACAAAAAATATGTTAAACTACAAATATACAGTATTTATATATGGGTATGTTAAGCTTTCAAGTTTTCGTATGTACTTTTGATAATAAAATATTTTTTTTTGTTTTGTTGTGTACAAATATTATTAACTCAACTTTTCATGTTTTTAATTAACTTCATGTTCTGCTTGTACACTTTAAATTATGATTTATGAGCTTTTCGGTTCCCATTAGCAAAAGCGCGAGCCAACAATTTAAAATCGAACATATGCTATTTTTTCTATGGTACCAAGGTCAATAAATATATAATTGGTAATAAAATTCTGTTCTATTCATCAAATGCGAAATGATTTATGCTACAAATATCCTTCCTTTTATGAAATTTTCCAAATTATTATGCCGCACATAAATGTATCGAATAAATCACTTAAGATGCTTTAAGGTAAAATTCGAAATTATTATTTATTTATTGATGAATCAAAAAAAATTACTTTATGTGTTTGAGTGTGTGTGTGTGTGCATGTTTCTTTCCGAGTTAAGGGTAGTAAGATGGAAGGAAAGCGTAAAGGAAATGTAATAAACAACAAAAAAATCAAAAATCCATCATTTCATCGTTTAAATGGATATTAAATTGAGTGTACTTTGGAATTTGATTTTCGTTTGATGGCGCAGATAAAATTTTTCACTTTGATTTGATGAATCAAAAGCACATAAATCCATACAAGATTATAGGCATGAAGTGAATATGGGTGTGTGCTAGTGTTTGTATAGAAATATTTATATCAATTGAAAGGTAAATTTTACCATACAAAATATAATCAAATTGTTGATTGCGTTTGTAAAATTTATATTTACAAATGAAATTCGTATTAGCAATGTGAAAATTAATTTTCTACTTCACTTGGGAATCGAACCCGGGACCTCCGGAGCGTAAAGCAAGTATGCTAACCACTGTTCCACCGGGGCGGCTTCCGTATTTGCTCTTGTACAAATTAATGAATTTCATTAAGTTCTTCTTTCATCCGGTCTATATAATCCTGTCTACATAAAGCCGCTGATGGAACAGTCCCAAATTTTAAATCTCCAGGTAATCGAAGATTATTTCCAAATATGGTTTTAGCTGGTATTATTCCGGTCGTGTCATATCTTGCTGATCGCTAGGCCATCAAAAACATCGGTATATGTTAATCATAAGTTGCGTTGGGTTTTCTCCACGATATTTGCTAAAAATTCCTCCAATGTACCATTGAATCTTTCCACCATACCGTCGAACTGTGGATGCAAAGGCGTTTTTCTCGTTTTATTTATACCGAGCATCTGGCATATTTCTTGAAATACCACCGACTCAAAATTCCTTCCTTGATCGGTATGTCCATCGGCACTCCAAATCGGCTAATCCAGTCCCATGGCATCAGCTATTGTTGTCGTTTCTTGATTGGGTGTGGGGTACACCTCCGGCCATTTGCTGAAATAATCCATTACCACTAGTACGTATTTATTGCCTCTCTCGGTAGTGGGAAATGGCCCCGCTACATCCATTGCAATTCTCTCAAATGGTGCTTTTAATTAATTCCTTGGACCCCAATAACCCCTCCGTGATACTCTTTCAGGATTTCCACAATACCGCTCTTATCTTACCAGCAACAATTGCTTCACTTTTCCATCCGTGCTTTACCATATTCGTTTTAAACCTATAGCTCTTGACAATAGGAGTCCACGATTTCGCTCCAAGTGGGCCGGAGTTCATTTTCCTTCCATTCAATGATAACTGGCAAATTCGTGTTATCTAGTTGCCCTTTCCTGATCATTTTGTCGGTCCACTCCTCCTCAGGCAGCACTTGCGTAAGCCTAACATCGATGATACATTCCTTTGCTTCAACATGACCACGCTTGCATTCTACTGGACATGGTCGTCTTGAAAATGTAGCGGCATTTCCATGTGCGCTTCCTTTTCGATGTTCAATCTGGAAATTGTAGCTTTGAAGACGTTCGATCCAGCGAGCTACTTGTCCCTCAAGATTTTTGAATTGAAACAGTCACCGTAAAGTACCGTGATCCATCCGTAAAAGGAATTGAGTAGTACGCAATAACTCGTTCTTGGCCATTAGTTTCCTGTGATAACACTTCTCCTTTACCGTCATTACTTACATCGGTGTTCAAAATGAATTTCACGTTGGGTATAGGGTATGCGAGGATTGGCGCGATACCTAATCGTCTCCTTAGTTCCACGAATGCTTTTTCCTGGTCATCCTTGTATTCGAGTGCCTTGTTCTTCCTGGTTAACTTGTGTAAACTCTTTGCAATGTTGGCGAATCCCGACACTAAGCGTCTATATAGATGAACAATACCAGAAAATGCAATTCATGTCCATTTTTAGGTGTTGACCAGTTCTTTACCGTTGCGATCTTTTCTCCGTCGGTGTGAATTCCATTGGTAATTACCAAATGACTCAAATATTTTACTTCTGTTCTGAACAGGTTACACTTCTTTGAGCTTAACTTTAATCTGGCGGCCTGTATCCGATCGAAAACCTCTGTCAAGTATGTTAAATGCTCGTCGAAATACTTTCCTATAATGATATTGTCGTTCAAATATATTAGGCACAACAACAACAAACTAACATTAAATTGCCAAAGCCCATTACCCAACGCCGTTTTCTCGCGATCTTCCTCATGGACTTCCACCTGCCAATAGCCGCTTTGTAGATCTAATGTTGAAAATATTCGAGCACCTGATAATATGTCATCGATCCCTCTTGCCAGTTGTGGGTAGCTATCTCTTTTCATCACAGCATTGAGTTTTCGGCAATCAACGCAGAATTTCATGCAACCGTCCTTCTTCTCAAGCAATACTAATGGTGAGCTCCATGGGCAGTTAGATGGTTCGATTACTCCTGACGCCTGCATATCTGTTAGCATCCGATTGACTTCTTCTTGTTTTGCCAATGGTAACCTTCTAGGTGGTTGACGAATCGGTATCTCTGTTTCTGTATCAATTCGATGCTTTACCATTGAAGTCCTTTCGTTATTCTCCGATGTGCTGCAGAATGTACCGTAATTTTTTTGTGCCACGGTAAGATCTTCGGTCCACTTGTGCATAAGTTGTTCTATACCATTTCTTTCTGTCCTGGTACGTCGACTTTTCCAATCGGACTCTTCTATTCATATTTTACTATATCGTTGATACCTCGTCACATTTGCCTATTACTGTTCCTTTCTTGGTGGTTTTTGTCTTACTCGAAAGATTTAGAGTCCTAATTAGTACTCTATTGTCGTTGTCCGGTTTAACTAGAGCTTCCCGGTTATAATTTCCTTGACTCCACTCACCTCTTCGTTAGCTTCTACAATCCACAACCTAGCTGACCCAGAAACTCCCTCCAATCTTCCCCACACGATCGTCTCCGAGTTCGGTGGCAGCTTCTCCCGATTATCAATAATAATTCGCCTGCTAGTTGCTCATCCACTACTAGATTGAAGTGGCAACTCGACGTATCGTAACGTTCGTGTTGAAATAAGTTCTCCCGAAGTATATTTTTGCAACCTTTTTGCCTTTTATTATTGAACTAGCTCCAGTTGCCGTTTGTAACTTCAACCCATTAGCTGGTTGTATACCTCCACAGATCGGATCTTTACTGACAATCGTGCGATTTGCTGCCGTATCCAAGGTGATGATGCAATCCGTGCCATCAATGTCGCCTTTGATTGTTAAGCTGTCACCGCATCTTGCTACTTTTGAAACGCCCAGCTTCAGCCCCTTTAAGCTGATTCTATATAGTTTAACAGCTCCGTCGTCATTTGATCACTCTTGCTTGGCCACTGCCTGCTCTCTACTTGGTCATCGCTGCTTAAGGCATGGTGTAGTCCCGCGAATTGTGACATGCCCATAATCGACCTTATAACATGTCCAACATCTGATTTTGCCGCTTCCGTCCCGGTATCTTGGTGCCGACCGCTCGGTGTTTATCCTGGTGTCGATTTCTACTAGGCGTATTTTCATTGTCGGTTTGGTGATGGCTTGGACATACTCATTCGTTAAAGCATAACCGATGGTTTCTGCGGAGGTGGCCTTAGGTGACAACATCACCGCTTTGCGTGTCTCTGGATCACGAATGCCGTCAATGAATGCTTCAATCTTAAGCCTTTCCATATAATCGGCCGACGTACTTGTATATGCTATAGACGTACTAGTCGCTCGTTTGCAGCTAAAAATTCCTGAAGCGATTCTCTTTCCTTTTGACAAATTTGACGCTTATTGCAGTACTTCCGATCTAGCGCCTTCATAATTTCGAGTTAACTGTTGCGGACTTACTCCAGAATAGTTTGTAAAGCCTAAATTGAAATTTGAAAATGCCGAAAGATGCTGTTCCGTCGAATGTTGGTGGCTTTAACCTTATTGAGTGAATGATTTGAAGCACTTGCGTCGTTGTTCCACTTGCCTTGACATCAGTTAAATCTTTCTCGAGACGTTGAACCTCTGCTTGAAACTCAGCTTGGAATTTATGTTCCACCTATTGAATCTCAGTTTTAACATGTTGAACTTCCGTTTGCAGTTTCTCTATTTTGCCGTGTACATTTGTGGACATTTATCATGGAAAATTCCATATTAGTACAATAGAACTCTGCGCTATCAAACGAGGTGAACGAGTGTATGTAATCTGGAATTAATGAATGAGTGAAATTTGTGATTTCATGATTGAGCGATTGAATAAATGAGTTGAACACTACAAATCGTTAAAATACTTGTGAAAATGAAAAATAAAGCCAAAACTCTGAGACTAACTTCAAAAATATTGATTCTACTGGAGTAGCTTGAAATAGGGGCTATTTACAAACAATACAACATGACAGCAAACGAGTTAAACCAAAAACGCATTTTGGCTGCCTTAACCAAGCTTAATACGTTTTGAGTTGCAATCATAATCAGACCAATTTTCAGGACAACGAGGTTTATTTAACAAAAATGAAGGAATATTTTAATTCCCGATCAAACCTCCAACTATGATGATTTTGAAACAAAAGAATTTAAAACTAAGGCGATTTTTGTCTGCTGTTAAATTCGTTAACATCAAAAAATGGAAGTTACTTAGCTTCCTTAAAGTGATTTTCTCAATTTCAACTATAATTTACTTGCACACAATTTCAGAAAAATTTCAAATGTCCCTGTTGTAACAAAAATAACCATCGCTCACCATTCGTTTCGGGTATGGGAAATTGAACATTTCAAACCAACTTAAGATCTCGAATGACTTTAATTTTTGCTTAATTAGAATAAGAGGAAGCAAAATCACCAACGAAGGATACTATTTGCCACATCACGGCGTTTGAAAAACAATAAGTTCCACGATAAAATTGAGAGTTGTTTTCGATGGGTCAGCAACGTGTAATGCAGGCTAATCTATTAACAGTAATTTAGCTGTAGGCCCCACCATCCAACAAAATTTATTCGCAATAGTACTTCGTTTTAGAGAACATAAAATCGCTATATCCGCCGATATAGAAAAACTGTACCGGCAAGTGTTGGTCAATCGAGAGGATACAAAGTTCGCCGGCGGATCCAATCTCTTCTTATCACTTGTTAAGAGTAACGTATGGATTATCCAGTGCACCATTCTTAGCAATAAGATGTTTTAAACAGATAGTTGAAGAACACAAACATGCCAACCCAATTGCGTGTCTCGAGATTGCAAAAAAATGTTTATGTATACGACCTAATGACTGCTGTAGACACCGAACAAAAAGGAGTACAATTGAGGAAAGCGATCAGCAACCTTTTATCTCAATGTGGGTTTCAACTAAAAAAATGGTCCTCAAATTGTCCAGAAGTCCTAAATTCCTTGCCCAACAAAGAAGACATCGGTAACATTAAGGAATTAGATGATGCAGCGATAGAGTCTTCACCACAAGTAAAAGTATTAGGTGTTAGTTGGGATCTACAAGCTGACGCATTTACGTTCAAGGCGTCACTCCAGGGTGACACACAGAGTACAAAACGCATCGTTCTTTCTGAGGCTAGTAGATTAGTCGACCCGCTTGGATGGCTGGCACCGGTAGTTGTCCAATTCAAAATCGTTATGCAGAAACTTTGGATACTAAGCTTAAAGTGGGATGATCCTTCACCCGAGGAGCAGAAGCAGCAGTGGAAAACAATACAGTGCAATCTACAAGAAGTCGAACAAATTTCTATACCGAGATACAATACATAAACTCGTCGTACCATTCCACCATCGACTTGATGGATTTTGCGATGCCAGCAAGAGCGCGTATGCAGCTGTCATATATTTTAAGATAACTACACCGCAAGACGTATTTGTACAGCTAGTGACGGCCAAAATTAAATTATTCCAATCAAATAGGTATCGCTGCATGGACTAGAGTTATGTGGAGCTGTACTGCTAACTAACTTAATTGCAACTGTGAAACGTGAAACTAATCTCAAAATCCACAGTAATTTTACATCGGCAGATTCGAAAATTGTACTCGACTGGCTTGCTAATGAACCCCGTTGGCCATCAGAGAACCCTGCAGATTATGCCAGCCGTGGATTGTTTGACTCAAAACTTCGAAAGCATACTTTATGGTGGAAAGGACCTGAGTGGTTAAATTACCATGAAGAACATTGGCCACGACAAGAGACATATTTTGGCTGCAACCAAGAAGTATGAACAACAAGCGTCGTTGGCGTTTGACACAGTATCCCACAGGATTTTAATTAGAAAATGTGCTGATATGGGTCTCTCCGGGCAAATTCTGAGCTGGTTACAATCATATCTTTTGGGACGCACACAACAGGTCAAATTTAACAGGCCTCAGGGTTCCACCCTTGGCCCCCTTTTATTTCTTATTTTTATCAACGATTTGCCAACCGTTCTGTCTACACCATACTTACTTTACGCTGATGATCTAAACATTTTCACCAATGTTAATGACGCTGCTGACTGTTATAGACTTCAGTCTGATTTGCTAAATCTTTCATTGTGGTCGAAGGCTAATAAGCTAAAACTTAATATAAGTAAATGTTTTGCAATTCTATATACGCGCAAACTTAACTACATTAATTTTCCATACAACATTAATGATACTGTTTTAGTCAGGGTTTCCGAAATCACTGATCTGGGTGTAATATTTGATTCTAAACTCAAATTTGATCTTCATATAGCAGCCATCTGTGCTAAAGCACATAGATTACTTGGGTTTATTTTGAGGCGTGGTAAAGAGTTTCGTGATCCCAATGTTTTTATTACGTTATTTAAAAGCTTAGTGCGTAGTTGTTTGGAATATTGTAGTCAAATTTGGAGCCCTTACTACGAATCTTATAAGGCTCAAATTGAGAGGGTGCAGCGGAAATTTACCATTTTTTTAATGTATAAGTGTATGCCTTTCAGTAGTCGTCCTAGCTATGAAGTAAGGCTTAAAATATTTGAACTTCAATCGCTTGAGACCAGAAGGATTTTGCTTGATGAAACATTCCTTTATAAATTAATTAACAACCTGTGCGAAGCGTCTTCGTTATCATGTCTGAATTTCTATGCACCCTTTCATAGAGTTAGAAGCGCAATGTTATTTATTCCGACCTTGCCAAGAACCAATCTTGGCTTTGCGAACCCTTTATCAAGATTACAGTCAAATCATAATGAGTTTTTCGTCGATTGTGATTTATTTTTGCTTTCACTAAGTCAGTTTAGATCTGCCATCCTCAGCACTGTTTCAATGTTTGATTCTTAGTTGGGGGTTTGGTGGATGTCCAATATATGTGCGTATGTGTGCTTCTACATGAGTTGGATTTGCTGTTTCATATTGAGGGTTGACTGGCTTTATGTGGAGGCATATACATGCACTTTTGTTAATTTCTGTTTCATTAGATTATTATTAATATTGTAATTGTATTTGATTTTGTTTTTGTGCTATGTAGTGGAAGCGCATAATTGGACTTTTGTCTGTCCGCTGCCCAATTTTTGGAATATTAAAAATAAAAATAAAAATAAAAATAAAATAAAATAAAATAAAACAAAGGTAGAAGCGTTCGGAGGATTCCTAGCTAATGAACTGTTGGATACAATGTTAGCCAAATATTCATCGTTTTTCAAGCTTCAGAGGGTCATCGCATTTATCCTTCGGTTCATCACCAACTCACGAACAAATCTAAAGAACCAGAGAACTAGAGGACATTTGCTAAAACCACACGAGCTGCATTTCGCAATTAAAATTGTATGTGCATACTGCATACGAACAAGAAAGTCATATCATCAAGAAATATCCGCTCTCAACCGGGGAAGTAACATATACACAAATCGAGCTGGACCGACATCCAGTCCATACAAAACATCCAGTGATATTACCTCCAAAATCCATTTTGACAAGGTTGATTTTGGAACACGGAAAAAAATAATCTGGTCCTCGGCTAAGAAAACGAACTTTTAATTCAAGAAAATATACTTTTTCTTGATTTAAAAGCTAATTTTCTTATTTGAATCGAGTTTTTCTTCATGTAAGAATTGTGTTTCTTGAAATGAAGAAAAAATCGAAAGAAATAAGAAAATTAGCTTTTAAATCAAGAAAAAGTACATTTTCTTGAATTAAAAGTCCGTTTTCTTAGCTGAGGACCAGTTTATTTGTTTCCGTGAAGTAAGGTTGATAAAGTAAGTATTTAAGACGCCCATAAGCTTTCAGCACATAATTATAACCTCCAAATTGAGATACGAAATGTTACAGTTGCCAAACTTGTTCTGTAGGGAATTACAAAGTAATCTAAGTGTCTTTTGGCAAAACTATAGCACGTAAATTTAGCTGGCCAATAAAAATTTAAGAATTTATCTATTAAAGGTACATGCGCATATATTAATTAAAGTTTAATTCGGTAAATCTCCGGAGTGTGTTTGATTTTTAATGCAACAAAGAGTCAGGGCCGCAAAATTAAACAAAAATATGATTCACTTTGGAATAAGAAAGGTTGGTCTGTTGCGAGTCATTTGGATGGTCGAATTCATAAAATATTGGTATCTGCTCTGAGCCAAATGGTAAGCATTTTCGGGAATTATGGCTGTAGTAAGGCACACAGCAAGAACAAGTACCAACGCAATTACCTAATATTATCTAGAATATGAATGTAGCGGGAATGTTGCAAGAGCCTTGTCAGATGAAATTCAATTTGAACGCAAAATTTAATTACCGCAAGCGTTGGTATAATAAAAACAGATTTTCTCCTATATTCCCAAAAGAGCTTTTCCCGCATACACATACAAACACAAATACACACACACTGAGCATATTATAAAAGCGTTGGAAATATTTGAAGCTCATAAACCTCAATAACAATATAAATAAAATAAAAAATTCTTTTCTCCCGCTTTGTATTGTAAGTTTTTATGTTGTAAACGGAACGGAAATTAAAGCTCACATATTTTCATCTGTTTTTATTCAGCGTGAGTAAACAACTTAAAGGTTTTTATTTCATCAGATTTCTTTCTAGATTCATGGTATGAGAAATAGAGAATACATACATATAATATCACACAACTGAAGAAGCTTTCTCCTACTAGATTTACCGAATTTATTTGGTTCATAAATATAATTTGCCGTTATATTGTACTCTCGCTGTTTGATTTTGTTTTTATTGTCGGTTTTATAGTTTGTGGTTGAGATTTTACCAAAAAAGCTTTATTGGGTAAACCACTCCACCCCAAATTTGTATTTGTTTTATTTTCTTTAATTTATTTATGTATATGAACGGATTTACCACATATGAGAAATCGTGTGCTTTTCGTAATTACTTTTAATTTAAATTTTGTTACCATGGCGTCAAATCCATGTTCTGTAATTAAAAATTTTTTTTTTTTGTTCGTGTCAATCCAAATTTTTGCAATTTATCAGAAAAAAATAACAGAGGAAATTATTTTTCTGGTAAATTACATTTATTTAATAAGATAACAATCTCCTCATTTTGAGATAACAAAAATTGATGGAAAAATTAAATTGAATTTTTGTTTTTTATTTTGCGACTTACAAAATAAAAGCTGAAAAATAAATGACGCATGATGTGGAGTTGAGATGAGGGTTAAAATATTTGGAGTTGTTAATCTAAGCTATACTCTGCATTAAGTTTATTGAGTGGTTGTCCAATTATAATTCCAGCTCCAGAATGCAGAAATAGTGACAGTGATTTGTTTATATAGTATAGGCAACCGCATGATGCTACGAGTATCCAGATATGGAGTAGATATTTAGAAGGTTATAGTGGTTAGCTTATTATTGCAGTGTCTGTCGAATCGTTTACATTTACAATAAGAATATACAGCACTGGCCCAAAGGCTGGTTGTTCTTGGCGAGATGGGGCCTTATACATATATTTAAATACGAATAGCAATAAATTCAAGGACAATGTTGTTTCTCTTGTTGCTGCCGAATCCTGCTCTTTAGTTGTGTTATTATTCAATATTCCGATTTTTTGTTCGTAGCTTCTTGTCTAAATTCGTTTCGTTGGTCGCAATTTAGATCAAATTTAGTTTCCTCTGTTAGAGAGAACATCCTTTGATTTAAATTTCATCTTTTAATCCAACTATTCGAGGGTTTAGTTGATTCTATCTGGCTGCAGGGGGGAATGTGCGAAATATTTTGTGGGTGGTTTAATGTACTGTGAGGTATTTTTGTTTACTACTGGAATCGCTGGTTGGTTGAAGATTTGAAATGATTCCACTCGTGCCATAGGAAGTTGGATCAAAAACGTTATTTTATTGCTCTATTATTCTATAGTTGTTCGCTAAGTTGTTTATACTAATTGCTTCCACCTGTAAGCTAATTGTTTGAGGAAATACGTTTTAACTCTTTCATGACAAGCATCATTTGAAATGCGTAGGTCGCAGAATCGATTGAATTTTATCGACACGAAAATTGTCCGAATTGTCCGATGAGTGTATTGCTTATAAGTGATTCAAAATGTTTCGTGGTGCTAGCATCTATAATGGAGATTTGATTTCTTATGAGGTTCATCAAGTGTTCTGCATTTGATTCGCGTGCTCATCTACTCTTTGATTTAACATCCCGGACAAGACACCGAGATCCTACAATGTTTCCAACTCCTCTTTTAAACCGATACGATCTAAAGTTGAATTTTTGAATAAACCGGCTTTGTTGGTTTATATTTGTAATTTATCTGTTAAGTTGCTAGTGAATCATTTCGCATATTTTGTATCTCTCTTCCTGATGTCTGTTATTTTTGCAAATTGCATTGACCTTGAAATCCTAGTTTAAAATGCTGGAGTTTTTCTTCTAGTAGCTGCTCAAATCATAATGACCTGTAATTTTTGATCTTGATGCTAGAAGTGGTAGTGTTCTAATTTCTTCAAAATAGAAGCCTGGTGAGTTGTTCCAGCTTGTTAGTTGAATATTACCTTTCGCTTAGGGGGAGGCGGATTATTTTTGTAATGTTGCGTGTTTTATAGTGTTGTTTTTCTGGTTTAGAATTACTACTCCTACTAGCCCCTCTGAACCAAAGTGCAACTGTGCTACTTTTGCTAAAGGACATTTAGTTGGCGAAAGTTGTTCAATTGTATAATTTTTTCAGTCATTTGCATCGGGACTTTAGTGGTAATTTGGAGAAGCTTTAATTTGATTTAGAAGGGTTGTGAACTCCTCAAAGGTCAATAATTTACTCCTAAATATTCTTCGAAGGTATTGCTTTGCTTTCTTAACCCCTGCTTTCAATAGATCTTCAAAGTGGGGAATTCCTGGGAGATTAAATGCCACTCTGTTCCATCTCTATGGCAAGTTTGCCGGCCACTTCCCTTTGTTGTTGTTGCATTACTTGTTCCCATAAAAAAATTCTCTTCTGGATGTAAAACTCTTGAATATGAAAAAATATTTATGATTCGCTGTAATGATGAGAACCTATTGAAATCATTTGTAGAGTTTTTTATTGTTGGGATAAACGCTGGAACTGTTTTTCTTTCGGCGGTCTTGATTATTCAAGCTGATTATTGGATATGTTGCAAGCTTTAATACAATTAGGAAGAATTTGTGATCGATTGTATTTCAGATATCATGTTGGCTACAAATGTGATTTTGTGGTTCTCCTTTCACCCCACCTAACACTGAAGACACAATTGCCCAGCAGAATATGTCATGCTCGTTGTTTCGTGTTAAATCAGCTTTTACTTTGAGTAGCAATCTCGTTAGTAATACCGCTGCGTTCAATTCGAATCTTGGTTCTTATTGATTTTCCAAAAATTGTATCGGTTAAATTTGTTAAAAGGGAAAACCAAACAGACCCCAGGAAAATACTTTCTTAAATTTTAGCCCAAAATGCAGATTAAAAGTTTCATCGAAACGAATGATGACTTCATACAGAATTCATCGAAATTGATTCTCAATTATGCGCTCGTACTAAGGTGCATGTGATGGTATGAAATGCCAGGAGATAGAATTTCTTGAAAGAAACTGAGAAAAATTAGTAGATTTCATTACCTTTTCAAGTTCTTCCCGTATAATGTTGTTTGCACCGACGAAATTGGTACCGTTGTCTGAATGGACTTCAGCTGGAACGCCTGTTCTTGATACGAACCTCTTGAGAGCTGCAATGAAAGATTCGCTTGTAAGGTCTCCTACCAGCTCTAAATGAACTGCTTTTGTACTCAGACACACGAATACACATATGTACACTTTGTAAGTTCGTTGCCCTCTGCCTTTCTTTATGTGGATTAATAGTGAACCGGAAAAATCTACTCCTGTCGTGTAAAATGGCCGCACTAGTTCCACCCGCAAAGTTGATAACTCGCCCATCATTTGTTATTACAACGTAGCTTTGTATCGTCGACATATAACACATTTTTTAGTTACTTCTCGTACTATGGTTGGTCCACTGGTTGACCAATACGTTTGGCAAAAGATGAAAGGTAACAAAGATGGTCCAGCATGGTTATGGTTTTTATGTAAATCTTCCAAGATCAACCTTGTCAAAATGGATTTTGGAAGTAATATCACTGGATGTTTTGTTGTTGTTTTCGATTCTGCCACCGACTCGAAGTAGGTTATCTCGGTCCAGGAATGGGTTTAACGAATTTAAACAGATCGATTTGTGTATGTTACTTCCCCGGTTGAGAGCGGATATTTCTTGATGAACGAATTATTACTTGAGAGATCTTTCAACCATCCTAAATAATTTAATGGAGTTGAACTCATCATTAACCACTTTCAATTTTTGGTATCAATGGTTAGATTGTTGTAGTTCAATTTTTTTGCGAATGTTGACCGAAATAGTATGAAAGGCCGAAATAGCTATATACATACAAAAAAATCCGTCATTGCTAACGATGGAGTAAGAAAGAACGAAATATATGTCATCATCGTAAAAAGTGATTTAATTAAATCAAATCAAAAGTTTGCATAGCACGAAACAACGTTTGCTACAGCTTATGAAAAACCTTTATTATGAAAAACCTTCCATGATATTTACTGCACATCAAACACATCTAGCCTTAAGCATAAAATTACGGTCAGATGATAAAACAATTCCCCGATTCATAAATGTAATCCTCTCTGGCGTTACCGAGCATGTCAACAAATGGAAATTTCGTATTATCGAAATTAATCTCAATCGCATTTGCATCATACCAAACCGGTAACCAATACAAATTCGTGGCCCTTCGCCAAATGGTCAAAATGAAAAACTGTGTCGTTCAGCCGCGTTTGCTTCTGTAAATCGGTCCGGTTCGAATTTCTCTACCGGTTTATACACATTCGTGACACCTTTTCGATTATATGGTTGGTTCCGGAAACTCGATAGTCACGTGCAGCCTTCCGAAGTAACGCATCACCAGACAGATACTTTCTTAGCGTCTCATTAATCACTTTATCCAAATGTAGAATTTCATTTGTCACCTCATACGTTATCATACCATTGTGTTTGTCGATCACTTTGTTTATTTCACAACGTAAACAATTTTGAATTTTCGGATGACCGGCCAATTCATATAAAGCGAAAGACATTGTGATGGCGGACGTTTCATAACCGGCTAAGAAACTTACAAATGATTGTGCGGCAATATCCAAATCGGAAAAAATTACATTTCTAGTGTTGGACTCCTTTTGAATTTCGAGAAGCATTTGAAGGAAACATTTTCGCTCGATATTATTTTTGTTACGGAATTTTACAGTTTCCTTGACAGCTTTCACAAAAAAAAAATCACTAATTTTAGGTCGAACAAAACGAATAATAGGCATTCAGGGCGTTCGTGCCAATTCGGGAAAATGCATTACCAAAAAATTGTTTAAATTGTTCCCATGTCGTTGTATTGAAAAACGCTTCCCCAATTACATAAAATTCGGCCTCCGGATTTTATACTGTTCCAATTAATTCCCAAAGCACAACTTCCAACCACAGTAGTTGATCTTTAACATCAAACTATTAGCAATAAGTATTCATAGTATTCATACAACTAATCATTTCGTTGGCAATTTGTAATGTTGTATCCATTTTGTATCCCCGATTGCGATTAAATGGGCCGACAGAGGATCATCTTTTTCATTGTAATAAAACTTCCGATTTCGGTAATAGTCAAAATCACGCACTTATACATTTTTGGTTAAATCAAAATCGGCTATAACGACTGCTGGATGTGTAAACAAATAGACTCCTGCAAATGATGCCTTCCCTTTGACATCTTTATAAATTTCCTGTATAATTTCGGACAGGTCGCGTGTCTTTCCCAAACTACCTGAAATCAATTTATTTCAAATACAGAAATGCGTGTGGCAGTATTTCCTGTTTCAACATTATTTACATATTCAAAAATTATTTTGGTCGTAATTTATGTGTTTAAGGCTTTTCTTGAGAGAATACATGTCTTTTGACTTAAGCTTTTTTTTAATATATAACATCGCATAAGATCGATTTTTGCTGTAACTGAATGAAGCTGTAGTATTTTATCTTGAAATTTTATTTTTGTTAAATGTAAGATAAATAATAAACGACCAAAAAACATTATTTCTAACAGAGTTAAAAAAATGTACGGATACTTTGAAATATTAAATATGTACTTTGAATTTCGGGGTTCGAAAACCCCCCGGGTTCGAAGTCGAAAATGTTGTGAATGCCATTATTATTAATATATTGTGTCTATAAAAAGCCGAAAGAATCTTATTGATTTAATACAGATAACTAAACTTCTCTTTCTAATAAATTATTGAAGTTGATTACAGTTGCCCAAGGATACAGGTCGAGACAGCATGTTCTAAGAACGTGTATAAATAAAAAACTATACACGTCATCAATAAGCCAGTACCTGTTCTGGATAGGTAGACTGATAAAGAACTACCTGACGAAGTTTCAAGGTCATAGAGTTCCCGCCGCGGATGTAATAAATTATTGAAGTTGATTACAGTTGCCCAAGGCTACAGGTCGAGACAGCATGTTCTATGAACGTTTATAAATAAAAAACTATACACGTCATCAGTAAGCCAGTACCTGTTCTGCTGGATAGGTATATTGATAAAGAACTACCTGACGAAGTTTCAAGATCATAGAGTTCCCGCCGCGGATGTAATAAATTATTGAAGTTGATTACAGTTGCCCAAGGCTACAGGTCGAGAGAGCATGTTCTATGAACGTTTATAAATAAAAAACTATACACGTCATCAGTAAGCCAGTACCTGTTCTGCTGGATAGGTATATTGATAAAGAACTACCTGACGAAGTTTCAAGATCATAGAGTTCCCGCCGCGGATGTAATAAATTATTGAAGTTGATTACAGTTGCCCAAGGATACAGGTCGAGAGAGCATGTTCTATAAACGTGTATAAATAAAAAACTATACACGTCATCAGTAAGCCAGTATCTGTTCTGGATAGGTAGACTGATAAAGAACTACCTGACGAAGTTTCAAGGTCATAGAGTTCCCGCCGCGGATGTAATAAATTATTGAAGTTGATTACAGTTGCCCAAGGCTACAGGTCGAGAGAGCATGTTCTATGAACGTTTATAAATAAAAAACTATACACGTCATCAATAAGCCAGTACCTGTTCTGGATAGGTAGACTGATAAAGAACTACCTGACGAAGTTTCAAGGTCATAGAGTTCCCGCCGCGGATGTAATAAATTATTGAAGTTGATTACAGTTGCCCAAGGATACAGGTCGAGAGAGCATGTTCTATAAACGTGTATAAATAAAAAACTATACACGTCATCAGTAAGCCAGTACCTGTTCTGGATAGGTAGACTGATAAAGAACTACCTGACGAAGTTTCAAGGTCATAGAGTTCCCGCCGCGGATGTAATAAATTATTGAAGTTGATTACAGTTGCCCAAGGCTACAGGTCGAGACAGCATGTTCTATAAACGTGTATAAATAAGAAACTATACACGTCATCAGTAAGCCAGTACCTGTTCTGGATAGGTAGACTGATAAAGAACTACCTGACGAAGTTTCAAGGTCATAGAGTTCCCGCCGCGGATGTAATAAATTATTTAAGTTGATTACAGTTGCCCAAGGATACAGGTCGAGAGAGCATGTTCTATAAACGTGTATAAATAAAAAACTATACACGTCATCAGTAAGCCAGTACCTGTTCTGGATAGGTAGACTGATAAAGAACTACCTGACGAAGTTTCAAGGTCATAGAGTTCCCGCCGCGGATGTAATAAATTATTGAAGTTGATTACAGTTGCCCAAGGCTACAGGTCGAGACAGCATGTTCTAAGAACGTGTATAAATAAAAAACTATATACGTCATCAGTAAGCCAGTACCTGTTCTGGATAGGTAGAATGATAAAGAACTACCTGACGAAGTTTCAAGGTCATAGAGTTCCCGCCGCGGATGTAATAAATTATTGAAGTTGATTACAGTTGCCCAAGGCTACAGGTCGAGACAGCATGTTCTAAGAACGTGTATAAATAAAAAACTATACACGTCATCAGTAAGCGAGTACCTGTTCTGGATAGGTAGACTGATAAAGAACTACCTGACGAAGTTTCAAGGTCATAGAGTTCCCGCCGCGGATGTAATAAATTATTTAAGTTGATTACAGTTGCCCAAGGATACAGGTCGAGAGAGCATGTTCTATAAACGTGTATAAATAAAAAACTATACACGTCATCAGTAAGCCAGTACCTGTTCTGGATAGGTAGACTGATAAAGAACTACCTGACGAAGTTTCAAGGTCATAGAGTTCCCGCCGCGGATGTAATAAATTATTGAAGTTGATTACAGTTGCCCAAGGCTACAGGTCGAGACAGCATGTTCTATGAACGTTTATAAATAAAAAACTATATACGTCATCAGTAAGCCAGTACCTGTTCTGCTGGATAGGTATATTGATAAAGAACTACCTGACGAAGTTTCAAGATCATAGAGTTCCCGCCGCGGATGTAATAAATTATTGAAGTTGATTGCAGTTGCCCAAGGATACAGGTCGAGACAGCATGTTCTAAGAACGTGTATAAATAAAAAACTATACACGTCATCAGTAAGCCAGTACCTGTTCTGGATAGGTAGACTGATAAAGAACTACCTGACGAAGTTTCAAGGTCATAGAGTTCCCGCCGCGGATGTAATAAATTATTGAAGTTGATTACAGTTGCCCAAGGATACAGGTCGAGACAGCATGTTCTATAAACGTTTATAAATAAGAAACTATATAAGTCATCAGTAAGCCAGTATCTGTTCTGGATAGGTAGAATGATAAAGAACTACCTGACGAAGTTTCAAGGTCATAGAGTTCCCGCCGCGGATGTGATTAATTATTGAAGTTGATTACAGTTGCCCAAGGCTACAGGTCGAGACAGCATGTTCTATGAACGTGTATAAATAAAAAACTATACACGTCATCAGTAAGCCAGTACCTGTTCTGGATAGGTAGACTGATAAAGAACTACCTGACGAAGTTTCAAGGTCATAGAGTTTCCGCCTCGGATGTAATAAATTATTGAAGTTGATTATAGTTGCCCAAGGATACAGGTCGAGACAGCATGTTCTATAAACGTGTATAAATAAGAAACTATACACGTCATCAGTAAGCCAGTACCTGTTCTGCTGGATAGGTATATTGATAAAGAACTACCTGACGAAGTTTCAAGATCATAGAGTTCCCGCCGCGAATGTAATAAATTATTGAAGTTGATTACAGTTGCCCAAGGATACAGGTCGAGACAGCATGTTCTAAGAACGTGTATAAATAAGAAACTATACACGTCATCAGTAAGCCAGTACCTGTTCTGCTGGATAGGTATATTGATAAAGAACTACCTGACGAAGTTTCAAGATCATAGAGTTCCCGCCGCGAATGTAATAAATTATTGAAGTTGATTACAGTTGCCCAAGGATACAGGTCGAGACAGCATGTTCTAAGAACGTGTATAAATAAAAAACTATACACGTCATCAGTAAGCCAGTACCTGTTCTGGATAGGTAGATTGATAAAGAACTACCTGACGAAGTTTCAAGGTCATAGAGTTCCCGCCTCGGATGTAATAAATTATTGAAGTTGATTATAGTTGCCCAAGGATACAGGTCGAGACAGCATGTTCTATAAACGTGTATAAATAAGAAACTATACACGTCATCAGTAAGCCAGTACCTGTTCTGCTGGATAGGTATATTGATAAAGAACTACCTGACGAAGTTTCAAGATCATAGAGTTCCCGCCGCGGATGTAATAAATTATTGAAGTTGATTACAGTTGCCCAAGGATACAGGTCGAGACAGCATGTTCTAAGAACGTGTATAAATAAAAAACTATACACGTCATCAGTAAGCCAGTACCTGTTCTGGATAGGTAGACTGATAAAGAACTACCTGACGAAGTTTCAAGGTCATAGAGTTCCCGCCGCGGTTGTAATAAATTATTGAAGTTGATTACAGTTTCCCAAGGCTACAGGTCGAGACAGCATGTTCTATGAACGTTTCTAAATAAAAAACTATATACGTCATCAGTAAGCCAGTACCTGTTCTGGATAGGTAGAATGATAAAAAACTACATGACAAAGTTTCAAGGTCATAGAGTTCCCGCCGCGGATGTAATAAATTATTTAAGTTGATTACAGTTGCCCAAGGCTACAGGTCGAGACAGCATGTTCTATGAACGTGTATAAATAAAAAACTATACACGTCATCAGTAAGCCAGTACCTGTTCTGGATAGGTAGACTGATAAAGAACTACCTGACAAAGTTTCAAGGTCATAGAGTTCCCGCCGCGGATGTAATAAATTATTGAAGTTGATTACAGTTGCCCAAGGATACAGGTCGAGACAGCATGTTCTAAGAACGTGTATAAATAAAAAACTATACACGTCATCAGTAAGCCAGTACCTGTTCTGGATAGGTAGATTGATAAAGAACTACCTGACGAAGTTTCAAGGTCATAGAGTTCCCGCCTCGGATGTAATAAATTATTGAAGTTGATTATAGTTGCCCAAGGATACAGGTCGAGACAGCATGTTCTATAAACGTGTATAAATAAGAAACTATACACGTCATCAGTAAGCCAGTACCTGTTCTGCTGGATAGGTATATTGATAAAGAACTACCTGACGAAGTTTCAAGATCATAGAGTTCCCGCCGCGGATGTAATAAATTATTGAAGTTGATTACAGTTGCCCAAGGATACAGGTCGAGACAGCATGTTCTAAGAACGTGTATAAATAAAAAACTATACACGTCATCAGTAAGCCAGTACCTGTTCTGGATAGGTAGACTGATAAAGAACTACCTGACGAAGTTTCAAGGTCATAGAGTTCCCGCCGCGGATGTAATAAATTATTGAAGTTGATTACAGTTGCCCAAGGCTACAGGTCGAGACAGCATGTTCTAAGAACGTGTATAAATAAAAAACTATACACGTCATCAGTAAGCCAGTACCTGTTCTGGATAGGTAGACTGATAAAGAACTACCTGACGAAGTTTCAAGGTCATAGAGTTCCCGCCGCGGATGTAATAAATTATTGAAGTTGATTACAGTTGCCCAAGGCTACAGGTCGAGACAGCATGTTCTAAGAACGTGTATAAATAAAAAACTATATACGTCATCAGTAAGCCAGTACCTGTTCTGGATAGGTAGAATGATAAAGAACTACCTGACGAAGTTTCAAGGTCATAGAGTTCCCGCCGCGGATGTAATAAATTATTTAAGTTGATTACAGTTGCCCAAGGCTACAGGTCGAGACAGCATGTTCTAAGAACGTGTATAAATAAAAAACTATACACGTCATCAGTAAGCGAGTACCTGTTCTGGATAGGTAGACTGATAAAGAACTACCTGACGAAGTTTCAAGGTCATAGAGTTCCCGCCGCGGATGTAATAAATTATTTAAGTTGATTACAGTTGCCCAAGGATACAGGTCGAGAGAGCATGTTCTATAAACGTGTATAAATAAAAAACTATACACGTCATCAGTAAGCCAGTACCTGTTCTGGATAGGTAGACTGATAAAGAACTACCTGACGAAGTTTCAAGGTCATAGAGTTCCCGCCGCGGATGTAATAAATTATTGAAGTTGATTACAGTTGCCCAAGGCTACAGGTCGAGACAGCATGTTCTATGAACGTTTATAAATAAAAAACTATATACGTCATCAGTAAGCCAGTACCTGTTCTGCTGGATAGGTATATTGATAAAGAACTACCTGACGAAGTTTCAAGATCATAGAGTTCCCGCCGCGGATGTAATAAATTATTGAAGTTGATTGCAGTTGCCCAAGGATACAGGTCGAGACAGCATGTTCTAAGAACGTGTATAAATAAAAAACTATACACGTCATCAGTAAGCCAGTACCTGTTCTGGATAGGTAGACTGATAAAGAACTACCTGACGAAGTTTCAAGGTCATAGAGTTCCCGCCGCGGATGTAATAAATTATTGAAGTTGATTACAGTTGCCCAAGGATACAGGTCGAGACAGCATGTTCTATAAACGTTTATAAATAAGAAACTATATAAGTCATCAGTAAGCCAGTACCTGTTCTGGATAGGTAGAATGATAAAGAACTACCTGACGAAGTTTCAAGGTCATAGAGTTCCCGCCGCGGATGTGATTAATTATTGAAGTTGATTACAGTTGCCCAAGGCTACAGGTCGAGACAGCATGTTCTATGAACGTGTATAAATAAAAAACTATACACGTCATCAGTAAGCCAGTACCTGTTCTGGATAGGTAGACTGATAAAGAACTACCTGACGAAGTTTCAAGGTCATAGAGTTTCCGCCTCGGATGTAATAAATTATTGAAGTTGATTATAGTTGCCCAAGGATACAGGTCGAGACAGCATGTTCTATAAACGTGTATAAATAAGAAACTATACACGTCATCAGTAAGCCAGTACCTGTTCTGCTGGATAGGTATATTGATAAAGAACTACCTGACGAAGTTTCAAGATCATAGAGTTCCCGCCGCGAATGTAATAAATTATTGAAGTTGATTACAGTTGCCCAAGGATACAGGTCGAGACAGCATGTTCTAAGAACGTGTATAAATAAGAAACTATACACGTCATCAGTAAGCCAGTACCTGTTCTGCTGGATAGGTATATTGATAAAGAACTACCTGACGAAGTTTCAAGATCATAGAGTTCCCGCCGCGAATGTAATAAATTATTGAAGTTGATTACAGTTGCCCAAGGATACAGGTCGAGACAGCATGTTCTAAGAACGTGTATAAATAAAAAACTATACACGTCATCAGTAAGCCAGTACCTGTTCTGGATAGGTAGATTGATAAAGAACTACCTGACGAAGTTTCAAGGTCATAGAGTTCCCGCCTCGGATGTAATAAATTATTGAAGTTGATTATAGTTGCCCAAGGATACAGGTCGAGACAGCATGTTCTATAAACGTGTATAAATAAGAAACTATACACGTCATCAGTAAGCCAGTACCTGTTCTGCTGGATAGGTATATTGATAAAGAACTACCTGACGAAGTTTCAAGATCATAGAGTTCCCGCCGCGGATGTAATAAATTATTGAAGTTGATTACAGTTGCCCAAGGATACAGGTCGAGACAGCATGTTCTAAGAACGTGTATAAATAAAAAACTATACACGTCATCAGTAAGCCAGTACCTGTTCTGGATAGGTAGACTGATAAAGAACTACCTGACGAAGTTTCAAGGTCATAGAGTTCCCGCCGCGGTTGTAATAAATTATTGAAGTTGATTACAGTTTCCCAAGGCTACAGGTCGAGACAGCATGTTCTATGAACGTTTCTAAATAAAAAACTATATACGTCATCAGTAAGCCAGTACCTGTTCTGGATAGGTAGAATGATAAAAAACTACATGACAAAGTTTCAAGGTCATAGAGTTCCCGCCGCGGATGTAATAAATTATTTAAGTTGATTACAGTTGCCCAAGGCTACAGGTCGAGACAGCATGTTCTATGAACGTGTATAAATAAAAAACTATACACGTCATCAGTAAGCCAGTACCTGTTCTGGATAGGTAGACTGATAAAGAACTACCTGACGAAGTTTCAAGGTCATAGAGTTTCCGCCTCGGATGTAATAAATTATTGAAGTTGATTATAGTTGCCCAAGGATACAGGTCGAGACAGCATGTTCTATAAACGTGTATAAATAAGAAACTATACACGTCATCAGTAAGCCAGTACCTGTTCTGCTGGATAGGTATATTGATAAAGAACTACCTGACGAAGTTTCAAGATCATAGAGTTCCCGCCGCGAATGTAATAAATTATTGAAGTTGATTACAGTTGCCCAAGGATACAGGTCGAGACAGCATGTTCTAAGAACGTGTATAAATAAAAAACTATACACGTCATCAGTAAGCCAGTACCTGTTCTGGATAGGTAGACTGATAAAGAACTACCTGACGAAGTTTCAAGGTCATAGAGTTCCCGCCGCGGTTGTAATAAATTATTGAAGTTGATTACAGTTGCCCAAGGCTACAGGTCGAGACAGCATGTTCTATGAACGTTTATAAATAAAAAACTATATACGTCATCAGTAAGCCAGTACCTGTTCTGGATAGGTAGAATGATAAAAAACTACCTGACAAAGTTTCAAGGTCATAGAGTTCCCGCCGCGGATGTAATAAATTATTGAAGTTGATTACAGTTGCCCAAGGATACAGGTCGAGACAGCATGTTCTATGAACGTTTATAAATAAAAAACTATATACGTCATCAGTAAGCCAGTACCTGTTCTGGATAGGTAGACTGATAAAGAACTACCTGACGAAGTTTCAAGGTCATAGAGTTTCCGCCGCGGTTGTAATAAATTATTGAAGTTGATTACAGTTGCCCAAGGCTACAGGTCGAGACAGCATGTTCTATGAACGTTTATAAATAAAAAACTATATACGTCATCAGTAAGCCAGTACCTGTTCTGGATAGGTAGACTGATAAAGAACTACCTGACGAAGTTTCAAGGTCATAGAGTTTCCGCCGCGGTTGTAATAAATTATTGAAGTTGATTACAGTTGCCCAAGGCTACAGGTCGAGAGAGCATGTTCTATAAACGTGTATAAATAAAAAACTATACACGTCATCAGTAAGCCAGTACCTGTTCTGGATAGGTAGACTGATAAAGAACTACCTGACGAAGTTTCAAGGTCATAGAGTTCCCGCCGCGGATGTAATAAATTATTGAAGTTGATTACAGTTGCCCAAGGCTACAGGTCGAGACAGCATGTTCTAAGAACGTGTATAAATAAAAAACTATATACGTCATCAGTAAGCCAGTACCTGTTCTGGATAGGTAGAATGATAAAGAACTACCTGACGAAGTTTCAAGGTCATAGAGTTCCCGCCGCGGATGTAATAAATTATTGAAGTTGATTACAGTTGCCCAAGGCTACAGGTCGAGACAGCATGTTCTAAGAACGTGTATAAATAAAAAACTATACACGTCATCAGTAAGCGAGTACCTGTTCTGGATAGGTAGACTGATAAAGAACTACCTGACGAAGTTTCAAGGTCATAGAGTTCCCGCCGCGGATGTAATAAATTATTTAAGTTGATTACAGTTGCCCAAGGATACAGGTCGAGAGAGCATGTTCTATAAACGTGTATAAATAAAAAACTATACACGTCATCAGTAAGCCAGTACCTGTTCTGGATAGGTAGACTGATAAAGAACTACCTGACGAAGTTTCAAGGTCATAGAGTTCCCGCCGCGGATGTAATAAATTATTGAAGTTGATTACAGTTGCCCAAGGCTACAGGTCGAGACAGCATGTTCTATGAACGTTTATAAATAAAAAACTATATACGTCATCAGTAAGCCAGTACCTGTTCTGCTGGATAGGTATATTGATAAAGAACTACCTGACGAAGTTTCAAGATCATAGAGTTCCCGCCGCGGATGTAATAAATTATTGAAGTTGATTGCAGTTGCCCAAGGATACAGGTCGAGACAGCATGTTCTAAGAACGTGTATAAATAAAAAACTATACACGTCATCAGTAAGCCAGTACCTGTTCTGGATAGGTAGACTGATAAAGAACTACCTGACGAAGTTTCAAGGTCATAGAGTTCCCGCCGCGGATGTAATAAATTATTGAAGTTGATTACAGTTGCCCAAGGATACAGGTCGAGACAGCATGTTCTATAAACGTTTATAAATAAGAAACTATATAAGTCATCAGTAAGCCAGTACCTGTTCTGGATAGGTAGAATGATAAAGAACTACCTGACGAAGTTTCAAGGTCATAGAGTTCCCGCCGCGGATGTGATTAATTATTGAAGTTGATTACAGTTGCCCAAGGCTACAGGTCGAGACAGCATGTTCTATGAACGTGTATAAATAAAAAACTATACACGTCATCAGTAAGCCAGTACCTGTTCTGGATAGGTAGACTGATAAAGAACTACCTGACGAAGTTTCAAGGTCATAGAGTTTCCGCCTCGGATGTAATAAATTATTGAAGTTGATTATAGTTGCCCAAGGATACAGGTCGAGACAGCATGTTCTATAAACGTGTATAAATAAGAAACTATACACGTCATCAGTAAGCCAGTACCTGTTCTGCTGGATAGGTATATTGATAAAGAACTACCTGACGAAGTTTCAAGATCATAGAGTTCCCGCCGCGAATGTAATAAATTATTGAAGTTGATTACAGTTGCCCAAGGATACAGGTCGAGACAGCATGTTCTAAGAACGTGTATAAATAAGAAACTATACACGTCATCAGTAAGCCAGTACCTGTTCTGCTGGATAGGTATATTGATAAAGAACTACCTGACGAAGTTTCAAGATCATAGAGTTCCCGCCGCGAATGTAATAAATTATTGAAGTTGATTACAGTTGCCCAAGGATACAGGTCGAGACAGCATGTTCTAAGAACGTGTATAAATAAAAAACTATACACGTCATCAGTAAGCCAGTACCTGTTCTGGATAGGTAGATTGATAAAGAACTACCTGACGAAGTTTCAAGGTCATAGAGTTCCCGCCTCGGATGTAATAAATTATTGAAGTTGATTATAGTTGCCCAAGGATACAGGTCGAGACAGCATGTTCTATAAACGTGTATAAATAAGAAACTATACACGTCATCAGTAAGCCAGTACCTGTTCTGCTGGATAGGTGTATTGATAAAGAACTACCTGACGAAGTTTCAAGATCATAGAGTTCCCGCCGCGGATGTAATAAATTATTGAAGTTGATTACAGTTGCCCAAGGATACAGGTCGAGACAGCATGTTCTAAGAACGTGTATAAATAAAAAACTATACACGTCATCAGTAAGCCAGTACCTGTTCTGGATAGGTAGACTGATAAAGAACTACCTGACGAAGTTTCAAGGTCATAGAGTTCCCGCCGCGGTTGTAATAAATTATTGAAGTTGATTACAGTTTCCCAAGGCTACAGGTCGAGACAGCATGTTCTATGAACGTTTATAAATAAAAAACTATATACGTCATCAGTAAGCCAGTACCTGTTCTGGATAGGTAGAATGATAGAAAACTACATGACAAAGTTTCAAGGTCATAGAGTTCCCGCCGCGGATGTAATAAATTATTTAAGTTGATTACAGTTGCCCAAGGCTACAGGTCGAGACAGCATGTTCTATGAACGTGTATAAATAAAAAACTATACACGTCATCAGTAAGCCAGTACCTGTTCTGGATAGGTAGACTGATAAAGAACTACCTGACAAAGTTTCAAGGTCATAGAGTTCCCGCCGCGGATGTAATAAATTATTGAAGTTGATTATAGTTGCCCAAGGATACAGGTCGAGACAGCATGTTCTATAAACGTGTATAAATAAGAAACTATACACGTCATCAGTAAGCCAGTACCTGTTCTGCTGGATAGGTATATTGATAAAGAACTACCTGACGAAGTTTCAAGATCATAGAGTTCCCGCCGCGGATGTAATAAATTATTGAAGTTGATTACAGTTGCCCAAGGATACAGGTCGAGACAGCATGTTCTAAGAACGTGTATAAATAAAAAACTATACACGTCATCAGTAAGCCAGTACCTGTTCTGGATAGGTAGACTGATAAAGAACTACCTGACGAAGTTTCAAGGTCATAGAGTTCCCGCCGCGGATGTAATAAATTATTGAAGTTGATTACAGTTGCCCAAGGCTACAGGTCGAGACAGCATGTTCTAAGAACGTGTATAAATAAAAAACTATACACGTCATCAGTAAGCCAGTACCTGTTCTGGATAGGTAGACTGATAAAGAACTACCTGACGAAGTTTCAAGGTCATAGAGTTCCCGCCGCGGATGTAATAAATTATTGAAGTTGATTACAGTTGCCCAAGGCTACAGGTCGAGACAGCATGTTCTAAGAACGTGTATAAATAAAAAACTATATACGTCATCAGTAAGCCAGTACCTGTTCTGGATAGGTAGAATGATAAAGAACTACCTGACGAAGTTTCAAGGTCATAGAGTTCCCGCCGCGGATGTAATAAATTATTTAAGTTGATTACAGTTGCCCAAGGCTACAGGTCGAGACAGCATGTTCTAAGAACGTGTATAAATAAAAAACTATACACGTCATCAGTAAGCGAGTACCTGTTCTGGATAGGTAGACTGATAAAGAACTACCTGACGAAGTTTCAAGGTCATAGAGTTCCCGCCGCGGATGTAATAAATTATTTAAGTTGATTACAGTTGCCCAAGGATACAGGTCGAGAGAGCATGTTCTATAAACGTGTATAAATAAAAAACTATACACGTCATCAGTAAGCCAGTACCTGTTCTGGATAGGTAGACTGATAAAGAACTACCTGACGAAGTTTCAAGGTCATAGAGTTCCCGCCGCGGATGTAATAAATTATTGAAGTTGATTACAGTTGCCCAAGGCTACAGGTCGAGACAGCATGTTCTATGAACGTTTATAAATAAAAAACTATATACGTCATCAGTAAGCCAGTACCTGTTCTGCTGGATAGGTATATTGATAAAGAACTACCTGACGAAGTTTCAAGATCATAGAGTTCCCGCCGCGGATGTAATAAATTATTGAAGTTGATTGCAGTTGCCCAAGGATACAGGTCGAGACAGCATGTTCTAAGAACGTGTATAAATAAAAAACTATACACGTCATCAGTAAGCCAGTACCTGTTCTGGATAGGTAGACTGATAAAGAACTACCTGACGAAGTTTCAAGGTCATAGAGTTCCCGCCGCGGATGTAATAAATTATTGAAGTTGATTACAGTTGCCCAAGGATACAGGTCGAGACAGCATGTTCTATAAACGTTTATAAATAAGAAACTATATAAGTCATCAGTAAGCCAGTACCTGTTCTGGATAGGTAGAATGATAAAGAACTACCTGACGAAGTTTCAAGGTCATAGAGTTCCCGCCGCGGATGTGATTAATTATTGAAGTTGATTACAGTTGCCCAAGGCTACAGGTCGAGACAGCATGTTCTATGAACGTGTATAAATAAAAAACTATACACGTCATCAGTAAGCCAGTACCTGTTCTGGATAGGTAGACTGATAAAGAACTACCTGACGAAGTTTCAAGGTCATAGAGTTTCCGCCTCGGATGTAATAAATTATTGAAGTTGATTATAGTTGCCCAAGGATACAGGTCGAGACAGCATGTTCTATAAACGTGTATAAATAAGAAACTATACACGTCATCAGTAAGCCAGTACCTGTTCTGCTGGATAGGTATATTGATAAAGAACTACCTGACGAAGTTTCAAGATCATAGAGTTCCCGCCGCGAATGTAATAAATTATTGAAGTTGATTACAGTTGCCCAAGGATACAGGTCGAGACAGCATGTTCTAAGAACGTGTATAAATAAGAAACTATACACGTCATCAGTAAGCCAGTACCTGTTCTGCTGGATAGGTATATTGATAAAGAACTACCTGACGAAGTTTCAAGATCATAGAGTTCCCGCCGCGAATGTAATAAATTATTGAAGTTGATTACAGTTGCCCAAGGATACAGGTCGAGACAGCATGTTCTAAGAACGTGTATAAATAAAAAACTATACACGTCATCAGTAAGCCAGTACCTGTTCTGGATAGGTAGATTGATAAAGAACTACCTGACGAAGTTTCAAGGTCATAGAGTTCCCGCCTCGGATGTAATAAATTATTGAAGTTGATTATAGTTGCCCAAGGATACAGGTCGAGACAGCATGTTCTATAAACGTGTATAAATAAGAAACTATACACGTCATCAGTAAGCCAGTACCTGTTCTGCTGGATAGGTATATTGATAAAGAACTACCTGACGAAGTTTCAAGATCATAGAGTTCCCGCCGCGGATGTAATAAATTATTGAAGTTGATTACAGTTGCCCAAGGATACAGGTCGAGACAGCATGTTCTAAGAACGTGTATAAATAAAAAACTATACACGTCATCAGTAAGCCAGTACCTGTTCTGGATAGGTAGACTGATAAAGAACTACCTGACGAAGTTTCAAGGTCATAGAGTTCCCGCCGCGGTTGTAATAAATTATTGAAGTTGATTACAGTTTCCCAAGGCTACAGGTCGAGACAGCATGTTCTATGAACGTTTCTAAATAAAAAACTATATACGTCATCAGTAAGCCAGTACCTGTTCTGGATAGGTAGAATGATAAAAAACTACATGACAAAGTTTCAAGGTCATAGAGTTCCCGCCGCGGATGTAATAAATTATTGAAGTTGATTACAGTTGCCCAAGGCTACAGGTCGAGACAGCATGTTCTATGAACGTGTATAAATAAAAAACTATACACGTCATCAGTAAGCCAGTACCTGTTCTGGATAGGTAGACTGATAAAGAACTACCTGACGAAGTTTCAAGGTCATAGAGTTTCCGCCTCGGATGTAATAAATTATTGAAGTTGATTATAGTTGCCCAAGGATACAGGTCGAGACAGCATGTTCTATAAACGTGTATAAATAAGAAACTATACACGTCATCAGTAAGCCAGTACCTGTTCTGCTGGATAGGTATATTGATAAAGAACTACCTGACGAAGTTTCAAGATCATAGAGTTCCCGCCGCGAATGTAATAAATTATTGAAGTTGATTACAGTTGCCCAAGGATACAGGTCGAGACAGCATGTTCTAAGAACGTGTATAAATAAAAAACTATACACGTCATCAGTAAGCCAGTACCTGTTCTGGATAGGTAGACTGATAAAGAACTACCTGACGAAGTTTCAAGGTCATAGAGTTCCCGCCGCGGTTGTAATAAATTATTGAAGTTGATTACAGTTGCCCAAGGCTACAGGTCGAGACAGCATGTTCTATGAACGTTTATAAATAAAAAACTATATACGTCATCAGTAAGCCAGTACCTGTTCTGGATAGGTAGAATGATAAAAAACTACCTGACAAAGTTTCAAGGTCATAGAGTTCCCGCCGCGGATGTAATAAATTATTGAAGTTGATTACAGTTGCCCAAGGATACAGGTCGAGACAGCATGTTCTATGAACGTTTATAAATAAAAAACTATATACGTCATCAGTAAGCCAGTACCTGTTCTGGATAGGTAGACTGATAAAGAACTACCTGACGAAGTTTCAAGGTCATAGAGTTTCCGCCGCGGTTGTAATAAATTATTGAAGTTGATTACAGTTGCCCAAGGCTACAGGTCGAGACAGCATGTTCTATGAACGTTTATAAATAAAAAACTATATACGTCATCAGTAAGCCAGTACCTGTTCTGGATAGGTAGACTGATAAAGAACTACCTGACGAAGTTTCAAGGTCATAGAGTTTCCGCCGCGGTTGTAATAAATTATTGAAGTTGATTACAGTTGCCCAAGGCTACAGGTCGAGACAGCATGTTCTATGAACGTGTATAAATAAAAAACTATACACGTCATCAGTAAGCCAGTACCTGTTCTGGATAGGTCGACTGATAAAGAACTACCTGACGAAGTTTCAAGGTCATAGAGTTCCCGCCGCGGATGTGATTAATTATTGAAGTTGATTACAGTTGCCCAAGGGTACAGGTCGAGAGAGCATGTTCTATAAACGTGTATAAATAAAAAACTATACACGTCATCAGTAAGCCAGTACCTGTTCTGGATAGGTCGACTGATAAAGAACTACCTGACGAAGTTTCAAGGTCATAGAGTTCCCGCCGCGGATGTAATAAATTATTGAAGTTGATTACAGTTGCCCAAGGGTACAGGTCGAGAGAGCATGTTCTATAAACGTGTATAAATAAAAAACTATACACGTCATCAGTAAGCCAGTACCTGTTCTGGATAGGTCGACTGATAAAGAACTACCTGACGAAGTTTCAAGGTCATAGAGTTCCCGCCGCGGATGTGATTAATTATTGAAGTTGATTACAGTTGCCCAAGGATACAGGTCGAGACAGCATGTTCTAAGAACGTGTATAAATAAAAAACTATACACGTCATCAGTAAGCCAGTACCTGTTCTGGATAGGTCGACTGATAAAGAACTACCTGACGAAGTTTCAAGGTCATAGAGTTCCCGCCGCGGATGTAATAAATTATTGAAGTTGATTACAGTTGCCCAAGGGTACAGGTCGAGAGAGCATGTTCTATAAACGTGTATAAATAAAAAACTATACACGTCATCAGTAAGCCAGTACCTGTTCTGGATAGGTCGACTGATAAAGAACTACCTGACGAAGTTTCAAGGTCATAGAGTTCCCGCCGCGGATGTGATTAATTATTGAAGTTGATTACAGTTGCCCAAGGATACAGGTCGAGACAGCATGTTCTAAGAACGTGTATAAATAAAAAACTATACACGTCATCAGTAAGCCAGTACCTGTTCTGGATAGGTAGACTGATAAAGAACTACCTGACGAAGTTTCAAGGTCATAGAGTTTCCGCCGCGGTTGTAATAAATTATTGAAGTTGATTACAGTTGCCCAAGGCTACAGGTCGAGACAGCATGTTCTATGAACGTGTATAAATAAAAAACTATACACGTCATCAGTAAGCCAGTACCTGTTCTGGATAGGTCGACTGATAAAGAACTACCTGACGAAGTTTCAAGGTCATAGAGTTCCCGCCGCGGATGTAATAAATTATTGAAGTTGATTACAGTTGCCCAAGGGTACAGGTCGAGAGAGCATGTTCTATAAACGTGTATAAATAAAAAAAACGTGTATAAATAAAAAACTATACACGTCATCAGTAAGCCAGTACCTGTTCTGGATAGGTAGACTGATAAAGAACTACCGGACGAATTTTCAAGGTCATAGAGTTCCCGCCGCGGATGTAATAAATTATTGAAGTTGATTACAGTTGCCCAAGGATACAGGTCGAGACAGCATGTTCTATAAACGTGTATAAATAAGAAACTATACACGTCATCAGTAAGCCAGTACCTGTTCTGGATAGGTCGACTGATAAAGAACTACCTGACGAAGTTTCAAGGTCATAGAGTTCCCGCCGCGGATGTGATTAATTATTGAAGTTGATTACAGTTGCCCAAGGATACAGGTCGAGACAGCATGTTCTAAGAACGTGTATAAATAAAAAACTATACACGTCATCAGTAAGCCAGTACCTGTTCTGGATAGGTAGACTGATAAAGAACTACCTGACGAAGTTTCAAGGTCATAGAGTTTCCGCCGCGGTTGTAATAAATTATTGAAGTTGATTACAGTTGCCCAAGGCTACAGGTCGAGACAGCATGTTCTATGAACGTGTATAAATAAAAAACTATACACGTCATCAGTAAGCCAGTACCTGTTCTGGATAGGTCGACTGATAAAGAACTACCTGACGAAGTTTCAAGGTCATAGAGTTCCCGCCGCGGATGTAATAAATTATTGAAGTTGATTACAGTTGCCCAAGGGTACAGGTCGAGAGAGCATGTTCTATAAACGTGTATAAATAAAAAAAACGTGTATAAATAAAAAACTATACACGTCATCAGTAAGCCAGTACCTGTTCTGGATAGGTAGACTGATAAAGAACTACCGGACGAATTTTCAAGGTCATAGAGTTCCCGCCGCGGATGTAATAAATTATTGAAGTTGATTACAGTTGCCCAAGGATACAGGTCGAGACAGCATGTTCTATAAACGTGTATAAATAAGAAACTATACACGTCATCAGTAAGCCAGTACCTGTTCTGGATAGGTCGACTGATAAAGAACTACCTGACGAAGTTTCAAGGTCATAGAGTTCCCGCCGCGGATGTGATTAATTATTGAAGTTGATTACAGTTGCCCAAGGATACAGGTCGAGACAGCATGTTCTAAGAACGTGTATAAATAAAAAACTATACACGTCATCAGTAAGCCAGTACCTGTTCTGGATAGGTCGACTGATAAAGAACTACCTGACGAAGTTTCAAGGTCATAGAGTTCCCGCCGCGGATGTAATAAATTATTGAAGTTGATTACAGTTGCCCAAGGGTACAGGTCGAGAGAGCATGTTCTATAAACGTGTATAAATAAAAAACTATACACGTCATCAGTAAGCCAGTACCTGTTCTGGATAGGTAGACTGATAAAGAACTACCTGACGAAGTTTCAAGGTCATAGAGTTCCCGCCGCGGATGTAATAAATTATTGAAGTTGATTACAGTTGCCCAAGGATACAGGTCGAGACAGCATGTTCTATAAACGTGTATAAATAAGAAACTATACACGTCATCAGTAAGCCAGTACCTGTTCTGGATAGGTCGACTGATAAAGAACTACCTGACGAAGTTTCAAGGTCATAGAGTTCCCGCCGCGGATGTAATAAATTATTGAAGTTGATTACAGTTGCCCAAGGGTACAGGTCGAGAGAGCATGTTCTATAAACGTGTATAAATAAAAAACTATACACGTCATCAGTAAGCCAGTACCTGTTCTGGATAGGTAGACTGATAAAGAACTACCTGACGAAGTTTCAAGGTCATAGAGTTCCCGCCGCGGATGTAATAAATTATTGAAGTTGATTACAGTTGCCCAAGGATACAGGTCGAGACAGCATGTTCTATAAACGTGTATAAATAAGAAACTATACACGTCATCAGTAAGCCAGTACCTGTTCTGGATAGGTCGACTGATAAAGAACTACCTGACGAAGTTTCAAGGTCATAGAGTTCCCGCCGCGGATGTGATTAATTATTGAAGTTGATTACAGTTGCCCAAGGATACAGGTCGAGACAGCATGTTCTATAAACGTGTATAAATAAGAAACTATACACGTCATCAGTAAGCCAGTACCTGTTCTGGATAGGTAGACTGATAAAGAACTACCTGACGAAGTTTCAAGGTCATAGAGTTTCCGCCGCGGTTGTAATAAATTATTGAAGTTGATTACAGTTGCCCAAGGCTACAGGTCGAGACAGCATGTTCTATGAACGTGTATAAATAAAAAACTATACACGTCATCAGTAAGCCAGTACCTGTTCTGGATAGGTAGACTGATAAAGAACTACCTGACGAAGTTTCAAGGTCATAGAGTTCCCGCCGCGGATGTAATAAATTATTGAAGTTGATTACAGTTGCCCAAGGCTACAGGTCGAGACAGCATGTTCTATGAACGTGTATAAATAAGAAACTATACACGTCATCAGTAAGCCAGTACCTGTTCTGGATAGGTCGACTGATAAAGAACTACCTGACGAAGTTTCAAGGTCATAGAGTTCCCGCCGCGGATGTGATTAATTATTGAAGTTGATTACAGTTGCCCAAGGATACAGGTCGAGACAGCATGTTCTAAGAACGTGTATAAATAAAAAACTATACACGTCATCAGTAAGCCAGTACCTGTTCTGGATAGGTAGACTGATAAAGAACTACCTGACGAAGTTTCAAGGTCATAGAGTTTCCGCCGCGGTTGTAATAAATTATTGAAGTTGATTACAGTTGCCCAAGGCTACAGGTCGAGACAGCATGTTCTATGAACGTGTATAAATAAAAAACTATACACGTCATCAGTAAGCCAGTACCTGTTCTGGATAGGTAGACTGATAAAGAACTACCTGACGAAGTTTCAAGGTCATAGAGTTCCCGCCGCGGATGTAATAAATTATTGAAGTTGATTACAGTTGCCCAAGGCTACAGGTCGAGACAGCATGTTCTATGAACGTGTATAAATAAAAAACTATACACGTCATCAGTAAGCCAGTACCTGTTCTGGATAGCTAGACTGATAAAGAACTACCTGACGAAGTTTCAAGGTCATAGAGTTCCCGCCGCGGATGTAATAAATTATTGAAGTTGATTACAGTTGCCCAAGGCTACAGGTCGAGACAGCATGTTCTATGAACGTGTATAAATAAAAAACTATATACGTCATCAGTAAGCCAGTACCTGTTCTGGATAGGTAGATTGATAAAGAACTACCTGACGAAGTTTCAAGGTCATAGAGTTCCCGCCGCGGATGTAATAAATTATTGAAGTTGATTACAGTTGCCCAAGGATACAGGTCGAGACAGCATGTTCTATAAACGTGTATAAATAAGAAACTATACACGTCATCAGTAAGCCAGTACCTGTTCTGGATAGGTCGACTGATAAAGAACTACCTGACGAAGTTTCAAGGTCATAGAGTTCCCGCCGCGGATGTAATAAATTATTGAAGTTGATTACAGTTGCCCAAGGCTACAGGTCGAGACAGCATGTTCTATGAACGTGTATAAATAAAAAACTATATACGTCATCAGTAAGCCAGTACCTGTTCTGGATAGGTAGATTGATAAAGAACTACCTGACGAAGTTTCAAGGTCATAGAGTTCCCGCCGCGGATGTAATAAATTATTGAAGTTGATTACAGTTGCCCAAGGATACAGGTCGAGACAGCATGTTCTATAAACGTGTATAAATAAGAAACTATACACGTCATCAGTAAGCCAGTACCTGTTCTGGATAGGTCGACTGATAAAGAACTACCTGACGAAGTTTCAAGGTCATAGAGTTCCCGCCGCGGATGTAATAAATTATTGAAGTTGATTACAGTTGCCCAAGGCTACAGGTCGAGACAGCATGTTCTATAAACGTGTATAAATAAAAAACTATACACGTCATCAGTAAGCCAGTACCTGTTCTGGATAGGTAGAATGATAAAGAACTACATGACAAAGTTTCAAGGTCATAGAGTTCCCGCCGCGGATGTAATAAATTATTGAAGTTGATTACAGTTGCCCAAGGCTACAGGTCGAGACAGCATATTCTATGAACGTTTATAAATAAAAAACTATATACGTCATCAGTAAGCCAGTACCTGTTCTGGATAGGTATATTGATAAAGAACTACCTGACGAAGTTTCAAGATCATAGAGTTCCCGCCGCGGATGTAATAAATTATTGAAGTTGATTACAGTTGCCCAAGGATACAGGTCGAGACAGCATGTTCTATAAACGTGTATAAATAAAAAACTATACACGTCATCAGTAAGCCAGTACCTGTTCTGGATAGGTCGACTGATAAAGAACTACCTGACGAAGTTTCAAGGTCATAGAGTTCCCGCCGCGGATGTAATAAATTATTGAAGTTGATTACAGTTGCCCAAGGCTACAGGTCGAGACAGCATGTTCTATGAACGTGTATAAATAAAAAACTATATACGTCATCAGTAAGCCAGTACCTGTTCTGGATAGGTAGATTGATAAAGAACTACCTGACGAAGTTTCAAGGTCATAGAGTTCCCGCCGCGGATGTAATAAATTATTGAAGTTGATTACAGTTGCCCAAGGATACAGGTCGAGACAGCATGTTCTATAAACGTGTATAAATAAGAAACTATACACGTCATCAGTAAGCCAGTACCTGTTCTGGATAGGTAGACTGATAAAGAACTACCTGACGAAGTTTCAAGGTCATAGAGTTCCCGCCGCGGATGTGATTAATTATTGAAGTTGATTACAGTTGCCCAAGGATACAGGTCGAGACAGCATGTTCTAAGAACGTGTATAAATAAAAAACTATACACGTCATCAGTAAGCCAGTACCTGTTCTGGATAGGTAGACTGATAAAGAACTACCTGACGAAGTTTCAAGGTCATAGAGTTCCCGCCGCGGATGTAATAAATTATTGAAGTTGATTACAGTTGCCCAAGGATACAGGTCGAGACAGCATATTCTATGAACGTTTATAAATAAAAAACTATACACGTCATCAGTAAGCCAGTACCTGTTCTGGATAGGTAGACTGATAAAGAACTACCTGACGAAGTTTCAAGGTCATAGAGTTCCCGCCGCGGATGTGATTAATTATTGAAGTTGATTACAGTTGCCCAAGGATACAGGTCGAGACAGCATGTTCTAAGAACGTGTATAAATAAAAAACTATACACGTCATCAGTAAGCCAGTACCTGTTCTGGATAGGTAGACTGATAAAGAACTACCTGACGAAGTTTCAAGGTCATAGAGTTCCCGCCGCAGATGTAATAAATTATTGAAGTTGATTACAGTTGCCCAAGGCTACAGGTCGAGACAGCATATTCTATGAACGTTTATAAATAAAAAACTATATACGTCATCAGTAAGCCAGTACCTGTTCTGGATAGGTATATTGATAAAGAACTACCTGACGAAGTTTCAAGATCATAGAGTTCCCGCCGCGGATGTAATAAATTATTGAAGTTGATTACAGTTGCCCAAGGATACAGGTCGAGACAGCATGTTCTATAAACGTGTATAAATAAAAAACTATACACGTCATCAGTAAGCCAGTACCTGTTCTGGATAGGTAGACTGATAAAGAACTACCTGACGAAGTTTCAAGGTCATAGAGTTCCCGCCGCGGATGTAATAAATTATTGAAGTTGATTACAGTTGCCCAAGGCTACAGGTCGAGACAGCATATTCTATGAACGTTTATAAATAAAAAACTATATACGTCATCAGTAAGCCAGTACCTGTTCTGGATAGGTATATTGATAAAGAACTACCTGACGAAGTTTCAAGATCATAGAGTTCCCGCCGCGGATGTAATAAATTATTGAAGTTGATTACAGTTGCCCAAGGCTACAGGTCGAGACAGCATGTTCTATAAACGTGTATAAATAAAAAACTATACACGTCATCAGTAAGCCAGTACCTGTTCTGGATAGGTAGAATGATAAAGAACTACATGACAAAGTTTCAAGGTCATAGAGTTCCCGCCGCGGATGTAATAAATTATTGAAGTTGATTACAGTTGCCCAAGGCTACAGGTCGAGACAGCATATTCTATGAACGTTTATAAATAAAAAACTATATACGTCATCAGTAAGCCAGTACCTGTTCTGGATAGGTATATTGATAAAGAACTACCTGACGAAGTTTCAAGATCATAGAGTTCCCGCCGCGGATGTAATAAATTATTGAAGTTGATTACAGTTGCCCAAGGATACAGGTCGAGACAGCATGTTCTATAAACGTGTATAAATAAAAAACTATACACGTCATCAGTAAGCCAGTACCTGTTCTGGATAGGTAGACTGATAAAGAACTACCTGACGAAGTTTCAAGGTCATAGAGTTCCCGCCGCGGATGTAATAAATTATTGAAGTTGATTACAGTTGCCCAAGGCTACAGGTCGAGACAGCATATTCTATGAACGTTTATAAATAAAAAACTATATACGTCATCAGTAAGCCAGTACCTGTTCTGGATAGGTAGACTGATAAAGAACTACCTGACGAAGTTTCAAGGTCATAGAGTTCCCGCCGCGGATGTAATAAATTATTGAAGTTGATTACAGTTGCCCAAGGCTACAGGTCGAGACAGCATATTCTATGAACGTGTATAAATAAAAAACTATACACGTCATCAGTAAGCCAGTACCTGTTCTGGATAGGTAGACTGATAAAGAACTACCTGACGAAGTTTCAAGGTCATAGAGTTCCCGCCGCGGATGTAATAAATTATTGAAGTTGATTACAGTTGCCCAAGGCTACAGGTCGAGACAGCATGTTCTATGAACGTGTATAAATAAGAAACTATACACGTCATCAGTAAGCCAGTACCTGTTCTGGATAGGTAGATTGATAAAGAACTACCTGACGAAGTTTCAAGGTCATAGAGTTCCCGCCGCGGATGTAATAAATTATTGAAGTTGATTACAGTTGCCCAAGGCTACAGGTCGAGACAGCATGTTCTATAAACGTGTATAAATAAAAAACTATACACGTCATCAGTAAGCCAGTACCTGTTCTGGATAGGTAGACTGATAAAGAACTACCTGACGAAGTTTCAAGGTCATAGAGTTCCCGCCGCGGATGTAATAAATTATTGAAGTTGATTACAGTTGCCCAAGGATACAGGTCGAGAGAGCATGTTCTATAAACGTGTATAAATAAAAAACTATACACGTCATCAGTAAGCCAGTACCTGTTCTGGATAGGTAGACTGATAAAGAACTACCTGACGAAGTTTCAAGGTCATAGAGTTCCCGCCGCGGATGTGATTAATTATTGAAGTTGATTACAGTTGCCCAAGGATACAGGTCGAGACAGCATGTTCTATAAACGTGTATAAATAAAAAACTATACACGTCATCAGTAAGCCAGTACCTGTTCTGGATAGGTAGACTGATAAAGAACTACCTGACGAAGTTTCAAGGTCATAGAGTTCCCGCCGCGGATGTAATAAATTATTGAAGTTGATTACAGTTGCCCAAGGCTACAGGTCGAGACAGCATGTTCTATGAACGTGTATAAATAAGAAACTATACACGTCATCAGTAAGCCAGTACCTGTTCTGGATAGGTAGATTGATAAAGAACTACCTGACGAAGTTTCAAGGTCATAGAGTTCCCGCCGCGGATGTAATAAATTATTGAAGTTGATTACAGTTGCCCAAGGCTACAGGTCGAGACAGCATGTTCTATAAACGTGTATAAATAAAAAACTATACACGTCATCAGTAAGCCAGTACCTGTTCTGGATAGGTAGACTGATAAAGAACTACCTGACGAAGTTTCAAGGTCATAGAGTTCCCGCCGCGGATGTAATAAATTATTGAAGTTGATTACAGTTGCCCAAGGATACAGGTCGAGAGAGCATGTTCTATAAACGTGTATAAATAAAAAACTATACACGTCATCAGTAAGCCAGTACCTGTTCTGGATAGGTAGACTGATAAAGAACTACCTGACGAAGTTTCAAGGTCATAGAGTTCCCGCCGCGGATGTAATAAATTATTGAAGTTGATTACAGTTGCCCAAGGCTACAGGTCGAGACAGCATGTTCTATGAACGTGTATAAATAAAAAACTATATACGTCATCAGTAAGCCAGTACCTGTTCTGGATAGGTAGATTGATAAAGAACTACCTGACGAAGTTTCAAGGTCATGGAGTTCCCGCCGCGGTTGTAATAAATTATTGAAGTTGATTACAGTTGCCCAAGGCTACAGGTCGAGACAGCATGTTCTATGAACGTGTATAAATAAAAAACTATATACGTCATCAGTAAGCCAGTACCTGTTCTGGATAGGTAGAATGATAAAAAACTACATGACAAAGTTTCAAGGTCATAGAGTTCCCGCCGCGGATGTAATAAATTATTTAAGTTGATTACAGTTGCCCAAGGCTACAGGTCGAGACAGCATGTTCTATGAACGTGTATAAATAAAAAACTATACACGTCATCAGTAAGCCAGTACCTGTTCTGGATAGGTAGACTGATAAAGAACTACCTGACGAAGTTTCAAGGTCATAGAGTTCCCGCCGCGGATGTAATAAATTATTGAAGTTGATTACAGTTGCCCAAGGATACAGGTCGAGACAGCATGTTCTATAAACGTGTATAAATAAGAAACTATACACGTCATCAGTAAGCCAGTACCTGTTCTGGATAGGTCGACTGATAAAGAACTACCTGACGAAGTTTCAAGGTCATAGAGTTCCCGCCGCGGATGTAATAAATTATTGAAGTTGATTACAGTTGCCCAAGGATACAGGTCGAGACAGCATGTTCTAAGAACGTGTATAAATAAAAAACTATATACGTCATCAGTAAGCCAGTACCTGTTCTGGATAGGTAGACTGATAAAGAACTACCTGACGAAGTTTCAAGGTCATAGAGTTCCCGCCGCGGATGTAATAAATTATTGAAGTTGATTACAGTTGCCCAAGGCTACAGGTCGAGACAGCATGTTCTATGAACGTGTATAAATAAGAAACTATACACGTCATCAGTAAGCCAGTACCTGTTCTGGATAGGTAGAATGATAAAGAACTACCTGACGAAGTTTCAAGGTCATAGAGTTCCCGCCGCGGATGTAATAAATTATTGAAGTTGATTACAGTTGCCCAAGGCTACAGGTCGAGACAGCATGTTCTATAAACGTGTATAAATAAGAAACTATACACGTCATCAGTAAGCCAGTACCTGTTCTGGATAGGTAGAATGATAAAGAACTACATGACAAAGTTTCAAGGTCATAGAGTTCCCGCCGCGGATGTAATAAATTATTGAAGTTGATTACAGTTGCCCAAGGCTACAGGTCGAGACAGCATGTTCTATGAACGTTTATAAATAAAAAACTATACACGTCATCAGTAAGCCAGTACCTGTTCTGGATAGGTCGACTGATAAAGAACTACCTGACGAAGTTTCAAGGTCATAGAGTTCCCGCCGCGGATGTAATAAATTATTGAAGTTGATTACAGTTGCCCAAGGATACAGGTCGAGACAGCATGTTCTAAGAACGTGTATAAATAAAAAACTATATACGTCATCAGTAAGCCAGTACCTGTTCTGGATAGGTAGACTGATAAAGAACTACCTGACGAAGTTTCAAGGTCATAGAGTTCCCGCCGCGGATGTAATAAATTATTGAAGTTGATTACAGTTGCCCAAGGCTACAGGTCGAGACAGCATGTTCTATGAACGTGTATAAATAAGAAACTATACACGTCATCAGTAAGCCAGTACCTGTTCTGGATAGGTAGAATGATAAAGAACTACCTGACGAAGTTTCAAGGTCATAGAGTTCCCGCCGCGGATGTAATAAATTATTGAAGTTGATTACAGTTGCCCAAGGCTACAGGTCGAGACAGCATGTTCTATAAACGTGTATAAATAAGAAACTATACACGTCATCAGTAAGCCAGTACCTGTTCTGGATAGGTAGAATGATAAAGAACTACATGACAAAGTTTCAAGGTCATAGAGTTCCCGCCGCGGATGTAATAAATTATTGAAGTTGATTACAGTTGCCCAAGGCTACAGGTCGAGACAGCATGTTCTATGAACGTGTATAAATAAGAAACTATACACGTCATCAGTAAGCCAGTACCTGTTCTGGATAGGTAGACTGATAAAGAACTACCTGACGAAGTTTCAAGGTCATAGAGTTCCCGCCGCGGATGTGATTAATTATTGAAGTTGATTACAGTTGCCCAAGGATACAGGTCGAGACAGCATGTTCTAAGAACGTGTATAAATAAAAAACTATACACGTCATCAGTAAGCCAGTACCTGTTCTGGATAGGTAGACTGATAAAGGACTACCTGACGAAGTTTCAAGGTCATAGAGTTCCCGCCGCGGATGTAATAAATTATTGAAGTTGATTACAGTTACCCAAGGGTACAGGTCGAGAGAGCATGTTCTATAAACGTGTATAAATAAAAAACTATACACGTCATCAGTAAGCCAGTACCTGTTCTGGATAGGTAGACTGATAAAGAACTACCTGACGAAGTTTCAAGGTCATAGAGTTCCCGCCGCGGATGTAATAAATTATTGAAGTTGATTACAGTTGCCCAAGGATACAGGTCGAGACAGCATGTTCTATAAACGTGTATAAATAAGAAACTATACACGTCATCAGTAAGCCAGTACCTGTTCTGGATAGGTCGACTGATAAAGAACTACCTGACGAAGTTTCAAGGTCATAGAGTTCCCGCCGCGGATGTAATAAATTATTGAAGTTGATTACAGTTGCCCAAGGATACAGGTCGAGACAGCATGTTCTAAGAACGTGTATAAATAAAAAACTATATACGTCATCAGTAAGCCAGTACCTGTTCTGGATAGGTAGACTGATAAAGAACTACCTGACGAAGTTTCAAGGTCATAGAGTTCCCGCCGCGGATGTAATAAATTATTGAAGTTGATTACAGTTGCCCAAGGCTACAGGTCGAGACAGCATGTTCTATGAACGTGTATAAATAAGAAACTATACACGTCATCAGTAAGCCAGTACCTGTTCTGGATAGGTAGAATGATAAAGAACTACCTGACGAAGTTTCAAGGTCATAGAGTTCCCGCCGCGGATGTAATAAATTATTGAAGTTGATTACAGTTGCCCAAGGCTACAGGTCGAGACAGCATGTTCTATAAACGTGTATAAATAAGAAACTATACACGTCATCAGTAAGCCAGTACCTGTTCTGGATAGGTAGAATGATAAAGAACTACATGACAAAGTTTCAAGGTCATAGAGTTCCCGCCGCGGATGTAATAAATTATTGAAGTTGATTACAGTTGCCCAAGGCTACAGGTCGAGACAGCATGTTCTATGAACGTGTATAAATAAGAAACTATACACGTCATCAGTAAGCCAGTACCTGTTCTGGATAGGTAGACTGATAAAGAACTACCTGACGAAGTTTCAAGGTCATAGAGTTCCCGCCGCGGATGTGATTAATTATTGAAGTTGATTACAGTTGCCCAAGGATACAGGTCGAGACAGCATGTTCTAAGAACGTGTATAAATAAAAAACTATACACGTCATCAGTAAGCCAGTACCTGTTCTGGATAGGTAGACTGATAAAGGACTACCTGACGAAGTTTCAAGGTCATAGAGTTCCCGCCGCGGATGTAATAAATTATTGAAGTTGATTACAGTTGCCCAAGGGTACAGGTCGAGAGAGCATGTTCTATAAACGTGTATAAATAAAAAACTATACACGTCATCAGTAAGCCAGTACCTGTTCTGGATAGGTAGACTGATAAAGAACTACCTGACGAAGTTTCAAGGTCATAGAGTTCCCGCCGCGGATGTAATAAATTATTGAAGTTGATTACAGTTGCCCAAGGATACAGGTCGAGACAGCATGTTCTATAAACGTTTATAAATAAAAAACTATACACGTCATCAGTAAGCCAGTACCTGTTCTGGATAGGTCGACTGATAAAGAACTACCTGACGAAGTTTCAAGGTCATAGAGTTCCCGCCGCGGATGTAATAAATTATTGAAGTTGATTACAGTTGCCCAAGGCTACAGGTCGAGACAGCATATTCTATGAACGTGTATAAATAAGAAACTATACACGTCATCAGTAAGCCAGTACCTGTTCTGGATAGGTAGAATGATAAAGAACTACCTGACGAAGTTTCAAGGTCATAGAGTTCCCGCCGCGGATGTAATAAATTATTGAAGTTGATTACAGTTGCCCAAGGCTACAGGTCGAGACAGCATGTTCTATAAACGTGTATAAATAAGAAACTATACACGTCATCAGTAAGCCAGTACCTGTTCTGGATAGGTAGAATGATAAAGAACTACATGACAAAGTTTCAAGGTCATAGAGTTCCCGCCGCGGATGTAATAAATTATTGAAGTTGATTACAGTTGCCCAAGGCTACAGGTCGAGACAGCATGTTCTATGAACGTGTATAAATAAGAAACTATACACGTCATCAGTAAGCCAGTACCTGTTCTGGATAGGTAGACTGATAAAGGACTACCTGACGAAGTTTCAAGGTCATAGAGTTCCCGCCGCGGATGTAATAAATTATTGAAGTTGATTACAGTTGCCCAAGGGTACAGGTCGAGAGAGCATGTTCTATAAACGTGTATAAATAAAAAACTATACACGTCATCAGTAAGCCAGTACCTGTTCTGGATAGGTAGACTGATAAAGAACTACCTGACGAAGTTTCAAGGTCATAGAGTTCCCGCCGCGGATGTAATAAATTATTGAAGTTGATTACAGTTGCCCAAGGATACAGGTCGAGACAGCATGTTCTATAAACGTGTATAAATAAGAAACTATACACGTCATCAGTAAGCCAGTACCTGTTCTGGATAGGTCGACTGATAAAGAACTACCTGACGAAGTTTCAAGGTCATAGAGTTCCCGCCGCGGATGTAATAAATTATTGAAGTTGATTACAGTTGCCCAAGGATACAGGTCGAGACAGCATGTTCTAAGAACGTGTATAAATAAAAAACTATATACGTCATCAGTAAGCCAGTACCTGTTCTGGATAGGTAGACTGATAAAGAACTACCTGACGAAGTTTCAAGGTCATAGAGTTCCCGCCGCGGATGTAATAAATTATTGAAGTTGATTACAGTTGCCCAAGGCTACAGGTCGAGACAGCATGTTCTATGAACGTGTATAAATAAGAAACTATACACGTCATCAGTAAGCCAGTACCTGTTCTGGATAGGTAGAATGATAAAGAACTACCTGACGAAGTTTCAAGGTCATAGAGTTCCCGCCGCGGATGTAATAAATTATTGAAGTTGATTACAGTTGCCCAAGGCTACAGGTCGAGACAGCATGTTCTATAAACGTGTATAAATAAGAAACTATACACGTCATCAGTAAGCCAGTACCTGTTCTGGATAGGTAGAATGATAAAGAACTACATGACAAAGTTTCAAGGTCATAGAGTTCCCGCCGCGGATGTAATAAATTATTGAAGTTGATTACAGTTGCCCAAGGCTACAGGTCGAGACAGCATGTTCTATGAACGTGTATAAATAAGAAACTATACACGTCATCAGTAAGCCAGTACCTGTTCTGGATAGGTATATTGATAAAGAACTACCTGACGAAGTTTCAAGATCATAGAGTTCCCGCCGCGGATGTAATAAATTATTGAAGTTGATTACAGTTGCCCAAGGATACAGGTCGAAACAGCATGTTCTATGAACGTGTATCAATAAAAAACTATACACGTCATCAGTAAGCCAGTACCTGTTCTGGATAGGTAGACTGATAAAGAACTACCTGACGAAGTTTCAAGGTCATAGAGTTCCCGCCGCGGATGTAATAAATTATTGAAGTTGATTACAGTTGCCCAAGGATACAGGTCGAGACAGCATGTTCTATAAACGTGTATAAATAAGAAACTATACACGTCATCAGTAAGCCAGTACCTGTTCTGGATAGGTAGACTGATAAAGAACTACCTGACGAAGTTTCAAGGTCATAGAGTTCCCGCCGCGGATGTGATTAATTATTGAAGTTGATTACAGTTGCCCAAGGATACAGGTCGAGACAGCATGTTCTAAGAACGTGTATAAATAAAAAACTATACACGTCATCAGTAAGCCAGTACCTGTTCTGGATAGGTAGACTGATAAAGAACTACCTGACGAAGTTTCAAGGTCATAGAGTTCCCGCCGCGGATGTAATAAATTATTGAAGTTGATTACAGTTGCCCAAGGGTACAGGTCGAGAGAGCATGTTCTATAAACGTGTATAAATAAAAAACTATACACGTCATCAGTAAGCCAGTACCTGTTCTGGATAGGTAGACTGATAAAGAACTACCTGACGAAGTTTCAAGGTCATAGAGTTCCCGCCGCGGATGTAATAAATTATTGAAGTTGATTACAGTTGCCCAAGGCTACAGGTCGAGACAGCATGTTCTATGAACGTGTATAAATAAAAAACTATATACGTCATCAGTAAGCCAGTACCTGTTCTGGATAGGTAGATTGATAAAGAACTACCTGACGAAGTTTCAAGGTCATAGAGTTCCCGCCGCGGATGTAATAAATTATTGAAGTTGATTACAGTTGCCCAAGGATACAGGTCGAGACAGCATGTTCTATAAACGTGTATAAATAAGAAACTATACACGTCATCAGTAAGCCAGTACCTGTTCTGGATAGGTCGACTGATAAAGAACTACCTGACGAAGTTTCAAGGTCATAGAGTTCCCGCCGCGGATGTAATAAATTATTGAAGTTGATTACAGTTGCCCAAGGCTACAGGTCGAGACAGCATGTTCTATGAACGTGTATAAATAAAAAACTATATACGTCATCAGTAAGCCAGTACCTGTTCTGGATAGGTAGATTGATAAAGAACTACCTGACGAAGTTTCAAGGTCATAGAGTTCCCGCCGCGGATGTAATAAATTATTGAAGTTGATTACAGTTGCCCAAGGATACAGGTCGAGACAGCATGTTCTATAAACGTGTATAAATAAGAAACTATACACGTCATCAGTAAGCCAGTACCTGTTCTGGATAGGTATATTGATAAAGAACTACCTGACGAAGTTTCAAGGTCATAGAGTTCCCGCCGCGGATGTAATAAATTATTGAAGTTGATTACAGTTGCCCAAGGCTACAGGTCGAGACAGCATGTTCTATGAACGTGTATAAATAAAAAACTATACACGTCATCAGTAACCCAGTACCTGTTCTGGATAGGTAGATTGATAAAGAACTACCTGACGAAGTTTCAAGGTCATAGAGTTCCCGCCGCGGATGTAATAAATTATTGAAGTTGATTACAGTTGCCCAAGGCTACAGGTCGAGACAGCATGTTCTATGAACGTGTATAAATAAAAAACTATACACGTCATCAGTAAGCCAGTACCTGTTCTGGATAGGTAGACTGATAAAGAACTACCTGACGAAGTTTCAAGGTCATAGAGTTCCCGCCGCGGATGTAATAAATTATTGAAGTTGATTACAGTTGACCATGGATACAGGTCGAGACAGCATGTTCTATAAACGTGTATAAATAAGAAACTATACACGTCATCAGTAAGCCAGTACCTGTTCTGGATAGGTAGAATGATAAAGAACTACATGACAAAGTTTCAAGGTCATAGAGTTCCCGCCGCGGATGTAATAAATTATTGAAGTTGATTACAGTTGCCCAAGGCTACAGGTCGAGACAGCATGTTCTATAAACGTGTATAAATAAGAAACTATACACGTCATCAGTAAGCCAGTACCTGTTCTGGATAGGTAGACTGATAAAGAACTACCTGACGAAGTTTCAAGGTCATAGAGTTCCCGCCGCGGATGTAATAAATTATTGAAGTTGATTACAGTTGCCCAAGGCTACTGGTCGAGACAGCATGTTCTATAAACGTGTATAAATAAGAAACTATACACGTCATCAGTAAGCCAGTACCTGTTCTGGATAGGTAGACTGATAAAGAACTACCTGACGAAGTTTCAAGGTCATAGAGTTCCCGCCGCGGATGTAATAAATTATTGAAGTTGATTACAGTTGCCCAAGGCTACAGGTCGAGACAGCATGTTCTATAAACGTGTATAAATAAGAAACTATACACGTCATCAGTAAGCCAGTACCTGTTCTGGATAGGTAGACTGATAAAGAACTACCTGACGAAGTTTCAAGGTCATAGAGTTCCCGCCGCGGATGTAATAAATTATTGAAGTTGATTACAGTTGCCCAAGGCTACAGGTCGAGACAGCATGTTCTATAAACGTGTATAAATAAGAAACTATACACGTCATCAGTAAGCCAGTACCTGTTCTGGATAGGTAGAATGATAAAGAACTACATGACAAAGTTTCAAGGTCATAGAGTTCCCGCCGCGGATGTAATAAATTATTGAAGTTGATTACAGTTGCCCAAGGCTACAGGTCGAGACAGCATGTTCTATAAACGTGTATAAATAAGAAACTATACACGTCATCAGTAAGCCAGTACCTGTTCTGGATAGGTAGACTGATAAAGAACTACCTGACGAAGTTTCAAGGTCATAGAGTTCCCGCCGCGGATGTAATAAATTATTGAAGTTGATTACAGTTGCCCAAGGCTACTGGTCGAGACAGCATGTTCTATAAACGTGTATAAATAAGAAACTATACACGTCATCAGTAAGCCAGTACCTGTTCTGGATAGGTAGACTGATAAAGAACTACCTGACGAAGTTTCAAGGTCATAGAGTTCCCGCCGCGGATGTAATAAATTATTGAAGTTGATTACAGTTGCCCAAGGCTACAGGTCGAGACAGCATATTCTATGAACGTTTATAAATAAAAAACTATATACGTCATCAGTAAGCCAGTACCTGTTCTGGATAGGTATATTGATAAAGAACTACCTGACGAAGTTTCAAGATCATAGAGTTCCCGCCGCGGATGTAATAAATTATTGAAGTTGATTACAGTTGCCCAAGGATACAGGTCGAGACAGCATGTTCTATAAACGTGTATAAATAAGAAACTATACACGTCATCAGTAAGCCAGTACCTGTTCTGGATAGGTAGAATGATAAAGAACTACATGACAAAGTTTCAAGGTCATAGAGTTCCCGCCGCGGATGTAATAAATTATTGAAGTTGATTACAGTTGCCCAAGGCTACAAGTCGAGACAGCATATTCTATGAACGTTTATAAATAAAAAACTATATACGTCATCAGTAAGCCAGTACCTGTTCTGGATAGGTATATTGATAAAGAACTACCTGACGAAGTTTCAAGGTCATAGAGTTCCCGCCGCGGATGTAATAAATTATTAAAGTTGATTACAGTTGCCCAAGGATACAGGTCGAGACAGCATGTTCTATAAACGTGTATAAATAAGAAACTATACACGTCATCAGTAAGCCAGTACCTGTTCTGGATAGGTATATTGATAAAGAACTACCTGACGAAGTTTCAAGGTCATAGAGTTCCCGCCGCGGATGTAATAAATTATTAAAGTTGATTACAGTTGCCCAAGGATACAGGTAGAGACAGCATGTTCTATAAACGTGTATAAATAAGAAACTATACACGTCATCAGTAAGCCAGTACCTGTTCTGGATAGGTAGACTGATAAAGAACTACCTGACGAAGTTTCAAGGTCATAGAGTTCCCGCCGCGGATGTAATAAATTATTGAAGTTGATTACAGTTGCCCAAGGATACAGGTCGAGACAGCATGTTCTATAAACGTGTATAAATAAAAAACTATACACGTCATCAGTAAGCCAGTACCTGTTCTGGATAGGTATATTGATAAAGAACTACCTGACGAAGTTTCAAGATCATAGAGTTCCCGCCGCGGATGTAATAAATTATTGAAGTTGATTACAGTTGCCCAAGGATACAGGTCGAGACAGCATGTTCTATAAACGTGTATAAATAAGAAACTATACACGTCATCAGTAAGCCAGTACCTGTTCTGGATAGGTAGAATGATAAAGAACTACATGACAAAGTTTCAAGGTCATAGAGTTCCCGCCGCGGATGTAATAAATTATTGAAGTTGATTACAGTTGCCCAAGGCTACAAGTCGAGACAGCATATTCTATGAACGTTTATAAATAAAAAACTATATACGTCATCAGTAAGCCAGTACCTGTTCTGGATAGGTATATTGATAAAGAACTACCTGACGAAGTTTCAAGGTCATAGAGTTCCCGCCGCGGATGTAATAAATTATTAAAGTTGATTACAGTTGCCCAAGGATACAGGTCGAGACAGCATGTTCTATAAACGTGTATAAATAAGAAACTATACACGTCATCAGTAAGCCAGTACCTGTTCTGGATAGGTAGAATGATAAAGAACTACATGACAAAGTTTCAAGGTCATAGAGTTCCCGCCGCGGATGTAATAAATTATTGAAGTTGATTACAGTTGCCCAAGGCTACAAGTCGAGACAGCATATTCTATGAACGTTTATAAATAAAAAACTATATACGTCATCAGTAAGCCAGTACCTGTTCTGGATAGGTATATTGATAAAGAACTACCTGACGAAGTTTCAAGGTCATAGAGTTCCCGCCGCGGATGTAATAAATTATTAAAGTTGATTACAGTTGCCCAAGGATACAGGTCGAGACAGCATGTTCTATAAACGTGTATAAATAAGAAACTATACACGTCATCAGTAAGCCAGTACCTGTTCTGGATAGGTAGAATGATAAAGAACTACATGACAAAGTTTCAAGGTCATAGAGTTCCCGCCGCGGATGTAATAAATTATTGAAGTTGATTACAGTTGCCCAAGGCTACAGGTCGAGACAGCATATTCTATGAACGTTTATAAATAAAAAACTATATACGTCATCAGTAAGCCAGTACCTGTTCTGGATAGGTATATTGATAAAGAACTACCTGACGAAGTTTCAAGATCATAGAGTTCCCGCCGCGGATGTAATAAATTATTGAAGTTGATTACAGTTGCCCAAGGATACAGGTCGAGACAGCATGTTCTATAAACGTGTATAAATAAGAAACTATACACGTCATCAGTAAGCCAGTACCTGTTCTGGATAGGTAGACTGATAAAGAACTACCTGACGAAGTTTCAAGATCATAGAGTTCCCGCCGCGGATGTAATAAATTATTGAAGTTGATTACAGTTGCCCAAGGATACAGGTCGAGACAGCATGTTCTATAAACGTGTATAAATAAAAAACTATACACGTCATCAGTAAGCCAGTACCTGTTCTGGATAGGTATATTGATAAAGAACTACCTGACGAAGTTTCAAGATCATAGAGTTCCCGCCGCGGATGTAATAAATTATTGAAGTTGATTACAGTTGCCCAAGGATACAGGTCGAGACAGCATGTTCTATAAACGTGTATAAATAAGAAACTATACACGTCATCAGTAAGCCAGTACCTGTTCTGGATAGGTAGAATGATAAAGAACTACATGACAAAGTTTCAAGGTCATAGAGTTCCCGCCGCGGATGTAATAAATTATTGAAGTTGATTACAGTTGCCCAAGGCTACAAGTCGAGACAGCATATTCTATGAACGTTTATAAATAAAAAACTATATACGTCATCAGTAAGCCAGTACCTGTTCTGGATAGGTATATTGATAAAGAACTACCTGACGAAGTTTCAAGGTCATAGAGTTCCCGCCGCGGATGTAATAAATTATTAAAGTTGATTACAGTTGCCCAAGGATACAGGTCGAGACAGCATGTTCTATAAACGTGTATAAATAAGAAACTATACACGTCATCAGTAAGCCAGTACCTGTTCTGGATAGGTAGAATGATAAAGAACTACATGACAAAGTTTCAAGGTCATAGAGTTCCCGCCGCGGATGTAATAAATTATTGAAGTTGATTACAGTTGCCCAAGGCTACAAGTCGAGACAGCATATTCTATGAACGTTTATAAATAAAAAACTATATACGTCATCAGTAAGCCAGTACCTGTTCTGGATAGGTATATTGATAAAGAACTACCTGACGAAGTTTCAAGGTCATAGAGTTCCCGCCGCGGATGTAATAAATTATTAAAGTTGATTACAGTTGCCCAAGGATACAGGTCGAGACAGCATGTTCTATAAACGTGTATAAATAAGAAACTATACACGTCATCAGTAAGCCAGTACCTGTTCTGGATAGGTAGAATGATAAAGAACTACATGACAAAGTTTCAAGGTCATAGAGTTCCCGCCGCGGATGTAATAAATTATTGAAGTTGATTACAGTTGCCCAAGGCTACAGGTCGAGACAGCATATTCTATGAACGTTTATAAATAAAAAACTATATACGTCATCAGTAAGCCAGTACCTGTTCTGGATAGGTATATTGATAAAGAACTACCTGACGAAGTTTCAAGATCATAGAGTTCCCGCCGCGGATGTAATAAATTATTGAAGTTGATTACAGTTGCCCAAGGATACAGGTCGAGACAGCATGTTCTATAAACGTGTATAAATAAGAAACTATACACGTCATCAGTAAGCCAGTACCTGTTCTGGATAGGTAGACTGATAAAGAACTACCTGACGAAGTTTCAAGATCATAGAGTTCCCGCCGCGGATGTAATAAATTATTGAAGTTGATTACAGTTGCCCAAGGATACAGGTCGAGACAGCATGTTCTATAAACGTGTATAAATAAAAAACTATACACGTCATCAGTAAGCCAGTACCTGTTCTGGATAGGTATATTGATAAAGAACTACCTGACGAAGTTTCAAGATCATAGAGTTCCCGCCGCGGATGTAATAAATTATTGAAGTTGATTACAGTTGCCCAAGGATACAGGTCGAGACAGCATGTTCTATAAACGTGTATAAATAAGAAACTATACACGTCATCAGTAAGCCAGTACCTGTTCTGGATAGGTAGAATGATAAAGAACTACATGACAAAGTTTCAAGGTCATAGAGTTCCCGCCGCGGATGTAATAAATTATTGAAGTTGATTACAGTTGCCCAAGGCTACAAGTCGAGACAGCATATTCTATGAACGTTTATAAATAAAAAACTATATACGTCATCAGTAAGCCAGTACCTGTTCTGGATAGGTATATTGATAAAGAACTACCTGACGAAGTTTCAAGGTCATAGAGTTCCCGCCGCGGATGTAATAAATTATTAAAGTTGATTACAGTTGCCCAAGGATACAGGTCGAGACAGCATGTTCTATAAACGTGTATAAATAAGAAACTATACACGTCATCAGTAAGCCAGTACCTGTTCTGGATAGGTATATTGATAAAGAACTACCTGACGAAGTTTCAAGGTCATAGAGTTCCCGCCGCGGATGTAATAAATTATTAAAGTTGATTACAGTTGCCCAAGGATACAGGTAGAGACAGCATGTTCTATAAACGTGTATAAATAAGAAACTATACACGTCATCAGTAAGCCAGTACCTGTTCTGGATAGGTAGACTGATAAAGAACTACCTGACGAAGTTTCAAGGTCATAGAGTTCCCGCCGCGGATGTAATAAATTATTGAAGTTGATTACAGTTGCCCAAGGCTACAGGTCGAGACAGCATGTTCTATAAACGTGTATAAATAAAAAACTATACACGTCATCAGTAAGCCAGTACCTGTTCTGGATAGGTAGACTGATAAAGAACTACCTGACGAAGTTTCAAGGTCATAGAGTTCCCGCCGCGGATGTAATAAATTATTGAAGTTGATTACAGTTGCCCAAGGCTACAGGTCGAGACAGCATGTTCTATAAACGTGTATAAATAAGAAACTATACACGTCATCAGTAAGCCAGTACCTGTTCTGGATAGGTATATTGATAAAGAACTACCTGACGAAGTTTCAAGATCATAGAGTTCCCGCCGCGGATGTAATAAATTATTGAAGTTGATTACAGTTGCCCAAGGATACAGGTCGAGAGAGCATGTTCTATAAACGTGTATAAATAAAAAACTATACACGTCATCAGTAAGCCAGTACCTGTTCTGGATAGGTAGACTGATAAAGAACTACCTGACGAAGTTTCAAGGTCATAGAGTTCCCGCCGCGGATGTAATAAATTATTGAAATTGATTACAGTTGCCCAAGGCTACAGGTCGAGACAGCATGTTCTATGAACGTGTATAAATAAAAAACTATACACGTCATCAGTAACCCAGTACCTGTTCTGGATAGGTAGATTGATAAAGAACTACCTGACGAAGTTTCAAGGTCATAGAGTTCCCGCCGCGGATGTAATAAATTATTGAAGTTGATTACAGTTGCCCAAGGCTACAGGTCGAGACAGCATGTTCTATGAACGTGTATAAATAAAAAACTATACACGTCATCAGTAAGCCAGTACCTGTTCTGGATAGGTAGACTGATAAAGAACTACCTGACGAAGTTTCAAGGTCATAGAGTTCCCGCCGCGGATGTAATAAATTATTGAAGTTGATTACAGTTGCCCAAGGCTACAGGTCGAGACAGCATGTTCTATAAACGTGTATAAATAAAAAACTATACACGTCATCAGTAAGCCAGTACCTGTTCTGGATAGGTAGACTGATAAAGAACTACCTGACGAAGTTTCAAGGTCATAGAGTTCCCGCCGCGGATGTAATAAATTATTGAAGTTGATTACAGTTGCCCAAGGATATAGGTCGAGACAGCATGTTCTATGAACGTGTATAAATAAGAAACTATACACGTCATCAGTAAGCCAGTACCTGTTCTGGATAGGTATATTGATAAAGAACTACCTGACGAAGTTTCAAGGTCATAGAGTTCCCGCCGCGGATGTAATAAATTATTGAAGTTGATTACAGTTGCCCAAGGCTACAGGTCGAGACAGCATGTTCTATGAACGTGTATAAATAAGAAACTATACACGTCATCAGTAAGCCAGTACCTGTTCTGGATAGGTAGACTGATAAAGAACTACCTGACGAAGTTTCAAGGTCATAGAGTTCCCGCCGCGGATGTAATAAATTATTGAAATTGATTACAGTTGCCCAAGGCTACAGGTCGAGACAGCATGTTCTATGAACGTGTATAAATAAAAAACTATACACGTCATCAGTAACCCAGTACCTGTTCTGGATAGGTAGATTGATAAAGAACTACCTGACGAAGTTTCAAGGTCATAGAGTTCCCGCCGCGGATGTAATAAATTATTGAAGTTGATTACAGTTGCCCAAGGCTACAGGTCGAGACAGCATGTTCTATGAACGTGTATAAATAAAAAACTATACACGTCATCAGTAAGCCAGTACCTGTTCTGGATAGGTAGACTGATAAAGAACTACCTGACGAAGTTTCAAGGTCATAGAGTTCCCGCCGCGGATGTAATAAATTATTGAAGTTGATTACAGTTGCCCAAGGCTACAGGTCGAGACAGCATGTTCTATAAACGTGTATAAATAAAAAACTATACACGTCATCAGTAAGCCAGTACCTGTTCTGGATAGGTAGACTGATAAAGAACTACCTGACGAAGTTTCAAGGTCATAGAGTTCCCGCCGCGGATGTAATAAATTATTGAAGTTGATTACAGTTGCCCAAGGATATAGGTCGAGACAGCATGTTCTATGAACGTGTATAAATAAGAAACTATACACGTCATCAGTAAGCCAGTACCTGTTCTGGATAGGTATATTGATAAAGAACTACCTGACGAAGTTTCAAGGTCATAGAGTTCCCGCCGCGGATGTAATAAATTATTGAAGTTGATTACAGTTGCCCAAGGCTACAGGTCGAGACAGCATGTTCTATGAACGTGTATAAATAAGAAACTATACACGTCATCAGTAAGCCAGTACCTGTTCTGGATAGGTAGACTGATAAAGAACTACCTGACGAAGTTTCAAGGTCATAGAGTTCCCGCCGCGGATGTAATAAATTATTGAAATTGATTACAGTTGCCCAAGGCTACAGGTCGAGACAGCATGTTCTATGAACGTGTATAAATAAAAAACTATACACGTCATCAGTAACCCAGTACCTGTTCTGGATAGGTAGATTGATAAAGAACTACCTGACGAAGTTTCAAGGTCATAGAGTTCCCGCCGCGGATGTAATAAATTATTGAAGTTGATTACAGTTGCCCAAGGCTACAGGTCGAGACAGCATGTTCTATGAACGTGTATAAATAAAAAACTATACACGTCATCAGTAAGCCAGTACCTGTTCTGGATAGGTAGACTGATAAAGAACTACCTGACGAAGTTTCAAGGTCATAGAGTTCCCGCCGCGGATGTAATAAATTATTGAAGTTGATTACAGTTGCCCAAGGATACAGGTCGAGACAGCATGTTCTATAAACGTGTATAAATAAGAAACTATACACGTCATCAGTAAGCCAGTACCTGTTCTGGATAGGTCGACTGATAAAGAACTACCTGACGAAGTTTCAAGGTCATAGAGTTCCCGCCGCGGATGTAATAAATTATTGAAGTTGATTACAGTTGCCCAAGGCTACAGGTCGAGACAGCATGTTCTATAAACGTGTATAAATAAGAAACTATACACGTCATCAGTAAGCCAGTACCTGTTCTGGATAGGTAGACTGATAAAGAACTACCTGACGAAGTTTCAAGGTCATAGAGTTCCCGCCGCGGATGTAATAAATTATTGAAGTTGATTACAGTTGCCCAAGGCTACAGGTCGAGACAGCATGTTCTATAAACGTGTATAAATAAGAAACTATACACGTCATCAGTAAGCCAGTACCTGTTCTGGATAGGTAGAATGATAAAGAACTACATGACAAAGTTTCAAGGTCATAGAGTTCCCGCCGCGGATGTAATAAATTATTGAAGTTGATTACAGTTGCCCAAGGCTACAGGTCGAGACAGCATGTTCTATAAACGTGTATAAATAAAAAACTATACACGTCATCAGTAAGCCAGTACCTGTTCTGGATAGGTAGACTGATAAAGAACTACCTGACGAAGTTTCAAGGTCATAGAGTTCCCGCCGCGGATGTAATAAATTATTGAAGTTGATTACAGTTGCCCAAGGCTACTGGTCGAGACAGCATGTTCTATAAACGTGTATAAATAAGAAACTATACACGTCATCAGTAAGCCAGTACCTGTTCTGGATAGGTAGAATGATAAAGAACTACATGACAAAGTTTCAAGGTCATAGAGTTCCCGCCGCGGATGTAATAAATTATTGAAGTTGATTACAGTTGCCCAAGGCTACAGGTCGAGACAGCATATTCTATGAACGTTTATAAATAAAAAACTATATACGTCATCAGTAAGCCAGTACCTGTTCTGGATAGGTATATTGATAAAGAACTACCTGACGAAGTTTCAAGATCATAGAGTTCCCGCCGCGGATGTAATAAATTATTGAAGTTGATTACAGTTGCCCAAGGATACAGGTCGAGACAGCATGTTCTATAAACGTGTATAAATAAGAAACTATATACGTCATCAGTAAGCCAGTACCTGTTCTGGATAGGTAGACTGATAAAGAACTACCTGACGAAGTTTCAAGGTCATAGAGTTCCCGCCGCGGATGTAATAAATTATTGAAGTTGATTACAGTTGCCCAAGGCTACAGGTCGAGACAGCATGTTCTATAAACGTGTATAAATAAAAAACTATACACGTCATCAGTAAGCCAGTACCTGTTCTGGATAGGTAGACTGATAAAGAACTACCTGACGAAGTTTCAAGGTCATAGAGTTCCCGCCGCGGATGTAATAAATTATTGAAGTTGATTACAGTTGCCCAAGGCTACAGGTCGAGACAGCATGTTCTATAAACGTGTATAAATAAGAAACTATACACGTCATCAGTAAGCCAGTACCTGTTCTGGATAGGTAGAATGATAAAGAACTACATGACAAAGTTTCAAGGTCATAGAGTTCCCGCCGCGGATGTAATAAATTATTGAAGTTGATTACAGTTGCCCAAGGCTACAGGTCGAGACAGCATATTCTATGAACGTTTATAAATAAAAAACTATATACGTCATCAGTAAGCCAGTACCTGTTCTGGATAGGTATATTGATAAAGAACTACCTGACGAAGTTTCAAGATCATAGAGTTCCCGCCGCGGATGTAATAAATTATTGAAGTTGATTACAGTTGCCCAAGGATACAGGTCGAGACAGCATGTTCTATAAACGTGTATAAATAAAAAACTATACACGTCATCAGTAAGCCAGTACCTGTTCTGGATAGGTATATTGATAAAGAACTACCTGACGAAGTTTCAAGATCATAGAGTTCCCGCCGCGGATGTAATAAATTATTGAAGTTGATTACAGTTGCCCAAGGATACAGGTCGAGAGAGCATGTTCTATAAACGTGTATAAATAAAAAACTATACACGTCATCAGTAAGCCAGTACCTGTTCTGGATAGGTAGACTGATAAAGAACTACCTGACGAAGTTTCAAGGTCATAGAGTTCCCGCCGCGGATGTAATAAATTATTGAAGTTGATTACAGTTGCCCAAGGCTACAGGTCGAGACAGCATGTTCTATAAACGTGTATAAATAAAAAACTATACACGTCATCAGTAAGCCAGTACCTGTTCTGGATAGGTATATTGATAAAGAACTACCTGACGAAGTTTCAAGATCATAGAGTTCCCGCCGCGGATGTAATAAATTATTGAAGTTGATTACAGTTGCCCAAGGATACAGGTCGAGAGAGCATGTTCTATAAACGTGTATAAATAAAAAACTATACACGTCATCAGTAAGCCAGTACCTGTTCTGGATAGGTAGACTGATAAAGAACTACCTGACGAAGTTTCAAGGTCATAGAGTTCCCGCCGCGGATGTAATAAATTATTGAAGTTGATTACAGTTGCCCAAGGATATAGGTCGAGACAGCATGTTCTATAAACGTGTATAAATAAGAAACTATATAAGTCATCAGTAAGCCAGTACCTGTTCTGGATAGGTAGAATGATAAAGAACTACCTGACGAAGTTTCAAGGTCATAGAGTTCCCGCCGCGGATGTAATAAATTATTGAAGTTGATTACAGTTGCCCAAGGATACAGGTCGAGACAGCATGTTCTAAGAACGTGTATAAATAAAAAACTATACACGTCATCAGTAAGCCAGTACCTGTTCTGGATAGGTAGAATGATAAAGAACTACCTGACGAAGTTTCAAGGTCATAGAGTTCCCGCCGCGGTTGTAATAAATTATTGAAGTTGATTACAGTTGCCCAAGGCTACAGGTCGAGACATCATGTTCTATGAACGTGTATAAATAAAAAACTATATACGTCATCAGTAAGCCAGTACCTGTTCTGGATAGGTAGAATGATAAAGAACTACCTGACGAAGTTTCAAGGTCATAGAGTTCCCGCCGCGGTTGTAATAAATTATTGAAGTTGATTACAGTTGCCCAAGGCTACAGGTCGAGACAGCATGTTCTATGAACGTTTATAAATAAAAAACTATATACGTCATCAGTAAGCCAGTACCTGTTCTGGATAGGCATATTGATAAAGAACTACCTGACGAAGTTTCAAGGTCATAGAGTTCCCGCCGCGGTTGTAATAAATTATTGAAGTTGATTACAGTTGCCCAAGGCTACAGGTCGAGACAGCATGTTCTATGAACGTGTATAAATAAAAAACTATATACGTCATCAGTAAGCCAGTACCTGTTCTGGATAGGTATATTGATAAAGAACTACCTGACGAAGTTTCAAGGTCATAGAGTTCCCGCCGCGGTTGTAATAAATTATTGCAGTTGATTACAGTTGCCCAAGGCTACAGGTCGAGACAGCATGTTCTAAGAACGTGTATAAATAAAAAACTATACACGTCATCAGTAAGCCAGTACCTGTTCTGGATAGGTATATTGATAAAGAACTACCTGACGAAGTTTCAAGGTCATAGAGTTCCCGCCGCGGATGTAATAAATTATTGAAGTTGATTACAGTTGCCCAAGGCTACAGGTCGAGACAGCATGTTCTATGAACGTGTATAAATAAGAAACTATACACGTCATCAGTAAGCCAGTACCTGTTCTGGATAGGTAGACTGATAAAGAACTACCTGACGAAGTTTCAAGGTCATAGAGTTCCCGCCGCGGATGTAATAAATTATTGAAATTGATTACAGTTGCCCAAGGCTACAGGTCGAGACAGCATGTTCTATGAACGTGTATAAATAAAAAACTATACACGTCATCAGTAACCCAGTACCTGTTCTGGATAGGTAGATTGATAAAGAACTACCTGACGAAGTTTCAAGGTCATAGAGTTCCCGCCGCGGATGTAATAAATTATTGAAGTTGATTACAGTTGCCCAAGGCTACAGGTCGAGACAGCATGTTCTATGAACGTGTATAAATAAAAAACTATACACGTCATCAGTAAGCCAGTACCTGTTCTGGATAGGTAGACTGATAAAGAACTACCTGACGAAGTTTCAAGGTCATAGAGTTCCCGCCGCGGATGTAATAAATTATTGAAGTTGATTACAGTTGCCCAAGGCTACAGGTCGAGACAGCATGTTCTATAAACGTGTATAAATAAAAAACTATACACGTCATCAGTAAGCCAGTACCTGTTCTGGATAGGTAGACTGATAAAGAACTACCTGACGAAGTTTCAAGGTCATAGAGTTCCCGCCGCGGATGTAATAAATTATTGAAGTTGATTACAGTTGCCCAAGGATATAGGTCGAGACAGCATGTTCTATGAACGTGTATAAATAAGAAACTATACACGTCATCAGTAAGCCAGTACCTGTTCTGGATAGGTATATTGATAAAGAACTACCTGACGAAGTTTCAAGGTCATAGAGTTCCCGCCGCGGATGTAATAAATTATTGAAGTTGATTACAGTTGCCCAAGGCTACAGGTCGAGACAGCATGTTCTATGAACGTGTATAAATAAGAAACTATACACGTCATCAGTAAGCCAGTACCTGTTCTGGATAGGTAGACTGATAAAGAACTACCTGACGAAGTTTCAAGGTCATAGAGTTCCCGCCGCGGATGTAATAAATTATTGAAATTGATTACAGTTGCCCAAGGCTACAGGTCGAGACAGCATGTTCTATGAACGTGTATAAATAAAAAACTATACACGTCATCAGTAAGCCAGTACCTGTTCTGGATAGGTAGACTGATAAAGAACTACCTGACGAAGTTTCAAGGTCATAGAGTTCCCGCCGCGGATGTAATAAATTATTGAAATTGATTACAGTTGCCCAAGGCTACAGGTCGAGACAGCATGTTCTATGAACGTGTATAAATAAAAAACTATACACGTCATCAGTAAGCCAGTACCTGTTCTGGATAGGTAGACTGATAAAGAACTACCTGACGAAGTTTCAAGGTCATAGAGTTCCCGCCGCGGATGTAATAAATTATTGAAGTTGATTACAGTTGCCCAAGGCTACAGGTCGAGACAGCATGTTCTATAAACGTGTATAAATAAAAAACTATACACGTCATCAGTAAGCCAGTACCTGTTCTGGATAGGTAGACTGATAAAGAACTACCTGACGAAGTTTCAAGGTCATAGAGTTCCCGCCGCGGATGTAATAAATTATTGAAGTTGATTACAGTTGCCCAAGGATATAGGTCGAGACAGCATGTTCTATGAACGTGTATAAATAAGAAACTATACACGTCATCAGTAAGCCAGTACCTGTTCTGGATAGGTATATTGATAAAGAACTACCTGACGAAGTTTCAAGGTCATAGAGTTCCCGCCGCGGATGTAATAAATTATTGAAGTTGATTACAGTTGCCCAAGGCTACAGGTCGAGACAGCATGTTCTATGAACGTGTATAAATAAGAAACTATACACGTCATCAGTAAGCCAGTACCTGTTCTGGATAGGTAGACTGATAAAGAACTACCTGACGAAGTTTCAAGGTCATAGAGTTCCCGCCGCGGATGTAATAAATTATTGAAATTGATTACAGTTGCCCAAGGCTACAGGTCGAGACAGCATGTTCTATGAACGTGTATAAATAAAAAACTATACACGTCATCAGTAACCCAGTACCTGTTCTGGATAGGTAGATTGATAAAGAACTACCTGACGAAGTTTCAAGGTCATAGAGTTCCCGCCGCGGATGTAATAAATTATTGAAGTTGATTACAGTTGCCCAAGGCTACAGGTCGAGACAGCATGTTCTATGAACGTGTATAAATAAAAAACTATACACGTCATCAGTAAGCCAGTACCTGTTCTGGATAGGTAGACTGATAAAGAACTACCTGACGAAGTTTCAAGGTCATAGAGTTCCCGCCGCGGATGTAATAAATTATTGAAGTTGATTACAGTTGCCCAAGGATACAGGTCGAGACAGCATGTTCTATAAACGTGTATAAATAAGAAACTATACACGTCATCAGTAAGCCAGTACCTGTTCTGGATAGGTCGACTGATAAAGAACTACCTGACGAAGTTTCAAGGTCATAGAGTTCCCGCCGCGGATGTAATAAATTATTGAAGTTGATTACAGTTGCCCAAGGCTACAGGTCGAGACAGCATGTTCTATAAACGTGTATAAATAAGAAACTATACACGTCATCAGTAAGCCAGTACCTGTTCTGGATAGGTAGACTGATAAAGAACTACCTGACGAAGTTTCAAGGTCATAGAGTTCCCGCCGCGGATGTAATAAATTATTGAAGTTGATTACAGTTGCCCAAGGCTACAGGTCGAGACAGCATGTTCTATGAACGTGTATAAATAAGAAACTATACACGTCATCAGTAAGCCAGTACCTGTTCTGGATAGGTAGACTGATAAAGAACTACCTGACGAAGTTTCAAGGTCATAGAGTTCCCGCCGCGGATGTAATAAATTATTGAAATTGATTACAGTTGCCCAAGGCTACAGGTCGAGACAGCATATTCTATGAACGTTTATAAATAAAAAACTATATACGTCATCAGTAAGCCAGTACCTGTTCTGGATAGGTATATTGATAAAGAACTACCTGACGAAGTTTCAAGGTCATAGAGTTCCCGCCGCGGTTGTAATAAATTATTGCAGTTGATTACAGTTGCCCAAGGCTACAGGTCGAGACAGCATGTTCTAAGAACGTGTATAAATAAAAAACTATACACGTCATCAGTAAGCCAGTACCTGTTCTGGATAGGTATATTGATAAAGAACTACCTGACGAAGTTTCAAGGTCATAGAGTTCCCGCCGCGGATGTAATAAATTATTGAAGTTGATTACAGTTGCCCAAGGCTACAGGTCGAGACAGCATGTTCTATGAACGTGTATAAATAAGAAACTATACACGTCATCAGTAAGCCAGTACCTGTTCTGGATAGGTAGACTGATAAAGAACTACCTGACGAAGTTTCAAGGTCATAGAGTTCCCGCCGCGGTTGTAATAAATTATTGAAGTTGATTACAGTTGCCCAAGGCTACAGGTCGAGACAGCATGTTCTATGAACGTTTATAAATAAAAAACTATATACGTCATCAGTAAGCCAGTACCTGTTCTGGATAGGTATATTGATAAAGAACTACCTGACGAAGTTTCAAGGTCATAGAGTTCCCGCCGCGGTTGTAATAAATTATTGCAGTTGATTACAGTTGCCCAAGGCTACAGGTCGAGACAGCATGTTCTAAGAACGTGTATAAATAAAAAACTATACACGTCATCAGTAAGCCAGTACCTGTTCTGGATAGGTATATTGATAAAGAACTACCTGACGAAGTTTCAAGGTCATAGAGTTCCCGCCGCGGATGTAATAAATTATTGAAGTTGATTACAGTTGCCCAAGGCTACAGGTCGAGACAGCATGTTCTATGAACGTGTATAAATAAGAAACTATACACGTCATCAGTAAGCCAGTACCTGTTCTGGATAGGTATATTGATAAAGAACTACCTGACGAAGTTTCAAGGTCATAGAGTTCCCGCCGCGGTTGTAATAAATTATTGAAGTTGATTACAGTTGCCCAAGGCTACAGGTCGAGACAGCATGTTCTATGAACGTTTATAAATAAAAAACTATATACGTCATCAGTAAGCCAGTACCTGTTCTGGATAGGCATATTGATAAAGAACTACCTGACGAAGTTTCAAGGTCATAGAGTTCCCGCCGCGGTTGTAATAAATTATTGAAGTTGATTACAGTTGCCCAAGGCTACAGGTCGAGACAGCATGTTCTATGAACGTGTATAAATAAAAAACTATATACGTCATCAGTAAGCCAGTACCTGTTCTGGATAGGTATATTGATAAAGAACTACCTGACGAAGTTTCAAGGTCATAGAGTTCCCGCCGCGGTTGTAATAAATTATTGCAGTTGATTACAGTTGCCCAAGGCTACAGGTCGAGACAGCATGTTCTAAGAACGTGTATAAATAAAAAACTATACACGTCATCAGTAAGCCAGTACCTGTTCTGGATAGGTATATTGATAAAGAACTACCTGACGAAGTTTCAAGGTCATAGAGTTCCCGCCGCGGATGTAATAAATTATTGAAGTTGATTACAGTTGCCCAAGGCTACAGGTCGAGACAGCATGTTCTATGAACGTGTATAAATAAGAAACTATACACGTCATCAGTAAGCCAGTACCTGTTCTGGATAGGTAGACTGATAAAGAACTACCTGACGAAGTTTCAAGGTCATAGAGTTCCCGCCGCGGATGTAATAAATTATTGAAATTGATTACAGTTGCCCAAGGCTACAGGTCGAGACAGCATGTTCTATGAACGTGTATAAATAAAAAACTATACACGTCATCAGTAACCCAGTACCTGTTCTGGATAGGTAGATTGATAAAGAACTACCTGACGAAGTTTCAAGGTCATAGAGTTCCCGCCGCGGATGTAATAAATTATTGAAGTTGATTACAGTTGCCCAAGGATATAGGTCGAGACAGCATGTTCTATGAACGTGTATAAATAAGAAACTATACACGTCATCAGTAAGCCAGTACCTGTTCTGGATAGGTATATTGATAAAGAACTACCTGACGAAGTTTCAAGGTCATAGAGTTCCCGCCGCGGATGTAATAAATTATTGAAGTTGATTACAGTTGCCCAAGGCTACAGGTCGAGACAGCATGTTCTATGAACGTGTATAAATAAGAAACTATACACGTCATCAGTAAGCCAGTACCTGTTCTGGATAGGTAGACTGATAAAGAACTACCTGACGAAGTTTCAAGGTCATAGAGTTCCCGCCGCGGATGTAATAAATTATTGAAATTGATTACAGTTGCCCAAGGCTACAGGTCGAGACAGCATGTTCTATGAACGTGTATAAATAAAAAACTATACACGTCATCAGTAACCCAGTACCTGTTCTGGATAGGTAGATTGATAAAGAACTACCTGACGAAGTTTCAAGGTCATAGAGTTCCCGCCGCGGATGTAATAAATTATTGAAGTTGATTACAGTTGCCCAAGGCTACAGGTCGAGACAGCATGTTCTATGAACGTGTATAAATAAAAAACTATACACGTCATCAGTAAGCCAGTACCTGTTCTGGATAGGTAGACTGATAAAGAACTACCTGACGAAGTTTCAAGGTCATAGAGTTCCCGCCGCGGATGTAATAAATTATTGAAGTTGATTACAGTTGCCCAAGGCTACAGGTCGAGACAGCATGTTCTATAAACGTGTATAAATAAAAAACTATACACGTCATCAGTAAGCCAGTACCTGTTCTGGATAGGTAGACTGATAAAGAACTACCTGACGAAGTTTCAAGGTCATAGAGTTCCCGCCGCGGATGTAATAAATTATTGAAGTTGATTACAGTTGCCCAAGGATATAGGTCGAGACAGCATGTTCTATGAACGTGTATAAATAAGAAACTATACACGTCATCAGTAAGCCAGTACCTGTTCTGGATAGGTATATTGATAAAGAACTACCTGACGAAGTTTCAAGGTCATAGAGTTCCCGCCGCGGATGTAATAAATTATTGAAGTTGATTACAGTTGCCCAAGGCTACAGGTCGAGACAGCATGTTCTATGAACGTGTATAAATAAGAAACTATACACGTCATCAGTAAGCCAGTACCTGTTCTGGATAGGTAGACTGATAAAGAACTACCTGACGAAGTTTCAAGGTCATAGAGTTCCCGCCGCGGATGTAATAAATTATTGAAATTGATTACAGTTGCCCAAGGCTACAGGTCGAGACAGCATGTTCTATGAACGTGTATAAATAAAAAACTATACACGTCATCAGTAACCCAGTACCTGTTCTGGATAGGTAGAATGATAAAGAACTACCTGACGAAGTTTCAAGGTCATAGAGTTCCCGCCGCGGTTGTAATAAATTATTGAAGTTGATTACAGTTGCCCAAGGCTACAGGTCGAGACAGCATGTTCTATGAACGTTTATAAATAAAAAACTATATACGTAATCAGTAAGCCAGTACCTGTTCTGGATAGGTATATTGATAAAGAACTACCTGACGAAGTTTCAAGGTCATATAGTTCCCGCCGAGGTTGTAATAAATTATTGAAGTTGATTACAGTTGCCCAAGGCTACAGGTCGAGACAGCATGTTCTATGAACGTGTATAAATAAAAAACTATATACGTCATCAGTAAGCCAGTACCTGTTCTGGATAGGTATATTGATAAAGAACTACCTGACGAAGTTTCAAGATCATAGAGTTCCCGCCGCGGATGTAATAAATTATTGAAGTTGATTACAGTTGCCCAAGGCTACAGGTCGAGACAGCATGTTCTATGAACGTGTATAAATAAAAAACTATATACGTCATCAGTAAGCCAGTACCTGTTCTGGATAGGTATATTGATAAAGAACTACCTGACGAAGTTTCAAGGTCATAGAGTTCCCGCCGCGGTTGTAATAAATTATTGCAGTTGATTACAGTTGCCCAAGGCTACAGGTCGAGACAGCATGTTCTAAGAACGTGTATAAATAAAAAACTATACACGTCATCAGTAAGCCAGTACCTGTTCTGGATAGGTATATTGATAAAGAACTACCTGACGAAGTTTCAAGGTCATAGAGTTCCCGCCGCGGTTGTAATAAATTATTGAAGTTGATTACAGTTGCCCAAGGCTACAGGTCGAGACAGCATGTTCTATGAACGTTTATAAATAAAAAACTATATACGTCATCAATAAGCCAGTACCTGTTCTGGATAGGTATATTGATAAAGAACTACCTGACGAAGTTTCAAGGTCATAGAGTTCCCGCCGCGGTTGTAATAAATTATTGAAGTTGATTACAGTTGCCCAAGGCTACAGGTCGAGACAGCATGTTCTATGAACGTTTATAAATAAAAAACTATATACGTAATCAGTAAGCCAGTACCTGTTCTGGATAGGTATATTGATAAAGAACTACCTGACGAAGTTTCAAGGTCATATAGTTCCCGCCGAGGTTGTAATAAATTATTGAAGTTGATTACAGTTGCCCAAGGCTACAGGTCGAGACAGCATGTTCTATGAACGTGTATAAATAAAAAACTATATACGTCATCAGTAAGCCAGTACCTGTTCTGGATAGGTATATTGATAAAGAACTACCTGACGAAGTTTCAAGATCATAGAGTTCCCGCCGCGGATGTAATAAATTATTGAAGTTGATTACAGTTGCCCAAGGATACAGGTCGAGACAGCATGTTCTATAAACGTGTATAAATAAGAAACTATACACGTCATCAGTAAGCCAGTACCTGTTCTGGATAGGTAGACTGATAAAGAACTACCTGACGAAGTTTCAAGATCATAGAGTTCCCGCCGCGGATGTAATAAATTATTGCAGTTGATTACAGTTGCCCAAGGCTACAGGTCGAGACAGCATGTTCTAAGAACGTGTATAAATAAAAAACTATACACGTCATCAGTAAGCCAGTACCTGTTCTGGATAGGTAGACTGATAAAGAACTACCTGACGAAGTTTCAAGGTCATAGAGTTCCCGCCGCGGTTGTAATAAATTATTGCAGTTGATTACAGTTGCCCAAGGCTACAGGTCGAGACAGCATGTTCTAAGAACGTGTATAAATAAAAAACTATACACGTCATCAGTAAGCCAGTACCTGTTCTGGATAGGTAGACTGATAAAGAACTACCTGACGAAGTTTCAAGGTCATAGAGTTCCCGCTACGGATGTAATAAATTATTGAAGTTGATTACAGTTGCCCAAGGATACAGGTCGAGACAGCATGTTCTATAAACGTGTATAAATAAAAAACTATACACGTCATCAGTAAGCCAGTACCTGTTCTGGATAGGTAGAATGATAAAGAACTACCTGACGAAGTTTCAAGGTCATAGAGTTCCCGCCGCGGTTGTAATAAATTATTGAAGTTGATTACAGTTGCCCAAGGCTACAGGTCGAGACAGCATGTTCTATGAACGTTTATAAATAAAAAACTATATACGTAATCAGTAAGCCAGTACCTGTTCTGGATAGGTATATTGATAAAGAACTACCTGACGAAGTTTCAAGGTCATAGAGTTCCCGCCGCGGTTGTAATAAATTATTGCAGTTGATTACAGTTGCCCAAGGCTACAGGTCGAGACAGCATGTTCTAAGAACGTGTATAAATAAAAAACTATACACGTCATCAGTAAGCCAGTACCTGTTCTGGATAGGTAGACTGATAAAGAACTACCTGACGAAGTTTCAAGGTCATAGAGTTCCCACTACGGATGTAATAAATTATTGAAGTTGATTACAGTTGCCCAAGGATACAGGTCGAGACAGCATGTTCTATAAACGTGTATAAATAAAAAACTATACACGTCATCAGTAAGCCAGTACCTGTTCTGGATAGGTAGACTGATAAAGAACTACCTGACGAAGTTTCAAGGTCATATAGTTCCCGCCGAGGTTGTAATAAATTATTGAAGTTGATTACAGTTGCCCAAGGCTACAGGTCGAGACAGCATGTTCTATGAACGTGTATAAATAAAAAACTATATACGTCATCAGTAAGCCAGTACCTGTTCTGGATAGGTATATTGATAAAGAACTACCTGACGAAGTTTCAAGATCATAGAGTTCCCGCCGCGGATGTAATAAATTATTGAAGTTGATTACAGTTGCCCAAGGCTACAGGTCGAGACAGCATGTTCTATGAACGTGTATAAATAAAAAACTATATACGTCATCAGTAAGCCAGTACCTGTTCTGGATAGGTATATTGATAAAGAACTACCTGACGAAGTTTCAAGGTCATAGAGTTCCCGCCGCGGTTGTAATAAATTATTGCAGTTGATTACAGTTGCCCAAGGCTACAGGTCGAGACAGCATGTTCTAAGAACGTGTATAAATAAAAAACTATACACGTCATCAGTAAGCCAGTACCTGTTCTGGATAGGTATATTGATAAAGAACTACCTGACGAAGTTTCAAGGTCATAGAGTTCCCGCCGCGGTTGTAATAAATTATTGAAGTTGATTACAGTTGCCCAAGGCTACAGGTCGAGACAGCATGTTCTATGAACGTTTATAAATAAAAAACTATATACGTCATCAGTAAGCCAGTACCTGTTCTGGATAGGTATATTGATAAAGAACTACCTGACGAAGTTTCAAGGTCATAGAGTTCCCGCCGCGGTTGTAATAAATTATTGCAGTTGATTACAGTTGCCCAAGGCTACAGGTCGAGACAGCATGTTCTAAGAACGTGTATAAATAAAAAACTATACACGTCATCAGTAAGCCAGTACCTGTTCTGGATAGGTAGACTGATAAAGAACTACCTGACGAAGTTTCAAGGTCATAGAGTTCCCGCCGCGGTTGTAATAAATTATTGAAGTTGATTACAGTTGCCCAAGGCTACAGGTCGAGACAGCATGTTCTATGAACGTTTATAAATAAAAAACTATATACGTAATCAGTAAGCCAGTACCTGTTCTGGATAGGTATATTGATAAAGAACTACCTGACGAAGTTTCAAGGTCATATAGTTCCCGCCGAGGTTGTAATAAATTATTGAAGTTGATTACAGTTGCCCAAGGCTACAGGTCGAGAGAGCATGTTCTATGAACGTTTATAAATAAAAAACTATATACGTAATCAGTAAGCCAGTACCTGTTCTGGATAGGTATATTGATAAAGAACTACCTGACGAAGTTTCAAGGTCATATAGTTCCCGCCGAGGTTGTAATAAATTATTGAAGTTGATTACAGTTGCCCAAGGCTACAGGTCGAGACAGCATGTTCTATGAACGTTTATAAATAAAAAACTATATACGTAATCAGTAAGCCAGTACCTGTTCTGGATAGGTATATTGATAAAGAACTACCTGACGAAGTTTCAAGGTCATATAGTTCCCGCCGAGGTTGTAATAAATTATTGAAGTTGATTACAGTTGCCCAAGGCTACAGGTCGAGACAGCATGTTCTATGAACGTGTATAAATAAAAAACTATATACGTCATCAGTAAGCCAGTACCTGTTCTGGATAGGTATATTGATAAAGAACTACCTGACGAAGTTTCAAGATCATAGAGTTCCCGCCGCGGATGTAATAAATTATTGAAGTTGATTACAGTTGCCCAAGGATACAGGTCGAGACAGCATGTTCTATAAACGTGTATAAATAAGAAACTATACACGTCATCAGTAAGCCAGTACCTGTTCTGGATAGGTAGACTGATAAAGAACTACCTGACGAAGTTTCAAGATCATAGAGTTCCCGCCGCGGATGTAATAAATTATTGAAGTTGATTACAGTTGCCCAAGGCTACAGGTCGAGACAGCATGTTCTATGAACGTGTATAAATAAAAAACTATATACGTCATCAGTAAGCCAGTACCTGTTCTGGATAGGTATATTGATAAAAAACTACCTGACGAAGTTTCAAGATCATAGAGTTCCCGCCGCGGATGTAATAAATTATTGAGTTGATTACAGTTGCCCAAGGCTACAGGTCGAGACAGCATGTTCTAAGAACGTGTATAAATAAAAAACTATACACGTCATCAGTAAGCCAGTACCTGTTCTGGATAGGTAGACTGATAAAGAACTACCTGACGAAGTTTCAAGGTCATAGAGTTCCCGCCGCGGTTGTAATAAATTATTGAAGTTGATTACAGTTGCCCAAGGCTACAGGTCGAGACAGCATGTTCTAAGAACGTTTATAAATAAAAAACTATATACGTAATCAGTAAGCCAGTACCTGTTCTGGATAGGTATATTGATAAAGAACTACCTGACGAAGTTTCAAGGTCATAGAGTTCCCGCCGCGGTTGTAATAAATTATTGCAGTTGATTACAGTTGCCCAAGGCTACAGGTCGAGACAGCATGTTCTAAGAACGTGTATAAATAAAAAACTATACACGTCATCAGTAAGCCAGTACCTGTTCTGGATAGGTAGACTGATAAAGAACTACCTGACGAAGTTTCAAGGTCATAGAGTTCCCGCCGCGGTTGTAATAAATTATTGAAGTTGATTACAGTTGCCCAAGGCTACAGGTCGAGACAGCATGTTCTATGAACGTTTATAAATAAAAAACTATATACGTAATCAGTAAGCCAGTACCTGTTCTGGATAGGTATATTGATAAAGAACTACCTGACGAAGTTTCAAGGTCATATAGTTCCCGCCGAGGTTGTAATAAATTATTGAAGTTGATTACAGTTGCCCAAGGCTACAGGTCGAGACAGCATGTTCTATGAACGTTTATAAATAAAAAACTATATACGTAATCAGTAAGCCAGTACCTGTTCTGGATAGGTATATTGATAAAGAACTACCTGACGAAGTTTCAAGGTCATATAGTTCCCGCCGAGGTTGTAATAAATTATTGAAGTTGATTACAGTTGCCCAAGGCTACAGGTCGAGACAGCATGTTCTATGAACGTTTATAAATAAAAAACTATATACGTCATCAGTAAGCCAGTACCTGTTCTGGATAGGTAGAATGATAAAGAACTACCTGACGAAGTTTCAAGGTCATAGAGTTCCCGCCGCGGTTGTAATAAATTATTGAAGTTGATTACAGTTGCCCAAGGCTACAGGTCGAGACAGCATGTTCTATGAACGTTTATAAATAAAAAACTATATACGTAATCAGTAAGCCAGTACCTGTTCTGGATAGGTATATTGATAAAGAACTACCTGACGAAGTTTCAAGGTCATATAGTTCCCGCCGAGGTTGTAATAAATTATTGAAGTTGATTACAGTTGCCCAAGGCTACAGGTCGAGACAGCATGTTCTATGAACGTGTATAAATAAAAAACTATATACGTCATCAGTAAGCCAGTACCTGTTCTGGATAGGTATATTGATAAAGAACTACCTGACGAAGTTTCAAGATCATAGAGTTCCCGCCGCGGATGTAATAAATTATTGAAGTTGATTACAGTTGCCCAAGGATACAGGTCGAGACAGCATGTTCTATAAACGTGTATAAATAAGAAACTATACACGTCATCAGTAAGCCAGTACCTGTTCTGGATAGGTAGACTGATAAAGAACTACCTGACGAAGTTTCAAGATCATAGAGTTCCCGCCGCGGATGTAATAAATTATTGAAGTTGATTACAGTTGCCCAAGGCTACAGGTCGAGACAGCATGTTCTATGAACGTGTATAAATAAAAAACTATATACGTCATCAGTAAGCCAGTACCTGTTCTGGATAGGTATATTGATAAAAAACTACCTGACGAAGTTTCAAGATCATAGAGTTCCCGCCGCGGATGTAATAAATTATTGAGTTGATTACAGTTGCCCAAGGCTACAGGTCGAGACAGCATGTTCTAAGAACGTGTATAAATAAAAAACTATACACGTCATCAGTAAGCCAGTACCTGTTCTGGATAGGTAGACTGATAAAGAACTACCTGACGAAGTTTCAAGGTCATAGAGTTCCCGCCGCGGTTGTAATAAATTATTGAAGTTGATTACAGTTGCCCAAGGCTACAGGTCGAGACAGCATGTTCTATGAACGTGTATAAATAAAAAACATATATAAAAATAGAATAGAAATAGAATATAATAGAATTGAAATAGAATAGAAAAAGAGTAGAAATAGAATAGAAATAGAATAGAAATAGAATAGAGATAGAATAGAAATAGAATAGAATAGAAATAGAATAGAAATAGAATAGAAATAGAATAGAAATAGAATAGAAATAGAATAGAAATAGAATAGAAATAGAATAGAAATAGAATAGAAATAGAATAGAAATAGAATAGAAATAGAATAGAAATAGAATAGAAATAGAATAGAAATAGAATAGAAATAGAATAGAAATAGAATAGAAATAGAATAGAAATAGAATAGAAATAAAATAGAAATAGAATAGAAATAGAATAGAAATAGAATAGAAATAGAATAGAAATAGAATAGAAATAGAATAGAAATAGAATAGAAATAGAATAGAAATAGAATAGAAATAGAATAGAAATAGAATAGAAATAGAATAGAAATAGAATAGAAATAGAATAGAAATAGAATAGAAATAGAATAGAAATAGAATAGAAATAGAATAGAAATAGAATAGAAATAGAATAGAAATAGAATAGAAATAGAATAGAAATAGAATAGAAATAGAATAGAAATAGAATAGAAATAGAATAGAAATAGAATAGAAATATAATAAAAATAGAATAGAAATAGAATAGAAATAGAATAGAAATAGAATAGAAATAGAAAAGAAATAGAATATAATAGAATAGAAATAGAATAGAAATAGAATAGAAATAGAATAAAAATAGAATAGAAATAGAATAGAAATAGAATAGAAATTGAATAGAAATTAAATAAAAATAGAATAGAAATAGAATAGAAATAGAGTAGAAATAGAATAGAAATAGAATTGAAATAGCATTGAAATAGAATAGAAATAGAATAGAAATAGAATAGAAATAGAATAGAAATAGAATAGATATAGAATAGAAATAGAATAGAAATAGAATAGAAATAGAATAGAAATAGAATAGAAATAGAATAGAAATAGAATAGAAATAGAATAGAAATAGAATAGAAATAGAATAGAAATAGAATAGAAATATAATAAAAATAGAATAGAAATAGAATAGAAATAGAATAGAAATAGAATAGAAATAGAAAAGAAATAGAATATAATAGAATAGAAATAGAATAGAAATAGAATAGAAATAGAATAAAAATAGAATAGAAATAGAATAGAAATAGAATAGAAATTGAATAGAAATTAAATAAAAATAGAATAGAAATAGAATAGAAATAGAGTAGAAATAGAATAGAAATAAAATTGAAATAGAATTGAAATGGAATAGAAATAGAATATAATAGAATAGAAATAGAATAGATATAGAATTAAAATAGAATAGAAATAGAATAGAAATAGAATTGAAATATAATAGAAAAAGAATAGAAATAGAATAGAAATAGAATAGAAATAGAATAGAAATAGAATAGAAATAGAATAGAAATAGAATAGAAATAGAATAGAAATAGAATAGAAATAGAATAGAAATAGAATAGAAATAGAATAGAAATATAATAAAAATAGAATAGAAATAGAATAGAAATAGAATAGATATAGTATAGAAATAGAATAGAAATAGAATAGAAATAGAATAGAAATAGTATAGAAATAGAATAGAAATAGAATAGAAATAGAATAGAAATAGAATAGAAATAGAATAGAAATAGAATAGAAATAGAATAGAAATAGAATAGAAATAGAATAGAAATAGAATAGAAATAGAATAGAAATAGAATAGAAATAGTATAGAAATAGAATAGAAATAGAATAGAAATAGAATAGAAATAGAATAGAAATAGAATAGAAATAGAATAGAAATAGAATAGAAATAGAATAGAAATAGAATAGAAATAGAATAGAAATAGAATAGAAATAGAATAGAAATAGAATAGAAATAGAATAGAAATAGAATAGAAATAGAATAGAAATAGAATAGAAATAGAATAGAAATAGAATAGAAATAGAATAGAAATAGAATAGATATAGTATAGAAATAGAATAGAAATAGAATAGAAATAGAATAAAAATAGAGTAGAAATAGAATAGAAATAGAATAAAAATAGAATAGAAATAGAATAGAAATAGAATAGAAATAGAATAGAAATAGAATAGAAATAGAATAGAAATAGAATAGAAATAGAATAGAAATAGAATAGAAATAGAATAGAAATAGAATAGAAATAGAATAGAAATAGAATAGAAATAGAATAGAAATAGAATAGAAATAGAATAGAAATAGAATAGAAATAGAATAGAAATAGAATAGAAATAGAATAGAAATAGAATAGAAATAGAATAGAAATAGAATAGATATAGTATAGAAATAGAATAGAAATAGAATAGAAATAGAATAGAAATAGAATAGAAATAGAATAGAAATAGAATAGAAATAGAATAGAAATAGAATAGAAATAGAATAGAAATAGAATAGAAATAGAATAGAAATAGAATAGAAATAGAATAGAAATAGAATAGAAATAGAATAGAAATAGAATAGAAATAGAATAGAAATAGAATAGAAATAGAATAGAAATAGAATAGAAATAGAATAGAAATAGAATAGAAATAGAATAGAAATAGAATAGAAATAGAATAGAAATAGAATAGAAATAGAATAGAAATAGAATAGAAATAGAATAGAAATAGAATAGAAATAGAATAGAAATAGAATAGAAATAGTATAGAAATAGAATAGAAATAGAATAGAAATAGAATAGAAATAGAATAGAAATAGAATAGAAATAGAATAGAAATAGAATAGAAATAGAATAGAAATAGAATAGAAATAGAATAGAAATAGAATAGAAATAGAATAGAAATAGAATAGAAATAGAATAGAAATAGAATAGAAATAGAATAGAAATATAATAAAAATAGAATAGAAATAGAATAGAAATAGAATAGATATAGTATAGAAATAGAATAGAAATAGAATAGAAATAGAATAGAAATAGTATAGAAATAGAATAGAAATAGAATAGAAATAGAATAGAAATAGAATAGAAATAGAATAGAAATAGAATAGAAATAGAATAGAAATAGAATAGAAATAGAATAGAAATAGAATAGAAATAGAATAGAAATAGAATAGAAATAGTATAGAAATAGAATAGAAATAGAATAGAAATAGAATAGAAATAGAATAGAAATAGAATAGAAATAGAATAGAAATAGAATAGAAATAGAATAGAAATAGAATAGAAATAGAATAGAAATAGAATAGAAATAGAATAGAAATAGTATAGAAATAGAATAGAAATAGAATAGAAATAGAATAGAAATAGAATAGAAATAGAATAGAAATAGAATAGAAATAGAATAGATATAGTATAGAAATAGAATAGAAATAGAATAGAAATAGAATAGAAATAGAATAGAAATAGAATAGAAATAGAATAGAAATAGAATAGAAATAGAATAGAAATAGAATAGAAATAGAATAGAAATAGAATAGAAATAGAATAGAAATAGAATAGAAATAGAATAGAAATAGAATAGAAATAGAATAGAAATAGAATAGAAATAGAATAGAAATAGAATAGAAATAGAATAGAAATAGAATAGAAATAGAATAGAAATAGAATAGAAATAGAATAGAAATATAATAAAAATAGAATAGAAATAGAATAGAAATAGAATAGAAATAGAATAGAAATAGAAAAGAAATAGAATATAATAGAATAGAAATAGAATAGAAATAGAATAGAAATAGAATAAAAATAGAATAGAAATAGAATAGAAATAGAATAGAAATTGAATAGAAATTAAATAAAAATAGAATAGAAATAGAATAGAAATAGAGTAGAAATAGAATAGAAATAAAATTGAAATAGAATTGAAATGGAATAGAAATAGAATATAATAGAATAGAAATAGAATAGATATAGAATTAAAATAGAATAGAAATAGAATAGAAATAGAATTGAAATATAATAGAAAAAGAATAGAAATAGAATAGAAATAGAATAGAAATAGAATAGAAATAGAATAGAAATAGAATAGAAATAGAATAGATATAGTATAGAAATAGAATAGAAATAGAATAGAAATAGAATAAAAATAGAGTAGAAATAGAATAGAAATAGAATAAAAATAGAATAGAAATAGAATAGAAATAGAATAGAAATAGAATAGAAATAGAATAGAAATAGAATAGAAATAGAATAGAAATAGAATAGAAATAGAATAGAAATAGAATAGAAATAGAATAGAAATAGAATAGAAATAGAATAGAAATAGAATAGAAATAGAATAGAAATAGAATAGAAATAGAATAGAAATAGAATAGAAATAGAATAGAAATAGAATAGAAATAGAATAGAAATAGAATAGAAATAGAATAGATATAGTATAGAAATAGAATAGAAATAGAATAGAAATAGAATAGAAATAGAATAGAAATAGAATAGAAATAGAATAGAAATAGAATAGAAATAGAATAGAAATAGAATAGAAATAGAATAGAAATAGAATAGAAATAGAATAGAAATAGAATAGAAATAGAATAGAAATAGAATAGAAATAGAATAGAAATAGAATAGAAATAGAATAGAAATAGAATAGAAATAGAATAGAAATAGAATAGAAATAGAATAGAAATAGAATAGAAATAGAATAGAAATAGAATAGAAATAGAATAGAAATAGAATAGAAATAGAATAGAAATAGAATAGAAATAGAATAGAAATAGAATAGAAATAGTATAGAAATAGAATAGAAATAGAATAGAAATAGAATAGAAATAGAATAGAAATAGAATAGAAATAGAATAGAAATAGAATAGAAATAGAATAGAAATAGAATAGAAATAGAATAGAAATAGAATAGAAATAGAATAGAAATAGAATAGAAATAGAATAGAAATAGAATAGAAATAGAATAGAAATAGAATAGAAATAGAATAGAAATAGAATAGAAATAATATAGAAATAGAATAGAAATAGAATAGAAATAGAATAGAAATAGAATAGATATAGTATAGAAATAGAATAGAAATAGAATAGAAATAGAATAAAAATAGAGTAGAAATAGAATAGAAATAGAATAAAAATAGAATAGAAATAGAATAGAAATAGAATAGAAATAGAATAGAAATAGAATAGAAATAGAATAGAAATAGAATAGAAATAGAATAGAAATAGAATAGAAATAGAATAGAAATAGAATAGAAATAGAATAGAAATAGAATAGAAATAGAATAGAAATAGAATAGAAATAGAATAGAAATAGAATAGAAATAGAATAGAAATAGAATAGAAATAGAATAGAAATAGAATAGAAATAGAATAGAAATAGAATAGATATAGTATAGAAATAGAATAGAAATAGAATAGAAATAGAATAGAAATAGAATAGAAATAGAATAGAAATAGAATAGAAATAGAATAGAAATAGAATAGAAATAGAATAGAAATAGAATAGAAATAGAATAGAAATAGAATAGAAATAGAATAGAAATAGAATAGAAATAGAATAGAAATAGAATAGAAATAGAATAGAAATAGAATAGAAATAGAATAGAAATAGAATAGAAATAGAATAGAAATAGAATAGAAATAGAATAGAAATAGAATAGAAATAGAATAGAAATAGAATAGAAATAGAATAGAAATAGAATAGAAATAGAATAGAAATAGAATAGAAATAGAATAGAAATAGAATAGAAATAGAATAGAAATAGAATAGAAATAGAATAGAAATAGTATAGAAATAGAATAGAAATAGAATAGAAATAGAATAGAAATAGAATAGAAATAGAATAGAAATAGAATAGAAATAGAATAGAAATAGAATAGAAATAGAATAGAAATAGAATAGAAATAGAATAGAAATAGAATAGAAATAGAATAGAAATAGAATAGAAATAGAATAGAAATAGAATAGAAATAGAATAGAAATAGAATAGAAATAATATAGAAATAGAATAGAAATAGAATAGAAATAGAATAGAAATAGAATAGAAATAGAATAGAAATAGAATAAAAATAGAATAGAAATAGAATAGAACAGAATATAATACAATAGGATAGAATAGAAATAGAATTTAAATAGAAAAGAATAGAAATAGAATAGAAATAGAATATAATAGAATAGAAATAGAATAGAAATAGAATTGAAATAGAATAGAAAAAGAGTAGAAATAGAATAGAAATAGAATAAAAATAGAATAGAAATAGAATAGAAATAGAATAGAAATAGAATAGAAATAGAATAGAAATAGAATAGAAATAGAATAGAAATAGAATAGAAATAGAATAGAAATAGAATAGAAATAGAATAGAAATAGAATAGAAATAGAATAGAAATAGGATAAAAATAGAGTAGAAATAGAATAGAAATTGAATAAAAATAGAATAGAAATAGAATAGAACAGAATATAATACAATAGAATAGAATAGAAATAGAATTTAAATAGAAAAGAATAGAAATAGAATAGAAATAGAATATAATAGAATAGAAATAGAATAGAAATAGAATAGAACAGAATATAATACAATAGAATAGAATAGAAATAGAATTTAAATAGAAAAGAATAGAAATAGAATAGAAATAGAATATAATAGAATAGAAATAGAATAGAAATAGAATAGAAATAGAATAGAAATAGAATAGAAATAGAATAGAAATAGAATAGAAATAGAATTGAAATAGAATAGAAAAAGAGTAGAAATAGAATAGAAATAGAATAAAAATAGAATAGAAATAGAATAGAAATAGAATAGAAATAGAATAGAAATAGAATAGAAATAGAATAGAAATAGAATAGAAATAGAATAGAAATAGAATAGAAATAGAATAGAAATAGAATAGAAATAGAATAAAAATAGAATAGAAATAGAATTGAAATTGAATAGAATAGTAGAAAGAGAAATTTAGTTGTCTGTATTAAATCAATAAGATTATTTCGGCTTTTTATAGACACAATATATTAATAATAATGGCAGTCACAACATTTTCGACTTGTCAATCTGAAAAATGAAGAGGCCAGTCATTTATAATATATCTACCAAAAAAGTAGAAATATCAAAATGCCCCCCGTATTTTAACCCGAGAGTTAATACAAAATGTATTTTTACTCTAAAAATGAAAACCTTTCCTTGCGTTTTCTGTGGGTAGTTTGGTTTCGTACTAATAATCTCAAAACAAAAAGTTCGATCTACTCATCAGGCAGCTACGACCAAACTACAAAAATACAATTCCAACTCCATACATTAACAAGGAAAAAGCCGAAAGAATCTTATTAATTTAATACAGACACTAAACTTCTCTTTCTATTATTCGTGTTGGCATAAAACACACAGAAATTATTCTACCCTCGCAATGATTGCCTATGTTCGAAAAAAAAAAATTATGTAAAGATGCATTTTGGCAGATAACCAATCAAATATAATGATTTAATTTTATTTATATAGTAGCTAGGTATTATTCTATTTATCACATTTCATTTAAAAAAACATATAGAACAGTTTAGCACTTAGTGCTTTTGAAACTTGTTTGCAAATCGATTCGTAAGTACGATGTTCGAATTTTAACGTGTAGTTACCATGAACAATTTCCTAAACCGTCTGATAATAAACTATGCATACAGGAAATGTTTTCCAATTTTTTTTGGAGCAAAGGCATAACATTGTATGCGACTGCATGGATTACCAAAAAGAACCGTCATAAATAGTGGCGGCTGCTGACTTAAGTTTCAAGGCATGCAATAAATCGAATTAATTGTTTAGCAATTTTTTAGCTTATACAAAAATTGCATAATTTACATAATCGAATACCACGTATCTCGATCTTCAGGCTTGGTGATTTTATATTATTTTTTAAAAGTTGTGAATTTAGGCGGATTATTCCGGTTTCTCGAATTTTGACGTTGACTTACTAATATTTTTATGTACTTACTATTAGTAAGTAATGTACTTACAAATTTTTAAATTGTGGTACGGCTACGGACCTTTTTGTGTCTATGCCTGGTCCTAGTAGACCGCCACCCAAACTTAACCTAACCTAACTAAAAATATCCAAATCCTCTTTATGTTGTATGTAATAGGGTGTTCGTTGAACACAATTCCAGAATTAATCATATTTATAAGAATTAAATTGAAGCCTGAGTTTCAGAATAGAGTCAAAACATGAAACATCTCTTCAGAATTAACAAGAAGCTGGAAACTATCAGACTGATCAATAACAAATTTTATGGGTTGGGTCATGCTAATTAAGTAGTAAAGTTTTTGGGATGAAGGAATTATGAGCCGTACTCGTAAACAACATTTTACTTACAGCACTTAGATGCTATAGGAAACTGCTGATTAGCCGGATTCCTTGAGTGAATCCGTATTTTTAATTTTAATGTTAGTACTATATTAGTACTATACTCGCGAATTATAATTTTAAAAATTTGGTTACTGGTAACATTAATTATAATTCATTAAGGACAGCGCACATTACAGACCTACCTCCTAGAAAATGGCAGACTTTGGGGAAACACTACACGTATTATAATTTGAACTAAATTGTAGTTATAAGAAGCGACAGGGACCAGCTTGGAGGAAATCATGGGAGCAAACAGCTGATCTCGATTATATTTATTAGCGTTATGTTAAGTCAATTTTAAATTAATTATGATTATGATTTCAGAAGAACCCAGGAATATGTCGCAGCAAGCTAATAAAGGTTATTTTAGAGTGCAGTTATAATTTTAATTAATTAAAATATAAAAGTAGATTAGAAATGTGATGTCCTTGTGTTACTACATAATGAAAATCAAACCGTCATTTCATTGACCGTCGAGTATTATATTTAAATATGTATTTGACTGTCATTGAGATAGGTGATTTCTTTAAGTTACCAACTTCGTTTTCAACGGGTCAAACGGCAGAACTTCTTCTGCCACCATTGCTTTTTTTATTATGTAGTTTTCGCTTATTCATTTTTATTGATCTCTTGAAAATAATTTTTTACCGTAACTTAAATGATCAGAATTCGGGTTTCACTATTCAAATTTTAATTATCGATCATGCGTTGCAATAACTTTAATCAATTGGTTCGAAAATAGTGTATAAAAAAATTATTTGGTTTAAATTCGTTATGATCTGGTTCAGAAAATGGTTGGTGAAGAAGTGATGATAAGCAAAAATTGAACAGTACAAGAAAGTTAGTATGAATCACTAATTTATACTACAAAACAATATTTATATGAATTAATATACTAATTATAATTTGTGTGATGCAGTTAATATACTAATTATACTTAATTCTACTGTGAGCATCCAAATTTATACTTAGTACTAAAAGTTTAATAATCTTATATAAACAAAATGTCAAATGTAAGTAATAATAACAATAATAATTAAACTTTAAAGTAAATTTACTAATTTTAATCAATTTCAGGATTTAATAACGTATAATAAAATATTCCAAGTGCAAGTGAATTAAGCTAAGTTAATTAACGGGAGCGCCCCGAAATCTTGCATTTAAAATTTTTTGCAGTTTTAGTATCTGTACCTGTCTTTAGTATCTAACATAATATTTATTGCGTATTCATAAAAATTCAATATAATTAAAAAATAAAAATAAAAATAAAAATTGTGCAGATAGAGATCGAGGATCGAGGAGCTATGCCTCAAGAAATACAGCTAATATTAAAATTAGAATGAAAATCTCCATTTTTCAAAATATTTCAACAAAATATTATGGGTAAGGAAGATTTAATCTTCATTTTCCAGAATTTAAAATTGTCGTTTCTGGTTAATGGAGATCTTGCATTACAAAATCTTTCATACAAATTTTTAAATTGTTATGCAAGATAACAAATCGCATTGACAAAATTCTACTGTATAATGATAATTAAATATTCCTTACCCAGAATATTATGTTGAGATATTCTGGAAAATGGAGATTTCCATTTTAATTTTAATATTAAATTTAAATGGAAATCTCCATTTTCCAGAATATCTCAACATAATATTCTGGGTAAGGAATATTTAATCCTGGACATTTGATTTTTAATATCTCAAGCAAAATTCTACTGTATAATTATCATTATACAGTAGAATTTTGTCAATGCGATTTGTTATCTTGCATAACAATTTAAAAATTTGTATGAAAGATTTTGTAATGCAACATTTTGTAATGCAACATTTTGTAATGCAAGATTAAGAGGCTAACCCGTTATATGGTTTATTTCTTCTGCAACATGTTTACGTTGAATTGTTTGTATAAGTCTTCTTTCAGCGTCAATTAACTCCGCACTTTGCAATCTTTGATTTATGTTGAAAAATTCGCAAAACATAAGGTAAAATGCGTACCATTTTAGCGAAACTGGAAAATTTGTCGATAACTCTTTCTACCACATTCTTCTCTAGAATTTGTTTATCAGATTCCGGAAGTTGAATCGGTAAAGAATGGGTCTTCCTTTCCTCCATCGTAGCATTATTATTTTTGTAGTGCGAAGGCCATTCATTAGGATTTTTTAACCACTTCGGTCCGTTCAACCATAAATTAAATTCAAGTAACTGATCTGGCTCTTTATCCCTGGAGGCACAATCAGCAGGATTCTCTTCCGATTTGGCATGATTTCACTGCGCTCTGCTCATGTGTGTAAGAATTTCTGACGTATGATTTCCGACGAAAGTATTTCAATGTTTTGGATGTGCAGACAGCCAATTTAGTACGATTGTAGAATCGGTCCATGCATAAATGTTTACAATTTTCGTCCTCAATATTTCCTTTAGCGTTCTTAACAGATTTGATAACAATAAAGCTCCACAGAGCTCAAGACGAGGTATTGATATCTGTTTAACTGGCGCTACTTTGGTCTTGGCTGATGGTAGCGTGATAATACTCTCGCCATTAGGTTGAATTACTCTGGAGTAAACTGCTGCCGAATATGCTTCTATACTAGCATCTGAGAACCCATGTAATTCCACGTCAGTGTTAAAGGTTGTTTGGAAGTGGCGTAGCATCTTATTCTTCTCGATTTGCGGCAGACTATCTCGGAGTTTTAGCCATTTTTCAGTGAGATTAATTGGCAATTGTTCATCCCAACCTAAATTCTCGATTCACAAAATGTTTAAAGAAAATTTTCATTTTGACGATCACTGGTGCTAACCATCCTATTGGGTCGAATAATCTACTGGCCTCTGACAATATTCCCTTCTTCGTAAGAATTGGAAGATGTTGGAGATTCACAAAGAAACAGAAATAATCTCCCTTTGGATTCCAGTGGAAGGTCCTAAGACCTTTACTAAAATCGATTCTTCTATTTCAATGGAAGTTAAATCTGTGTTGCCTTCTAGGGTGTCTGTTAAAAGTTGATCCTTGTTTAAGATCCATTTTCTTAAATGAAAACCGGCACTCTCTAAAATTGATGTTACGCTGTTCTTCAAATTCTTTGCTTCACAGATCGTGTCTGGTCCCGTCATGAGATCATTCACATATATATTTTTCTTGATATGATCAGCTGCTTCCGGGAATTGGTCTTGATGTCGTAAATCCACTTCTATGAGTGCCCGCGTGGCTAAGAATGGAGCACTGGATGTACCGTAGGTAACAGTCAGCAACTCGTAATGCTTAAAGGGTAATTTCGGATTATCTCTCCATATTATTCGTTGGTATTTTGCGTCTTCTTTCGCTACGCGTACCTGACGAAACATTTTCTCCATATCCGATGTAAAAGCTACTCTGAATTCTCTAAAACGACATAAAATATGATTAAGGTTAGCTCGACTATTTGCACCTGCGGTATCATTCATTGTTACATTTAAAGGAATGGATGCACTAACCTTGTTTCTAAGTCCGACGGTTAACCCTGCCACCACTTTGTAGTAATTATATATAGTAATATATATGTAGAAGAATATGTAAGGACATTTAAATTATCTGCGAGGGCCACTGTGCAATTATAATAACTTATTCTAAACAAAAACCCCTTTTTATTCCAAAAACAATTTTAATATTTATTAAACCGAACGTTTTCTATCAAACCAATGATGAATGAACAACTGATTATTAAAAGATGCAGCCCTTTTGCAACCGAAACTTGAAAATGATGATATGTTTGATTGAAACAGGTCGGTTTAATAAATATTAAAATTTTCATTTATTTTAAACAACTCAGTGAATTCTAGTTGATATCGCAAAGCGTGCCCTAGCAGATCTACCAACGGGCCTCCTTATGAATGGAAAGGCTTTCGCTAGGAGCACAAATAGTATAATGAACATAATTACCGCAAACAAGCAGAATAAAAGTGCGATACCCCAATTCTCAATACATTCCCAAGCAGGCTATTCAATAGACTTTCTTGCAAACGGATACGGCTTTAGTTCGGAATAGAAGCTGAAACGGAAGCTAGATCGTTTGACGTAACGTTAAAAGTTCTAAATAGTTTAAATTCAAACATAACACTACAATTTGTGTGAAAATATAAAAAGTCATTAGCGTAGCATAAAACCATATTGAATTCTAATGAATCAACAGCTTCGTGCGATTGAATCTCAAAATTCTACTGATAACAAAAAACGAAAATTGTAAAATTCTTTAACTTCCTTAATTTACCAACCACCCATAATAACATTATTACTTAATTTACCTATCTTATCAACATAAATCATTTATTTTTATCTCGCGAAAATTTCTCAAATAAAATATTGCAGGCAAAAATTCCTTTATTTTTATTTTATAACCACCATCGTCGTATAGTTGTTGCTATATACCATTTTTATTTTTTCAATTTCTTAAAAAAATATTTTTATCTTTGTCTTCTCAAATTTTGTATCATCGTAAATAAATAAAAAAAAAAATTTTTTGTTATGTTTATGAAATTTTAATTTTTCAAGGGAACAATCATTTATCATTATCAAGGAACGTTGCACGAAACCGACACAAAATTATTTATTTATATGAGTGGGGGGATGCTTAGAAGGTGGAGAGAAATGGTACAAAAATTACATTGATTTTTGATTTATTTAGATAACGAAACAATTGTGTACCACTGTGTACCTCATCCTACATTTTATATCGACATCGACGACACAGACATTTGAGAATTGTATTGATTTCTTTAAATAATGAAAATTTAATGGTATTAGTTGTTATTACCGAGTATCTACATACAAAAATATTAATGTGTAGGATTTTGGGATGATTTTTAACGATTTTTTATCATCGTACATATACATTAATGTCGTTTATAAATCAAACAAATTATCGTTCGAAAACATAAAGCTTTGTATATTACAATATCATTTCCAGGTGAGTAATTTAAAAGATCATAAATCCAGAGGAGATGGGGAGCGAAAAGGATTATATCCGGCACATAAAAATAAACCATAAACATTTTTCATCACATTATGATGGGGCTAACAAAAAATAAAAAACGTCACACATGTTTGAGACATCTTAATTTGTTATGTAGGATACTGTATATAAAGTACTAACATCCATCAATGTTTGACCTTTTTCAAGTGTATCGCGTACCAAATAAATAATAAGAGTGTGAGATAGATGGAGAGCTTTTACATTATTTCAGATTCATTTCTCTAAAAGCTTCGAGTTCTCATAAGTATATTTCATAAAATTAAAGAAAATTGCAATAAAAATGAATCATAAAAATTATGTATTTGTTATATGTAGCTGAAAAAAATAAAATCTACATAAAAATCTCATAAACTCACAAAAAACAAACATAAACCAATTTCTTCATTTTCATCTTATTCTTGGTTTTACACTAAATATTTCATTGTATGTAAGTTAGAACAAAAATTGTTTTCAATTTTTATGTTTCATTATAAAATGAAATAATTTTCTTCGAATTTTCGTTTTTCATAAGCATAAATTTATCTTTGTTTATCTTATTTTGTTGCTCGTCGTCGTCGGCATCATTGTCATTTTTGGTTGGGGAAGACAAAATTGTTGCCGATATCAAAGATAAATAAATATATTCTGAAGACAACAAAATAAACATTAAATTAGAAATTTTTATTTTATTTTTATTATTGTACAAAGGTATATACCTTGCAAAATGTGTCTTTAGGCAAAACTCATGTTTTGTATAAAATTGTCGAATCGGATAAGTCAGCGAAGTTAGCCCGAAATTTCAGCCCGAAATTTAGGTTCGTTTCTTGACTAAAATGTAGCTATCAAGAAAAAGTGTAAATGTCGTATAAAATGTAGCACCATCCCGAAAAAAATGTAAATATAAAATTTAACCGATTCTAGAAAAAATTATGTAGAAAAAATGTTATTTGCAACTTTTTTTATGGTCAAATTAATTTTGTTACATAATTGCAGGTAGGAACAAATCAATTATTTTATATTACACATTTAAGATAATGTAGTTTTATTTTAAAATTCCTCAAAGAAAATTCCATGTTTAATGTTGAAGCGTTAACCTATAAGGAGCGTATACTAGAGATAAAGCTAAGTAGTGGCATATACAGCCAGATAGGCCATACTAGTACCGAGATACCCTGAGCATCCCTATTTTCATATCATGGGGATCAAATACTTTTTTTGTAATTTCTCTCCAGACAGTTTCATTCATGTATGTAAATACGTGTTATGGTGATGTTAAGAATTTTATAGGGCTAATACTAGAGATAAAGCTAAGTAGTGGCATATACAGCCATATAGGCTATACTAGTACCAAGATACCCTGAGCACCCCCATTTTCATATCATGGGAATCAAATACTTTTTTTGTAATTTCTCTCCAGGCAGATTCATTCATGTATGTAAATACGTGTTATGGTGATGTTAAGAATTTTATAGGGCTAATACCAGAGATAAAGCTAAGTAGTGGCATATACAGCCAGATAGGCCATACTAGTACCGAGATACCCTGAGCATCCCTATTTTCATATCATGGGGATCAAATACTTTTTTTGTAATTTCTCTCCAGACAGTTTCATTCATGTATGTAAATATGTGTTATGGTGAAGTTTGGGATTGTATAGGGCTACTACCAGAGATAAAGCTAAGTAATGGCATATACATCCAGATAGGCCATACTAGTACCAAGATACCCTAAACATTCCATTTTCATATCATGGGGATCAAATACTTTTTTTGTAATTTCTCTCCAGACAGTTTCATTCATGTATGTAAATACGTGTTATGGTGATGTTAAGAATTTTATAGGGCTAATACTAGAGATAAAGCTAAGTAGTGGCATATACAGCCAGATAGGCCATACTAGTACCAAGATACCCTGAGCACCCTAATTTCATATCATGGGGATAAAATACTTTGAATGAAATTTCTCTCCTGACAGTTTCATTCATGTATGTAAATACGTGTTATGGTGATGTTAAGAATTTTATAGGGCTAATACCAGAGATAAAGCTAGTACCAATATACCCTGAGCACCCCAATTTCATATCATGGGGATAAAATACTTTGTATGAAATTTCTCTCCAGATAGTTTCATTCATGTATGTAAATACGTGTAATGGTGAAGTTTGGAATTGTATAGGGCTACTACCAGAGATAAAGCTAAGTAATGGCATATACATCCAGATAGGCCATACTAGTACCAAGATACCCTGAGCATTCCCATTTTTATATCATGGGGATCAAATACTTTTTTTGTAATTTCTCTCCAGACAGTTTCATTCATGTATGTAAATACATGTAATGGTGAAGTTTGGGATTGTATAGGGCTATTACCAGAGATAAAGCTAAGTAGTGGCATATACAGCCAGATAGGCTATACTAGTACCAAGATACCCTGAGCACCCCCATTTTTATATCATGGGGATCAAATACTTTTTTTGTAATTTCTCTCCAGACAGTTTCATTCATGTATGTAAATACGTGTAATGGTGAAGTTTGGAATTGTATAGGACTACTACCAGAGATAAAGCTAAGTAGTGGCATATACAGCCAGATAGGCCATACTAGTACCAAGATACCCTGAGCATTCCCATTTTTATATCATGGGGATCAAATACTTTTTTTGTAATTTCTCTCCAGACAGTTTCATTCATGTATGTAAATACATGTAATGGTGAAGTTTGGAATTGTATAGGGCTACTACCAGAGATAAAGCTAAGTAGTGGCATATACAGCCAGATAGGTCATACTAGTACCAAGATACCCTGAGCATTCCCATTTTCATATCATGGGGATAAAATACTTTTTTTGAAATTTCTCTCCAGACAGTTTCATTCATGTATATAAATACGTGTAATGGTGAAGTTTGGGATTGTATAGGGCTATTACCAGAGATAAAGCTAAGTAGTGGCATATACAGCCAGATAGGCTATACTAGTACCAAGATACCCTGAGCACCCCCATTTTTATATCATGGGGATCAAATACTTTTTTTGTAATTTCTCTCCAGACAGTTTCATTCATGTATGTAAATACGTGTAATGGTGAAGTTTGGAATTGTATAGGACTACTACCAGAGATAAAGCTAAGTAGTGGCATATACAGCCAGATAGGCCATACTAGTACCAAGATACCCTGAGCATTCCCATTTTTATATCATGGGGATCAAATACTTTTTTTGTAATTTCTCTCCAGACAGTTTCATTCATGTATGTAAATACATGTAATGGTGAAGTTTGGAATTGTATAGGGCTACTACCAGAGATAAAGCTAAGTAGTGGCATATACAGCCAGATAGGTCATACTAGTACCAAGATACCCTGAGCATTCCCATTTTCATATCATGGGGATAAAATACTTTTTTTGAAATTTCTCTCCAGACAGTTTCATTCATGTATGTAAATACGTGTAATGGTGAAGTTTGGGATTGTATAGGGCTATTACCAGAGATAAAGCTAAGTAGTGGCATATACAGCCAGATAGGCCATACTAGTACCAAGATACCCTGAGCATTCCATTTTTATATCATGGGGATCAAATACTTTTTTTGTAATTTCTCTCCAGACAGTTTCATTCATGTATGTAAATACATGTAATGGTGAAGTTTGGAATTGTATAGGGCTACTACCAGAGATAAAGCTAAGTAGTGGCATATACAGCCAGATAGGTCATACTAGTACCAAGATACCCTGAGCATTCCCATTTTCATATCATGGGGATAAAATACTTTTTTTGAAATTTCTCTCCAGACAGTTTCATTCATGTATATAAATACGTGTAATGGTGAAGTTTGGGATTGTATAGGGCTATTACCAGAGATAAAGCTAAGTAGTGGCATATACAGCCAGATAGGCCATACTAGTACCAAGATACCCTGAGCATTCCCATTTTTATATCATGGGGATCAAATACTTTTTTTGTAATTTCTCTCCAGACAGTTTCATTCATGTATGTAAATACGTGTAATGGTGAAGTTTGGAATTGTATAGGACTACTACCAGAGATAAAGCTAAGTAGTGGCATATACAGCCAGATAGGCCATACTAGTACCAAGATACCCTGAGCATTCCCATTTTTATATCATGGGGATCAAATACTTTTTTTGTAATTTCTCTCCAGACAGTTTCATTCATGTATGTAAATACATGTAATGGTGAAGTTTGGAATTGTATAGGGCTACTACCAGAGATAAAGCTAAGTAGTGGCATATACAGCCAGATAGGTCATACTAGTACCAAGATACCCTGAGCATTCCCATTTTCATATCATGGGGATAAAATACTTTTTTTGAAATTTCTCTCCAGACAGTTTCATTCATGTATATAAATACGTGTAATGGTGAAGTTTGGGATTGTATAGGGCTATTACCAGAGATAAAGCTAAGTAGTGGCATATACAGCCAGATAGGCCATACTAGTACCAAGATACCCTGAGCATTCCATTTTTATATCATGGGGATCAAATACTTTTTTTGTAATTTCTCTCCAGACAGTTTCATTCATGTATGTAAATACGTGTAATGGTGAAGTTTGGAATTTTATAGGACTACTACCAGAGATAAAGCTAAGTAGTGGCATATACAGCCAGATAGGCCATACTAGTACCAAGATACCCTGAGCATTCCCATTTTTATATCATGGGGATCAAATACTTTTTTTGTAATTTCTCTCCAGACAGTTTCATTCATGTATGTAAATACATGTAATGGTGAAGTTTGGAATTGTATAGGGCTACTACCAGAGATAAAGCTAAGTAGTGGCATATACAGCCAGATAGGTCATACTAGTACCAAGATACCCTGAGCATTCCCATTTTCATATCATGGGGATAAAATACTTTTTTTGAAATTTCTCTCCAGACAGTTTCATTCATGTATATAAATACGTGTAATGGTGAAGTTTGGGATTGTATAGGACTACTACCAGAGATAAAGCTAAGTAGTGGCATATACAGCCAGATAGGCCATACTAGTACCAAGATACCCTGAGCATTCCCATTTTTATATCATGGGGATCAAATACTTTTTTTGTAATTTCTCTCCAGACAGTTTCATTCATGTATGTAAATACATGTAATGGTGAAGTTTGGAATTGTATAGGGCTACTACCAGAGATAAAGCTAAGTAGTGGCATATACAGCCAGATAGGTCATACTAGTACCAAGATACCCTGAGCATTCCCATTTTCATATCATGGGGATAAAATACTTTTTTTGAAATTTCTCTCCAGACAGTTTCATTCATGTATGTAAATATGTGTTATGGTGAAGTTTGGAATTGTATAGGGCTACTACCAGAGATAAAGCTAAGTAATGGCATATACATCCAGATAGGCCATACTAGTACCAAGATACCCTGAGCATTCCCATTTTTATATCATGGGGATCAAATACTTTTTTTGTAATTTCTCTCCAGACAGTTTCATTCATGTATGTAAATATGTGTAATGGTGAAGTTTGGAATTGTATAGGGCTATTACCAGAGATAAAGCTAAGTAGTGGCATATACAGCCAGATAGGTCATACTAGTACCAAGATACCCTGAGCATCCCCATTTTCATATCATGGGGATCAAATACTTTTTTTGTAATTTCTCTCCAGACAGTTTCATTCATGTATGTAAATACGTGTAATGGTGAAGTTTGGGATTGTATAGGGCTATTACCAGAGATAAAGCTAAGTAGTGGCATATACAGCCAGATAGGCCATACTAGTACCGAGATACCCTGAGCATCCCCATTTTTATATCATGGGGATCAAATACTTTTTTTGAAATTTCTCTCCAGACAGTTTCATTCATGTATGTAAATACGTGTTATGGTGATGTTAAGAATTTTATAGGGCTAATACCAGAGATAAAGCTAAGTAGTGGCATATATAGCCAGATAGGCCATACTAGTACCGAGATACCCTGAGCATCCCCATTTTTATATCATGGGGATCAAATACTTTTTTTGTAATTTCTCTCCAGACAGTTTCATTCATGTATGTAAATACGTGTTATGGTGATGTTAAGAATTTTATAGGGCTAATACCAGAGATAAAGCTAAGTAGTGGCATATACAGCCAGATAGGCCATACTAGTACCAAGATACCCTGAGCATCCCCATTTTCATATCATGGGGATAAAATAATTTTTCTGAAATTTTTCTCCAGACAGTTTCATTCATGTATATAAATACGTGTTATGGTGATGTTAAGAATTTTATAGGGCTAATACCAGAGATAAAGCTAAGTAGTGGCATATCCAGCCAGATAGGCCATACTAGTACCGAGATACCCTGAGCATCCCCATTTTTATATCATGGGGATCAAATACTTTTTGTGAAATTTCTCTCCAGACAGTTTCTTCATGTATGTAAATACTTGTAATGGTGAAGTTTGGAATTTTATAGGGCTAATACCAGAGCTAAAGCTAAGTAGTGGCATATACAGCCAGATAGGCTATACTAGTACCAAGATACCCTGAGCACCCCCATTTTCATATCATGGGGATCAAATACTTTTTTTGTAATTTCTCTCCAGGCAGTTTCATTCATGTATGTAAATACGTGTAATGGTGAAGTTTGGAATTGTATAGGGCTACTACCAGAGATAAAGCTAAGTAGTGGCATATACAGCCAGATAGGTCATACTAGTACCAAAATACCCTGAGCATTCCCATTTTCATATCAAGGGGATAAAATACTTTTTTTAAAATTTCTCTCCAGACAGTTTCATTCATGTATATAAATACGTGTAATGGTGAAGTTTGGGATTGTATAGGGCTATTACCAGAGATAAAGCTAAGTAGTGGCATATACAGCAAGATAGGCCATACTAGTACCAAGATACTCTGAGCATTCCCATTTTTATATCATGGGGATCAAATACTTTTTTTGTAATTTCTCTCCAGACAGTTTCATTCATGTATGTAAATACGTGTAATGGTGAAGTTTGGAATTGTATAGGGCTACTACCAGAGATAAAGCTAAGTAGTGGCATATACAGCCAGATAGGTCATACTAGTACCAAGATACCCTGAGCATTCCCATTTTCATATCAAGGGGATAAAATACTTTTTTTGAAATTTCTCTCCAGACAGTTTCATTCATGTATATAAATACGTGTAATGGTGAAGTTTGGGATTGTATAGGGCTATTACCAGAGATAAAGCTAAGTAGTGGCATATACAGCAAGATAGGCCATACTAGTACCAAGATACCCTGAGCATTCCCATTTTTATATCATGGGGATCAAATACTTTTTTTGTAATTTCTCTCCAGACAGTTTCATTCATGTATGTAAATACATGTAATGGTGAAGTTTGGGATTGTATAGGGCTATTACCAGAGATAAAGCTAAGTAGTGGCATATACAGCCAGATAGGTCATACTAGTACCAAGATACCCTGAGCATTCCCATTTTTATATCATGGGGATCAAATACTTTTTTTGTAATTTCTCTCCAGACAGTTTCATTCATGTATGTAAATATGTATGTGTTTATAGTGAAGTTTGGAATTGTATAGGGCTAATACCAGAGATAAAGATAAGTAGTGGCATATACAGCCCGATAGGCCATACTAGTATCGAGATACCCTGAGCATCCCCATTTTCATATCATGGGGATAAAATACTTTTTATGAAATTTCTCTCCAGACAGTTTCATTCATGTATGTAAATACGTGTAATGGTGAAGTTTGGAATTGTATAGGGCTACTACCAGAGATAAAGCTAAGTAGTGGCATATACAGCCAGATAGGTCATACTAGTACAAAGATACCCTGAGCATTCCCATTTTCATATCAAGGGGATAAAATACTTTTTTTGAAATTTCTCTCCAGACAGTTTCATTCATGTATATAAATACGTGTAATGGTGAAGTTTGGGATTGTATAGGGCTATTACCAGAGATAAAGCTAAGTAGTGGCATATACAGCAAGATAGGCCATACTAGTACCAAGATACTCTGAGCATTCCCATTTTTATATCATGGGGATCAAATACTTTTTTTGTAATTTCTCTCCAGACAGTTTCATTCATGTATGTAAATACATGTAATGGTGAAGTTTGGGATTGTATAGGGCTATTACCAGAGATAAAGCTAAGTAGTGGCATATACAGCCAGATAGGTCATACTAGTACCAAGATACCGTGAGCATTCCCATTTTTATATCATGGGGATCAAATACTTTTTTTGTAATTTCTCTCCAGACAGTTTCATTCATGTATGTAAATATGTATGTGTTTATAGTGAAGTTTGGAATTGTATAGGGCTAATACCAGAGATAAAGATAAGTAGTGGCATATACAGCCCGATAGGCCATACTAGTACCGAGATACCCTGAGCATCCCCATTTTCATATCATGGGGATAAAATACTTTTTTTGTAATTTCTCTCCAGGCAGTTTCATTCATGTATGTAAATACGTGTTATGGTGATGTTAAGAATTTTATAGGGCTAATACCAGAGATAAAGCTAAGTAGTGGCATATATAGCAAGATATGGCCATACTAGTACCGAGATACCCTGAGCATTCCCATTTTCATATCATGGGGATCAAATACTTTTTTTGAAATTTCTCTCCAGACAGTTTCATTCATGTATGTAAATACGTGTAATGGTGAAGTTTGGAATTGTATAGGGCTACTACCAGAGATAAAGCTAAGTAGTGGCATATACAGCCAGATAGGTCATACTAGTACAAAGATACCCTGAGCATTCCCATTTTCATATCAAGGGGATAAAATACTTTTTTTGAAATTTCTCTCCAGACAGTTTCATTCATGTATATAAATACGTGTAATGGTGAAGTTTGGGATTGTATAGGGCTATTACCAGAGATAAAGCTAAGTAGTGGCATATACAGCAAGATAGGCCATACTAGTACCAAGATACTCTGAGCATTCCCATTTTTATATCATGGGGATCAAATACTTTTTTTGTAATTTCTCTCCAGACAGTTTCATTCATGTATGTAAATACATGTAATGGTGAAGTTTGGGATTGTATAGGGCTATTACCAGAGATAAAGCTAAGTAGTGGCATATACAGCCAGATAGGTCATACTAGTACCAAGATACCGTGAGCATTCCCATTTTTATATCATGGGGATCAAATACTTTTTTTGTAATTTCTCTCCAGACAGTTTCATTCATGTATGTAAATATGTATGTGTTTATAGTGAAGTTTGGAATTGTATAGGGCTAATACCAGAGATAAAGATAAGTAGTGGCATATACAGCCCGATAGGCCATACTAGTATCGAGATACCCTGAGCATCCCCATTTTCATATCATGGGGATAAAATACTTTTTATGAAATTTCTCTCCAGACAGTTTCATTCATGTATGTAAATACGTGTAATGGTGAAGTTTGGAATTGTATAGGGCTACTACCAGAGATAAAGCTAAGTAGTGGCATATACAGCCCGATAGGCCATACTAGTACCGAGATACCCTGAGCATCCCCATTTTCATATCATGGGGATAAAATACTTTTTATGAAATTTCTCTCCAGACAGTTTCATTCATGTATGTAAATACGTGTAATGGTAAAGTTTGGAATTGTATAGGGCTACTACCAGAGATAAATCTAAGTAGTGGCATATACAGCCAGATAGGTCATACTAGTACCAAGATACCCTGAGCATTCCCATTTTCATATCAAGGGGATAAAATACTTTTTTTGAAATTTCTCTCCAGACAGTTTCATTCATGTATATAAATACGTGTAATGGTGAAGTTTGGGATTGTATAGGGCTATTACCAGAGATAAAGCTAAGTAGTGGCATATACAGCAAGATAGGCCATACTAGTACCAAGATACCCTGAGCATTCCCATTTTTATATCATGGGGATCAAATACTTTTTTTGTAATTTCTCTCCAGACAGTTTCATTCATGTATGTAAATACATGTAATGGTGAAGTTTGGGATTGTATAGGGCTATTACCAGAGATAAAGCTAAGTAGTGGCATATACAGCCAGATAGGTCATACTAGTACCAAGATACCGTGAGCATTCCCATTTTTATATCATGGGGATCAAATACTTTTTTTGTAATTTCTCTCCAGACAGTTTCATTCATGTATGTAAATATGTATGTGTTTATAGTGAAGTTTGGAATTGTATAGGGCTAATACCAGAGATAAAGATAAGTAGTGGCATATACAGCCCGATAGGCCATACTAGTATCGAGATACCCTGAGCATCCCCATTTTCATATCATGGGGATAAAATACTTTTTATGAAATTTCTCTCCAGACAGTTTCATTCATGTATGTAAATATGTGTTTATGGTGAAGTTTGGGATTGTATAGGGCTATTACCAGAGATAAAGCTAAGTAGTGGCATATACAGCCAGATAGGCTATACTAGTACCAAGATACCCTGAGCACCCCCATTTTTATATCATGGGGATCAAATACTTTTTTTGAAATTTCTCTCCAGACAGTTTCATTCATGTATATAAATACGTGTAATGGTGAAGTTTGGGATTGTATAGGGCTATTACCAGAGATAAAGCTAAGTAGTGGCATATACAGCCAGATAGGCCATACTAGTACCAAGATACCCTGAGCATCCCCATTTTCATATCATGGGGATAAAATCATTTTTCTGAAATTTTTCTCCAGACAGTTTCATTCATGTATGTAAATACGTGTTATGGTGATGTTAAGAATTTTATAGGGCTAATACCAGAGATAAAGCTAAGTAGTGGCATATCCAGCCAGATAGGCCATACTAGTACCGAGATACCCTGAGCATTCCCATTTTTATATCATGGGGATCAAATACTTTTTTTGAAATTTCTCTCCAGACAGTTTCATTCATGTATGTTAATACGTGTAATGGTGAAGTTTGGGATTGTATAGGGCTATTACCAGAGATAAAGCTAAGTAGTGGCATATACAGCCAGATAGGCCATACTAGTACCAAGATACCCTGAGCATTACCATTTTTATATCATGGGGATCAAATACTTTTTTTGTAATTTCTCTCCAGACAGTTTCATTCATGTATGTAAATACGTGTTATGGTGATGTTAAGAATTTTATAGGGCTACTACCAGAGATAAAGCTAAGTAGTGGCATATACAGCCCGATAGGCCATACTAGTACCGAGATACCCTGAGCATCCCCATTTTCATATCATGGGGATAAAATACTTTTTATGAAATTTCTCTCCAGACAGTTTCATTCATGTATGTAAATATGTGTTTATGGTGAAGTTTGGAATTGTATAGGGCTAATACCAGAGATAAAGCTAAGTAGTGGCATATACAGCCAGATAGGTCATACTAGTACCAAGATACCCTGAGCATTCCCATTTTCATATCATGGGGATCAAATACTTTTTTTGAAATTTCTCTCCAGACAGTTTCATTCATGTATATAAATACGTGTAATGGTGAAGTTTGGGATTGTATAGGGCTATTACCAGAGATAAAGCTAAGTAGTGGCATATACAGCCAGATAGGCCATACTAGTACCAAGATACCCTGAGCATCCCCATTTTCATATCATGGGGATAAAATAATTTTTCTGAAATTTTTCTCCAGACAGTTTCATTCATGTATGTAAATACGTGTTATGGTGATGTTAAGAATTTTATAGGGCTAATACCAGAGATAAAGCTAAGTAGTGGCATATACAGCCAGATAGGTCATACTAGTACCATGATACCCTGAGCATTCCCATTTTCATATCATGGGGATCAAATACTTTTTTTGAAATTTCTCTCCAGACAGTTTCATTCATGTATATAAATACGTGTAATGGTGAAGTTTGGGATTGTCTAGGGCTATTACCAGAGATAAAGCTAAGTAGTGGCATATACAGCCAGATAGGCCATACTAGTACCAAGATACCCTGAGCATCCCCATTTTCATATCATGGGGATAAAATCATTTTTCTGAAATTTTTCTCCAGACAGTTTCATTCATGTATGTAAATACGTGTTATGGTGATGTTAAGAATTTTATAGGGCTAATACCAGAGATAAAGCTAAGTAGTGGCATATCCAGCCAGATAGGCCATACTAGTACCGAGATACCCTGAGCATTCCCATTTTTATATCATGGGGATCAAATACTTTTTTTGAAATTTCTCCCCAGACAGTTTCATTCATGTATGTAAATATGTGTTTATGGTGAAGTTTGGAATTGTATAGGGCTAATACCAGAGATAAAGCTAAGTAGTGGCATATACAGCCAGATAGGTCATACTAGTACCAAGATACCCTGAGCATTCCCATTTTCATATCATGGGGATCAAATACTTTTTTTGAAATTTCTCTCCAGACAGTTTCATTCATGTATATAAATACGTGTAATGGTGAAGTTTGGGATTGTATAGGGCTATTACCAGAGATAAAGCTAAGTAGTGGCATATACAGCCAGATAGGCCATACTAGTACCAAGATACCCTGAGCATCCCCATTTTCATATCATGGGGATAAAATAATTTTTCTGAAATTTTTCTCCAGACAGTTTCATTCATGTATGTAAATACGTGTTATGGTGATGCTAAGAATTTTATAGGGCTAATACCAGAGATAAAGCTAAGTAGTGGCATATACAGCCAGATAGGTCATACTAGTACCATGATACCCTGAGCATTCCCATTTTCATATCATGGGGATCAAATACTTTTTTTGAAATTTCTCTCCAGACAGTTTCATTCATGTATATAAATACGTGTAATGGTGAAGTTTGGGATTGTATAGGGCTATTACCAGAGATAAAGCTAAGTAGTGGCATATACAGCCAGATAGGCCATACTAGTACCAAGATACCCTGAGCATCCCCATTTTCATATCATGGGGATAAAATCATTTTTCTGAAATTTTTCTCCAGACAGTTTCATTCATGTATGTAAATACGTGTTATGGTGATGTTAAGAATTTTATAGGGCTAATACCAGAGATAAAGCTAAGTAGTGGCATATCCAGCCAGATAGGCCATACTAGTACCGAGATACCCTGAGCATTCCCATTTTTATATCATGGGGATCAAATACTTTTTTTGAAATTTCCCTCCAGACAGTTTCATTCATGTATGTTAATACGTGTAATGGTGAAGTTTGGGATTGTATAGGGCTATTACCAGAGATAAAGCTAAGTAGTGGCATATACAGCCAGATAGGCCATACTAGTACCAAGATACCCTGAGCATTTCCATTTTTATATCATGGGGATCAAATACTTTTTTTGTAATTTCTCTCCAGACAGTTTCATTCATGTATGTAAATACGTGTTATGGTGATGTTAAGAATTTTATAGGGCTAATACCAGAGATAAAGCTAAGTAGTGGCATATACAGCCAGATAGGTCATACTAGTACCAAGATACCCTGAGCATTCCCATTTTCATATCATGGGGATAAAATACTTTTTTTGAAATTTCTCTCCAGACAGTTTCATTCATGTATATAAATACGTGTAATGGTGAAGTTTGGGATTGTATAGGGCTACTACCAGAGATAAAGCTAAGTAGTGGCATATACAGCCAGATAGGTCATACTAGTACCAAGATACCCTGAGCATTCCCATTTTCATATCATGGGGATCAAATACTTTTTTTGAAATTTCTCTCCAGACAGTTTCATTCATGTATGTAAATACGTGTTATGGTGAAGTTTGGAATTTTATAGGGCTAATACCAGAGCTAAAGCTAAGTAGTGGCATATACAGCCAGATAAACTATACTAGTACCAAGATACCCTGAGCACCCCTATTTTCATATCATGGGGATAAAATACTATTTTTGTAATTTCTCTCCAGGCAGATTCATTCATGTATGTTAATACGTGTTATGGTGAAGTTTGGAATTTTATAGGGCTAATACCAGAGATAAAGCTAAGTAGTGGCATATACAGCCAGATAGGCCATACTAGTACCAAGATACCCTGAGCATTCCCATTTTCATATCATGGGGATTAAATACTTTTTTTGTAATTTCTCTCCAGACAGTTTCATTCATGTATGTAAATACGTGTTATGGTGATGTTAAGAATTTTATAGGGCAAATACCAAAGATAAAGCTAAGTAGTGGCATATACAGCCAGATAGGCCATACTAGTACCGAGATACCCTGAGCATCCCCATTTTCATATCATGGGGATAAAATACTTTCTTTGAAATTTCTCTCCAGACAGTTTCTTCATGTATGTAAATACGTGTAATGGTAAAGTTTGGAATTTTATAGGGCTAATACCAGAGCTAAAGCTAAGTAGTGGCATATACAGCCAGATAGGCCATACTAGTACCAAGATACCCTGAGCATCCCCATTTTCATATCATGGGGATAAAATAATTTTTCTGAAATTTTTCTCCAGACAGTTTCATTCATGTATGTAAATACGTGTTTTGGTGATGTTAAGAATTTTATAGGGCTAATACCAGAGATAAAGCTAAGTAGTGGCATATCCAGCCAGATAGGCTATACTAGTACCAAGATACCCTGAGCACCCCCATTTTCATATCATGGGGATCAAATACTTTTTTTGAAATTTCTCTCCAGACAGTTTCTTCATGTATGTAAATACGTGTAATGGTGAAGTTTGGAATTTTATAGGGCTAATACCAGAGCTAAAGCTAAGTAGTGGCATATACAGCCAGATAGGCTATACTAGTACCAAGATACCCTGAGCACCCCCATTTTCATATCATGTGGATCAAATACTTTTTTTGTAATTTCTCTCCAGACAGTTTCATTCATGTATGTAAATACGTGTAATGGTGAAGTTTGGAATTGTATAGGGCTACTACCAGAGATAAAGCTAAGTAGTGGCATATATAGCAAGATAGGCCATACTAGTACCGAGATACCCTGAGCATTCCCATTTTTATATCATGGGGATCAAATACTTTTTTTGAAATTTCTCTCCAGACAGTTTCATTCATGTATTTCGTGTAATGGTGAAGTTTGGGATTGTATAGGGCTATTACCAGAGATAAAGCTAAGTAGTGGCATATACAGCCAGATAGGCTATACTAGTACCAAGATACCCTGAGCACCCCCATTTTTATATCATGGGGATCAAATACTTTTTTTGTAATTTCTCTCCAGACAGTTTCATTCATGTATGTAAATACGTGTAATGGTGAAGTTTGGAATTGTATAGGGCTACTACCAGAGATAAAGCTAAGTAGTGGCATATACAGCCAGGTAGGCCATACTAGTACCAAGATACCCTGAGCATTCCCATTTTTATATCATGGGGATCAAATATTTTTTTTGTAATTTCTCTCCAGACAGTTTCATTCATGTATGTAAATACATGTAATGGTGAAGTTTGGAATTGTATAGGGCTACTACCAGAGATAAAGCTAAGTAGTGGCATATACAGCCAGATAGGTCATACTAGTACCAAGATACCCTGAGCATTCCCATTTTCATATCATGGGGATAAAATACTTTTTTTGAAATTTCTCTCCAGACAGTTTCATTCATGTATATAAATACGTGTAATGGTGAAGTTTGGGATTGTATAGGGCTATTACCAGAGATAAAGCTAAGTAGTGGCATATACAGCCAGATAGGCCATACTAGTACCAAGATACCCTGAGCATCCCCATTTTCATATCATGGGGATCAACTAATTTTTCTGAAATTTTTCTCCAGACAGTTTCATTCATGTATGTAAATACGTGTTATGGTGATGTTAAGAATTGTATAGGGCTAATACCAGAGATAAAGCTAAGTAGTGGCATATCCAGCCAGATAGGCCATACTAGTACCGAGATACCCTGAGCATCCCCATTTTTATATCATGGGGATCAAATACTTTTTTTGAAATTTCTCTCCAGACAGTTTCTTCATGTATGTAAATACGTGTAATGGTGAAGTTTGGAATTTTATAGGGCTAATACCAGAGCTAAAGCTAAGTAGTGGCATATACAGCCAGATAGGCTATACTAGTACCAAGATACCCTGAGCACCCCCATTTTCATATCATGGGGATCAAATACTTTTTTTGTAATTTCTCTCCAGGCAGTTTCATTCATGTATGTAAATACGTGTTATGGTGATGTTAAGAATTTTATAGGGCTAATACCAGAGATAAAGCTAAGTAGTGGCATATACAGCCAGATAGGTCATACTAGTACCAAGATACCCTGAGCATTCCCATTTTCATATCATGGGGATCAAATACTTTTTTTGAAATTTCTCTCCAGACAGTTTCATTCATGTATGTAAATACGTGTTATGGTGATGTTAAGAATTTTATAGGGCAAATACCAAAGATAAAGCTAAGTAGTGGCATATACAGCCAGATAGGCCATACTAGTACCGAGATACCCTGAGCATCCCCATTTTCATATCATGGGGATAAAATACTTTTTTTGAAATTTCTCTCCAGACAGTTTCTTCATGTATGTAAATACGTGTAATGGTAAAGTTTGGAATTTTATAGGGCTAATACCAAAGATAAAGCTAAGTAGTGGCATATACAGCCAGATAGGCCATACTAGTACCAAGATACCCTGAGCATTCCCATTTTTATATCATGGGGATCAAATACTTTTTTTGTAATTTCTCTCCAGGCAGTTTCATTCATGTATGTAAATACGTGTAATGGTGAAGTTTGGGATTGTATAGGGCTACTACCAGAGATAAAGCTAAGTAGTGGCATATACAGCCAGATAGGCCATACTAGTACCAAGATACCCTGAGCATTCCCATTTTTATATCATGGGGATCAAATACTTTTTTTGTAATTTCTCTCCAGACAGTTTCATTCATGTATGTAAATACGTGTAATGGTGAAGTTAAGAATTTTATAGGGCTAATACCAGAGATAAAGCTAAGTAGTGGCATATACAGCCAGATAGGCCATACTAGTACCGAGATACCCTGAGCATCCCCATTTTCATATCATGGGGATAAAATACTTTTTTTGAAATTTCTCTCCAGACAGTTTCTTCATGTATGTAAATACGTGTAATGGTAAAGTTTGGAATTTTATAGGGCTAATACCAGAGCTAAAGCTAAGTAGTGGCATATACAGCCAGATAAACTATACTAGTACCAAGATACCCTGAGCACCCCTATTTTCATATCATGGGGATAAAATACTATTTTTGTAATTTCTCTCCAGGCAGATTCATTCATGTATGTTAATACGTGTTATGGTGAAGTTTGGAATTTTATAGGGCTAATACCAGAGATAAAGCTAAGTAGTGGCATATACAGCCAGATAGGTCATACTAGTACCAAGATACCCTGAGCATTCCCATTTTCATATCATGGGGATTAAATACTTTTTTTGTAATTTCTCTCCAGACAGTTTCATTCATGTATGTAAATACGTGTTATGGTGATGTTAAGAATTTTATAGGGCAAATACCAAAGATAAAGCTAAGTAGTGGCATATACAGCCAGATAGGTCATACTAGTACCGAGATACCCTGAGCATCCCCATTTTCATATCATGGGGATAAAATACTTTCTTTGAAATTTCTCTCCAGACAGTTTCTTCATGTATGTAAATACGTGTAATGGTAAAGTTTGGAATTTTATAGGGCTAATACCAAAGATAAAGCTAAGTAGTGGCATATACAGCCAGATAGGCCATACTAGTACCAAGATACCCTGAGCACCTCCATTTTCATATCATGGGGATCAAATACTTTTTTTGTAATTTCTCTCCAGGCAGTTTCATTCATGTATGTAAATACGTGTTATGGTGATGTTAAGAATTTTATAGGGCTAATACCAGAGATAAAGCTAAGTAGTGGCATATACAGCCAGATAGGTCATACTAGTACCAAGATACCCTGAGCATTCCCATTTTCATATCATGGGGATCAAATACTTTTTTTGAAATTTCTCTCCAGACAGTTTCATTCATGTATATAAATACGTGTAATGGTGAAGTTTGGGATTGTATAGGGCTATTACCAGAGATAAAGCTAAGTAGTGGCATATACAGCCAGATAGGCCATACTAGTACCAAGATACCCTGAGCATCCCCATTTTCATATCATGGGGATAAAATAATTTTTCTGAAATTTTTCTCCAGACAGTTTCATTCATGTATGTAAATACGTGTTATGGTGATGTTAAGAATTTTATAGGGCTAATACCAGAGATAAAGCTAAGTAGTGGCATATCCAGCCAGATAGGCCATACTAGTACCGAGATACCCTGAGCATTCCCATTTTTATATCATGGGGATCAAATACTTTTTTTGAAATTTCTCTCCAGACAGTTTCATTCATGTATGTTAATACGTGTAATGGTGAAGTTTGGGATTGTATAGGGCTATTACCAGAGATAAAGCTAAGTAGTGGCATATACAGCCAGATAGGCCATACTAGTACCAAGATACCCTGAGCATTTCCATTTTTATATCATGGGGATCAAATACTTTTTTTGTAATTTCTCTCCAGACAGTTTCATTCATGTATGTAAATACGTGTTATGGTGATGTTAAGAATTTTATAGGGCTAATACCAGAGATAAAGCTAAGTAGTGGCATATACAGCCAGATAGGTCATACTAGTACCAAGATACCCTGAGCATTCCCATTTTCATATCATGGGGATAAAATACTTTTTTTGAAATTTCTCTCCAGACAGTTTCATTCATGTATATAAATACGTGTAATGGTGAAGTTAAGAATTTTATAGGGCTAATACCAGAGATAAAGCTAAGTAGTGGCATATACAGCCAGATAGGTCATACTAGTACCAAGATACCCTGAGCATCCCCATTTTCATATCATGGGGATAAAATACTTTTTTTGAAATTTCTCTCCAGACAGTTTCATTCATGTATGTAAATACGTGTTATGGTGAAGTTTGGAATTTTATAGGGCTAATACCAGAGATAAAGCTAAGTAGTGGCATATACAGCCAGATAGGTCATACTAGTACCAAGATACCCTGAGCATTCCCATTTTCATATCATGGGGATTAAATACTTTTTTTGTAATTTCTCTCCAGACAGTTTCATTCATGTATGTAAATACGTGTTATGGTGATGTTAAGAATTTTATAGGGCAAATACCAAAGATAAAGCTAAGTAGTGGCATATACAGCCAGATAGGTCATACTAGTACCGAGATACCCTGAGCATCCCCATTTTCATATCATGGGGATAAAATACTTTTTTTGAAATTTCTCTCCAGACAGTTTCTTCATGTATGTAAATACGTGTAATGGTAAAGTTTGGAATTTTATAGGGCTAATACCAAAGATAAAGCTAAGTAGTGGCATATACAGCCAGATAGGCCATACTAGTACCAAGATACCCTGAGCATCCCCATTTTCATATCATGGGGATAAAATAATTTTTTTGAAATTTCTCTCCAGACAGTTTCATTCATGTATATAAATACGTGTAATGGTGAAGTTTGGGATTGTATAGGGCTATTACCAGAGATAAAGCTAAGTAGTGGCATATACAGCCAGATAGGCCATACTAGTACCAAGATACCCTGAGCATTCCCATTTTTATATCATGGGGATCAAATACTTTTTTTGTAATTTCTCTCCAGACAGTTTCATTCATGTATGTAAATACGTGTAATGGTGAAGTTTGGGATTGTATAGGGCTACTACCAGAGATAAAGCTAAGTAGTGGCATATACAGCCAGATAGGTCATACTAGTACCAAGATACCCTGAGCATTCCCATTTTCATATCATGGGGATAAAATACTTTTTTTGAAATTTCTCTCCAGACAGTTTCATTCATGTATATAAATACGTGTAATGGTGAAGTTTGGGATTGTATAGGGCTATTACCAGAGATAAAGCTAAGTAGTGGCATATACAGCCAGATAGGCCATACTAGTACCAAGATACCCTGAGCATTCCCATTTTTATATCATGGGGATCAAATACTTTTTTTGTAATTTCTCTCCAGACAGTTTCATTCATGTATGTAAATACGTGTAATGGTGAAGTTAAGAATTTTATAGGGCTAATACCAGAGATAAAGCTAAGTAGTGGCATATACAGCCAGATAGGCCATACTAGTACCGAGATACCCTGAGCATCCCCATTTTCATATCATGGGGATAAAATACTTTTTTTGAAATTTCTCTCCAGACAGTTTCATTCATGTATGTAAATACGTGTTATGGTGAAGTTTGGAATTTTATAGGGCTAATACCAGAGCTAAAGCTAAGTAGTGGCATATACAGCCAGATAAACTATACTAGTACCAAGATACCCTGAGCACCCCTATTTTCATATCATGGGGATCAAATACTTTTTTTGTAATTTCTCTCCAGACAGTTTCATTCATGTATGTAAATACGTGTTATGGTGATGTTAAGAATTTTATAGGGCTAATACCAGAGATAAAGCTAAGTAGTGGCATATACAGCCAGATAGGTCATACTAGTACCAAGATACCCTGAGCATTCCCATTTTCATATCATGGGGATAAAATACTTTTTTTGAAATTTCTCTCCAGACAGTTTCATTCATGTATATAAATACGTGTAATGGTGAAGTTTGGGATTGTATAGGGCTATTACCAGAGATAAAGCTAAGTAGTAGCATATACAGACAGATAGGCCATACTAGTACCAAGATACCCTGAGCATTCCCATTTTTATATCATGGGGATCAAATACTTTTTTTGTAATTTCTCTCCAGACAGTTTCATTCATGTATGTAAATACGTGTAATGGTGAAGTTAAGAATTTTATAGGGCTAATACCAGAGATAAAGCTAAGTAGTGGCATATACAGCCAGATAGGCCATACTAGTACCAAGATACCCTGAGCATCCCCATTTTCATATCATGGGGATAAAATACTTTTTTTGAAATTTCTCTCCAGACAGTTTCATTCATGTATGTAAATACGTGTTATGGTGAAGTTTGGAATTTTATAGGGCTAATACCAGAGATAAAGCTAAGTAGTGGCATATACAGCCAGATAGGTCATACTAGTACCAAGATACCCTGAGCATTCCCATTTTCATATCATGGGGATTAAATACTTTTTTTGTAATTTCTCTCCAGACAGTTTCATTCATGTATGTAAATACGTGTTATGGTGATGTTAAGAATTTTATAGGGCAAATACCAAAGATAAAGCTAAGTAGTGGCATATACAGCCAGATAGGTCATACTAGTACCGAGATACCCTGAGCATCCCCATTTTCATATCATGGGGATAAAATACTTTTTTTGAAATTTCTCTCCAGGCAGATTCATTCATGTATGTTAATACGTGTTATGGTGAAGTTTGGAATTTTATAGGGCTAATACCAGAGATAAAGCTAAGTAGTGGCATATACAGCCAGATAGGTCATACTAGTACCAAGATACCCTGAGCATTCCCATTTTCATATCATGGGGATTAAATACTTTTTTTGTAATTTCTCTCCAGACAGTTTCATTCATGTATGTAAATACGTGTTATGGTGATGTTAAGAATTTTATAGGGCAAATACCAAAGATAAAGCTAAGTAGTGGCATATACAGCCAGATAGGTCATACTAGTACCGAGATACCCTGAGCATCCCCATTTTCATATCATGGGGATAAAATACTTTTTTTGAAATTTCTCTCCAGACAGTTTCTTCATGTATGTAAATACGTGTAATGGTAAAGTTTGGAATTTTATAGGGCTAATACCAAAGATAAAGCTAAGTAGTGGCATATACAGCTAGATAGGCCATACTAGTACCAAGATACCCTGAGCATCCCCATTTTCATATCATGGGGATAAAATAATTTTTTTGAAATTTCTCTCCAGACAGTTTCATTCATGTATATAAATACGTGTAATGGTGAAGTTTGGGATTGTATAGGGCTATTACCAGAGATAAAGCTAAGTAGTGGCATATACAGCCAGATAGGCCATACTAGTACCAAGATACCCTGAGCATTCCCATTTTTATATCATGGGGATCAAATACTTTTTTTGTAATTTCTCTCCAGACAGTTTCATTCATGTATGTAAATACGTGTAATGGTGAAGTTAAGAATTTTATAGGGCTAATACCAGAGATAAAGCTAAGTAGTGGCATATACAGCCAGATAGGCCATACTAGTACCGAGATACCCTGAGCATCCCCATTTTCATATCATGGGGATAAAATACTTTTTTTGAAATTTCTCTCCAGACAGTTTCATTCATGTATGTAAATACGTGTTATGGTGAAGTTTGGAATTTTATAGGGCTAATACCAGAGCTAAAGCTAAGTAGTGGCATATACAGCCAGATAAACTATACTAGTACCAAGATACCCTGAGCACCCCTATTTTCATATCATGGGGATCAAATACTTTTTTTGTAATTTCTCTCCAGACAGTTTCATTCATGTATGTAAATACGTGTTATGGTGATGTTAAGAATTTTATAGGGCTAATACCAGAGATAAAGCTAAGTAGTGGCATATACAGCCAGATAGGTCATACTAGTACCAAGATACCCTGAGCATTCCCATTTTCATATCATGGGGATAAAATACTTTTTTTGAAATTTCTCTCCAGACAGTTTCATTCATGTATATAAATACGTGTAATGGTGAAGTTTGGGATTGTATAGGGCTATTACCAGAGATAAAGCTAAGTAGTGGCATATACAGCCAGATAGGCCATACTAGTACCAAGATACCCTGAGCATTCCCATTTTTATATCATGGGGATCAAATACTTTTTTTGTAATTTCTCTCCAGACAGTTTCATTCATGTATGTAAATACGTGTAATGGTGAAGTTAAGAATTTTATAGGGCTAATACCAGAGATAAAGCTAAGTAGTGGCATATACAGCCAGATAGGCCATACTAGTACCGAGATACCCTGAGCATCCCCATTTTCATATCATGGGGATAAAATACTTTTTTTGAAATTTCTCTCCAGACAGTTTCATTCATGTATGTAAATACGTGTTATGGTGAAGTTTGGAATTTTATAGGGCTAATACCAGAGCTAAAGCTAAGTAGTGGCATATACAGCCAGATAAACTATACTAGTACCAAGATACCCTGAGTACCCCTATTTTCATATCATGGGGATCAAATACTATTTTTGTAATTTCTCTCCAGGCAGATTCATTCATGTATGTTAATACGTGTTATGGTGAAGTTTGGAATTTTATAGGGCTAATACCAGAGATAAAGCTAAGTAGTGGCATATACAGCCAGATAGGTCATACTAGTACCAAGATACCCTGAGCATTCCCATTTTCATATCATGGGGATTAAATACTTTTTTTGAAATTTCTCTCCAGACAGTTTCATTCATGTATGTAAATACGTGTTATGGTGATGTTAAGAATTTTATAGGGCAAATACCAAAGATAAAGCTAAGTAGTGGCATATACAGCCAGATAGGCCATACTAGTACCGAGATACCCTGAGCATCCCCATTTTCATATCATGGGGATAAAATACTTTTTTTGAAATTTCTCTCCAGACAGTTTCATTCATGTATGTAAATACGTGTTATGGTGATGTTAAGAATTTTATAGGGCAAATACCAAAGATAAAGCTAAGTAGTGGCATATACAGCCAGATAGGCCATACTAGTACCGAGATACCCTGAGCATCCCCATTTTCATATCATGGGGATAAAATACTTTTTTTGAAATTTCTCTCCAGACAGTTTCTTCATGTATGTAAATACGTGTAATGGTAAAGTTTGGAATTTTATAGGGCTAATACCAAAGATAAAGCTAAGTAGTGGCATATACAGCCAGATAGGCCATACTAGTACCAAGATACCCTGAGCATCCCCATTTTCATATCATGGGGATAAAATAATTTTTCTGAAATTTTTCTCCAGACAGTTTCATTCATGTATGTAAATACGTGTTATGGTGATGTTAAGAATTTTATAGGGCTAATACCAGAGATAAAGCTAAGTAGTGGCATATCCAGCCAGATAGGCTATACTAGTACCAAGATACCCTGAGCACCCCCATTTTCATATCATGGGGATCAAATACTTTTTTTGAAATTTCTCTCCAGACAGTTTCTTCATGTACGTAAATACGTGTAATGGTGAAGTTTGGAATTGTATAGGGCTAATACCAGAGCTAAAGCTAAGTAGTGGCATATACAGCCAGATAGGCTATACTAGTACCAAGATACCCTGAGCACCCTCATTTTCATATCATGTGGATCAAATACTTTTTTTGTAATTTCTCTCCAGACAGTTTCATTCATGTATGTAAATACGTGTTATGGTGATGTTAAGAATTTTATAGGGCTACTACCAGAGATAAAGCTAAGTAGTGGCATATATAGCAAGATAGGCCATACTAGTACCGAGATACCCTGAGCATTCCCATTTTCATATCATGGGGATAAAATACTTTTTTTGTAATTTCTCTCCAGGCAGTTTCATTCATGTATATAAATACGTGTAATGGTGAAGTTTGGGATTGTATAGGGCTATTACCAGAGATAAAGCTAAGTAGTGGCATATACAGCCAGATAGGCCATACTAGTACCAAGATACCCTGAGCATTCCCATTTTTATATCATGGGGATCAAATACTTTTTTTGTAATTTCTCTCCAAACAGTTTCATTCATGTATGTAAATACGTGTAATGGTGAAGTTTGGGATTGTATAGGGCTACTACCAGAGATAAAGCTAAGTAGTGGCCTATACAGCCAGATAGGTCATACTAGTACCAAGATACCCTGAGCATTCCCATTTTCATATCATGGGGATAAAATACTTTTTTTGTAATTTCTCTCCAGGCAGTTTCATTCATGTATGTAAATACGTGTTATGGTGATGTTAAGAATTTTATAGGGCTAATACCAGAGATAAAGCTAAGTAGTGGCATATATAGCAAGATAGGCCATACTAGTACCGAGATACCCTGAGCATTCCCATTTTTATATCATGGGGATCAAATACTTTTTTTGAAATTTCTCTCCAGACAGTTTCATTCATGTATATAAATACGTGTAATGGTGAAGTTTGGGATTGTATAGGGCTATTACCAGAGATAAAGCTAAGTAGTGGCATATACAGCCAGATAGGCTATACTAGTACCAAGATACCCTGAGCACCCCCATTTTTATATCATGGGGATCAAATACTTTTTTTGTAATTTCTCTCCAGACAGTTTCATTCATGTATGTAAATACGTGTAATGGTGAAGTTTGGGATTGTATAGGGCTATTACCAGAGATAAAGCTAAGTAGTGGCATATACAGCCAGATAGGCCATACTAGTACCAAGATACCCTGAGCATTCCCATTTTTATATCATGGGGATCAAATACTTTTTTTGTAATTTCTCTCCAGACAGTTTCATTCATGTATGTAAATACATGTAATGGTGAAGTTTGGAATTGTATAGGGCTATTACCAGAGATAAAGCTAAGTAGTGGCATATACAGCCAGATAGGTCATACTAGTACCAAGATACCCTGAGCATTCCCATTTTCATATCATGGGGATCCAATACTTTTTTTGTAATTTCTCTCCAGACAGTTTCATTCATGTATGTAAATACGTGTAATGGTGAAGTTTGGGATTGTATAGGGCTATTACCAGAGATAAAGCTAAGTAGTGGCATATACAGCCAGATAGGCCATACTAGTACCGAGATACCCTGAGCATCCATATTTTTATATCATGGGGATCAAATACTTCTTTTGAAATTTCTCTCCAGACAGTTTCATTCATGTATGTAAATACGTGTTATGGTGATGTTAAGAATTGTATAGGGCTACTACCAGAGATAAAGCTAAGTAGTGGCATATACAGCCAGATAGGCCATACTAGTACCGAGATACCCTGAGCATCCCCATTTTCATATCATGGGGATAAAATACTTTTTTTGTAATTTCTCTCCAGACAGTTTCATTCATGTATGTAAATATTTATGTGTTTATAGTGAAGTTTGGAATTGTATAGGGCTAATACCAGAGATAAAGATAAGTAGTGGCATATACAGCCCGATAGGCCATACTAGTATCGAGATACCCTGAGCATCCCCATTTTCATATCATGGGGATCAAATACTTTTTTTGTAATTTCTCTCCAGGCAGTTTCATTCATGTATGTAAATACGTGTTATGGTGATGTTAAGAATTGTATAGGGCTAATACCAGAGATAAAGCTAAGTAGTGGCATATATAGCAAGATAGGCCATACTAGTACCGAGATACCCTGAGCATTCCCATTTTCATATCATGGGGATCAAATACTTTTTTTGAAATTTCTCTCCAGACAGTTTCATTCATGTATGTAAATACGTGTTATGGTGATGTTAAGAATTTTATAGGGCTAATACCAGAGATAAAGCTAAGTAGTGGCATATATAGCAAGATAGGCCATACTAGTACCGATATACCCTGAGCATTCCCATTTTCATATCATGGGGATCAAATACTTTTTTTGAAATTTCTCTCCAGACAGTTTCATTCATGTATGTAAATACGTGTAATGGTGAAGTTTGGAATTGTATAGGGCTACTACCAGAGATAAAGCTAAGTAGTGGCATATACAGCCAGATAGGTCATACTAGTACAAAGATACCCTGAGCATTCCCATTTTCATATCAAGGGGATAAAATACTTTTTTTGAAATTTCTCTCCAGACAGTTTCATTCATGTATATAAATACGTGTAATGGTGAAGTTTGGGATTGTATAGGGCTATTACCAGAGATAAAGCTAAGTAGTGGCATATACAGCAAGATAGGCCATACTAGTACCAAGATACTCTGAGCATTCCCATTTTTATATCATGGGGATCAAATACTTTTTTTGTAATTTCTCTCCAGACAGTTTCATTCATGTATGTAAATACGTGTAATGGTGAAGTTTGGAATTGTATAGGGCTACTACCAGAGATAAAGCTAAGTAGTGGCATATACAGCAAGATAGGCCATACTAGTACCAAGATACCCTGAGCATTCCCATTTTTATATCATGGGGATCAAATACTTTTTTTGTAATTTCTCTCCAGACAGTTTCATTCATGTATGTAAATACGTGTAATGGTGAAGTTTGGGATTGTATAGGGCTATTACCAGAGATAAAGCTAAGTAGTGGCATATACAGCCAGATAGGTCATACTAGTACCAAGATACCCTGAGCATTCCCATTTTTATATCATGGGGATCAAATACTTTTTTTGTAATTTCTCTCCAGACAGTTTCATTCATGTATGTAAATATGTATGTGTTTATAGTGAAGTTTGGAATTGTATAGGGCTAATACCAGAGATAAAGATAAGTAGTGGCATATACAGCCCGATAGGCCATACTAGTATCGAGATACCCTGAGCATCCCCATTTTCATATCATGGGGATAAAATACTTTTTATGAAATTTCTCTCCAGACAGTTTCATTCATGTATGTAAATACGTGTAATGGTGAAGTTTGGAATTGTATAGGGCTACTACCAGAGATAAAGCTAAGTAGTGGCATATACAGCCAGATAGGTCATACTAGTACAAAGATACCCTGAGCATTCCCATTTTCATATCAAGGGGATAAAATACTTTTTTTGAAATTTCTCTCCAGACAGTTTCATTCATGTATATAAATACGTGTAATGGTGAAGTTTGGGATTGTATAGGGCTATTACCAGAGATAAAGCTAAGTAGTGGCATATACAGCAAGATAGGCCATACTAGTACCAAGATACTCTGAGCATTCCCATTTTTATATCATGGGGATCAAATACTTTTTTTGTAATTTCTCTCCAGACAGTTTCATTCATGTATGTAAATACGTGTAATGGTGAAGTTTGGAATTGTATAGGGCTACTACCAGAGATAAAGCTAAGTAGTGGCATATACAGCAAGATAGGCCATACTAGTACCAAGATACTCTGAGCATTCCCATTTTTATATCATGGGGATCAAATACTTTTTTTGTAATTTCTCTCCAGACAGTTTCATTCATGTATGTAAATACGTGTAATGGTGAAGTTTGGGATTGTATAGGGCTATTACCAGAGATAAAGCTAAGTAGTGGCATATACAGCCAGATAGGTCATACTAGTACCAAGATACCCTGAGCATTCCCATTTTTATATCATGGGGATCAAATACTTTTTTTGTAATTTCTCTCCAGACAGTTTCATTCATGTATGTAAATATGTATGTGTTTATAGTGAAGTTTGGAATTGCATAGGGCTAATACCAGAGATAAAGATAAGTAGTGGCATATACAGCCCGATAGGCCATACTAGTATCGAGATACCCTGAGCATCCCCATTTTCATATCATGGGGATAAAATACTTTTTATGAAATTTCTCTCCAGACAGTTTCATTCATGTATGTAAATACGTGTAATGGTGAAGTTTGGAATTGTATAGGGCTACTACCAGAGATAAAGCTAAGTAGTGGCATATACAGCCCGATAGGCCATACTAGTACCAAGATACCCTGAGCATTCCCATTTTTATATCATGGGGATCAAATACTTTTTTTGTAATTTCTCTCCAGACAGTTTCATTCATGTATGTAAATATGTATGTGTTTATAGTGAAGTTTGGAATTGTATAGGGCTAATACCAGAGATAAAGATAAGTAGTGGCATATACAGCCCGATAGACCATACTAGTATCGAGATACCCTGAGCATCCCCATTTTCATATCATGGGGATAAAATACTTTTTATGAAATTTCTCTCCAGACAGTTTCATTCATGTATGTAAATACGTGTAATGGTGAAGTTTGGAATTGTATAGGGCTACTACCAGAGATAAAGCTAAGTAGTGGCATATACAGCCAGATAGGTCATACTAGTACCAAGATACCCTGAGCATTCCCATTTTCATATCAAGGGGATAAAATACTTTTTTTGAAATTTCTCTCCAGACAGTTTCATTCATGTATGTAAATACATGTAATGGTGAAGTTTGGGATTGTATAGGGCTATTACCAGAGATAAAGCTAAGTAGTGGCATATACAGCCAGATAGGTCATACTAGTACCAAGATACCCTGAGCATTCCCATTTTTATATCATGGGGATAAAATACTTTTTTTGTAATTTCTCTCCAGGCAGTTTCATTCATGTATGTAAATACGTGTTATGATGATGTTAAGAATTTTATAGGGCTAATACCAGAGATAAAGCTAAGTAGTGGCATATATAGCAAGATAGGCCATACTAGTACCGAGATACCCTGATCATTCCCATTTTCATATCATGGGGATCAAATACTTTTTTTGAAATTTCTCTCCAGACAGTTTCATTCATGTATATAAATACGTGTAATGGTGAAGTTTGGGATTGTATAGGGCTATTACCAGAGATAAAGCTAAGTAGTGGCATATACAGCCAGATAGGCTATACTAGTACCAAGATACCCTGAGCACCCCCATTTTTATATCATGGGGATCAAATACTTTTTTTGTAATTTCTCTCCAGACAGTTTCATTCATGTATGTAAATACGTGTAATGGTGAAGTTTGGAATTGTATAGGGCTACTACCAGAGATAAAGCTAAGTAGTGGCATATACAGCCAGATAGGTCATACTAGTACCAAGATACCCTGAGCATTCCCATTTTCATATCAAGGGGATAAAATACTTTTTTTGAAATTTCTCTCCAGACAGTTTCATTCATGTATATAAATACGTGTAATGGTGAAGTTTGGGATTGTATAGGGCTATTACCAGAGATAAAGCTAAGTAGTGGCATATACAGCCAGATAGGCCATACTAGTACCAAGATACCCTGAGCATTCCCATTTTTATATCATGGGGATCAAATACTTTTTTTGTAATTTCTCTCCAGACAGTTTCATTCATGTATGTAAATATGTATGTGTTTATAGTGAAGTTTGGAATTGTATAGGGCTAATACCAGAGATAAAGCTAAGTAGTGGCATATACAGCCCGATAGGCCATACTAGTATCGAGATACCCTGAGCATCCCCATTTTCATATCATGGGGATAAAATACTTTTTATGAAATTTCTCTCCAGACAGTTTCATTCATGTATGTAAATACGTGTAATGGTGAAGTTTGGAATTGTATAGGGCTACTACCAGAGATAAAGCTAAGTAGTGGCATATACAGCCCGATAGGCCATACTAGTACCGAGATACCATGAGCATCCCCATTTTCATATCATGGGGATAAAATACTTTTTATGAAATTTCTCTCCAGACAGTTTCATTCATGTATGTAAATATGTGTTTATGGTGAAGTTTGGAATTGTATAGGGCTACTACCAGAGATAAAGCTAAGTAGTGGCATATACAGCCCGATAGGCCATACTAGTATCAAGATACCCTGAGCATCCCCATTTTCATATCATGGGGATAAAATACTTTTTATGAAATTTCTCTCCAGACAGTTTCATTCATGTATGTAAATATGTGTTTATGGTGAAGTTTGGAATTGTATAGGGCTAATACCAGAGATAAAGCTAAGTAGTGGCATATACAGCCCGATAGGTCATACTAGTATCAAGATACCCTGAGCATCCCCATTTTCATATCATGGGGATAAAATACTTTTTATGAAATTTCTCTCCAGACAGTTTCATTCATGTATGTAAATATGTGTTTATGGTGAAGTTTGGAATTGTATAGGGCTACTACCAGAGATAAAGCTAAGTAGTGGCATATACAGCCCGATAGGCCATACTAGTACCGAGATACCCTGAGCATCCCCATTTTCATATCATGGGGATAAAATACTTTTTATGAAATTTCTCTCCAGACAGTTTCATTCATGTATGTAAATATGTATGTGTTTATAGTGAAGTTTGGAATTGTATAGGGCTACTACCAGAGATAAAGCTAAGTAGTGGCATATACAGCCCGATAGGCCATACTAGTACCGAGATACCCTGAGCATCCCCATTTTCATATCATGGGGATAAAATACTTTTTTTGAAATTTCTCTCCAGACAGTTTCATTCATGTATGTAAATATGTGTTTATGGTGAAGTTTGGAATTGTATAGGGCTAATACCAGAGATAAAGCTAAGTAGTGGCATATTCAGCCCGATAGGCCATACTAGTATCGAGATACCCTGAGCATCCCCATTTTCATATCATGGGGATAAAATACTTTTTTTGAAATTTCTCTCCAGACAGTTTCATTCATGTATGTAAAAATGTGTTTCTGGTGAAGTTTGGAATTGTATAGGGCTAATACCAGAGATAAAGCTAAGTAGTGGCATATACAGCCCGATAGGCCATACTAGTACCGAGATACCCTGAGCATCCCCATTTTCATATCATGGGGATAAAATACTTTTTATGAAATTTCTCTCCAGACAGTTTCATTCATGTATGTAAATACGTGTAGTGGTGAAGTTTGGAATTGTATAGGGCTACTACCAGAGATAAAGCTAAGTAGTGGAATATACAGCCCGATAGGCCATACTAGTACCGAGATACCCTGATCATCCCCATTTTCATATCATGGGGATAAAATAATTTTTTTGAAATTTCTCTCCAGACAGTTTCATTCATGTATGTAAATATGTGTTTATGGTGAAGTTTGGAATTGTATAGGGCTAATACCAGAGATAAAGCTAAGTAGTGGCATATACAGCCCGATAGGCCATACTAGTACCGAGATACCCTGAGCATCCCCATTTTTATATCATGGGGATAAAATACTTTTTTTGAAATTTCTCTCCAGACAGTTTCATTCATGTATGTAAATACGTGTAATGGTGATGTTAAGAATTTTATAGGGCTAATACCAGAGATAAAGCTAAGTAGTGGCATATACAGCCAGATAGGCCATGCTAGTATCAAGATACCCTGAGAATCCCCATTTTCATATCATGGGGATAAAATACTTTTTATGAAATTTCTCTCCAGACAGTTTCATTCATGTATGTAAATACGTGTAATGGTGATGTTAAGAATTTTATAGGGCTAATACCAGAGATAAAGCTAAGTAGTGGCATATACAGCCAGATAGGCCATACTAGTATCAAGATACCCTGAGCATCCCCATTTTCATATCATGGGGATAAAATACTTTTTATGAAATTTCTCTCCAGACAGTTTCATTCATGTATGTAAATACGTGTAATGGTGATGTTAAGAATTTTATAGGCCTAATACCAGAGATAAAGCTAAGTAGTGGCATATACAGCCAGATAGGCCATACTAGTATCAAGATACCCTGAGCATCCCCATTTTCATATCATGGGGATAAAATACTTTTTATGAAATTTCTCTCCAGACAGTTTCATTCATGTATGTAAATACGTGTAATGGTGAAGTTTGGAATTGTATAGGGCTACTACCAGAGATAAAGCTAAGTAGTGGCATATACAGCCAGATAGGCCATACTAGTATCAAGATACCCTGAGCATCCCCATTTTCATATCATGGGGATAAAATACTTTTTATGAAATTTCTCTCCAGACAGTTTCATTCATGTATGTAAATACGTGTAATGGTGAAGTTTGGAATTGTATAGGGCTACTACCAGAGATAAAGCTAAGTAGTGGCATATACAGCCAGATAGGCCATACTAGTATCAAGATACCCTGAGCATCCCCATTTTCATATCATGGGGATAAAATACTTTTTATGAAATTTCTCTCCAGACAGTTTCATTCATGTATGTAAATACGTGTAATGGTGAAGTTTGGAATTGTATAGGGCTACTACCAGAGATAAAGCTAAGTAGTGGCATATACAGCCAGATAGGCCATACTAGTATCAAGATACCCTGAGCATCCCCATTTTCATATCATGGGGATAAAATACTTTTTATGAAATTTCTCTCCAGACAGTTTCATTCATGTATGTAAATACGTGTAATGGTGAAGTTTGGAATTGTATAGGGCTACTACCAGAGATAAAGCTAAGTAGTGGCATATACAGCCCGATAGGCCATACTAGTACCAAGATACCCTGAGCATTCCCATTTTTATATCATGGGGATCAAATACTTTTTTTGTAATTTCTCTCCAGACAGTTTCATTCATGTATGTAAATATGTATGTGTTTATAGTGAAGTTTGGAATTGTATAGGGCTAATACCAGAGATAAAGATAAGTAGTGGCATATACAGCCCGATAGACCATACTAGTATCGAGATACCCTGAGCATCCCCATTTTCATATCATGGGGATAAAATACTTTTTATGAAATTTCTCTCCAGACAGTTTCATTCATGTATGTAAATACGTGTAATGGTGAAGTTTGGAATTGTATAGGGCTACTACCAGAGATAAAGCTAAGTAGTGGCATATACAGCCAGATAGGTCATACTAGTACCAAGATACCCTGAGCATTCCCATTTTCATATCAAGGGGATAAAATACTTTTTTTGAAATTTCTCTCCAGACAGTTTCATTCATGTATGTAAATACATGTAATGGTGAAGTTTGGGATTGTATAGGGCTATTACCAGAGATAAAGCTAAGTAGTGGCATATACAGCCAGATAGGTCATACTAGTACCAAGATACCCTGAGCATTCCCATTTTTATATCATGGGGATAAAATACTTTTTTTGTAATTTCTCTCCAGGCAGTTTCATTCATGTATGTAAATACGTGTTATGATGATGTTAAGAATTTTATAGGGCTAATACCAGAGATAAAGCTAAGTAGTGGCATATATAGCAAGATAGGCCATACTAGTACCGAGATACCCTGATCATTCCCATTTTCATATCATGGGGATCAAATACTTTTTTTGAAATTTCTCTCCAGACAGTTTCATTCATGTATATAAATACGTGTAATGGTGAAGTTTGGGATTGTATAGGGCTATTACCAGAGATAAAGCTAAGTAGTGGCATATACAGCCAGATAGGCTATACTAGTACCAAGATACCCTGAGCACCCCCATTTTTATATCATGGGGATCAAATACTTTTTTTGTAATTTCTCTCCAGACAGTTTCATTCATGTATGTAAATACGTGTAATGGTGAAGTTTGGAATTGTATAGGGCTACTACCAGAGATAAAGCTAAGTAGTGGCATATACAGCCAGATAGGTCATACTAGTACCAAGATACCCTGAGCATTCCCATTTTCATATCAAGGGGATAAAATACTTTTTTTGAAATTTCTCTCCAGACAGTTTCATTCATGTATATAAATACGTGTAATGGTGAAGTTTGGGATTGTATAGGGCTATTACCAGAGATAAAGCTAAGTAGTGGCATATACAGCCAGATAGGCCATACTAGTACCAAGATACCCTGAGCATTCCCATTTTTATATCATGGGGATCAAATACTTTTTTTGTAATTTCTCTCCAGACAGTTTCATTCATGTATGTAAATATGTATGTGTTTATAGTGAAGTTTGGAATTGTATAGGGCTAATACCAGAGATAAAGCTAAGTAGTGGCATATACAGCCCGATAGGCCATACTAGTATCGAGATACCCTGAGCATCCCCATTTTCATATCATGGGGATAAAATACTTTTTATGAAATTTCTCTCCAGACAGTTTCATTCATGTATGTAAATACGTGTAATGGTGAAGTTTGGAATTGTATAGGGCTACTACCAGAGATAAAGCTAAGTAGTGGCATATACAGCCCGATAGGCCATACTAGTACCGAGATACCATGAGCATCCCCATTTTCATATCATGGGGATAAAATACTTTTTATGAAATTTCTCTCCAGACAGTTTCATTCATGTATGTAAATATGTGTTTATGGTGAAGTTTGGAATTGTATAGGGCTACTACCAGAGATAAAGCTAAGTAGTGGCATATACAGCCCGATAGGCCATACTAGTATCAAGATACCCTGAGCATCCCCATTTTCATATCATGGGGATAAAATACTTTTTATGAAATTTCTCTCCAGACAGTTTCATTCATGTATGTAAATATGTGTTTATGGTGAAGTTTGGAATTGTATAGGGCTAATACCAGAGATAAAGCTAAGTAGTGGCATATACAGCCCGATAGGTCATACTAGTATCAAGATACCCTGAGCATCCCCATTTTCATATCATGGGGATAAAATACTTTTTATGAAATTTCTCTCCAGACAGTTTCATTCATGTATGTAAATATGTGTTTATGGTGAAGTTTGGAATTGTATAGGGCTACTACCAGAGATAAAGCTAAGTAGTGGCATATACAGCCCGATAGGCCATACTAGTACCGAGATACCCTGAGCATCCCCATTTTCATATCATGGGGATAAAATACTTTTTATGAAATTTCTCTCCAGACAGTTTCATTCATGTATGTAAATATGTATGTGTTTATAGTGAAGTTTGGAATTGTATAGGGCTACTACCAGAGATAAAGCTAAGTAGTGGCATATACAGCCCGATAGGCCATACTAGTACCGAGATACCCTGAGCATCCCCATTTTCATATCATGGGGATAAAATACTTTTTTTGAAATTTCTCTCCAGACAGTTTCATTCATGTATGTAAATATGTGTTTATGGTGAAGTTTGGAATTGTATAGGGCTAATACCAGAGATAAAGCTAAGTAGTGGCATATTCAGCCCGATAGGCCATACTAGTATCGAGATACCCTGAGCATCCCCATTTTCATATCATGGGGATAAAATACTTTTTTTGAAATTTCTCTCCAGACAGTTTCATTCATGTATGTAAAAATGTGTTTCTGGTGAAGTTTGGAATTGTATAGGGCTAATACCAGAGATAAAGCTAAGTAGTGGCATATACAGCCCGATAGGCCATACTAGTACCGAGATACCCTGAGCATCCCCATTTTCATATCATGGGGATAAAATACTTTTTATGAAATTTCTCTCCAGACAGTTTCATTCATGTATGTAAATACGTGTAGTGGTGAAGTTTGGAATTGTATAGGGCTACTACCAGAGATAAAGCTAAGTAGTGGAATATACAGCCCGATAGGCCATACTAGTACCGAGATACCCTGATCATCCCCATTTTCATATCATGGGGATAAAATAATTTTTTTGAAATTTCTCTCCAGACAGTTTCATTCATGTATGTAAATATGTGTTTATGGTGAAGTTTGGAATTGTATAGGGCTAATACCAGAGATAAAGCTAAGTAGTGGCATATACAGCCCGATAGGCCATACTAGTACCGAGATACCCTGAGCATCCCCATTTTTATATCATGGGGATAAAATACTTTTTTTGAAATTTCTCTCCAGACAGTTTCATTCATGTATGTAAATACGTGTAATGGTGATGTTAAGAATTTTATAGGGCTAATACCAGAGATAAAGCTAAGTAGTGGCATATACAGCCAGATAGGCCATGCTAGTATCAAGATACCCTGAGAATCCCCATTTTCATATCATGGGGATAAAATACTTTTTATGAAATTTCTCTCCAGACAGTTTCATTCATGTATGTAAATACGTGTAATGGTGATGTTAAGAATTTTATAGGGCTAATACCAGAGATAAAGCTAAGTAGTGGCATATACAGCCAGATAGGCCATACTAGTATCAAGATACCCTGAGCATCCCCATTTTCATATCATGGGGATAAAATACTTTTTATGAAATTTCTCTCCAGACAGTTTCATTCATGTATGTAAATACGTGTAATGGTGATGTTAAGAATTTTATAGGCCTAATACCAGAGATAAAGCTAAGTAGTGGCATATACAGCCAGATAGGCCATACTAGTATCAAGATACCCTGAGCATCCCCATTTTCATATCATGGGGATAAAATACTTTTTATGAAATTTCTCTCCAGACAGTTTCATTCATGTATGTAAATACGTGTAATGGTGAAGTTTGGAATTGTATAGGGCTACTACCAGAGATAAAGCTAAGTAGTGGCATATACAGCCAGATAGGCCATACTAGTATCAAGATACCCTGAGCATCCCCATTTTCATATCATGGGGATAAAATACTTTTTATGAAATTTCTCTCCAGACAGTTTCATTCATGTATGTAAATACGTGTAATGGTGAAGTTTGGAATTGTATAGGGCTACTACCAGAGATAAAGCTAAGTAGTGGCATATACAGCCAGATAGGCCATACTAGTATCAAGATACCCTGAGCATCCCCATTTTCATATCATGGGGATAAAATACTTTTTATGAAATTTCTCTCCAGACAGTTTCATTCATGTATGTAAATACGTGTAATGGTGAAGTTTGGAATTGTATAGGGCTACTACCAGAGATAAAGCTAAGTAGTGGCATATACAGCCAGATAGGCCATACTAGTATCAAGATACCCTGAGCATCCCCATTTTCATATCATGGGGATAAAATACTTTTTATGAAATTTCTCTCCAGACAGTTTCATTCATGTATGTAAATACGTGTAATGGTGAAGTTTGGAATTGTATAGGGCTACTACCAGAGATAAAGCTAAGTAGTGGCATATACAGCCAGATAGGCCATACTAGTACCGAGATACCCTGAGCATCCCCATTTTCATATCATGGGGATAAAATACTTTTCTTGTAATTTCTCTCCAGACAGTTTCATTCATGTATGTAAATACGTGTTGGTGAAGTTTGGAATTGTATAGGGCTACTACCAGAGCTAAAGCTAAGTAGTGGCATATACAACCAGATAGGCCATACTAGTACCAAGATACCCTGAGCATCCCCATTTTCATATCATGGGTATAAAATAATTTTTTTGAAATTTCTCTCCAGACAGTTTCATTCATGTATGTAAATACGTGTAATGGTGAAGTTTGGAATTGTATAGGGCTACTACCAGAGATAAAGCTAAGTAGTGGCATATACAACCAGATAGGCCATACTAGTACCGAGATACCCTGAGCATCCCCATTTTCATATCATGGGGATAAAATACTTTTCTTGTAATTTCTCTCCAGACAGTTTCATTCATGTATGTAAATATGTGTTTATGGTGAAGTTTGGAATTGTATAGGACTACTTTGTGTAGCTACACAAATTATCAAATAATGATATGAAAATGCGGTGCTTAGGATATCTTGGTACTAGTATGACCTGTATTTTCTTAGAGGAATATTAAAATAAAACTTCATATCTTAAATGTGTAATATAAAATAATTGATTTGTTCCTACCTGCAATTATGTAACAAAATTAGTTTTACCATAAAAAAAGTTGCAAATAACATTTTTTCTACATAATTTTTTCTAGAATCGGTTAAATTTTATATTTAAATTTTTTTCGGGATGGTGCTACATTTTATACGACATTTACACTTATTCTCGATAGCTTCATTTTAGTAAAGAAACGAACCTAAATTTCGGGCTGAAATTTCGGGCTAACTTCACCGACTTGAATCGGATGACGTAAATTTATCATTTAAACCACTTTTAGATGGAGCTGTACCAAAAAAAAAAAAGCTTTATAAAATTTATTTATTTATGAGACCTTGTGTCATATCGAATGTTGGAGTATGGGTACCTCAAACGTCTAGTTCGAAGCTATATATTTCAAAAAGACATCATTAGGTACAAAACTATATACAAAGTAATTCCGTTTTCTTTTTTATGTATTTTTTTATGTTCCTAGTGTTGAGAATCGCTTGAATTAAAATTAAAAATTGGAGGAACCCTAAATTACGAAACTCTAAATTAACATTGGGGACGTACCTTATAAATTGAATATTTAAATGAAGAGTATAAACAGAATAATTCACAAAGTTGTTCCCACTGATGATATAAAAAAGGATTAAAACCTTGAAAACATACATGTGTTGTAAAGGCAATATATCCAGCTCCTGAAATATAGGCCATCTTTGCTGTTTGCAATGATTTAAAAGTCATTAGCCGCAAAACATGTTTCTGTCGCACGTGCAGAAGAAGTAAAAGAATTTTACAAGCGCCGCCCCAACATGCTAAACCAAATGAGGATAGAATCAACTAGGGAAAAGTAAACCAATTTCATTTCAGAAGGTATAACGGATAGAAAAGAATTCTTGACTTAAGGCCTTCAATGTGCGCCTTCCAGTTTAGGTTATCATCGATCTTAACTCCCAAATATCTAATTTCATTAACCGAAGTTATGGTGAAGCAACCATTAGAGATATAAATTAAACACTTATTACAGCCAATGATTGTTGATGCCAGCATAAACAAATGAAAGATCAAACTCAGTAGGGTATCATAAAAATGCTGGTTGAAGAGTAGTAGTGGAGACACTTGAGTCGACCTACATTTTTCAAGGTCATTGTTGTTGTTGTAATTATGTAGGTCATTGTTGTTGTAATTATCTAGGTCAAATTATCTAGGTCATTGACCTACTTTGTTGTTGTAATTATGTAGGTCATTGTTGTTGTTATCTAGGTCAAATTATCTAGGTCATTGACCTACTTTGTTGTTGTTGTAATTATCTAGGTCGTTGTTGTTGTTATTATCTAGGTCAAATTATCTAGGTCATTGTTGTTGTCTAGGTCATTGACCTACTTTGTTGTAAGATCGATGATATCCGCGACCGCGCCCCCCATTTCCGATTTTAAATGGTTAATGAACTCCATATAGGTGTAAAGGAAAATCTATGAAAAGTTTTGTAAAATTATTTAATAAAGCGAATCATTTCGAAAATGATGTAAAAATAAAAAAGTTATTCAGAAAGGAATTCGGCGTACAATAATTAGTATAATAGAATAAGTTTATTTGTGCTTGTGTTAGTGTGAAAAAAAGGGTATAAATACGGCGAGATTTTAGAAAAATTTTTAGTTTAATTCTAATTGTGAACAATAACAAAATGGAAAATTTCTTTAAAACTAGTAAAGTTAAAAAGTTATCAGAAAAGCAAAACGTACCTAACGTATTGCTGTCTCACACGTATTATTTAAATAATCAGCATACAAGTTATCTAAGTATCGGTTTCGATATTGAAACGTTTAAACCAACTATAGTTTTATTTAAAAACACGGTATTTCAAGTGCTAAGTACCGAAACATGGACAACATCAGTTTACAAAAATTGGCAGGCAATAAAAAATCACTTTAGCGGACAAAATAACATTTCATTTGCGGAATTACCAAAAACAAATGGGGATTGTGATGTAAAACTGACCTGCCGAAGCAACGAGAGGCGTATTTTGTTTACGAATGGATGTAAAAAAATCGTCCTAAATCACGAGGAATGGACATGTGTTCAAGATTTATTAACATTTCTACAATCAATCATCAATTGGGGTGAAGCTATCTGGCTCCATGTCAGAGACTATTATTGAGACTATATATGTGTTGAAATGCTGTGACCGGAAGACATATTCATTAAATGTGATCGACTTTTTTGTACCACCTATAGTCGGCCCTGCTTTTTTTAATTGCGCACAATTATTTAATGAGATACCCGTTTTATGCAAACAAAAAATAGTAAACGATTATTACTGAAATATTTGTATACAGAATTTTGATCAATAAAAAAATTTAAACTTAACAAATTAAATAGAATTTATTTACATCGAATGTTTCTCGTCCCATTTTGGAAAAGTTCATGTTAGTGGTTTTATTTTTTCATTAGTAATACATTGTTTGTCATCATCACCATAGTGTTCCTCGGTTATTTCAACATCCATTTTACAGTCTGATGATTCCTCAGCGTCGTCGTCAATCTTCAACATACTTATCAGCTGTTCTAATTCATCCACATTCGATTTATTCATTTCATTACAATACAACTCCCCTTCCGAATATTCCGGCGCGTACTCCACCAGCGGCTGACTGAACGTAATACGCCGCTTCGTAATTTTTATAATCTCCGGTGGATGTACTGTCTCAAACAATTCCTGATTAGCCAATTTTATTTTCTCAACAATATTGTATTCATTGTTTGATCTTAAAACTGTATCAAAAGTCAAAATTATTAAGAATTTTATTGTAAAATACCAATAACTTACAAAACATTTCACAGTCATCTTCGTCTGAATCTTCATATTGTAACATTTTTTATATTAACAAAATAAAGCGAATAGAAATTGGAAAACTAGTTTTGAAATTAGAAAATTGTATATAGTTTTAGGTGTAGGTATTACAAATAACTAGATTTAAAAAATTATTTCTACTTAAATATTGGTTGTTCTTTTTTCATCCAATTTCTTAAGTAAATTTGATTCGCGGCGCGGGGGTATGCGACGTCCCATTTTGAAAAGTTTATGAACGTTTTTTCTTCATTAGCCATGCGACGTCCCATTTTGTTCATTGGCGAAGCCCCATTTGTTCAAAGTGGGCGGGATTAAAATGTGGAAGGGGTAAAAATATTTTCGAAAAAGTATAAAGCTCGACTGATTTGAGTGTTTGAAGTACAGTTGAAAAGAATAAATCATGGATAAACAATCGGAACAGTTATTGAAAAAACTCAATGAAGTCCAAGCGTTCACGGAGAAGACAACCATCAGATTCGTAGACATGGTAATTGGAAAAAAATACATTGTAGTTGATGTGAAAGCGGTCCATACACAATACGGAAGGAAGGCAATAGTAGAGACAGAGGAAAACACCTTATTTCTACCAGAGCGCTACAATATCTTGGAAGAGGGAGAGATACAACAAATGAAAACTTTGTGCGGCGCAGGGGTTTTAATTATGATTAAAACCGATAAATATACATTAAATTTTGTTGTTTAAAAAAATAAAACATTGTTTACAAATTTTTGGTGTTAATTCTTTTTTTTCCCCATTGGTCAGTCTCTAAATGTGATCAGTCGATTTTTTTCTTTGCGAATGACAATCTATCTAAAAAAATCTTTATATAAGATTGTGTATACATAAACTTTTTTTATTAGAATTCACAAATTCAATGAGTCGTGTCCAGATAATTAATGAGCTTCATAAACCAGCTCGTAAAAATTGTATACGTCGTCGGGTTAAAATTATGGGGATCGATGACCTGTGGCAGGCAGATCTCGTGGAAATGATACCGTGCGCGAAAGTAAATTCAAATTTTAGATATCTTTTGGCAGTAATCGATACCTTTTCCAAGTTTGCCTGGGTGCTACCTGTAAAAAATAAATCATCCAAGATTATTGCCGATGCTATGAAAATGATTTTCATTCAGAGTAAAAGGATACCGAGAAATCTTCAAACTGATAATGGAAATGAATTTTTTAATAAACATTTCAAAGAACTAATGAAACAAAGGAATATTAATCATTATTCAACATTTAGCTCATTAAAAGCGAGTATAGTAGAAAGATTTAACAGGACACTTAAAGAAAAGATGTGGAGACAGTTCAGTCTTCAAGGGTCTTATAAATGGATACATATTCTGGAAAAACTTGTAGAGGAATACAACAATATCAAACACCGAACAATAAAGTTAGCACCTGTTGATGTTACCAAACGTAATGAAGCCAACCTTTGGAAACGAGTATATGCGAATCCTAAGTTGAAACAGAATAAGAACAAATTTCACGTAGGAGATTTTGTTCGAATTAGTAAATATAAAAATGTTTTCGCAAAAGGCTATACTCCTAATTGGACTACTGAAATATTTAAAGTAATTAATGTCAATAACAGCTTCCCAGTTACATATTTACTTGAAGATTATCAAGGAGAACAAATAGCGGGACAGTTTTACGAGAAAGAACTTCAAAAGACTAGACATCCTTATACCTACCTTGTGGAGCAGATCTTAAAGAAAAAAGGTACCCAGGTTTACGTGAAATGGCTCGGTTTTGATTCATCACATAACTCTTGGATAAATAAAAAAGACATTGTTTAATTATCAAATAATATTTTATTAATAAATTTACAACTAGAAACAAAAATAAAGTTTTTAAGTATTAGTTATACGCAATTTTTTATGGCCGTAAGGTAGCGAATCATGATTTTCCAAAAATTGCCTCTTTGTACTGGTCATTCTGTAATTTTTGACCTCTGTTGTACTTATTACATCATGTTGTTTTGTGCGCCTAATGTTATGAGAAATAACAGGTATTGGAATATTTTCTCATCGATGACAAATTGATCAATTTAGAGGCCTCATAGTTTAGAGAGAACCCTTTAACTTTACATTTGCCGACTGTTTTATTTTTTATTGTAGAAAAAACCTCAAATCCATAGTTGTTGGGTCCTCCCGATATAAATTCTGTAATATAGCTACCGGTACCATATTCACTTTCCAACTCGTCGGTCATGTCTCCCAAAAATGAACCTGTAGGAGGTTCATATTCTCCCTCGGATGAAACGTAGATAACGGAATCTGTGTCATAACGTATGAGGAATGAAATATGGACAAATGTAAAATGTATTTGTATTTGTATTGTACAACCAAAAATAAAAATTTCCTTGTTTTTAAATAAGGTGGTTCCCGTATATTTTATAAAAAATACATTACAACTGCGTCATTTTACGATTAGTTACAAAAATGTCGTTGTTACAAGTAGATCGTCGTAAATTAATTTGTAAATTTTGTCAGGAAAATCCAGACAAAAAAAAGAACGAGATTTTCACTACTTCAAGGATCTTGGATTCAAAAAATTCTTTATCTACAAAACAATTAAACTGTTTGAGAATAATGAACCTGTGGAAAGAAAACCCGACTCTGGTAAAAAATGTCAACTACAAGGTAGCAAAGTTCGAATGAAATTGAAAGGTGAAACAGTGGGTCGAACTGCAAAATCGTACAGAAAACTGGGTAAAAAATATCAAGTTGCCCCAAAAACTATCAAGAAATATTTACAAAGTATGAATATTCAACGCAAACCCAAAAAATCGGCACCAGCAACTACAGACAAACAATTAGCTACAATCAAATCTAGATTAAGAGTGCTTTCCCAAACATATTTAGCTGCTTCTTCAGCTTATAAATGTGTGATGGATGATGAAAGTTATTTCACTGTTGAAGGTAATGAATGGCAGCCAAAATACTACTACGAGTCTCCCGATCACAATGCACCAGAAAAGGAGAAGTTTATTCATAAGACCAAGTTTCCAGGTAAAGTTATGTTGTGGGTGGCTATTAGCGAACGAGGTGTCAGTGACCCAGTATTTTTCAAAAGTGGTTTGGCGGTTAATGCGCAAACATACACAAACAAATGTTTACGTGTGCTTCAGAAATTTATAAATAAATATCATAAAAATGATAAAACGATTTTTTGGCCTGATTTGGCATCCTCACATTATGCCAACGCCACGTTATCTGATTTTCGTCAACGCAGAATCGAATTTATCCCTAAAGACTATAACCCACCAAATGTTCCACAACTAAGGCCCATTGAAACTTTTTGGGCAAATCTGAAGAGAATGGTATACAGCAATGGATATCGTGCCAAAAATGTTGAATGTCTGATTAGAAAGATAAAAAGAGATTTAAAGAAGATTGATACATCAGGAACGCAGGCGGCAATGAAAAGAGTGCCAGAAAGGACCAGGAAAGCGAATCGATATGGAGCGCAAATTTTTCTGTAAATTTTATCTAAGAATTAAAGTTTTAAATAAATTATGGATTAAAATCGTTTGATTAGTAAATAATTTTTTTTTTACTTTTTTTTGTTTGTCCATATTTTATTCCTCATACGTTAATACAATACACGATTTCCTAACTTTTCCAAATAACTATACAACTTTAATCGTTCATGAGCTGTAGTGTACGCTGCAATACATACATTTACTGTAGGTAACGTCTTGGCAGCTTCTTCCTTATACTCCCAGTTAACTATTAGGACATCTTCGTTTACCTCTTGAACGGTGTTGATATTTATTGACGAATTATTTATCAGATCATTCAGTTCTTTCGGGGCTCTCACAATAGTTGTTTTTGATTGATTTTCCCGCTGACCAAATTTTCCCCAAAAACTGTTTAGTATTAGCTTGGCCAACATTCTTAAGCCGGAATTCTTCAAGATTTGATTTATTTCCAGTTGTATGCCTTCTTGCTGCATATAATTCATAATATATTCTTCTTTCTGTAGCTCAGTTGTGCAATCTGGAGGCCATCCTGAAGCTTGTTGTTTTATTTTCAAAAATTTGTCAATGAATTTGGTGAATAATCCCTCCGTTTCCTCTCCATGTTGGACAGTTTTATACCTCCAGATTTCTTGAATATCAATAATCGTATATCCTTTCTCAATAGCCTTCAAAACTTCATCTATTACCCATGTCCCCGTTAATGCACGTTCATCGGCGGTGTGATTACACTCCGACTGGTTTTCCTCTCCACACATTCGACATAAAACGAACATTAGCTTATGGTTCATCTTAACAGGTAAGACGGGATGATATAGGTCCTGAGGTGGTAATATCTTACACTTTATCAAACCATCCGTTTTGCTCAGTTCGATAGCATTACATTCTCTCCGATTAGTACATCAGGATGCCCAACAGGGTATTTACGATACTTGCGTAATATCCATTTACGGATATAATGAACATACATCGATGTATTTTATTTTCTCATCAGCCTTAGCTTTGTAATACGTCCTCGTGTTACCGGTGCGACCGCCATAAAATGCATCTCTAGGATTCAGGGGTATATTTTCAAGCACTGGATGATTATCACTCACCGTGGATTTATAGTTACATTGCCACATCTCAATCACCTCATATCCCAGCGTACGCAATCTCTCCGTTTTTTCAGTTGTTCGTAATCGTCGAGAATTCAAGGTGTCTCCGCCATCTTCATGTAATGCCTTATTTCGATTAATAGGCAAGCAGTCGTGTCCGTGGTAATAACACCCATGAAATTCAAATATCTGTTTTGTAACTTCAGCATACCCATCCACTTTCATTCCATTAATCTTGACTTCTCTGCCATTGTACGCATGTCTAATTTTTATTTTCCGCTTGGCCTCTTCTTCTATTAACCATTTCACAGCTGATTTGGATTGTGTATCTATGTTACGATACCCCTTTAGTGGAATAACACCAATTGTTGATGGTTTTAAAAATTTTCTTCTAAAAATCATATTACAGGTAGATGCTATTGTTGTAGCTTCTGTGAAGGGACACACGTTACACTCTTCAATCATGTTTTTACGGAATTTCAAACACGCTTGTGTAAGTATCTGTACATCTGATACACAGTAAGACACAAACTCCTCTTCGAAATTAAATTCACAATTTTCCTGATCATGATACCATTTGAAAAAATTATTTCGGCACCCGTGTTTTTTGCATGTATCATTGCAATCGTCACAAACCTTCATCGTATTGGGCGAGTAAAATGACATGTCCGGTATACTACCCAAGTATTTCTCATTTTCTTTAGTATTGAATAAATGAGGGAAATATCCCTTTTTGAAGTCTGATGGCAGGTCGAACGCCGATGGCAGTGCTGATAGAGGCATCGGGAAATAATTTAAACTATCAATAAATTTAACCCTATCGATTTCCATGAGTATTATTTTTGATCCCCTCATAATTAACTCTGGTTTATGTGAGGTTTTCTCCAGTACATACTTTAAAATAAACTGGTGATCGAAAGCTTGTCCATTATGTGCAATCACCACAATTTTTTTAAATTTACCTCTCAGTGCAAGCACGTACTTCATGAAATTCGATATAACATCTGTTCCGGAGGGAAAAATCCTCTGCCTATCTTCACAGGTGTCGCATGTATTCATATCATCTATATATGTGCAATTGTAGCAACGTTGTTGAAGAACACAAAGATTAGGCTCATGCACGGTTGTAGTGTCATCATCATCTTTATTACGATATTTTTTTTCTTGCGTGTCTCCAGATCGAAAAATATAAATATGGTGAATTCTGGATTCGGTTCGGCTGTATTTGGCTGTATATAACACAGATGATTTTCGGGCTGATGTGTATTACAAATCGAACAAAACATTTCGTTACACCTACGTAACTTCTCACAAACACCATTTTCCTTAATGCTGGGCAAAACAACGGTCACTAACAAAATCTCTGTTGCATTCCTTACACAGAATTTTCGAAATTAATTCGCAACGAGGTTTCACTGCACATGCTGCACATGCAGCCTTACATTTGTGTTTATTCTTGGCATAGTAAGGAACGTGACATTCCTCACAATAATAATCACATACAAAAGCTGATGTGAGCGAAGTAATCACACTGTAGTGGTTATTGTGATGTATGAGGTTAATTTTCATGGAAGCTGATGGTCCTTGATAAATCAATTCTCGACCTTTTTCCCCTGCAGCATACACACAAAGCTGATGACGTGTAAGATACAGTTGAAATTTCTGCAGTTCCTCCAAACCACTACCCTCTGCAGGTATCGCTATACACGACTTTTCAAGTAGTTTTTGCACTTTCAAATCTTGATGTTTGCCTATGTTCCGCCAAATCACTTCTTTTTCCTTGGCTGTTCCATTTTTAGCATACACCCTCCCAACAACAATAGCCCTCGGTAAGCAAAGATTATCTTTATTTTCTATGTAGATGAATCCTTTTCTATTTCTCCATTCCTCGATATGAGTATTGTAGGTAAAAGTACGTGGTCGGCCTTGTCCTACTGGTAATTTTATCTGCGTCATGATAAGTTCGAAGCTATCCGTGTTTAAACCTTCAGAATTGCTCTGGAACACACTACTCAGCAGACCCCATACATCTTCAAAATGTAGATCTCGAGCCGATCGTATATGTAGCCATGCTGAAGTATGAAATTTCTCGGATTTAAATTCCAGGCCGATTTTATCACTAACTGGCACACTTCTAATGATATAGTTGATTACTCCGTTTATGGAATTCCGTATCCACTCAATAGGATCTGACACATCCTGAGGCAATTCCTTGATTTTAAAAGTAACTGCTCTTCTATCGATTCTGTACCTCTTATTCTGTTTTATTCGATCAGCTATTATCTCGAAGGTTGGAATCTCCCTCTCGATCTGATCGTCCGTTGCAACATCGTCGGCAAAATATCTCCTCAATATTTGTTTTTTATACATTTTTTTACACCTTTAATTTTACTCTCTTAGAGTTACTGAGATGCTGTGGTTTTGTTCGTAATAAAACTTAGTCCCTCAAAACAGCTACTTATATTTTTATTGAAATGTTTTAATTTTTCTATATCTCCGTTTATCAATTTTCATCAAAAGTAGAATTAAAAAATATTTTCTTATTTACTGCTAAACAGGTATTTTTCTGATCACGTTTTCATTGTAGATAATTAAAAACAACAAAGTATGATGACTCAGCTACATGATAAACTAATTTAATAAGTATGATTGACAGCTGTTTCAAATTCGTCTTTTCTTGCGCATCTCGTCATTCGGTGCGATAAAATCACAAGGCTTCGTTGTTTTCACAAAAACTATCACCGCAAAACAATTCGATTTGTTTTTGTTTGCTATGAACTAATGATTATAAAAAAAAGTATAGGAAGAAAAAAGCACCGAATGACAGAATTTTTTTAGTGAAAGAGATAGCAATCATACCTACTTTAATTGGTTTATCATGACTCAGCTATATAAAAATATTTTCTTATTGACAGATAAACAGAAAACGTCAATCAAGATTCACCTAGATAATTAAAAACAATTATTTTCCTGATCTCGTTTTCATTTTTCTATACCATCGTTTATCAATTCTCATCAAAGTAGAATTAATAAATTATTTTCTTATTTACTAATTGACAGGAAACGTCGATCAATAATCATTTTACGGACATAAAACGTCAATCAAGAAGAATTCATTATTATTCTGATTACGTTTTCATTGTGTATAAATTTGCAAGCAAAAAAATTATTATTCTGATCAAGTTTCGAATAAATTACGTTATCAACCATCTAAAATCGCACGTGGGATATTAAATTTTCATTACCAAGTTCATTAACCATTTAAAATCGGAAATGGGGGGCGCGGTCGCGGATGTCATCGATCTTACAACAAAGTAGGTCAATGACCTAGACAACAACAATGACCTAGATAATTTGACCTAGATAATAACAACAACAACGACCTAGATAATTACAACAACAACAAAGTAGGTCAATGACCTAGATAATTTGACCTAGATAACAACAACAATGACCTACATAATTACAACAACAACAGGCGTTTTCGGAAATAGACCATGGGTAAATTCGCAGTAAATTTCGACCATTAAATTACACTATAATGGTCTAATTTAATGGTCTAAATTTACTGTGAATTTACTCAAAATCTATTTCCGAACACGCCTATAACAATGACCTTGAAAAATGTAAGTCGACTCAAGTGTCTCCAATACTACTTTGAAGAGTTCATTTGTGTAAACCAGAAAGAGTATCTGCCCAAACACCGAACCTTGAAAAACTCCAACCCTAATATAATGCTCTTTGCGCAAAAGAATATTGACGCGGACTACTTGAGTTCGATCACTTAGATATACACAAAGCCACTTGTATATGATCAACTCTATCAAAGGCTTTGGTTAAGTCAACAAACATTGTTGAAGCCTTAAGTCCATAAGCCTTAAATTCTACAATCGCTTCTGAAATTCATTTTTATCCAAGAAATCAACAATCTTTTCCTTCATAGCCTTTTCAAATATTTTAGAGAAGATGGAAAGAAGAGATATTGGTCGATAGTAATTTTTTGTTTTAGTTACCGAAATAGTAACACCATTATGACCATTCATTTCTCTGATTTCAGGATTACCAGGATGCTTAGCAATTATATTATTCACAATTAGCTCAGTTTCGATCCCGCGAATATTTTAAACAGTTTGGCTACGGATGCACTCATCACTGCGGTACGATATGATACGCTGAATAAAGCTCTTATAGCCGCATTGGAATATGAGGCCGCAAAGCAAACGCTCTATCCGGAAACTGCCAGATTAAAGGAATTGGAAGCTGACGTGAATCAAATTCATACTATGATCAAGGAGTCCTTAAAATCATTTGAGGAAGAAATATCGAAGACCACAGCAGCAGTATCCGGACCAAGGTGCTACAGATGCAATCAACGAGGACACTTTGCCAGAGCATGTCGAGCTCCAAGAGTAAAACCAGCAGAGCAAAATCCTCGTCCGGCATACGAGTCGAGCAAAGAAGCGCCAATAAGGTTTATCAACTCTGAAGGAGACCCTTCTAGTACAAGAGAAACAAAAATCCCCAGGGCCACCGTCATAGTTGCACAGCTAATGCGAAACAACCATAGTCTCGTCGTCAAAGGAACAATAAATAGCAGGCCGAATACAATTACTCTTGACACAATTCGACAGGCTCCCAGAAGACTGGATAATGCAGTTTAAAGAACCAGAAGAGCAGATGGCGCATTGGATAGAATGACTGCAGAAGTTCACTTTCAACATCGAACACAGGAAAGGTAGAGTGTACGGTAATGCGGATAGTCTATCAAGGAGGCCTTGTGTACCAAGGTGTGGAAAATTAAGCAAAATTTATGAAAAGGAGAGCATCAGTATTCTTAATCGGATTGGCGTGGAGGTACCGGAGGAGTGGACAACGAAGAGTGTCGACGAAGAGCAAGAGAAGGATCCAACGCTCGCTCCAGTAAGAGCTTGGATTAAGAAAGAACAGAAACCTGCATGGTATCAGATATCCAAGACTTCTCCAACACTAAAAGGCTACTGGGCGCAGTCGGACTCATTGAAGAAGGTGAACGGTGTGCTGAAATTAGCTTGGGAAAGTGTAAATGGTAAAACTATGCAAATGCAGACCATGTTACCAAAATGCAGAATTCCGGAAGTGTTAAATGAACTCTACAATGGGTTAACTGGCGGACATCTTTGCGTTAATAAAACTCTGGCCAGAGTGATGGAAGGATTCTACTGGATCAACTGCCTCAACGATGTTGAAGATTCGTGCAAAAAGTGTCACACTTGCGCAGCTAGCAAAGAACCAGCGAGGCCAACTCGAGGCAGAATGTAGCAGTACAACGTAGGAGCTGCATTCGAACGAGTGGCTATGGATATCGCTGGGCCGTTTCCGCGAACAGTTGGTTTCAATCGATACATCCTTGTATGTATCGACTACTTCAGTAAGTGGCCGGAGAATTCGTAAATAACTGGATCAGCAGGTATGGAGTACCATTGGAGCTTCATTCGGATCAAAGTCGTAATTTCTAGTCAAATGTGTTCCAGGAAATGTGCAAAGTGCTCGGTATGAAGAAGACAAGGACGACAACGCTACAACCACAATCCGATGCAATGGCCGAGGGATTAAACCGTTATATCCCCCTATTTATGATGGCATGTCGTAGTGCAGTACACGATACCACAGGAATTACACCATCGATAGTTCTCTTTGGAAAGGAAATACAACTGCCGTGAGGTATTGAATTTGGAGTACCAGGATTAACTCCCAAATGAGCCGAGAACTACGTAAGCGACCTCAGAGACAGAATGGCTGCGATCCATGAGCGTATTCTAAGGAATATCAAGTTGAACAGCTACAGATCAATGGCTCATTACAATCTAAGAGCAAACGACAAAATATATGACGAAGGAGATTTAGTTTGGCTCTACAACCCACAAAGAAAGAAAGGAAAGTCCCCAAAGCTACAAAGTAATTGGGAGAGAGCATATACAATTATAAAGAGAACAAATGAGAATAGATGGAAGTAGTACACGTCGATAGGCTGGCACGATTCCAAGAAGACCCAAATTATGTTTTTGTTCGGGACGAACAGAATTAAGGAGGGGGTGGTGTAACGATTATGGCCATCTTAAACAAGTTCATATTATGTTAGGATTTCGATCACTCATTAAAAAAATATCTACTATTTTGACAGTAGAGTTGATGAGAGTTGGTTGACACAATGCATGCTAATAAAATGGGGTGGAATTGCATTTTCTATGTTTTTATATCATGTCAATGAACATCTCATTTTAAAAATTTTGGACGAATCAGATAAATATCTCACTGGACGAGAATTATTTTCTTTTTGATAAAGGTACATATGTAGGTAGTCTAAAAATTAGTGAACGTTTTATTAAATTAGTTTCATATCGGCTGAAAATTTAAAGCAAGTTAGTTTTCTCACCCTAAGAATGATATCAACCACCTTTGTAACGACACCCTAGTATGCTTGGGTTTGGTGGTGCTATAAAACTTAGTCCGAAATAGCACCGACCATTTAAACTCCAGGTCATACTAGAATGTCGCTAACAGAAATCTCTGCAAGTCATGCAAGACAATATCACGGACAACGAGATCACCTGGGATCCTGAAGCTATGACCTCCCGACTTTGTCATATAACTGGGCGATTGAAAAGAATTTCTTCTTCAAAAAACGTACAGGCGACCGCCGCAAAGCTCATTACCTCGTGTGAATCACTTATAGCATTAGTTAGCAAAATTAAATCATCTGAATCTCCTATTAGTGATTCCATAGCTTCCTTAGTGGCCGTAGAGCTCGGTGATGGCGAAGAGTCCCAATCAGGAAGCGGGACGAGCTCAGATCAAGAAACAGGCCCAAAAGAAAAGATTCCTGATAACACGAAACCCACTACTTTGGATGATAGTAGCTTAGGTGATCTTGATGCTAAATTCCTGCCAACGCAGTTCAAATCGAGCTTTGCTCATGAATTATCGCAACTTCATTCCAGGGAGGGAACAGTTTCACAACATTTAGTGACGTCTCAGGCTCAGTTAAATTCCGTTTGTCCTGCGTTTGATAATAATATACCGTCTACGTCGAATACGGTGATTTATCAACCACCCCAATTAAGGCCTAACCTAAGATTTGATCCAAGGAGTACACAGACATGTGCCCCACCGGTGCCCCGTGTTTCAGCTCCGTCTATGTCATATCCACCAACGCAGTATCCACAACGCGTACAGTTTGATCCAAACCCGGTAACTAATTATCTCCAACCACCACCTTCATCTATGAATGTGAATTTTCAACAACAGTATGTACCAAATCCAAATTATGAGACATTTGCCAATTCAGTTTCTGGGGGACCTCAACGAATTATAAATCCGTCAACGTCGAATTTCCCTCATCCGGTCTGTTCGAACCCTCTCGATTTAGCGGCTCATCAGCTTTCTAGTGAGAATACTCGAAATCCAAATATCAATATCACATCAGCCGTGCCGCAAATGAATAGAGCTATCTACCCACTCAATATCGCCAAATGGAACATATTTTATGATGGATCATCGTCGGATATCACTGTTGAAAAATTCTTTTTCCGTGTAGAAAGACTAGCGTCGACCCATGGTCTAAGCTTGCAGCAATTAGTGCACGATTTGGGCTTTCTTCTAAAGGGTGTGGCGCGTGAGCACTACTGGATCATTCTGGAGAGAAATATTAATTGTATTTGGGAGGAGCTGAAAGAGGCTTTCATTCATAGATTTCAATATAGAAGAACAGATTATGATATTCGAATCTTAATTGACAGCAGAAAACAAATATACACTAAAGAGACGTTCATCGATTTCTATTACGATGTGATCAGTTTAGCGCTACCATTGAGGAATCCTTTATCCGAGGCCGATTTAATAGATATCCTTCGTAAAAATATGCGACCAGCCCTAAAGGCACAATTGGCAGGTAATCAATTCGATTCGGTAGCGGCTCTCATAAATAGATGTATTGCAGTTGAAGAGACGTGGAGAAGTATCGGTTATACCCCAGAACTTAGCATGAATTTAGGTAGTCGGCATGTCAACGAAGTTACGGCTTCGCAGGCCACGAATGCTGATCATAGATATAAATATTCAATCCCATCGTCTATGGACTTCTCTATCCATCCCATAAATATTGAGGCATATAGTTCCCATAATTCAAGTGTTACAAAAAAATCACCAAGTATCGTCCCCATCAACAGGACAGGGCCTACTTGCTGGAACTGTCATGAAATTGGGCACGTTTTCACAGATTGTAATAAACCTCCTCAACATGTATTTTGTTACGGATGTGGATCTCCTAATGTCTTAAAACCCAACTGTTCAAATTGTACACGACAACCGGAAAACTTCCCATCGGGAATGAGAGCTGCTGGGTCTCATCATTCCCGTCAACTCGTTCGGCCACCACCCAGACCGACCATGACAGATTCCGCTTCCAATACGGACTCGGAGCTGATGAGCCAACAGAGGAGGTTGTAGATCCAAACCCTTCCCTTCAAAATAAACCTATTGCTAATAGTTCCATTTTCTGCTCGTCGACCGTAAGAACTTCAAAATATTTCAAACTCAAAAGAAAAATTAAACAAAAGCTTTTCAAATCCATTCTGGCTTCGGTATTAGAAGATAGTAGCAGTATCAGGCGTTAATATTCGTGGATTATTGGACAGCGGCGCAAATATCAGTGCCCTTGGTCGAAATGCTTGTGAATTTATTACTCAGCATAAGTTATTCTTGCTTGAGAGTGGTCTCAAGTTCAGTTCAGACTGCAGATGGTGCCGCTCAACGGGTCATTGGGTACATTAATTGTATGGTAAACTACAATGGAAAATCGGCCCAAATGCAGATTTTTGTTGTTCCTGATTTGCAACAGGAACTTTATCTCGGTTGTGATTTTTGGAAGGCTTTCGGTGTAAGAGCCGTTATGATTGAAGAAATACTTAGTCCTGGTACTCCAAATAAAATCGATGTGAACCCTAAACAGCTTCCACTTAATATTGTTCAACAGGAGCAACTAAAATTAGTCATTAGCGAATTCCCAAATTCAGAGAAATTAGGTCTCGGTCGAACCTCCTTATTGAGTCACACTATCGATGTAGGCGACGCTCCTCCGGTCAAACAGCGATTCTATCCTGTGTCCCCCGCCGTGCAAAAAGAAATGTATCGGGAACTTGATAGAATGCTGGAACTTGGAGTTATTGAAGAGAGCCAAAGCCCTTGGTGCTCCCCCATGGCGATAGTGCGAAAAGCCAATGGTAAGACAAGGTTATGTCTTGATGCTAGAAAGCTTAATGAAGTTACACGGAAAGACGCTTACCCTCTTCCCCTGATTGAAGGTCTACTAAGTCGTTTAGATAGAGCTAATTATATGTCGAGCCTAGATTTAAAGGACGCGTTCTGGTAAATACCGTTGAACCCCGACAGCTGGGAGAAAACAGCTTTCACGGTGCCAGGACGCCCCTTATACCAGTTTACTGTAATGCCTTTTGGGCTCTGCAATGCGCCTCAGACCTTGTGCAGGTTGATGTACAGGGTTATTCCACACCATCTACAAGACCGAGTTTTCGTCTATCTTGATGATCTACTCATAATGACATCCAATTTTGATGAGCACCTGTCTTTGCTGTCCGAGATAGCATCTCGACTGACTAAGGCAGGCCTCACCATTAATGTAGAGAAAAGTCATTTCTTGCTGAATGAGATCGATTATCTCGGCTATGTGGTTGGTGGGGGTTCCCTGCGCCCCAATCCTGACAAGGTTCGAGCCATTGCAGAGTTCCTTGTTCCTAAAACTGTGAAACAGGTCCGACGATTTCTTGGAGTATCTGGCTGGTATCGTCGTTTCATCGATGATTACTCAACACTCTCCGCTCCTTTAACTAACCTTCTTAAAAAGGGTCGAAAATTTGATTGGTCCGATGAAGCCCATGACGCCTTTACCGCCCTGAAGTTTGCACTTATCACAGCTCCAGTACTTACCAATCCGGATTTTAATAAAAGATTTTACATCCAATGCGATGCTAGCTCAACCGGAGTAGGAGCCGTTTTGTTTCAAAAATCCGAGACTGGAGAAGACAACCCCATTGTTTTTATGTCGCAAAAACTCAATGCGGCACAGCGCAATTATAGTGTGACAGAGTTGGAGTGTCTCGCTGCCGTCCTTGCGATTAAAAAGTTCCGTGCTTTTGTTGAAGGATTACCATTTACTGTAATCACGGACCACGCGAGCCTTACCTGGCTAATGTCCCAAAGAGTCTTGTCAGGGTTGGCTCGGTGGAGCCTAAAACTTCAGGGATATGACTTCGAAATTAAATACCGGAAAGGATCCCAGAATGCTGTGCCCGATGCCTTGTCTCGCGCATTTATGGATGAAATACAGAAACCTTCGAAAAAATCTGTGGGCTCTCTCCCTGATGATGATCCAATCAATCTTGACCTTGATTCCGAAGCTTTCCTCAGCACCGAATATAGCAAACAGGTATCAGATATCCAAAACAATCCGAATAAATCAAATTTAAATATTATTAATGACCGAATTTATATTAGCTTGCCTGATTTATCGGATTCCATACAACCAGATTATCCAAATTTGAAACTCGTTGTACCAGAAAATCTTCGACCAGATTTAATAAGGTCTGGTCATTGTCCACCAACGTCAGCTCACTTGGGAATTAATAAGACCACTGAAATTCTAAAGCGTTATTATTTCTGGCCAACGTTGGGAAGAAATGTGCAAAAATTTGTTTCAGCTTGCGAGACGTGTAAAAGTACCAAGTCAATGAATTATTCCAACCCCCCCACTCTTAAGCTCTTTACCACCCACGTTTCGTCCATTCCAAAGAATTTACTTGGACTTTATGGTTCCTTATCCACGTTCACGTAGCGGGAATACTTGCATCTTAATTGCTGTTGACTACTTCTCTAAGTTTGTTTTAACTCGTGCTATTCGACAAGCTACGGCTCAGGAAGTAGTTAAGTTCCTCGAGAAAAACATATTTTTGGTATTTGGAGTACCTGAAACGATTGTTACCGATAACGGCAAACAATTCGAGTCGAAAGTCCTGGAACAACTACTTGGAAAATATGGTGTTCGGCACATTTTTACTGCTAAATATTCACCCCAGGGAAATGCTTCCGAGCGCGTTAACCGCACTCTGTTAGCGTCGCTTCGAGCGTATATAAAGGATGATCAACGGACATGGGATCAATCTTTAGATGCGGTTACGCATGCATTACGCAATTCGATTCATGAGTCTACCCATTATCCACCATTCTTCTTAGTATTTGGTCATAATCCGGTAATGCATGGTTCCGCATATCGTTTATTAAAAGATGTCTATCAGTTAGGTGGCAATTACACCATTGTAGATCACAAACCGGAGGAATTATATCAACTATCAACAAAGATTCAAGAACATCTTCATAATGCTCAGGTAAAAGCACACATTCCTTACAACCTACGGCAAATAGCCTGAAAATTTGGTTTATCGCTTATTGGTCTAAAATACATGTTATGAAAAATTCAAGCGATATACTTACTTCCCTTTGAACTGCGAATATTTATTAGACTACATTATTATAAATTTTCAGCCGTAATAAACTCGTTCAATAAAACGTTCACCAATTCTCCTAGTAGTGGACCCACGAATAAAGACAGCAAACAAAAAATTATCTTTTCTAGAAGAACTCCGGATCGTCCAAGAATGTACAGCCAATTGTTAAGCTATTTTAATTCTACGTTTTGTTTTCTTAATTTATTGTTCCAACTTATGTACGTAGTTTATGCAAAACTGTGTACATTTGGGCCGTATGCCCAGGTAGGACAATTCAATGTGAAGTCGGTTTTTTAATTGGATACAACTATTTTTGACTTTGGATTCTGAAAGATGATATTGTATGGCTGAACGTACAATTTTCGGCGTTTTCAGAATTCAGAGTCAAAAATATATGTTTCCATTTTTAAAAAAACCGACTTGACCTTGAAATTACCTTGCAATTTGATCTCAAGGTCAAAATTCAAGCCCCTTATTTGATTGCCCCTTAAAAATTGTGCAACTTTTGTAACCACACTTTTTTTATTTACTCCTTCCTCTAGGAGTTACTTGAGTGGTTCTTTTAAAATGGGTCACCTGGTATATGAAAGTTTGTAGACAATACTCGAAGCCGTTTGTGTTAAAATTGAAAAATTAATTCCATAGGAGCCACCAGATTTTTTATTATTCAAGTCAGATATAGTTAATCAATTTGTCAATCATTTGTATTGATTAAGTTTCATAGCAGCTGGTTTGGAAGGATGAATGAATAAGTTGCAGATATCTAAAAGGAGTTCGATAGTTGTTTGTACGTTCACTTTTAATTCTCGTAGTGCAAATTTCTTAATACATTTGAAACGACCAATTACCCTGGAGTTATATTAGAGTATCTAAATATGTAGTTTTTTTACACTTATTTTTCAAATTAACTTCAAATATAGATCAAACGACATCCACGGTGCTATTTTCTTGCAAATAATATTCTTAATTTTGGGTTCCATTAATTAGATAGGAACCAATAGTTTTATAGTTTGTTACGACTTGATTGAATTTAGCCTTCTCCTTAGTGCAACGAGCAATAGTTTTATATTTGAGGCAGCAGTCCTTCTTTAGTGGCAAATAAGACGGCTCCTAAAGATATTTATTGTCCTGGTTGTCATATATAAGATATGCACCGATAGTAAAGAAAAAGCTGCAACGGTTGTAATAGAATATGACAAGTAATTTTCATTACGCCGCCTTAATTTTCATATCCTTCCGCATAGCTAATACCATTACCATAATTACAGATCTGAATTACGGACAAAAGGAATAAATGCGCTTTATTTTCATGTGAAATTCATGAATGGAAAACGGAATAAGCAAAACCATGTAAGAAGAATGGTGAAACGGAATGAATGGCATTCAGAGTTGTACACAACGTTTGGAATAATAAACATTTCAATATCTAAGTAGTTCAAAATATCTCTGTTCAAGTTTGTATTATGTTTTGTACTTACGAGCTTTTTGATAAGAGCAAAATAAAAAGGATTTCTTTTTCGGAATTTTTGCTTTCTTTCTTTTCTTAAAGAGATTACGTTATGATAGGAAGAATATTTTCCTTTTTTGTGTTTGGCTGTGTAAGTGTATGTATGTATACCTACATCGAATCAGGATGACGACGGTTATACATTTTATTGTTTTTCCGTTCATTCTCTTCATGGCTTCAAATTCTCATCAGACGACTAATTTTAAATGATAATGAAGCAAATTTGATTTTAATGAATATCTGGGACGAATAACATCATGGTACACATGTTGTTTTTGTTTTTAATTTACTTAGGTATATATGTTAATTAGGAGTCAATTATATGGATTTCCTATATTGGTCGTGAAAAAATGTGTCTTGATTTTATAAAATTTGTGTACCACTCTACGAAAATATTAAATTCGTTTGATTAGCACTCATTTATGATTTAATCAAAAAAGCAACGTGACCTATTTACGATATTTTATTAAATCGAATATCTAATTTAATTTCAATATTTTAGCTGCTCATTTCATTTGAATAAAATCGAAATAATAAAAAGGAATTTTTTTTTCTGCCTTTTTGACCATTACCTACCTATATTGGAAAGGAAACTTGTATTTTCACCCACGCGAGGAGTTTGCGGGTGGTGAGGTGGAAATATAAATGGAGATTTTATTTTTGTTTTGTTTTTTCTCCATTTTCCGTTTTGTTGGATTGAATGAATATTTTTTTTTGTCTATGTGAGTCGGTTATTAAGAAATTCGAAGAAAAATGTAATAATATTCATGACTATGGTTATCAAAAATTGAATTTGAAGATATCTTGTGAATTTTATTTCTTATTTGTAATTGAAACGAAAAAATAAAAACGGAAAAATATTTGTGAAACACAAAATTAGTTGGAAAATGAGAAAATGTTTGTGTTGATCTGTGATACGATATCAGGGGATATACTTTTTGTACTGATGGCAATTTAAATTCAAATTAGAATTTCATTAGTTTCGTTTTAAATTAGTGTTTCAAAATTCAATGGAAATAACTTGTTTGTGTATTTGCAGTTTATCAAATGATTTGAAATTTTCACTAAAATTGTTTAAACTGGAACATTTAGACCTGTTTGGCGGAAGAACCAGTAGAATTAAGTTAGTGCATATTTAAAGGAAAGTCTTTATTAGGCCTTAAACTCAGTCGAAGGTGAGATTTCAAGCAGGTTTCAACCAAAGATTTTTGGTAAGGGAAAAACGTACAGTATCAAGCTCTTTTATTAAAGTTTCTAAGATAACTTTCCACTGTACGCGCTTATATATTTTGTAAGCAACGATTTTGTGGGGGTCGGTCGTTGACGTTCGATGAGGAAAGAAGTGTTTTTGCCGTCTTCTTCGAGAATTTAATTTTACATATTTTAATTTACTTTAATTTAAATTATTAATTAGAAAGTTTCGTGAGTATTTTTTTTTGCTTTGAGTTATTGTGGTTTTATTTGCACGCGTAATAAGTAGTTAGTTAAATTAAAATGAAGTGAAATTAATGGAAAGTGGATGCGAAATAAATTGAACAAGGAGAATTGTGTTCAATAAATAATAACGGTACTGCCCAGGTACCGTTAAAAAGGTATTTTCATACTACATGTATTAGTCAATATATGTGATATGAATTGTGTAAAAACAATTTTTTTTGTTTATATGATTTTGCTTTGGGAAGGGTTGTGTGATATGCAGTTAAATATTTCTAGTCTTTATATGGACATTTGTACAGCAGATTGTTCTGCTCTAACTTTTCTGAACTTCCTAATAGTTGTTTCTATGTGTGGTGTAAAACTCGAAATTGTTTGCCACAAGTGTGTTTGTGTGTACACGGAGTAAATGTACGTGTGTTCGATTCAAGTGGGATTCTTATACTTCTTATAATCGAGTGCGTTTGAGTTGAATACAGACATACGCAACACATATAACCCATTATTTATTTGTGGATGCGAAATTTGAATACAATGTATCGGTTATGGCTATACATCAAAAAGTAGAAACAGAATAATAATTTATGTTTGTGATGGGACTGAGCAACATGCAACAATAACATTGTTAAATTTATTGTATTTCTGGTGATCGTATATTGCTAGGCTTAGTTGAATTGTTCTTATCCGAATAAATATTGTGTGTTATTGTATTAAAGCAACTGTAATTTCTAGGTAAATACATGATGTTTTGAATTTCATTGCATTACATGTTAAAAGGAATAATATACTAAGTAGGATGCACTTTTCGACAGATGTGTGTGTGTGTGTGTGTGTGTAAAATTTTGGATGTATTGCTCGTTCTTCAGTTCTTCATAGAATGAATTTTCGTTGGTTTTGTGTCAGCGGCGTAATTGCAACTTTTGGGCCCTCACCCGCAAAATTTTTCTAGAGCTACTAAAAATACAAGAGGCATATTTAGCCTATGACTTTTTAGTTACCTATGATAAGCTTTTAGTTAAACACTTATTTTGTCCTTATCCAGCCTCGCATTAACTAAAAGTGTCTGATTTCGAGAGTATGAAATATCACCTGATACAGTTCAATGGCCTCAAACAAATCGAAATTTCTCGTAATCAACTCAATGCTATGACGATTTTTAGATATATCGATAAAGAATCACAAATTTCGAGTATAACTTGAAAAATACCAAGAATTTCGAAATAGATGTCGTTTTCGATTCGATTTTTCACCTCTTTCAAAAATCAATCCGTGAATCGAACAAGAAAATCGAATTTCACGGTTATTTTTTACGTGTGTACGTCTTGAAAATATTATTTATTTGAATTGAAAATGACAGTTTTAGTGAAAATGACAGTACTAGTTGTTGGTATTAGTAAAAGAGGGGTAAATCTGCAAAAAATCGAGATTCGAATAACGGTTTTCGAGTAACAGCGAACTATCAAATACACCCGACAATTTCAAACATGCTCGAATAATTACGAAAATTTCGAATAATCTGACAGTTTCGAAATTCCGAATGACCAATTAAGTGTAGCACCTACATTTAAAATCATGCATTCCGTGCTATACTCCAATAATCGCGAGAAATTTAAAAAATGTTCAAAAGATGAAACCCGAGACAAGGAGATATGAAACAGGAAGATTTGCAATTTCCTCATTTAAAATAGTTTTGCAAAATAAACCGGTTTTACTGGTAACTTAAGTTGTTATTTGCCATTTACCAGTAATAAAAAAGATTCGGGAAACGAGGAACTATATCAATCAAATTCAATCTTTTGCAAATAAAATTCAATCTTTTTTAATCAGAACTTGATTTGTAAGAGGTTGCAAACACTAGAATCTTTATGGTTTGATGTCAAAAACTTTGATTTCAAATAAGTTTGGCAAATTTTCCTCTAAATTTAAATATCTGTCAGAACCAAAAGCCATTTTTATTTCTGTGGAATCAGATTATTTACGTGTAATTACTCTTAGATTCAAATTCATCAACCGAGAAGAAATTGTTGCGCCTTCTTAAGACAATAATGAAAAGCAATAGGACGATTTTTCTTGCTCTAAAAACTAGACCACCGCCTTTTCTTAAAAATTTAGAAATGTCCCGTTTTGCAAATTCACCATTTTCATTTTTTCAACCTTTCAGGGTGATCTTCCTTAAGCTTAATCTGAGCTACAAACTATCTGATATTGACTTTGAACTAATATTCGAACGCTTGATAACTCTCGCGGGCCCTACTAATCGTGAACCCCCCCCCCCCCCCCCCCCCGCGCGACCACGGGTGCTGCGGGTATCTAGTTATGCCACCGTTTTGTGTTATACCAAGTTTGTTCGTTTTTTTTTCTGTACAAGGCCATCGAGTACGATCATGTTGTTATTGTTTCTCCTCTATCCAAGTATTTGTAAGTGCTTTGTAGTTTAATAAGACGAGTACGCATGAAATACTCACAAGTACAAGTATGTTTGGACATGGATTGGAAACAATTTTGATGAAATTCGTTGACAGAATATAACATTTGAAGTTTGGAATTTGAAGTTTGGGATTTCAACTTTGGAATTGAGGATTTTAAATTTAGAATTTGGAATTTGAAATTTGAGATTTAAAATTTGGAATTTTGAGTTTGGAATTTGGAATTTGAAATTTGAAATTTGGAATTTGGAGTTAGGAGTTTGGAGTTTGGAATTTGAAATTTGAAGCTTGAAATTTGTAATTTAGAATTTGGAATTTCAAGTTTCAAGTTTGGAATTTGGAATTTGGGATTTGAATTTAAAATTTAGAATTTGTAATTTGAAATTTGATATTTAGAATTTGGAATTTGAAATTTGAAATTTAACATTTGGAATTTGAAATTTGGAGTTTTGAATTTGAAGTCTGAAATTTGGAATCTTAAATTTGGAATTTAGAGTTTGAAATTTGAAATTTGAAATTTAGAATTTTAAATTTGAAATTTCAAGTTTGAAATTTGCAATTTGAGATTTGGAATTTAGAATTTAGAATTGAGAATTTCAAGGTTCAAGTTTGGAATTTGGAATTTGGGATTTGAAATTTGGAATTTTAAATTTAGAATTTGGAATTTTGAGTTTGGAATTTGGAATTTGAAATTTGAAATTTGGAATTTGGAGTTAGGAGTTTGGAGTTTGGAATTTGAAATTTGAAGCTTGAAATTTGGAATTTAGAATTTGAAATTTTGAATTTGAAATTTAGAATTTAGAATTTGGAATTTCAAGTTTCCAGTTTAGAATTTGGGATTTGAATTTGGAATTTGGAATTTGAGATTTAGAATTTGGAATTTGAAATTTGAAATTTCGAATTTTAAGTTTGAAATTTGCAATTTGAAATTTGGAATTTGAAATTTCAAGTTTGGAATTTGGAATTTGAGATTTGGAATTTAGAATTTCGAATTTAGAATTTCAAGGTTCAAGTTTGGAATTTGGGATTTGAACTTTTGGAATTTAAAATTTAGAATTTGGAATTTGAAATTTGAGATTTAGAATTTTGAATTTTGAATTTTGAATTTGGAGTTTGGAATTTGGAATTAGGAATTTGAAATTTGGAATTTGCAGTTTTGAGTTTGGAATTTGAAATTTGGAATTTCGAATTTGGAATTTCAAGTTTCCAGTTTGGAATTTGGGATTTGAATTTAAAATTTAGAATTTGGAATTTGGAATTTGAGATTTAGAATTTGGAATTTGAAATTTGAAATTTCGAATTTTAAGTTTGAAATTTGCAATTTGAAATTTGGAATTTGGAGTTTGGAATTTAAAATTAAACATTTGGAATTTGGAATTTAAAATTTGGAGTTTTGAATTTGGAATTTAGAGTTTGAAATTTGAAATTTAAAATTTAGAATTTGAAATTTGAAATGTCAAGTTTAGAATTTGCAATTTGAGATTTGGAATTTAGAATTTAGAATTTCAAGGTTGAAGTTTGAAATTTGGAATTTGGGATTTGAAATTTGGAATTTAAAATTTAGAATTTGGAATTCGGAATTTGAGATTTAGAATTCGGAATTTGGAGTTTGGAATTTGAAGTTTGGAATTTGAAATTTGGAATTTGGAATTTGAAATTTGCAATTTGAAATTTGGAATTTGGAGTTTGGTGTTTGGAATTTGAAATTTGGAATTTGGAGTTGGAATTTGAAATTTGGAACTTGAAATTTGGAATTTAGAATTTGGAATTTCAAGTTTCAAGTTTGGAATTTGGAATTTGGGATTTGAATTTAAAATTTAGAATTTGGAATTTGAAATTTGATATTTAGAATTTGAAATTTGAAATTTAAAATTTAGAATTTTAAATTTGAAATTTCAAGTTTGGAATTTGGAATTTGAGATTTGAAATCTAGAATTTCGAATTTCAAGGTTAAAGTTTGGAATTTGGGATTTGAAATTTGGAATTTAAAATTTAGAATTTGGAATTCGAATTTGAGATTTAGAAGTTGGAGTTTTGAGTTTGGAATTTGAAGTTTTGAATTTGAAATTTGGAATATAGAATTTGGAATTTCAAGTTTCCAGTTTGGAATTTGGGATTTGAAATTTAAATTTAGAATTTGGAATTTGGAATTTGAGATTTAGAATTTGGAATTTGAAATTTCGAATTTTAAGTTTGAAATTTGCAATTTGGAATTTGGAGTTTGGAATTTAAAATTCAACATTTGGAATTTTGAATTTGAAATTTGGAGTTTTCAATTTGAAGTCTGAAATTTGGAATTTTAAATTTGGAATTTAGAGTTTGAAATTTTAAATTAAAAATTTAGAATTCTAAATTTGAAATTTCAAGTTTGGAATTTGGAATTGGAGATTTGGAATTTAGAATTTAAAATTTCAAGGTTCAAGTTTGAAATTTGGAATTTGTGATTTGGAATTTGGAATTTAAAATTTAGAATTTGGAATTTTGAGTTTGGAGTTTGGAATTTGAAATTTGGAATTTGAAATTTGAATTTTGGAATTTGGAATTTCAAGTTTCCAGTTTGGAATTTGGAATTTGGCGTTTGGAATTTGAAGTTTGGAATTTGAAATTTAGAATTTGGAATTTGAAACTTGGAATTTGGAATTTTGAGTTTGGAGTTTGGAGTTTGGAATTTGAAATTTGGAATTTGAAATTTGAATTTTGGAATTTGGAATTTCAAGTTTCCAGTTTGGAATTTGGAATTTGAATTTAAAATTTAGAATTTTGAATTTGGAATTTGAGATTTAGAGTTTGGAATTTGAAGTTTGAAATTTCGAATTTTAAGTTTGAAATTTGCAATTTGAAATTTAGAATTTGAAATTTCAAGTTTGGAATTTGAGATTTGGAATTTAGAATTTAAACTTTAAAATTGAGATTTAAAATTTGGAATTTGAAGTTTGAAATTTACAATTTGAATTTGAAGTTGGGAATTTGAAATTTGAAGTTTAAAGTTGGGAATTTGAAATTTAGAATTTTGAATTTAGGATTTGAAGTTTGAAATTTGGAATTTGGAATTTGAAGTTTGAAATTTGGAATTTGAAATTTGCGATTTAAAATTTCAAATTAAACATTTTAAGTTTGGGATTTGGAATTTGCAATTTGGAAGTTGAGATTTAGAATTTAGAATTTATTTTTGTTAATCGTCCAAGATGAAGAGTTTTTGGATACAAATAGTTTGTTCATAACATTTTTGGTTGGGAGTCAGTTAATAAATTTTCAGATTTCTAAATCAAAATGATTCTGAATTTAAATTTATATATCTTCTTCTAGCGGGAATTTTGTTTAGCAGATTGTGCGATTAGAATTACAATTATGAGGTAAATCGTATATTTGTGCTAATTGTTTGTCATATATGGTACTAATAAGAGTATACTCATGTGGATACTCAAAATATTAAGTTAATTTAACATGGACAACTCAAAGCTGTTGTTATTTAATTAGTTCCAGATCTAATTTAAATTATTTCGCAGTGAGATTTTAAGCAGAATAGCCAAAAGCAATTATTTATCCTGGCCAAAATGTTCTGACATAAAACCGAGGGACAAAGTGGTTTAGTGGAGACCTTCCCTATCTGGTCTCAATAAGAGTCAAATATGACGAATCCATCCAGGATCCTCAACATATAGGAGCTTAACCAATGAGACATGCAGCTTGGGGCGATACCACGTGGAGACACACTAACCGTTCTTTCTTCTCTGGAGCAGCATGACGAAATTTTCATCTATAGTGTAACTCTCTGCCTATGCGTTTTGAAACAGAGTATCAGGAGAAAACCAGTCACACACAAAAGAAAGCTTATCTTCATTCCTCTACCCCAAGAAGTGTGAGATCCTATTGCTCTTTTGCAATTTATAGATGGCATTTATGATGGCGTGGTACAAGATTTACTTATAGGTTGGCTAATTTTGCCACTCCGGGATGCACTGATCAAGGCTGTCGAAGTGAGAAGACCGCTGAATTGAAACTTATGAGACTGGTACCCTGGTAAAACCAGGAGAGTTAGCTGAATAAGCGAATTTTATCATCGCCGACATACGGGTTGATGCAATACTTAGTAAATCCGGCTATCGCCGCTTTGTTGCAGTAACCTTACCCCGAAGTCTGAAATTTAGATACCATTAAGGTTGCCACAATGCAGGAAGGTAGGTGTTCATATAATCGAACATCCATCGGTATTTAACTTGCCTGAAGAAGTTTTAATTGCGGGAGGACTTGTTGAAACGGGCCATCAGCTATATTATACCCGACGAATAAAAAGATGGTACTGCGGAAAATACTCGGGTGGGCAACGTGAAAGATGCAGAAAACATTGCACCTGGCAATTGGGACTAGGCTAAAGCCAACAAAATTGGCAAACTGATTCATAAAATTTGGAAGGCGTGATCATGGAGTCACACCGTTTAGTTATGAAATTTTTATCCGAGAATTAGGATGTTTTTGCTTGTTTTCCTAGAGATTACACGGCAATCGGCGGTTATTAAACATGGAAAACCCGTCGGAAACGCCAAGCCAATAAAACAGCCAATGGTCAAAAGCGACGAAATGTGTTTTTGAACCAGCCATTAGCCCTCATCCTTCCCAGTCGTTTTCGTCAGGAAGATGGAGGGACATCATGTTCATTGGGATTCTGTGTTGACTACCGGCAACTGAACAATGGCACCCAAAAGGAATCGATACCTCTTTCTCGGATCGACGTAATACTGGACGTGATGCAGGGTATCTGTGTATTTTCTACTTTTAATCTGGACTCTAGCAGATCGAAGAAGATCTTTCGAAAGGTACTGTTATGCCGTTCTTCCCATGTAATGATCTAGCCTCGTCCTTGAAACGAACGCAAATTTTGTTTACTGCTTAGCAGTGAGGAAGCTGCCTGATTTATCCAGATAACATCATCTATAATATTTGGAATTTTCGGTGATTGCGAATTTGATACGTTCCAGATTGTTAATGAAGATTATTCAAAATTTACGAGACTATGTAGGCATTTTTTGATTTTACTGATAAGATATTAGAAAAATAATCTCGCTGATCGATAAGTTAAGCTTTCTAATATTATTTTGGGCAAATAATTGAGCTGAAGGGTATTCGAATATTTCATGAATCAGATATACACAGTGGCTTTTGTTAGGTGGATACCAAGTGAAAAATTACAAGAAACCATTGTACAGGAGTATCACGATGCGGCTAGTGGGAGCTATATCATGTAAAAGAATAAGTTGACGATTCTAATGGTGTTTTGGTGTCCCCAACGGAAATATACATCGATCACGGAAGATAAAAGGTAAAAAGTTTTTATGGTAAAAAGATTCAACGATATAATGGAGGAACATTTAATAACAATCGCCGATATTTTTATCCATAACCATTGCAAAATATTTCTCGATTAATATGCCATCGATCCTTTTACATTGGTACAAGTGGGGTAATTTTCGGAGAAAATTAACGACTTCCTGGAAATAAAAAGTGCGAGATTAACTCGTTGAAATACACATAGAAAGCAATATAGGTAAGTAGCAATTTTAAGTTCGAGAACGGTTAGTAAACCGTCATACAACTAAAGTTATTTATCCTGCAAAGTAGAATTTGATTAAATTATCATTATTCTAATATTGGACCAATCTTCGAAACCCTGGTATGTGCATATTCAGTTGGGTTTTGATGGCTGAACAATCTTTTGCAATTAATTTTGGTGTAAGTAGTTTAAATACGATATGAGGTGTCCAGTGCAAGAACCGAGTATCTCCATTTTTCCTGAAATTGGGTTAAATTACTGAAAATGTACCTTTTTATATTCCATTTGGTCCTAAACAAGAATTGTGTTATTTTCTCGATTTTTTTTTTTTGTCGTTTATTTATATTGTGTGCTCGTGTCGATACAAAATGTTTAGTTGAATTTGGCGCTGAGATATAGTAGTGATTGATAAATATATATCCCCAATATAATATGTAGTTGAATAATGTCAAATTCGGAGTCGGAAATAATTGTGGATCCATTTCAAGGAACAGTTAGCGAAATTGATCCCGATTTTGTCATATCGCCAATGCAATCTGCTTCTTCTAGTAACAGTGAAGTTCAACAGGCAGTAAGTGACAAAAGGGTAAAAAAAGAATCAGAAAAGGGTAAAAAAAGAATCAATGGAAGATTGGTGGAAGAGGTCTGTAACGAAAAAGCACTGAACTCTTGGCTTGGAATATTTAACTACGCCTGGCAAAGTTGTTCATGCGAAGAAAGAAGGAAATCCTTATTCTTGCAAATTTAAGTGTTTTTCAAACGTTAGCTCAGAGTAAAGGGAGAATCTACGAGATTCATTCTACAAGCTTAAATCAAAACACCTTCAGGACTCCTTTTTGGTTGGATTCATAAAGTTAAAAATGTACAGAGGCACAGACCAGGATCTGAAACTAATAAACCTAAAACGGCCTCTTATGAGTACTTTGTATTTTGTAAGTATTATTTGTTTATAATAATAATTTCAGTTTATAGCTACTGTGAGATTTTTGTAATTTATTTAAGGTAAGAGCTGATACCAACTATTATAAAATTTGTAAGAATGCAGTATTGTCCGTTTTCGCTATTACCAAAAGTCGTCTTGAAAGGATATCGAGTCTTCTAAAAACTTCATCTACAGCACCAATTGATGAAAGAGGATGAATTGATGAAATAAATTCGAAGAAGGAATATTAAAACAAACACACAGAAAGTTTTCCCAAAATACATCTCGCATTATAGTAGAAAAGACAATATCAAACATTAATATTTATCTCCAGAGTTGAACATAGCAAAGATGTATACAATGTATTTAAAAAAGTACGAACCAGAACAGTTTACTTTACTACAAATAAACAAAGCAACACCAAAAGTTAAATACGATTTTGATAGAAAATACTTTGTAGACAATTTTAGACTCTCTTTCGGTAAACCTAAATCTGTTGGAAATGCGACACGATGATGAAAAAAATAGAAGCTGCTGACAGTGAGAAAAAAACGCTCTTACAGCTTTAAAGTTGATACATGTAACAAAAGCGGAAACATTTTATGAAGATTTGAGGGAATAAACTAAGTTAGCGTGTGAAGATCCATCTATTGAAGTACTTTCATTTGACTTCCAACAAAATATGCCGCTTCCAGTCACACCAAGTAGTGATGTTTTTGCAATATTCAATTATGGCTGTATAATTTTTGTATTCATGTTGGAAGCTCAAGAAAAAGTTATTTTTATACTACTTGTAACGTGCCATACACACTATAGAGGTAGTTTCCGGTAGACAATAGTTTAAATCACGAATTGGGCGCCAGTCTACCGACACGTAATTTTTCTCCCGGCTATAAGCTCCACGAGCAGGATACTCGAGGGGGGATTACTTGATCTGTTAACAAGGAAACTACCACCACCGGTCTGTACAACTCATTATGGTGAAAACAAGCGACAGGACGTTGGACAAGAGTTTGAGGGAAAAACAATAACTGTGGTAACAAAATAATTAAAGGAATGACTCACCGCTATTTTTGTACTGGTTCAGCCACACGCATGGTATATGTGTTTAACAACTTCTGTCCTCCGCTTTTCACCAACGGCATCCACTCCGATTTTTATTTCACTTGTCTGTTTTTTTTTGTTTTATTGGTCTGAGCCAATCATACACCACTATTTTATTATGTTTTTGTTTGTGTCCATTTAATTATAATTATATAATTATTAACTCTATTAATCTTGTTTCGCACTTTTTTTATTTATTTATTTATCTTTTTTTTATTTGCACACACCCATGGCACACCTTCACTGATATTAATGTTCGCCCATAAATCGATCTACAAATCGAATGATATTCTAACGGGCTTCAAAATCGTCTTTAATTGGTGCATGCGGACACATAAACTCACCAATCGAAAAACGTTCGATAATCACAAAAAAAAAACACAGGGAGCGGACAAATGAAACAAATACAGTCTTATGATTTCACCATAGATTTTTCTTTTATTTTTTTAACGCCACACATAATTTTATTTTCGTTACACAAAGTTCTTATGCCCCATTATTTTTATACAAGCAAAGTCTTTACCAGGGCAAAAAAAAAAAAAAAAAAATACAAAATCAACTATTTAGCAATAACTGTAAGTCTATACATGACAAATTTCACTTCACAGTTTATTGCTTTTATTTGTTTTTATTATGCAACAATTTAAAGATCAAAACCAACTTTAAACATACATAGAACTTAAATTAATTTAATTTATAAAGATTGGCCAAACTTTACGCCAATACTCTAACTTTATTTTCACAAAACAATTTTTATATTCTCCTGTTGTTTTGGTGGAGTTCCAAACTTGACTGATCTTTAATCGATCATCGCTGCTACCAAATCACTTTAATGGTACATCTCCGCCGTGTCTTGTGCTGTCATCTTGGCAAATTATTAATCTTCATTTTCATCCATTGTCATGCTATCTAGTGGACGATAGCCTCAGTCGTTGCATCCATTGTGGTATGTATGTGAACAAAAAAATTATAAATTGATTCATTAATAAAATTTATTTAATGACTTTGAAATCGCAACAATGAAGTACAAACCTAATAAAACGGTGAGTCATGTAGGAGGGATTTCATAGGCCAATAAAATGTAGTACAATGAGGAATTTTTTTATTTTTTATTTTTTTATATGTTTTTAAACGAATGGACAAGTAATCATAACTACATTTACCAAAAATGAAATATACTTGCTCCGTCGTTGGTAGCTTCTCTCATATTATTTTCGCACCGCTTTCTTTTGTTCCCTACCATATGGAACGCTACATACTATGAAGTCTCATGTTGGTGGCAAAGGACAAAACGAAGTTATCAGCTTTTAAAACCACTTCTTCAATAATATTATAAGCCCGGAAGTCAAACACGTGTACTTATTTTCGGACAACTGCAGTTCTCGAAATAAGAACTATGTGTTGATTCAGTTCCTGTTCAACATTGTACAACTTGGAAAATTTACCACTATTGTCCACAGGTATCCGGAACCCGGCCACAGTTTCTTATCGTGTGACAGAAATTATGGTGCAATATAATTCTGAGCTTGATTATAATTCTGAGCTTGACTCAGAATAATATTAAATTTCATTTAATATTAAATAAAATTCAGAATTTCAATTATTATTCTTGTTTCTTTTATTAAATTGTCTGTTTACAACTAAAACATAAAGATGCTAGTGATTCCTGAAATTTTTTTTAAAAACTGAGCAAGAATCAGGTGTATTTTTTTTTCGAGATAACCAGTTGTTCCGCTGGGTAAGTACCAGGTATCTCTCATTATTATTTATCGTCTCCTGTAAAATTGTAAAAAGTGGAGATACACAGTTGTTGCGCTGAACACCTCGATTAATATTTGACAGTTTGGGACCGAATCGACTTAGGGTTGGAATGAACCTTGTTTTGGTTTTTAGCCATAACTACAAATAAATAAATAAGTCAAAATTTGCAAGAACATGCATTTAAAAGTTATCGCGGCTTAAAAGTAAACTAAACGTCATACCCATATTTTCAATATTTATAACAAAGAATGGTTTCACACCACAGTTAATTTTTTTAAATACTATCGAAATTTCTAAAGGCCGTCCGATTGCGATAGGCTAAGAGATTAGTGGAAACTACGTTAATTTCTAACTAATTAGTCAAATCTATATGTAATTTTAACTAAAATTAAACTTTAGCCGCCAAGTGGCTTAACAAAAATTATAAATAGCTGTAAATTTAGCTTAAAAGGCGCTTCGATAAATACCAATTTTAAAAGGGGTTAAAATGAACCTAATAAGACAAAAATGCTATGGTGGTTTCTATTAACCTAGATTTAGTAAATGTTACAGAACGGTAAAGAAAGGTTTTCATTAAACTAAATAAGTTAATTTTTGACTTTGTTTTCACTAATAAGTTCTACAGCTTTTCAGAATGAAAAGTGTTTCGGGATTAGTTTAATATGCCAGGTGTTTCAACCGGAATTTGATTATTCGGGGTATGATAGCGGCCAATATTCCAAATTGCGATGCTCGCTGCTAAGGCCCGAGCTTCCTTGAATGTCAGGGACGCAATTTGGAAGGCATGTGATCAACCGAATTGTTTTATTAAGCTATAAAGCATTTTGCTGTCACGAGTAAAATAAACCGAGAAATGATTGAGGCCAAACCACTCTCAGAATTATCCTCTGAACACTCTCCGGTCTTACAAATTACTGGGCGAAAACATATTGAAATGAAACGAGGCCATATCAAATTAAAAATGGATAAAATGTACTGGTTGATGGGGAAATATTCAACCCTTGATTTAGAAAACAAGCTTCTCCTGTATAAAACAATGATTAAAATTAAAATTGATGGCAATCAACTTCTAATTCAAATATTGACATTGTTCAAAGAATACAGTCAAAAATTCTCAGAATGATAACAGGGGCACCCTGGTTTGTAAAAAACAAAAATATTCATAAGGATCTTAGCATCCTAACCGTCAAAGACGAATTACTAAAAATGCGGATTAACTATGCAGGGAAACTATCATCTCATCCAAATATGCTGGCGAGAGATTTAAAAGATATACCTTTGTCATCAGGATTAAAGAAGAAAACGATGGCTGTGACATCACAAATTTTAGTATACTTTATAGGAGACGTCGGTAAAAAACACGAATCGTATTTTAAGCACCCAGCGGTAATCATTAATTCTCATCCAAATAATTTTGAACTTTTGATCCCAGGTCACTTTTAATACCAGAGAGCGCCAATTACCTTGCCTGAAATATTTATAACTATATAGCTATATGTACTTATGAAAGATGACATGATGTCGTTAATCTCCAATAGCACCAATATTGCTGATTGAGTGGGGCAAAATATAAATAATTTTAAATAATCCAATTAGTCGAAAAAATACATTGTTACAATTTATAAAAAATGTTAAATATCCACATTGTATGAGTAAAATTATTGTATGTATACGTATCGTATTTATACCGGACCACAAATCAATTTCATTCCAAAAAGAAAAAAAGCGGTAGTCATATTTACCTCCAGTATCGCACACACAATCCCAATTAAAATTTCCACTTCACTACATTAAATTAATTGCCGTATTAGGTACATTCAGCGCGCAAATCGTGATGTCTAAAAATAAAATTCTGCCGACAACAACAACAACAACAACATAGAACGGCATAACACAAACCGTATTATGTGCACCAACATATACGGTTGTTTATGTACAACAAAATTAAAACCATAAAAATTGATTTCAAATATGCTGGTGGGGGTACGGGAGATTAAGCGCGGAACTTTACGTTATATGATAAAGGTGGTGCTTTCTGCTTTAATTTACTTGAATATTCATTATGATTTAATTCCTCATATACATACACGAGTAACATCAACATAGGGGAAATGTTTTTCAAATGCTCAACAATAAAAAAAAAATTGTTTTTTTGTTGACATGAAACCACCTAACCATTAGATTCATATTCCTTCTATGAACTCAAAATATCAAATTACATTAAGTCTTTATGTGCAATATTTATATTTTAGTCATCTGGATTCAAATTCGTAGGTATTAAAGATATTAAATTTAATCGCCGAAAATGTGACGAGTATATAAAATATGTCACCCTATATGAATAGCGATAACAAAATGTTCTCACCAAAAACAAAACTGGGGGGGGAATTTTTTTTTTTTACTCTCCCCTTTTTTATTATGACATTATTGTTGTTGTTATATTTGAGAAAATATTTTTATCTATCTGAGCCAGAAGAATATACGAATAAATTTAACTATCTGGACGAATTCTATTTAGTTGTGAATTTTTCATGGACCAAAAAAAATGGGTCGCAATAAATTTTCAGCAGGACAATACACGTGATATTTGAAAAATCACGTAATCATGTTTATGAACTTTATTAACGTAAAACTTTTTGGTATGCGGTATCTCAATTTGGGTGAATAAAATAAGATTGTATTTGGGTACAAGTCTTGTGAAATTAAATTGTAAAGAAAATGTCTGTAAAGATTTTTTTTCTCAGGAATTTTATTCTTGTTAAATCTGCGGAAACAGATGTGTGTTGAAATACAGTATAATTTACTATGTCAGCTACGGTATTTTTCGTTGTAGGCTTTTTGCGAACTTGAACGATGAACCTAAATTTTACAAATAACTTCTAAATATATTCTTGTATTTCTAAATGTTTTTAAATTTTCTTAATTCCAGGATTCGGAACAGGAAATGTTTAAGTTAAAGTTTCTAATTTCCTTAACATTTTAAGGTTGTTACGTTAGGTCCTAAGTTTAGACATGTCATTACACGCAGGAAGAGAACACTAAATTTATATTTTGCCTTAAATAAGCGCTTAGAATCGAAATATAAAATCCAACCTAATTAATTCTGACAAATAACTACTGTTTGAATACTTGGTTCAAATAGGAATTTGTAGCCCATCATCACTGGGTTAGAGTGTTCCCTAAAATTGATTTTGGCAAGGCATACCACTATATTCCAGTAGCTTGTGAAGGTATCCACAAGGCAGCATCTTCAATAGCTGTTTAGACATTTGGCTGAATATGGACTAAACATTAAATCGTCAAAATGCATATTTGGCGTTTCCTCAGTGGATTTTCTTGGACATACGATATCCAAAGAAGGAATTGCCCCATCGCCATTCCGAGCTGTTAAAGTTATTTTTAACTTTCCATGTCGTTTTATTAAACATAGGGTTTATTTTTGGCTCCATGACATTCCTATTTAGCTTCAATAATTAAAATTGAATCACATAACAAACAATTCACTTGACCAGAAGAATGCGTGGAATGGTTTAATAAATGCAAAGCAGAACGTCGTCGTTAACAATGAATTGAATAAAATTTTAATTTTTGTCATAAATTAGTTTAGACTTTTCCTTATGTTGAATTAAGTTATTCCGAGCTAACTGCCAGCAATTTTGTAATTTAGATTTCAGTTCAGTGCAGTAGTCATCATAGTTGTAATAAGGTTCAGAAGAGGAGGTTTAAATCCATGCAAAATTTCAAATGGCATATTTGCTGTGGAAGAGTGAGGTGTTGAATTAAATGGGAATATCGCGAATGGTAACCAAAGATTAATTTGCATTTGATCAGTTGAACAAAAATTTCTTTAATATTCTGTAAATGTATGATGTGATCGTTCAAGTGCCCCGTTGGCTGAGGGTGGTATACTGGTATGCCGTAGTCTTTAATTTCTTTATCTTCAGTAATTTACATACATTAACAAACAACTCGCTCATAAAATTAAACCCTTGATCGGTAACTATACTCTCACGTGCATCATATTGACATACACAATTTACGACAAACGCTCTTGCAACAGCTTCACTTTCTCGATCTTTTAATGGAACATCAATAGAAAACTTGGTCAAATCATCTTGCATGGTGAGTATCTATTTGAAATCGTCATAACAATGTTGAGAAATATTTTTTCGAATGGGAAGTTCGCCGTAGTAATAATTTGCAAAGGACATTTATTCGGATTAAACACTTTATTTTTTTGGCAAATTTCACATTTCCGTATAAATTTTCTAATTATACTTAACATTTTAAGTTCGGGTTATTCCTTGGTGTCCACCTAACGAATTGGTATGGAAATCGCGAATTATATTATCAATTTGATTTTCATTAGAGAGATAAATAATTTTGTTTCGGCTTTGTGGATCAGATAATGGAATAGGAGTGTGTAGTAAGTCAGTGTTTTGTGTAGATTGAAACTTATTCGAATTTTGATGAGTTGGTATTGTATCTATATAACATGACTGAGTAGGATCTAATGAATTAGAATTAGTAATTGGTAATTTAAATTGAGATAGGGTAATGACATGTAGCTTCGACTCATTGGATCGGCATTAGTATTTAATTTCCCTGCCTTATAAATTAAATCATAGTCATATTCATCCATGTCGACATGCTAACGAACAAGCCTTCAAGGTGGATCTTTGGTTTTGGTAAGCCAGACAAGTGGACGATGATCGGTGCGATTATAAATTGACGACCATACAGATAAGGATGAAATTTTTTCACTGCCCATACAATTGCTAGAAGTTCTAGTTCAATTACACAATAATTTCTCTCGGCTCTGTTTAAAACCCTGCTGGCATAAGCAATAGGCAGGTCAACGGATTCATATTCTTGAGACAAAACTCCTCCAATGGCAACTTCACTAGCACCGGTAGTAACAATACATTTTTTCTCATAATCTGGATATTGAAGTATAGGAAATGTAATAATGATTTACGCAATTTTTCAAATGCTTCTTCGCAAAGTGCATTCCATACAAAAAGGGATATTCTTTTTTAGTAGATGCGTAGCTCTTTTTTCTTCTTCCGCTGGCGCTACATCCCATGAAGGGACTTGGCTGCCTCAACGATGCTCCTCCAAATAATTCGATACGCCACAAGAGAACGCCAGACACGGTGACCGAGTGTGTATAGGTCCCTCTCAACATCATCCATCCATCGGATACGTGGTCTCCCACGAGGTCCTACTTTCGCTGGTGCCGACTCCAAGGCCTGTTTAGTGGTCCGATTTTGTGAACGTAGTACGTGCTCAAGCCATTTCAGCCTTGACGATTTTATGAATCCTATGATGTCAACTTTATCGAGATCATTTCTGATCTCGTGATTCATTCGCATTACGTACGTGGCTCCCTCTTTAATGGGACCGAGAATTCTTCTTATCATCTTACGCTCAGTTACAGCGATTTTCTGGATGTTTTGCGCTGTTAATGTCCAAGACTCGCAACCAAAGGTGATAACTGGTCTTATCAGCGCCTTGTAGATGTCCAATTTTATTTTGCGCGATATATGAGGAGACTTGAAAATTTTCATATTGGCGTAAAATGCTCGGTAGCCTGCTGCGATCCTCGATGAAATGTCCACAGAAATGGAGTTATGCTCAGTGATCAGTGATCCTAGGTATTTAAACTCATTCACCTTTTCATATTGAGTATCTCCTGATATGAAGTCCCCACGAGTCTGCCTTTTCGCGGTCACCATGTATTTGGTCTTCGCCTCATTGATCTGAAGGCCTATTTGTTGGGCTGTTAATTCCAATGGGAGGAGGACTTCTTTTAGGGATATGATGTTGCGACCCAGAATGCAAATATCGTCAGCGTATGGTAATAGCTATATAGGTATATATATTGAGCTGACGAATGACATACTCTAATGATAGATTGAATAGAGTTTGAGCTATTGGGTCTCCTTGCCGCACTCCAGATGTTATCTCGAAGGCATCCGAAATTTTGCCTTCTATTAGCACCTTACATATTGAGCCATCCATTAAAAGCTGGCACATTGAAACCAATTTTGACGGTATGCCCAGATAGGACAATACGTTCCATAACGTGTTCCTCTTAATGATGTCATACGCCTGTTGAAAATCTATGAATAGACTGTGTACAGGGATGTCCTTTTCATAGCATTTCTCCAGCACAATCCTCAGCGTGAAAGTTTGATCGGTCGTTGATCTATTTGGCCGAAAACCACATTGATAATCACCTAAGATCCTCTCGCTATATGTTGATAACTTTGCTGCGACTACGTTGGCCAAAACCTTGTAGCCTGTGTTCAGCAAAGCTATGCCGCGATAGTTGTTGCAGTTTAATCGATCTCCCTTTTTATGAAGTAGACATATTAGAGCCGTCTTCCACTCTACTGGGATTTCTTCTCTAGACCAAATTGTTGATATTAGCTCAAACATGCGGCAGAACAGATAATCACCGCCATATTTGAGCATTTCGTTGCAGATACCATCCTCACCAGGTGTCTTCTAATTTTTCATCTGCGATATCACGTTCCGTACTTCATCATATGATGGAGGAGGTGGTGGTGTCATCTCGACGTTAATATCGCGTTGAAGCAAGAGAGGTTGTTGCTCGGAAGGTGGTGCCTGTTTATTTAAAAGCGAGGAGAAGAAATTTCGCCACACTTCGAGGACGGTTTTGGTGTCCATTTCCAACTCACCGGATTTGTTGCGAATAGCGCTGCTACGTGGATGAAAGTCCGTAGCTAATTCTCTTATGCAACGATATCTATCTCTCAGGCTAGAATTTTGGATGTTGCGTGCCTGTTGTTCATGCCATTCCCGTTTATTCCGTCTACATAGCCGATTAGCGATTTTCCTCGCAGTCATGTAGGCGTTATGGGATTGCCTTGTTCTTTGCGATAGATCTCGTTGTCGTGCGCGATCTTTTTACGGAATAGCACCAATACAATCATCATCAATCCAGAGATTAGGCCTTGACGGATTTTGGCCTATGGTGGACTTTGAGGCATCAGTTACCGCCGTTTTGATAATGTTCCACTGTTCTTGAACGGAGTCAGGAAGTGGTTTATTTTCCAAGATTTCTGATACAGTCATCCCGAAGGTGGTTCTGGTAACTTGGTCGTTTAATGCCGCAGTGTTCCAACGAGTGATGCGCTGGAAGCGATGATTATATGTGGTTGATATACGAAATTTTAATTCAGCAACTACCAGGAAATGGTCTGAATCAATGTTAGCTCCACGTTTAGTTTTGATGTTTTTAAGGCTAGAAAAATGTCTCTTGGACAAGAGGATGTGGTCGTTTTGGTTGACCGTTGCCCCGTCGTTTGATTTCCATGTGGCTTTATGAATGCGCTTATGTGGGAAGTATGTGCTGGCAACCACCAAGTTGTACAGTAAAGCTAGCTCGATGGTGCGCATCCCGTTGTTGTTTGATGTATGGTGCAAGGAGTTTGGTCCAATAGTGCTTCGATATGTACTGCCAGCACTGCCAATTTGAGCATTGAAGTCGCCCAAAACAATTTTAATGTCATGTTGCGGAATTTTGCTCAGGACGGTTTCGAGTTGGTCGTAGAAAGCGTCTTTGATTTGATCAGGCTTCTCCTCGGTGGGGGCATGAATGTTCACAAATGTGATGTTAAAGTGACGTCCATGAAACCTGAGTGTACAAATCCGATTACTGACCGATTGCTAATCAAGAAACCGACGCCAAATTCATGTTTATCCATGTTATTGCTATGACAGAGAGTTAGTCCGAAGCGACTATAATCGGTGATGTCATTGCCGATTAGTCTAGTTTCCTGTAGCGCTACGAGGTCGAGTTTATACGTAGATGCTTGTTCGAAGAGTTGATGGAGGCTCTCCGGGCGGTTTAGGCTGAGTACGTTCCATGTTCCAAATTAAAAATCGTTGTCCTTATATAGTGTCCGAGGTCGTTGTTGTGAATCCAAAAATATCCGAGGCTCATGTTGAGGTTTCGTAACAAAAAATTTTTACAGGTTGGGCTGTTAACCCAACGCCAACCTTCTGTAGAAGGACCACAGCCCTCACACTTCAGCCTACTCCTTTAACAGAGTAGTTTCTAGTGGCCGCCACGAAGAAGTGCGCACGTGCTGAAGTTGCAAGCAGTTACGGCACATGAGGCGAGTCTTGTGTTTATCCCCCTGCATACACAGCAGCCTGACCACTATAGGCCGCGTAGCTCTGCTATTTTAGAAAAGTTCGGTATGAATCGACGATAATACTCGTAGCTGCATAAACCAATAAATGATCTAATAGCCTTCTGAGAAGACGGTCGCGGATAACTAGAAATTGCTGAAATCTTTTGTGGAACTGGTTTCATACCTTGATCAGTAATAATATGACCAAGATAGACTATCTCTTTCCTGACAAAATTACACTTGTTCGGCTGTAATTTTAAATTGAACTTTTTAAGGCTTAGTAAAATTTAAGGTTAAGTAAAATTTGGTTTATGTGATCTCCGGTGCGAGTAGCAAACATTTGTTGTGTGTCCCATTTTATGACAAATTTTACATGTTGTTGTTAGTTTTTTATATAACTTTTTAACTCACTCCGGATCTGATAGTTTTGATTTCAACACATTTAAAAATAACGTAAAGTCTGAGGTGAATAGACCACATCACAACATGACAAAAATTTATGAAGGGTATTCGAGTCACCGATAAAATCTGGGATAATTTTCAATATTCAGTCTACATTTAGTCCTACTTTCGCCATTTTCAATGATCTGGCTACTATTTAATTACGAAGTTTACTGTCTGAATCACTATCACTATACTAATATGACCCTATTGATTTAACATTGAAAATTCCAAGACAATTTGTTACGAAAGCTTCTGAATCATCTCTCGATCCCACTAATTTTATTAGTATTCTAAAAGAACAAATAAGAATGAGTGTTTTTTCTATCACGGTAATCTAACCGGTCGGTTTTTGTTCCTAGATAACCTTCAGTCTGAAAAATAGAGTTTTCTGTCGGGAAAAGGCCATTAAAAATTTTAAACCTACTTCGAAATTATTTTGGGGTTAACATCAAAGGAAAGGACACGTCAATGTCAGTTTGTTTTCAGATTACATATCTTTAGAAACTTCATATTGCGCCGCGCTGAAGGGGGGGCGAGTTCAGTTTCGATCTGAATGAGAATTGTGAAAAATTTAATTTTTTGTCCAGTCAATCTTAACAGGCTATAGCGACGGAAACTAGTTATCTGGTTATGTAACGGAAAAACCTTATATTTCTAACAGAATTCATATTTATGCGTTAAACATAATAAATAATCGCGTATAATTCGCTAATACTTAACTACATGGTTGCTTTCTATATATAGAAAGTAATCCAAAGTGTAATTAGCAACTCAGTCGCTATAGCGTGATGAGATTGGCTAGAAAAAATTAAATTTTTAGTAATTATCATTCAGATCGAAAATGAACTTGCAAAATTTTTAATAATTTCGCTCCTCCTGATTTAATTTAGGTATGTGTTTACTAATTTCTTATGTATTGATTTCTCTTATTTCTACAAGGAATCCTAAAGCCGAAGGCCGAATTGTTGTAAATGATTGAACTCTTATTTGTTGGTAAGATCTACAGTTAAGTTTGACAGTTTGCCCCTTGATCGATAACTTGTTGTAACGACTTCACCGGTGATGACTGTATATCAGACTCCCTGCTCAGATTTGTTCGCTCGCGTAATACTGTTTGAGCAAACCTGTTGCATTCACCATTGATACAATTGATAAATCGCTTATAAATCAGTTTCTGGCCCAGGGCAATTCCTACTATCGGTTGGGCGATTTTCATTAATACTTACTGGGACCTCCCAATTTATGAAAACAGCTTAAATATGAAGTTTCAGTTTAATTGGTTAAACCGTCTGGGCTGTAGAGGGGATATAGACTGACAAACAGACACCACTTAGAAACCCTACTTTTTAGACTCAGGGGACCTCAAAACATAATTTCAAGGTTGAAAATTTTATTGTTTATTATACTTTATTTTAGTAACACAAAAGAAAGTAAAAATCAGTTACTGGGAATGAAAAGTGAAATTGTGTGCTTAAGCTGTGACTGAATCCAGTGGCTAACTTTTCCCCATCCACGAATTCGTCTTATCAATGGGAATGTTTATTTCGGTAAAGGTTTCTTTTTTTTTTTTTTATTTTTTAGTAATTGTGCACTACGCATAACAACAAATGCAACAATTGGATATGGCTATACAAACAGCTGGTTTTTCTTTAAGGTAGACTGCACACTAAATTTTTTGTACTCGAATATAGTTTAAGACAAGAAAAATGTTTAACCTAATTTGGTGCGCCGATCTAAGAAAACTGATTATCATAATATTTATTACAAAACCACTATTATTTCTGTCGACTAAAATATATTTAATGTAATCAGAGAGTTGAACCAATTAAAAGTGACAAATTTTTACATTTTAATAAAATCTTTTATGTTTAATTAAAATCCAATTGAAAATAATGTTTTATAATTTTTTTAGAGTAATTACAATTATTTGGGGGATGGGTTTTAATTTTGTTTAATCTTTTTAACGCAAATTGGTAATGACAAGGTACTCGTATACCATATATGTATACTACAAATGATAAATTACGCAAGTTTTCCTCATTTTATTTTATCGTCAAACATTTACCGTTTTTTCTTCTTAACCTATACATTCAAATTTTGTATATTTCATGTTAAAAACTTTTTTTTTATTGAATTTGACATAATCGTATTATGAATTGGGGAAATGCTTGTGCGCTTTTTAACGAGAATGGTTAAAGTTTAAAAATGTAAATGTTTCTTTTGGTAGGCAATAATTTAAAATTTGAAAGACTTGCACGCGCGACATACAAAAGCTCATATTGAGGCGAACATGTTGCTGGTCTAATACCGATATATCATCAGTGGTAGCAAACAAAATGTAGTAGTTGAACGAGGCGCACAACACAAGAGGAACAACGTTTAAGTGAACATTGCGGATTTAAAGTTCTTTTCGCAATATTCTGTAACAAAAATGGACACTTGATTTCAATGCGCAAGGTTGAGATCATCGTGGTAAATAATTCCACGTGTAATAATGAAGTTAGGTGAAACAAAAATGTGGGTAGATTTTCGCCGGAGTTATTTAAGAAAGACATGAAAAAGCTGGAGTGTCAGCATGTTTGACAAATGTGTTTTTTTTTTAAATGTACGTACATCCTTAAAGTTGTTACCAGATACCACTTCATTAAAAAGTGATGAGTTAGAAGTGTTGGTGGTTTTTTAACCGAAAATAGTTTACAACGATTTAGCGAGGAAATTTAGAATTTTGATGTCTGAAAACGCATCAGCTCATATTATACAATAGGATGGAATTTCATTAAAGGGGTTAAAGTTCAAGTTATGTCAATAAATAAAATTGTTGACAGGAGTTTAAAAACAGCGAGCTTTTTAATGCTAAAAGAAAGTTATACTCGGAATAGGTAATTTCGGAAAATTGAAAGGGCTTTTAATTAAATTAGAAATGGATGAAACAGTTCACTCGAAATATATGAATGCTCATACCGCATGCATTCAGAGATGTTGTTGATCACCAGTTGAGAGATCTGCAGAGGCAAGGAATTATCATGCGGGTAGATACGACAGTGTGGGGAACAACCATGTTTCCAATTTTTATATCAGATTGACACTTTAGAATTTGTGCGGACAAGGAAATAGAATATTTTCAACGATTGATTTGGTTCGTGCATATAACCAAATCGGGTTGGAGAACAATTCCAGAAGCATGGTGGTGTAGAGTATATACATATATTTTTGAATGAATTGATTGCCACATGGAAACAAACTGCAGCAACTGGTATTTATCAACGTATAAGATTTAAAAGGTTTTGACAGAAATTCCACATTTATTATCGCGGTACCGAATCTAGAAATGCGTAAAGAATTGAAACGCAATTAAAGTTTCTGTGAAACATAATGTCGGGGGAGGTAAAAAAAAGCTATCTTATAATTTAAATGAAAATCAGCTGAACTACAGCCCACAAATTCAGAGCTTTAAAAATCGAAAATCTGCAATTATGCTTCGATTTCGATGATTGATACCTCCATCAATAGGTGTTGAGACCTGTAATTGTGATGCCAACGGGTATTTAGATCGATCAAATATTTCTACACATTTTTTGGAAAATTTAATTTTATTGAAAATCAATTGAACTATAGCCCACAAATTCAGAGCTTTAAAAATCGAAAATCTGCAATTATGCTCCGATTTCGATGATTCATTCCCCTATCAATAGGTGTTGAGGCCTGTAATTGTGATGCCAACGGGTATTTAGATCGCTAGAATATTTCTACACATTTTGTGGAAAATTTAATTTTATTGAAAATCAATTGAACTATAGCCCACAAATTCAGAGCTTTAAAAATCGAAAATCTGCAATTGTGCTCTGATTTCGATGATTGATACCCCTATCAATAGGTCTTGAGGACTGTAATTGTGATGCCAACGGGTATTTAGATCGCTCGGATATCTCTACATATTTTGTGGAAAATTTAATTTTATTGAAAATCAACTGAACTATAGCCCACAAATTCAGAGCTTTAAAAATCGAAAATCTGCAATTGTGCTCTGATTTCGATGATTGATACCCCTATCAATAGGTGTTGAGACCTGTAATTGTGATGCCAACGGGTGTTTAGATCGCTGGAATATTTCTACACATTTTGTGGAAAATTTAATTTTATTGAAAATCAATTGAACTATAGCCCACAAATTCAGAGCTTTAAAAATCGAAAATCTGCAATTGTGCTCTGATTTCGATGATTGATACCCCTATCAATAGGTGTTGAGGACTGTAATTGTGATGCTAACGGGTATTTAGATCGCTCGGATATCTCTACATATTTTGTGGAAAATTTAATTTTATTGAAAATCAACTGAACTATAGCCCACAAATTCAGAGCTTTAAAAATCGAAAATCTGCAATTATGCTCCGATTTCGATGATTGATAACTCCATCAATAGGTGTTGAGACCTGTAATTGTGATGCCAACAGGTATTTAGATCGCTCGAATATTTCTACACATTTTGAGGAAAATATAATTTTATTGAAAATCAACTGAACTATAGCCCACAAATTCAGAGCTTTAAAAATCGAAAATCTGCAATTATGCTTCGATTTCGATGATTGATACCTCCATCAATAGGTGTTGAGACCTGTAATTGTGATGCCAACGGGTGTTTAGATCGCTCGAATATTTCTACACATTTTGTGGAAAATTTAATTTTATTGAAAATCAATTGAACTATAGCCCACAAATTCAGAGCTTTAAAAATCGAAAATCTGCAATTGTGCTCTGATTTCGATGATTGATACCTCCATCAATAGGTGTTGAGACCTGTAATTGTGATGCCAACTGGTATTTATATCGCTCGAATATTTCTACACATTTTGTGGAAAATTTAATTTTATTGAAAATCAACTGAACTATGGCCCACAAATTCAGAGCTTTAAAATCAAAAATCTGCAAATGTGCTCCGATTTCGATGATTGATACCCCTATCAATAGGTGTTGAGACCTGTCATTGTGATGCCAATGGGTATTTAGATCGCTCGAATATTTCTACACATTTTGTGGAAAATTTAATTTTATTGAAAATCAACTGAACTATAGCCCACAAATTCAGAGCTTTAAAAATCGAAAATCTGCAATTATGCTCCGATTTCGATGATTGATACCTCTATCAATAGGTGTTGAGACCTGTAATTGTGATGCCAACGGGTATTTAGATCGCTCGAATATTTCTACACATTTTGTGGAAAATTTAATTTTATTGAAAATCAACTGAACTATAGCCCACAAATTCAGAGCTTTAAAATCAAAAATCTGCAAATGTGCTCCGATTTCGATGATTGATACCCCTATCAATAGGTGTTGAGACCTGTCATTGTGATGCCAACGGGTATTTAGATTGCACGGATATTTCTATATATTTTGTGGAAAATTTAATTTTATTGAAAATCAACTGAACTATAGCCCACAAATTCAGAGCTTTCAAAATCGAAAATCTGCAATCATGCTCCGATTTCGATGATTGACACCTCTATCAATAGGTGTAGAGACCTGTAATTGTGATGCCAATGAATATTTAGATTGCTCGGATATTTCTACACATTTTGTGGAAAATTTAATTTTATTCAAAATCAACTGAAATATAGCCCACAAATTCAGAGCTTTAAAAATCGAAAATCTGCAATTATGATCCGATTTCGATGATTGATACCTCTATTAATAGGTGTAGAGACCTGTAATTGTAATGCCAACGGGTATTTAGATCGCATGAATATTTCTTCACATTCTTTTGGAAAATTTAATTTTATTGAAAATCAACTGAACTATAGCCCACAAATTCAGAGCTTTAAAAAACGAAAATCTGCAATTGTGCTCCGAATTCGATGATTGATACCTATATCAATAGGTGTTGAGACCTGTAATTGTGATGCAAACGGGTATATAGATTGCCAGAATATTTCTACGCATTTTGTGGAAAATTTAATTTTATTGAAAATCAACTGAACTATAGCCCACAAATTCAGAGCTTTAAAAATCGAAAATCTGCAATTATGCTCCGATTTCAATTATTAATACCTCTATCAATAGGTGTTGAGACATGAAATTGTGGTGCCAACGGGTATTTAGATCGCTCGGATATTTCTACACATTTTGTGGAAAATTTAATTTTATTGAAAATCAACTGAACTATAGCCCACAAATTCAGAGCTTTAAAAAACGAAAATCTGCAATTGTGCCCCGAATTCGATGATTGATACCTATATCCAGGGCCAACCAGAGGGTGGGCCAGCCGGGCCATACGGCACGGGCCCCCGATTTTTAGGGGCCCCCGAATTTTTTGTTACTATAGATTTCTCATTTGCGCTTGCTCTCTTACAAGAACAAAATTGTACTTCATTCCACTTTTTCAATTACATATATTTTTTAGAGCTATCTCAGCTTGCTCGAATAAAACAACATTCTATTTTTACTTTCATTTATGGTAATAATATGGGAGGTTTTAAAGAAACATATCCGTATATGTCTCTTCACTCGTATTCCAAAACTAGATGGTCTGCTAGAATAGATGCAGTAAAACCAATAGCCAAAAATCTATTATCTATTCGAGGTGCTTTAAATGAAATGCATTCCTGTAATTTACCACCACACGCAATCGTTGAATTACACTCAATTGAGAAATATTTAAATAAATTTGAATGTGTTTTGCTCTCTATCATATGGCTCGAAATTTTGACAGATTTGCATCAGACAAATTTGGTAATTGAAGCTCGAAATGCTACACTTGATATTGAGCAAAATAATATTGAAAGTCTAGTAATGAGATTTCGCAATTTAAGCGGAATGTGGAATGAAATATTTGCGAAAGCAAAAGCTAAAGCACGTGAATATGGAGTTACATGTGATTTTGCCAATAATAGAACGATACGGACACAATCGGATGCTGAAAAATACTACAGGATAAATGTGTTTAACGTAATAGTTAATTCCGTAATAGCTGGCTTACAAAGACGATTTCCATCTTTACAAAATATCTGCAATCTTTTCGGTTTTCTTTGGTCATTTCCAAATTTGACTGATGAAAAAATTGAAGCTGCAGTAAACCGTTTGCATTCAAAATACACGAGTGAATTATCAAACGAGTTGAGGTAAAATTCCTTAAAAAAATGTATGCAGCTAATTTCAATGCAGATCCGACACCAACAAATTTATTAGAAAATATTCTCAGTAAAAACTTAGCTGGTTTATTTCCGAATCTTATCATTGTCTTAAGAATATTTTTAAGTATTCCTGCATCTGAGTCTTCAGCCGGAGGAGTTTCAGTGTTCTGAAACGGTTAAATGGATTGGCAATGTTAAACATTAACCACGACATCGCAAGAAAAATTAATTTTGAGCAAATCATTAGAGAATTTTCTAATAAAAAAGCGAGAAATGCTTCAATCTAATAAATTCTAATAAATACTAAAATGAATTCATGTGATATAAACTTAAAATTGTTTTATTTTATTTTTATGGGGTCCCATTTTAATAATTTGGCCCAGGCCCCCTGCTAGCTCTGAAAGGCCCTGCCTATATCAATAGGTGTTGAGACCTGTAATTGTAATGCCAACGGGTATTTAGATCGCATGAATATTTCTACACATTTTTTGGAAAATTTAATTTGATTGAAAATCAACTGAACTATAGCCCACAAATTCAGAGCTTTAAATAACGAAAATCTGCAATTGTGCTCCAAATTCGATGATTGATACCTCTATCAATAGGTGTTGAGACCTGTAATTGTGATGCCAACGGGTATTTAGATTGACCGAATATTTCTACACATTTTGTGGAAAATTTAATTTTATTGAAAATCAACTGAACTATAGCCCACAAATTCAGAGCTTTCAAAATCGAAAATCTGCAATTGTGCTCCGATTTCGATGATTGATACCTCTATCAATAGGTGTAGAGACCTGTAATTGTGATGCCAACGGGTATTTAGATTGCTCGAATATTTCTACACATTTTGTGGAAAATTTAATTTTATTGAAAATCAACTGAGCTATAGCCCACAAATTCAGAGCTTTAAAAATCGAAAATCTGCAATTGTGATCCGATTTCGATGATTGATACCTCTATTAATAAGTGTTGAGACCTGTAATTGTGATGCCAACGGGTATTTAGATTGATCGAATATTTCTACACATTTTGTGGAAAATTTAATTTTATTGAAAATCAACTGAACTACCTATAGCCCACAAATTCAGAGCTTTCAAAATCGAAAATCTGCAATCATGCTCCGATTTCGTTGATTGATACCTCTATCAATAGGTGTTGAGACCTGTAATTGTGATGCCAACGCGTATTTAGATTGACCGAATATTTCTACATATTTTGTAGAAAATTTAATTTTATTGAAAATCAACTGAACTATAGCCCACAAATTCAGAGCTTTCAAAATCGAAAATCTGCAATCATGCTCCGATTTCGAGATTGATACCTCCATCAATAGGTGTAGAGACCTGTAATTGTGATGCCAACGGGTATTTAGATTGCTCGGATATTTCTATATATTTTGTGGAAAATTTAATTTTATTGAAAATCAACTGAACAATAGCCCACAAATTCAGAGCTTTAAAAATCGAAAATCTGCAATTATGACACGATTTCGATGATTGATACCTCTATTAATAGGTGTTGAGACCTGTAATTGTGATGCTAACCGATATTTAGATTGCTCGAATATTTCTACACATTTTGTGGAAAATTTAATTTTATTGAAAATCAACTGAGCTATAGCCCACAAATTCAGAGCTTTAAAAATCGAAAATCTGCAATTGTGCTCCGATTTCGATGATTGATACCTCTATCAATAGGTGTTGAGACCTGTAATTGTGATGCAAACGGGTATTTAGATTGACCGAATATTTCTACACATTTTGTGGAAAATTTAATTTTATTGAAAATCAACTGAACTATAGCCCACAAATTCAGAGCTTTAAAAATCGAAAATCTGCAATTATGATCCGATTTCGATGATTTATACATCTATTAATAGATGTTGAGACCTGTAATTGTGATGCCAAAGGGTATTTAGATCGCTCGAATATTTCTACACATTTTGTGGAAAATTTAATTTTATTGAAAATCAACTGAGCTATAGTCCACAAATTCAGAGCTTTAAAAATCGAAAATCTGCAATTGTGCTCCGATTTCGATGATTGATACCTCTATCAATAGGTGTTGAGACCTGTAATTGTGATGCAAACGGGTATTTAGATTGACCGAATATTTCTACACATTTTGTGGAAAATTTAATTTTATTGAAAATCAACTGAACTATAGCCCACAAATTCAGAGCTTTCAAAATCGAAAATCTGCAATTGTGCTCCGATTTCGATGATTGATACCTCTATCAATAGGTGTAGAGACCTGTAATTGTGATGCCAACGGGTATTTAGATTGCTCGAATATTTCTACACATTTTGTGGAAAATTTAATTTTATTGAAAATCAACTGAGCTATAGCCCACAAATTCAGAGCTTTAAAAATCGAAAATCTGCAATTGTGATCCGATTTCGATGATTGATACCTCTATTAATAAGTGTTGAGACCTGTAATTGTGATGCCAACGGGTATTTAGATTGATCGAATATTTCTACACATTTTGTGGAAAATTTAATTTTATTGAAAATCAACTGAACTACCTATAGCCCACAAATTCAGAGCTTTCAAAATCGAAAATCTGCAATCATGCTCCGATTTCGTTGATTGATACCTCTATCAATAGGTGTTGAGACCTGTAATTGTGATGCAAACGGGTATTTAGATTGACCGAATATTTCTACACATTTTGTGGAAAATTTAATTTTATTGAAAATCAACTGAACTATAGCCCACAAATTCAGAGCTTTAAAAATAGAAAATCTGCAATTATGCTCCGATTTCGATGATTGATACCTCTATTAATAGATGTTGAGACCTGTAATTGTGATGCCAAAGGGTATTTAGATCGCTCGAATATTTCTACATATTTTGTGGAAAATTTAATTTTATTGAAAATCAACTGAACTATAGCCCACAAATTCAGAGCTTTAAAAATCGAAAATCTGCAATTATGATCCGATTTCGATGATTGATACCTCTATCAATAGGTGTAGAGACCTGTCATTGTAATGCCAACGGGTATTTAGATTGCACGAATATTTCTACACATTTTGTGGAAAATTTAATTTTATTGAAAATCAACTGAACTATAGCCCACAAATTCAGAGCTTTAAAAATCGAAAATCTGCAATCATGCTCCGATTTCGATGATTGATACCTCTATCAATAGGTGTTGAGACCTGTAATTGTAATGCCAACGGGTATTTAGATTGCACGGATATTTCTACACATTTTGTGGAAAATTTAATTTTATTGAAAATCAGCTGAAATATAGCCCACAAATTCAGAGCTTTAAAAATCGAAAATCTGCAATTATGATCCGATTTCGATGATTGATACCTCTATTAATAGGTGTTGAGACCTGTAATTGTGATGCAAACGGGTATTTAGATTGACCGAATATTTCTACACATTTTGTGGAAAATTTAATTTTATTGAAAATCAACTGAGCTATAGCCCACAAATTCAGAGCTTTAAAAATCGAAAATCTGCAATTGTGCTCCGATTTCGATGATTGATACCTCTATCAATAGGTGTTGAGACCTGTAATTGTGATGCAAACGGGTATTTAGATTGACCGAATATTTCTACATATTTTGTGGAAAATTTAATTTTATTGAAAATCAACTGAACTATAGCCCACAAATTCAGAGCTTTAAAAATCGAAAATCTGCAATTATGATCCGATTTCGATGATTGATACCTGTATCAATAGGTGTAGAGACCTGTCATTGTAATGCCAACGGGTATTTAGATTGCACGAATATTTCTACACATTTTGTGGAAAATTTAATTTTATTGAAAATCAACTGAACTATAGCCCACAAATTCAGAGCTTTAAAAATCGAAAATCTGCAATCATGCTCCGATTTCGATGATTGATACCTCTATCAATAGGTGTAGAGACCTGTAATTGTAATGCCAACGGGTATTTAGATTGCACGGATATTTCTACACATTTTGTGGAAAATTTAATTTTATTCAAAATCAGCTGAAATATAGCCCACAAATTCAGAGCTTTAAAAATCGAAAATCTGCAATTATGATCCGATTTCGATGATTGATACCTCTATTAATAGGTGTTGAGACCTGTAATTGTGATGCAAACGGGTATTTAGATTGACCGAATATTTCTACACATTTTGTGGAAAATTTAATTTTATTGAAAATCAACTGAACTATAGCCCACAAATTCAGAGCTTTCAAAATCGAAAATCTGCAATCATTCTCCGATTTCGATGATTGATACCTCTATCAATAGGTGTAGAGACCTGTCATTGTTATGCCAACGGGTATTTAGATTGCACGGATATTTCTACACATTTTGTGAAAAATTTAATTTTATTCAAAATCAGCTGAAATATAGCCCACAAATTCAGAGCTTTAAAAATCGAAAATCTGCAATTATGATCCGATTTCGATGATTGATACCTCTATTAATAGGTGTTGAGACCTGTCATTGTGATGCCAATGGGTATTTAGATTGCTCGAATATTTCTACACATTTTGTAGAAAATCTAATTTTATTGAAAATCAACTGAGCTATAGCCCACAAATTCAGAGCTTTAAAAATCGAAAATCTGCAATTGTGCTCCGATTTCGATGATTGATACCTCTATCAATAGGTGTAGAGACCTGTCATTGTAATGCCAACGGGTATTTAGATTGCACGAATATTTCTACACATTTTATGGAAAATTTAATTTTATTGAAAATCAACTGAACTATAGCCCACAAATTCAGAGCTTTAAAAATCGAAAATCTGCAATCATGCTCCGATTTCGATGATTGATACCTCTATCAATAGGTGTAGAGACCTGTAATTGTAATGCCAACGGGTATTTAGATTGCACGGATATTTCTACACATTTTGTGGAAAATTTAATTTTATTCAAAATCAACTGAAATATAGCCCACAAATTCAGAGCTTTAAAAATCGAAAATCTGCAATTATGATCCGATTTCGATGATTTATACATCTATTAATAGGTGTTGAGACCTGTAATTGTGATGCCAACGGGTATTTAGATTGTCCAAATATTTCTACACATTTTGTGGAAAATTTAATTTTATTGAAAATCAACTGAGCTATAGCCCACAAATTCAGAGCTTTAAAAATCGAAAATCTGCAATTGTGCTCCGATTTCGATGATTGATACCTCTATCAATAGGTGTTGAGACCTGTAATTGTAATGCCAACGGGTATTTAGATTGACCGAATATTTCTACACATTTTGTGGAAAATTTAATTTTATTGAAAATCAACTGAACTATAGCCCACAAATTCAGAGCTTTCAAAATCGAAAATCTGCAATCATGCCCCGATTTCGTTGATTGATACCTCTATCAATAGGTGTTGAGACCTGTAATTGTAATGCCAACGGGTATTTAGATTGACCGAATATTTCTACACATTTTGTGGAAAATTTAATTTTATTGAAAATCAACTGAACTATAGCCCACAAATTCAGAGCTTTAAAAATCGAAAATCTGCAATCATGCTCCGATTTCGATGATTGATACCTCTATCAATAGGTGTAGAGACCTGTAATTGTAATGCCAACGGGTATTTAGATTGCAGGGATATTTCTACACATTTTGTGGAAAATTTAATTTTATTGAAAATCAACTGAACTATAGCCCACAAATTCAGAGCTTTCAAAATCGAAAATCTGCAATCATGCTCCGATTTCGATGATTGATACCTCTATCAATAGGTGTAGAGACCTGTAATTGTAATGCCAACGGGTATAAAGATTGCACGGATATTTCTACACATTTTGTGGAAAATTTAATTTTATTGAAAATCAACTTAAATATAGCCCACAAATTCAGAGCTTTAAAAATCGAAAATCTGCAATTATGATCCGATTTCGATGATTGATACCTCTATCAATAGGTGTTGAGACCTGTAATTGTAATGCCAACGGGTATTTAGATCGCATGAATATTTCTACACATTTTTTGGAAAATTTAATTTGATTGAAAATCAACTGAACTATAGCCCACAAATTCAGAGCTTTAAAAAACGAAAATCTGCAATCATGCTCCGATTTCGATGATTGATACCTATATCAATAGGTGTTGAGACCTGTAATTGTAATGCCAACGGGTATTTAGATCGCATAAATATTTCTACACATTTTTGGAAAATTTAATTTTATTGAAAATCAACTGAACTATAGCCCACAAATTCAGAGCTTTCAAAAACGAAAATCTGCAATCATGCTCCGAATTCGATGATTGATACCTATATCAATAGGTGTTGAGACCTGTAATTGTGATGCCAACGGGTATTTAGATTGACCGAATATTTCTACACATTTTGTGGAAAATTTAATTTTATTGAAAATCAACTGAACTATGGCCCACAAATTCAGAGCTTTCAAAATCGAAAATCAGCAATCATGCTCCGAATTCGATGATTGATACCTCTATCAATAGGTGTAGAGACCTGTAATTGTAATGCCAACGGGTATTTAGATTGCAGGGATATTTCTACACATTTTGTGGAAAATTTAATTTTATTGAAAATCAACTGAAGTATAGCCCACAAATTCAGAGCTTTCAAAATCGAAAATCTGCAATCATGCTCCGATTTCGATGATTGATACCTCTATCAATAGGTGTAGAGACCTGTAATTGTAATGCCAACGGGTATAAAGATTGCACGGATATTTTTACACATTTTGTGGAAAATTTAATTTTATTGAAAATCAACTTAAATATAGCCCACAAATTCAGAGCTTTAAAAATCGAAAATCTGCAATTATGATCCGATTTCGATGATTGATACCTCTATCAATAGGTGTTGAGACCTGTAATTGTAATGCCAACGGGTATTTAGATCGCATGAATATTTCTACACATTTTTTGGAAAATTTAATTTGATTGAAAATCAACTGAACTATAGCCCACAAATTCAGAGCTTTTAAAAACGAAAATCTGCAATCATGCTCCGATTTCGATGATTGATACCTATATCAATAGGTGTTGAGACCTGTAATTGTAATGCCAACGGGTATTTAGATCGCATAAATATTTCTACACATTTTTGGAAAATTTAATTTTATTGAAAATCAACTGAACTATAGCCCACAAATTCAGAGCTTTAAAAAACGAAAATCTGCAATCATGCTCCGAATTCGATGATTGATACCTATATCAATAGGTGTTGAGACCTGTAATTGTGATGCCAAAGGGTATTTAGATTGACCGAATATTTCTACACATTTTGTGGAAAATTTAATTTTATTGAAAATCAACTGAACTATGGCCCACAAATTCAGAGCTTTCAAAATCGAAAATCTGCAATCATGCTCCGATTTCGTTGATTGATACCTCTATCAATAGGTGTTGAGACCTGTAATTGTGATGCCAACGGGTATTTAGATTGACCGAATATTTCTACACATTTGAAAATCTGCAATTGTGCTCCGATTTCGATGATTGATACCTCTATCAATAGGTGTTGAGACCTGTAATTGTAATGCCAACGGGTATTTAGACCGCATGAATATTTCTACACATTTTTTGGAAAATTTAATTTGATTGAAAATCAACTGAACTATAGCCCACAAATTCAGAGCTTTAAAAAACGAAAATCTGCAATCATGCTCCGATTTCGATGATTGATACCTATATCAATAGGTGTTGAGACCTGTAATTGTAATGCCAACGGGTATTTAGATCGCATAAATATTTCTACACATTTTTGGAAAATTTAATTTTATTGAAAATCAACTGAACTATAGCCCACAAATTCAGAGCTTTAAAAATCGAAAGTCTGCAATCATGCTCCGAATTCGATGATTGATACCTATATCAATAGGTGTTGAGACCTGTAATTGTGATGCCAACGGGTATTTAGATTGACCGAATATTTCTACACATTTTGTGGAAAATTTAATTTTATTGAAAATCAACTGAACTATAGCCCACAAATTCAGAGCTTTAAAAAACGAAAATCTGCAATCATGCTCCGATTTCGATGATTGATACCTATATCAATAGGTGTTGAGACCTGTAATTGTAATGCCAACGGGTATTTAGATCGCATAAATATTTCTACACATTTTTGGAAAATTTAATTTTATTGAAAATCAACTGAACTATAGCCCACAAATTCAGAGCTTTAAAAAACGAAAATCTGCAATCATGCTCCGAATTCGATGATTGATACCTATATCAATAGGTGTTGAGACCTGTAATTGTAATGCCAACGGGTATTTAGATTGCACGGATATTTCTACACATTTTGTGGAAAATTTAATTTGATTGAAAATCAACTGAACTATAGCCCACAAATTCAGAGCTTTAAAAAACGAAAATCTGCAATCATGCTCCGATTTCGATGATTAATACCTATATCAATAGGTGTTGAGACCTGTAATTGTAATGCCAACGGGTATTTAGATCGCATAAATATTTCTACACATTTTTGGAAAATTTAATTTTATTGAAAATCAACTGAACTATAGCCCACAAATTCAGAGCTTTAAAAAACGAAAATCTGCAATCATGCTCCGAATTCGATGATTGATACCTATATCAATAGGTGTTGAGACCTGTAATTGTGATGCCAAAGGGTATTTAGATTGACCGAATATTTCTACACATTTTGTGGAAAATTTAATTTTATTGAAAATCAACTGAACTATGGCCCACAAATTCAGAGCTTTCAAAATCGAAAATCTGCAATCATGCTCCGATTTCGTTGATTGATACCTCTATCAATAGGTGTTGAGACCTGTAATTGTGATGCCAACGGGTATTTAGATTGACCGAATATTTCTACACATTTGAAAATCTGCAATTGTGCTCCGATTTCGATGATTGATACCTCTATCAATAGGTGTTGAGACCTGTAATTGTAATGCCAACGGGTATTTAGACCGCATGAATATTTCTACACATTTTTTGGAAAATTTAATTTGATTGAAAATCAACTGAACTATAGCCCACAAATTCAGAGCTTTAAAAAACGAAAATCTGCAATCATGCTCCGATTTCGATGATTGATACCTATATCAATAGGTGTTGAGACCTGTAATTGTAATGCCAACGGGTATTTAGATCGCATAAATATTTCTACACATTTTTGGAAAATTTAATTTTATTGAAAATCAACTGAACTATAGCCCACAAATTCAGAGCTTTAAAAATCGAAAGTCTGCAATCATGCTCCGAATTCGATGATTGATACCTATATCAATAGGTGTTGAGACCTGTAATTGTGATGCCAACGGGTATTTAGATTGACCGAATATTTCTACACATTTTGTGGAAAATTTAATTTTATTGAAAATCAACTGAACTATAGCCCACAAATTCAGAGCTTTAAAAAACGAAAATCTGCAATCATGCTCCGATTTCGATGATTGATACCTATATCAATAGGTGTTGAGACCTGTAATTGTAATGCCAACGGGTATTTAGATCGCATAAATATTTCTACACATTTTTGGAAAATTTAATTTTATTGAAAATCAACTGAACTATAGCCCACAAATTCAGAGCTTTAAAAAACGAAAATCTGCAATCATGCTCCGAATTCGATGATTGATACCTATATCAATAGGTGTAGAGACCTGTAATTGTAATGCCAACGGGTATTTAGATTGCACGGATATTTCTACACATGTTGTGGAAAATTTAATTTGATTGAAAATCAACTGAACTATAGCCCACAAATTCAGAGCTTTAAAAAACGAAAATCTGCAATCATGCTCCGATTTCGATGATTAATACCTATATCAATAGGTGTTGAGACCTGTAATTGTAATGCCAACGGGTATTTAGATCGCATAAATATTTCTACACATTTTTGGAAAATTTAATTTTATTGAAAATCAACTGAACTATAGCCCACAAATTCAGAGCTTTAAAAAACGAAAATCTGCAATTAATTAATTATTAGTTAAGGTAATTATATTAGGGGTTTAGGGTTAGCTAGTTAGGTGAATGTGGTAAATAATTTCATTTCTTCTTATATTTTTTTCTTGTAATTTTTTTTCTTGGAAAATATATATTTGTATTTAAGTTCTTTTTTAAATTAAATTTTGGCGTTTTCCATTTTATAAATAATGAGATAATTTAAGAAAGAGTATTTGAGGATGAGTTAGGGTAAGTCGGATCATGAATAGGTAAGGTATCAGAGTCAGTCCTTCCCCGCGGTTACAATGTGACCCACATAAACTCTAGAAAATCCCACGCCCTTACCCTGAAGCTTAGCCAGCAACGACCGCTCTAGAGTCCCTGTGTGGGTCCAAAATTTCTGATAACACCGAATATGAGTTGGAGGAACTAATTGTTTTCGAATATTCATTTAGATTTTGATAATGTGTTGTCCTCCAGCTCATACCAAGTGTTACAGTGGCGCCCAAAAAAATGGCTTCCTATCTTATAATTTTTACCCACCCACCCACCCTATTCCTAATTTCGTTTCCGGTTTGATTTCTAAATATTTAATTTTTTTTCGGTTTTTACTCTGTTTTCTTGCACCAGTTTTTCGAAATGAATAAAATTATTTAATTTATTTTGTTGATTATTGGGCTTTGAATACAGTGACATACAGTTTATTCATTTTTTTCACAATTATGTTTCTGGTTTTGGCAGTACCGAAGGTCAACTATTTCCGCAAATTGTGTTGATTTTTAGTATTGATTTTTGGTTTACCAAACATGATTCGATTGGCATTCGCTATCCATCTTCAAACAATGTTTCCTCTCTTGCAGAGTTTGATTTTGTAACTTGATGATGGATAGTGTCGAATGGCTAATAAAATAAAATTTTAAAATTGCAAGTCACCAAGTATGTTCGGTAGTACAAATACTGTTTGAATTTTGGTTGACTGAGTGGCAATTTTCCGTTAGTATTTTTTTTAATTTCTCCCCTATCCTAATTTCCTTTCCCTAAGACTCTGAATACCTGCCGCAATTGAGAAACTGTTGCAGTACAACGTCATTTATCATAGTAACAATCAAGTTATCATGAGATGCCGCCCTGGCTCATCCTCATCACATTATTTTTATTTTTGATCTATACACATATTGTACAATTCATGATTTTTTTTGTATTTTGAATAATTCGTATAATTCTTATTTTTTTTTTATAATATGCATTAAGTATTTAACTATTTAAACAAATACGTTTAACGAGTTAATGAAAGTAAATTATAAGTTTTCGGTTTATTTGTTGATTTCCAGATAAGTTTATTTTTTTTTAGTTTTTCCATTTTGTTATTCTAATATTTTATACTATTATTTATTTTTGATTCCGTTAATTAAAAATAAGGTGTTGGGTATTCGTATACTGCATTCGGCAACCATATATTAAGTAATATTTTTTTTTCCTCCTCTTATAATAATTTGAAATTGAAATTAAATAATTGGTGATAATTTTTGTCATATTTCTCACTATTTTCATTAATTTTTTTTGGTATTTTATTAAAATTTATTATAATGAACGTATTTTATTTAAACCAAGACGAATTCGCCATAGAATGCGAATTGCGCGATGTGTCAGTTGGTGACCAGATTGCTGCTCAAATCTTGCAAAATCTGGTGACTGCTGAAGATGCTGGAACTAGTGAGAGGCCGAAGAAAATGCACACCAACGCGGCGAAACGTCCCGACCTTGAAATTGATTCGTGTCGTGCCAAGATCCAAGAATTAAAAATTGACATTGGTTTGCTCTCAAATTTAGCAGGTGAAGAGCAGCTAGATTCCGCTCAAAAAATAGAATCCCGTCTCTTACACGTTGCCTCTAGACTTGAACGAGCCACTGCTTCTAAAACATATGGTAATACAGCCAGAAGCCCTCTCGAGTCGTGTGAACTGCTTCTGAATAGTATTCAAATTTATTTACAAGACAGTGGTAGATTAAATGAGTCGTTAGAAGCTGCAAATGCGGTACATATCGAGAACGCTAAAGAACCGCAATCGTGCAGTTCGCAGGAGGTAACGAATACAGACCAAATGTACGTCATGTCAAATATGATGGAACAGGTTAGACTGCTATCGCAACAAGTTACAGAACTAACTAGGCGATGTAATGAGAAGCAGCTGAACATAAAACCAGATCAAATTGAGGTTCAACCTGCTGCAAATAAGTCTGCCAGTTTACCGCAAAATCAATTGTACACCGTGAATCAGCCGCATGCCGTGTTACCACCCTCTAATTATCGGTCAGAACCACAATTGATTACCACAAACATAAACGTGCCCCAGCCGGTAGCATCACACATGGAAATTCCGCAAAATATACAGCACCCACTGCCAGCACCCAAGTTTTTATCAACATCAATAGGTACTCACGTACAAAATCCGCAATCGGTCCCAACAAACAACCAAATACCAGGTATGCCGTTTTCAAATTCCATAACCGCTCCGTTTACAACTTCTGGTCAATATGTTCCGAATTACGGTCACCCTATACCGCCTCCAGTTAAATATATGCCTGAGCACCGCGGTTTATCGCGAAGTGGTCTTTCGTTTGATGGTTCCCCAACTGGAATACCAATTAATTTATTTTTATTTCAGTTGGAAACTTTAGCGGATTCTATGAATCTCGGTACTGACCAGCTATTAACAGAGATCAGTTTTGTTTTGAAAGGTATAGCATCCCACTGGTACTGGACGTATCGACAACAGAATCCCACGACCAATTGGTACGAACTACGCAGTCAGATGATTGAAAGATTTAAAAATCGACGTCCAGATTCAGATATCGAGAATAAAATTGAATCTCGGAAACAACTTCCAAATGAACCATTTTTGGATTTTTACCAACAAATCTGGAGTCTGACGGTTCAGTTAAGTACACCGTATTCCGATCAACAACTCATTAAAATTTTAATGAAAAATATGAGACCAGGTCTGCGATATCAGTTAACTGACAGGCATTTCGGAAATATCGGTGACCTGATCAGTAGTTGCACCAGTTGGGAAAACACTTGGGCTGATTTAAAAATTGATCCGGATACCTTTGTGCCCCACAGGCGAGAAACACATGCACACGACTATGGTAAATTCACGACACCTAGGCGTGTAGTAAATGCTTTAGATCAAGGTATGAATTATCAGAATATAACATACGCGGAACCAATTCCATACAATATTCCACACTATTCAGTACCCCAAGTCGCGGCAATACAACATCCAAACAATACGCCCAATAGGCCTTATTATTCAGAAGGTACACCGATGACAGCAACATACGCGGATCCAATTCCATATAATGTTCCACACTATTCAGTGCCACAAGTCGCAGCAATACAACGTCCAAACAATCCGGCCAATAGGCCTTATTATTCAGATGGAACTCCGTTGAACCGAAATACCACATCTAATATCAATCAAACATATGTGATTTGTTATAATTGTGACGATATTGGTCATACCTTTAAGGAATGTTTGTTACAACCAACCGGTTGTTTTTGTTATAAATGTGGGTTGAAAGGCACTATAACTCCGAAATGCCCCAGATGTACGGGAAACGGTCCGAGGGGTCAGTGGAAATTTGGGAACCACAGCACCCCGAAAACTTCTCAACCCAATGCCCAACAAAATGTTGCGACCCATCCGCAACATATTCTGCTCAAGAATGGAACGACCAACAATTTGAAATAGATACTATTTCGTCTACTGATTCTTTCTTTTCAGCAGAATCTTCATCCAATATCCAGCACGTAATTTCGAACAAAACTGAAAATCCAATTAACCAACATATTCTAAAATCTATCAATACTTTCAGTTCACCGTCTGTACCAATAAATCATAAACGACGTTACAATTTGAAACATCGCTTGAGAACTCGTTCATATTGGAAGTCAAGACGAAACCTGAAATATGATATATTATCGTCAATAATTGAAGCTAGTTCTACAGACAAACGACCCTATGCACAAATCACCATTAATGGAACCAATTACAATGGCCTCTTGGATAGTGGAGCCACTATAAGTGTATTGGGTGCTGGATCAGATAAATATTTGTGTGATCCAGTGATCAAATTTCATAGTTTTTCTACGTACCTAAACACAGCTAGTGGTCAACCTCAAAGAGTATTTGGTTACATTGATGCACTCGTTGATTTTAATGGACAAGCACATAGAATGAAACTATATATAGTCCCATCACTGGAACAGCCCCTTTATTTGGGAATAGATTTTTGGAATTTATTCGGAATTACTCCAAAATTATCGGCATTGAATCTCATTTCCGCCGCTAGTTCCAACAGTGATGGTTCAAATGTTCACGATCTGTCACCTGAAGACCAGGCCAAGTTACAAAATATCGTCGAAATGTTTCCATCCTATACACGACTAGGCCTGGGAAAAACTAATCTTGTGACACACGTAATCGATGTTGGCTCAGCGAAACCAGTTAAACAGCGTTTTTACGCAGTATCACCCGTGAAACAGAAACTCATGTACGAGGAGTTAGACCGAATGCTTTCCTTGGGTGTTTTAGAAGAAAGCCAGAGTTCTTGGTGTTCCCCGGTTACTTTGGTGCAGAAGGCAAATGGTAAGGTTCGTCTGTGTTTGGATGCTCGTGAGCTGAATAAAGTTACCGTCAAGGATGCTTATCCGTTACCGCTTATCGATGGATTGCTGGGTCGATTGGATCAAACACGTTTCATATCGACAATTGATCTCAAAGATGCCTTTTGGCAGATCCCGCTCGATCCACAATCCAGAGATAAGACGGCTTTCACAGTACCTGGACGGCCTTTATATCAGTTCACGGTCATGCCGTTCGGATTGTGCAATGCACCACAGACGATGTGCCGCCTCATGCACCGGGTGATCCCACGCCAATTTCACGATAGAATATTTGTCTATCTAGATGATCTACTCGTTACTTCTGCCACCCTGGATGAGCATTTCGGTCTACTAAACGAGGTTGCTAGATTACTGGGGAAAGCTGGTTTAACGATTAACGTGGAAAAAAGTCGATTTTTGCTAAAGGAAGTAAAGTATTTGGGTTACTTGGTTGGTGACGGATGTTTGCGAACTGATCCAGAGAAAATCCGGGCAATTAAGGAGTATCCTATACCCAAAACCACGAAACAAGTTAGGAGATTTATGGGATTGTGTGGTTGGTATAGGCGCTTTATTGGTAAGTTCGCAACGATTGCGGCTCCTTTGACAGACCTTACAAAGAAAGGGATAAAAATGAAATGGACTAAGTCTGCAGATGAATCATTTAATGCCCTTAAGGAAGCATTATCCACAGCACCCGTCCTGGCAAATCCTGATTTTGAAAAACCCTTCTATATACAGTGTGACGTCAGTACCACTGGAGTAGGAAGCGTATTATTTCAGCTTGATGCTGCCGGAAATGAACGCCCCATAGCGTTCATTTCCCAAAAATTAAACGCAGCTCAGAAGAACTATTCCATTACGGAATTGGAATGTTACGCCGCGGTACTGAGTGTCAAAAAGTTCCGAGCATATATAGAAGGGTACAATTTCACGATATACACTGATCATGCCAGCCTTCGTTGGCTTATGTCGCAAAAGGATTTGTCAGGGAGGCTTGCCAGATGGAGTTTAAAATTGCAGGCCTTTGATTTTGAAATTGGGTATAGGAAAGGGTCCATCAATGTTGTACCAGATGCGTTATCTCGGGTATTTTCTGAGGAGCCAGCTATAGTTTCTGCTCTCGTTGGCGAGGGTGAAAAATCCAACAAGAAGTCCGCGTTAGATAATTCCAATATCATGGAGCCCCTTCATATTAACCTAGATTCAGAGGCTTTTAATGATCCCGAATACCAGGACCAAATGGTGAAAATTCGAGAATTAGGAGCAGATTGTCATAATTTCTGCGTGAAGGATAATAAGATACTTTTTACGACTTCATTTGGTGCACAATATGATGAAACGGATTTGCCTGTGTGGAGATTGGTCGTACCTAAGAAGCTTACTCGTCCCTTGATTGAACAGGCCCATTTACCACCATCATCAGCACATATGGGTACTGCAAAGACCATCGAGAGACTTCGCAGACAATTCTTTTGGCAGCGAATGGCTCAAGATGTCAAGGAATATGTTGCCAATTGCGTCAGCTGTAAAATAAACAAGCCCGTTAATTACACTACCAAGCCAGAAATGGGACATCAATTTATATCCGAGCGACCATTCCAAAGGTTATATATTGATCTTTTGGGGCCATATCCTCGGTCAAAGCGTGGCAACGCCTACATCTTTATCATTTTAGACCATTATTCGAGATTTGTGATTCTCAAACCTCTGCGAGAAGCGACGGCAACTGTGATATGTAAGTCTCTTGAAAATGACGTATTTCTTCTATTTTCGGTACCGGAATTTATTACTAGTGATAATGGTAAACAATTTATTTCCAAATTGTTTCAAGACCTATTACATAAATACGGGATCAAACACATTCGTTCTCCATTATACTCACCACAGAGCAATGCGTCTGAGCGTGTCAACAGAACAGTTTTAGCTGCCATTCGCTCTTATCTCAGTGACAATCAACACAATGAATGGGACTTACATATCCAGGAGATTGCTGCAGCTCTTCGTAATGTTATACATTCATCTACAAAATTCTCGCCCCACTACCTAGTATTTGGCCAGCATATGACGTTGCATGGATCTGATTATGAATTACGGAGATTATTGTGTAATTCGGATGAGAACGAAGTTGGCGTCTTATCTAAACCAGACCGATTAAATTTGATCCGCCACCAAATCAAACAACATCTCAAAATCGCTTATGATCGATCGGCCCAACGTTATAATTTGCGCAGTCGGAACCGGGAGCTTGCTGTAGGGCAGTCAGTTTTTGTGCGGTCATTTGCTCAAAGCGATGCCGTAAATAAATTTTCTGCGAAGTTATCTTCAAAATTTATCCCAGCCGTTATCGAGGAAAAAGTGGGAAATGTTGCGTTTAAAGTTCGAAATTTGGCTGGAAAAACTATAGGAATATACCACATGAAAGATATTCGCACGTGACATTAATTTAAATACTTTAAGAGCTGGATTTTGGTTGTTGGATAGGCTTAGTATCTTAAGGAGTAATTTATCTAATTCATGAATATAGTGCCTGGCATGAGACATCTTCAGGGTGTGGGACGTCCCCACGATTTGTAACGATGCATTTAAAAAATAAAAATATAAGAAAAAAGCAAAAATGCATGTTACAAAGCGTACCCCTAAATGTTGTTTAATTTTGTTTGCGTCGATTTGCAGTGTATAAATAATCAATAACCATCTACCTTATTTTCGATTCTATATTTTTTTTTTGTTACCATCTACATTTAATTTTTTTTTATTAGGTAGTCATACAAGTTTTTATTGTTCGGCGGGAATTTTAGCGCGGGAATTGGTTTTTTTATTGCATTGGAAATCATATAAATAGTCGTAAAGCCATTAAATCGGGGAGTTTAATTTTGGCCATTAAGTGGTACGCATAAAGTAATCGTGAAAATAAGTTTGTGCAAAAAAATAAAAAGAAAATAAGAAGAAAAAGAAAATTTATTATATTGTAAATTAATAACAAAGTTTATATTATTTTGTTAATTTTTTTTTATTGTTCTAAAATTTGAAAAAAAAAAAATTCAAATTGTATACAAGTATATACAGATATACTATTTACATAATCGTAATTATTTTGTAATCATTATTATATTTTGTTTTATTGAGTGATAAAGTGAGAGTGATTTTTTTTCTTATCAAAAATCACGGCCAAGTCCACAATAAGAACGTATAAAAACCAGTGGACAAGTGGTAAATGTGCTAACGTAAAGTTTAAGTCTAAGAACATTCACGAACATTCTAAACTGTAAAACAGCGAAACTGTGGAAAACTGTGAATAAATTTAAGAAGTTTGGTTTGTTCAAAAATAGTAAAGAGTGTAAAATATAGATAAACTCGAGTGAAAAATACACTTTGATTGTGAAATTGAACATGAACAAGACTATTTGTTAATTTTTTTGTGTGAGTGATACTTCGGTGGTCTAGGAAAAAAACAAACATTACACCTGAATGACAGACACCGTTAAGTTAGACTGCGTGAAGGTTACGTCAAGAACATTCACGAGCATTCTAGAATTTTAAGAGTGTTTTTTTTTATACCAATTATACAACACTACTTAGTTGTGAGGGAAAATCCCTTTCTAAAATTAAAAGGTGCAATTTTTTTTGTTTTTTCAAAATTAAATAAATAAATGATCACTAGTGAGAAATAAAAAATAAAAAAAAAAAAAACAAAAAGTGAATTAAAATAACCACTAAGAACAATTTGATGATTCAACAATCAACATCTGCATCAACAGTTCAACATTTGCATACGGAAATCTCAGCTGAGTGAAAAATTTTTTTTATCATTTTTTTTTTATTATTTATTGTCTAATTTTTATATTATTTCATTACTTTTATGTAATTTTTGTTACAATTTTCTTTTGTTAGTATTAATTAATTATTAGTTAAGGTAATTATATTAGGGGTTTAGGGTTAGCTAGTTAGGTGAATGTGGTAAATAATTTCATTTCTTCTTATATTTTTTTCTTGTAATTTTTTTTCTTGGAAAATATATATTTGTATTTAAGTTCTTTTTTAAATTAAATTTTGGCGTTTTCCATTTTATAAATAATGAGATAATTTAAGAAAGAGTATTTGAGGATGAGTTAGGGTAAGTCGGATCATGAATAGGTAAGGTATCAGAGTCAGTCCTTCCCCGCGGTTACAATGTGACCCACATAAACTCTAGAAAATCCCACGCCCTTACCCTGAAGCTTAGCCAGCAACGACCGCTCTAGAGTCCCTGTGTGGGTCCAAAATTTCTGATAACACCGAATATGAGTTGGAGGAACTAATTGTTTTCGAATATTCATTTAGATTTTGATAATGTGTTGTCCTCCAGCTCATACCAAGTGTTACACATGCTCCGAATTCGATGATTGATACCTATATCAATAGGTGTTGAGACCTGTAATTGTGATGCCAACGGGAATTTAGATTGACCGAATATTTCTACACATTTTGTGGAAAATTTAATTTTATTGAAAATCAACTGAACTATAGCCAAGAAATTCAGAGCTTTAAAAGTCGAAAATCTGCAATTATGATCCGATTTCGATGATTGATACCTCTATCAATAGGTGTTGAGACCTGTAATTATGATGGCGATGGGTATTAAGATTGCTCGAATATTTCTACACATTTTGTGGAAAATTTAATTTTATTGAAAATCAACTGAACTACAGCGTACAAATTTAGGGCTTTAAAAATCGAAAATCGATGATTGATACATATATCAACAGGTGTTGAGACCTGTAATTGTAATGCCAACGGGTATTTAGATCGCATGAATATTTCTACACATTTTGTGGAAAATTTAATTTTATTGAAATCAATTCACAAATTCAGAGCTTTAAAAATCGAAAATCTGCAATTGTGCTCCGATTTCGATGATTGATACCTCTATCAATAGGTGTTGAGACCTGTAATTGTGATCCCAACGGGTATTTAGATCGCTCGCATATTTCTACACATTTTGTGGAAAATTTTATTTTATTGAAAATCAACTGAACTATAGCCCACAAATTCAGGGCTTTAAAAATAGAAAATCTGCAATTATGATCCGATTTCGATGATTGATACCTCTATCAATAGGTGTTGAGACCTGTAATTAGGCTGCCAACAGGTATTTAGATCGCTCGAATATTTCTACACATTTTGTGGAAAATTTAATTTTATTGAAAATCTACTGAGCTATAGCCAACAAATTCAGGGCTTTAAAAATCGAAAATCTGCAATTATGATCCGATTACGATGGTTGATACCTCTATCAATAGGTGTTGAGACCTGTAATTAGGCTGTTAACAGGTATTTAAATCGCGCGGATATTTCTACACATTTTGTGGAAAATTTAATTTTATTGGACATCAACTCATTCAACTGAACCGACAAATTCAGAGCTTTAAAATCGAAAATCTGCAATTGTGCTCCGATTTTGATGATTAATACCTCTATCAATAAGTGTTGAGACCTGTAATTATGATAACAACGGGTACTTAGATCGCTCGAATGTTTCTACACAGTTTGTGGAAAATTTAATTTTATTGAAAATCAAATGAACGCCCACAAATGCAAAGCTTTAAAATCGAAAATCTGCAATTGTGCTCCGATTTCGAGGATTGATACCTAGATCAATAGGTGTTGAGACCTGTAATTGTGCTGCCAACAGGTATTTAGATCGCGCGGATATTTCTACACATTTTGTGGAAAATTTAATTTTATTTAAAATCAAATGAACGCCCACAAATTCAAAGCTTTAAAATCGAAAATCTGCAATTGAGCTCCGATTTCGATGATATACCTCTATCAATAGGTATTGAGACCTGTAATTGTGATGCCAACGAGTATTTAGATCGCTCGGTTATTTCTACACTTTTTGTGAAAATTTAATTTTATTCAACATCAACTGAACTATAGCCCACAAATTCAGAGCTTTAAAAATCGAAAATCGATGATTTAAACATATATAAATAGGTGTTGAGACCTGTAATTGTAATGCCAACGGGTATTTAGATCGCTCGAATATTTCTACACATTTTGTGGAAAATTTAATTTTATTGAAAATCAACTGAAATATAGCCCACAAATTCAGGGCTTTAAAAATCGAAAATCTGCAATTGTGCTCCGATTTCGATGATTGATACCTCTATTAATAGGTGTTGAGACCTGTAATAGTGATGCCAACGGGTATTTAAATTGCTCAAATATTTCTACACATTTTGTGGAAAATTTAATTTTATTGAACTTCAACTCATTCAACTGAACCCACAAATTCAGAGCTTTAAAATCGAAAATCTGCAATTATGCTCCGATTTTGATGATTGATACCTCTATCAATAGGTGTTGAGACTTGTAATTATGATGGCAATGGGTATTTAGATCGTTCAAATATTTCTACACATTTTGTGGAAAATTTAATTTTATTGAAAATCAACTGAACTATAGCCCAGAAATTCAGAGCTTTAAAAATCGAAAATCTGCAATTGTGCTCCGATTTTGATGATTGATACCTCTATCAATAGGTGCTGAGACCTGTAATTGTGATGCCAACGGGTATTTAGATTGCTCGAATATTTCTACACATTTTGTGGAAAATTTAATTTTATTGAAAATCAACTGAACAATAGCCCAGAAATTCAAAGCTTTAAAAATAGAAAATCTGCAATTGTGCTCGGTTCTCGATGATTGATACCTCTATCAATAGGTGTTGAGACCTGTAATTGTGATACCGACGAGTATTTAGATTGCTCGGATATATCTACACATTTTTTGGAATATTTAATTTTATTGAAAATCAACTGAACAATAGCCCACAAATTCAGAGCTATAAATATCGAAAATCTGCAATTATGCTCAGATTTCGATGATTGATACCTCTTTCAATAGGTGTCGAAACCTATAATTGTAAAGCCAACGGGTATTTAGATTGCACGGATATTTCTACACATGTTATGGAAAATTTAATTTTATTGAAAATCAACTGAACAATAGCCCAGAAATTCAAAGCTTTAAAAATAGAAAATCTGCAATTGCGCTCCGTTCTCGATGATTGATACCTCTATCAATAGGTGTTGAGACCTGTAATTGTGATACCGACGAGTATTTAGATTGCTCAGATATATCTACACATTTTTTGGAATATTTAATTTTATTGAAAATCAACTGAACAATAGCCCACAAATTCAGAGCTATAAAAATCGAAAATCTGCAATTATGCTCAGATTTCGATGATTGATACCTCTTTCAATAGGTGTTGAGACCTGTTATTGTAAAGCCAACGGGTATTTAGATTGCACGGATATTTCTACACATGTTATGGAAAATTTAATTTTATTGAAAATCAACTGAACAATAGCCCACAAATTCAGAGCTTTAAAAATCGAAAATCTGTAATTATGCTCCGATTTCGATGATTGATACCTCTATCAATTGGTGTTGAGACCTGTAATTGTGATGCCAATGGGTATTTAGATCGCTCGGATATTTCTAAACATTTTGTGGAAAATTTAATTTTATTGAAAATCAACTGAACTATAGCCCACAAATTCAGAGCTTAAAAGTCCGAAAATCTGCAATTATGCTCCGATTTCGATGATTAATACCTCTATCAATAGGTGTTGAGACCTGTAATTGTGATGCAAACGCGTATTTAGATTGCACGGATATTTCTACACATGTTGTGGAAAATTTAATTTTATTGAAAATCAACTGAACTATAGCCCATAAATTCAGAACTTTAAAAATCGAAAATCTGTAATTATGCTCCGATTTCGATGATTGATACCTCTATCAATTGGTGTTGAGACCTGTAATTGTGATGCCAATGGGTATTTAGATCGCTCGGATATTTCTACACATTTTGTGGAAAATTTAATTTTATTGAAAATCAACTGAACTATAGCCCACAAATTCAGAGCTTTAAAAATCGAAAATCTGCAATCATGCTCCGATTTCGATGATTGATACCTCTATCAATAGGTGTTGAGACCTGCAAAAGTAATGCCAACGGGTATTTAGATCGCTCAGATATTTCTACACATTTTGTGGAAAATTTAATTTTATTGAAAATCAACTGAACAATAGCCCACAAATTCAGAGCTTTAAAAATCAAAAATCTGCAATTGTGCTCCGATTTCGATGATTGATACCCCTATCAATAGGTGTTGAGACCTGTAATTGTGATGCCAATGGGTATTTAGATCGCTCGGATATTTCTACACATTTTGTGGAAAATTTAATTTTATTGAAAATCAACTGAACTATAGCCCACAAATTCAGAGCTTTAAAAAACGAAAATCTGCAATTGTGCTCCGATTTCGATGATTGATACCTCTATCAATAGGTGTTGAGACCTGTAATTGTGATGCCAACGGGTATTTAGATTGCTCGAATATCTCTACACAGTTTGTGGAAAATTTAATTTTATTGAACATCAACTGAACAATAGCCCAGAAATTCAAAGCTTTAAAAATAGAAAATCTGCAATTGTGCTCCGTTCTCGATGATTGATACCTCTATCAATAGGTGTTGAGACCTGTCATTGTGATACCGACGAGTATTTAGATTGCTCAGATATATCTACACATTTTTTGGAATATTTAATTTTATTGAAAATCAACTGAACAATAGCCCACAAATTCAGAGCTATAAAAATCGAAAATCTGCAATTATGCTCAGATTTCGATGATTGATACCTCTTTCAATAGGTGTTGAGACCTGTTATTGTAAAGCCAACGGGTATTTAGATTGCACGGATATTTCTACACATGTTATGGAAAATTTAATTTTATTGAAAATCAACTGAACAATAGCCCACAAATTCAGAGCTTTAAAAATCGAAAATCTGTAATTATGCTCCGATTTCGATGATTGATACCTCTATCAATTGGTGTTGAGACCTGTAATTGTGATGCCAATGGGTATTTAGATCGCTCGGATATTTCTAAACATTTTGTGGAAAATTTAATTTTATTGAAAATCAACTGAACTATAGCCCACAAATTCAGAGCTTAAAAGTCCGAAAATCTGCAATTATGCTCCGATTTCGATGATTAATACCTCTATCAATAGGTGTTGAGACCTGTAATTGTGATGCAAACGCGTATTTAGATTGCACGGATATTTCTACACATGTTGTGGAAAATTTAATTTTATTGAAAATCAACTGAACTATAGCCCATAAATTCAGAACTTTAAAAATCGAAAATCTGTAATTATGCTCCGATTTCGATGATTGATACCTCTATCAATTGGTGTTGAGACCTGTAATTGTGATGCCAATGGGTATTTAGATCGCTCGGATATTTCTACACATTTTGTGGAAAATTTAATTTTATTGAAAATCAACTGAACTATAGCCCACAAATTCAGAGCTTTAAAAATCGAAAATCTGCAATCATGCTCCGATTTCGATGATTGATACCTCTATCAATAGGTGTTGAGACCTGCAAAAGTAATGCCAACGGGTATTTAGATCGCTCAGATATTTCTACACATTTTGTGGAAAATTTAATTTTATTGAAAATCAACTGAACAATAGCCCACAAATTCAGAGCTTTAAAAATCAAAAATCTGCAATTGTGCTCCGATTTCGATGATTGATACCCCTATCAATAGGTGTTGAGACCTGTAATTGTGATGCCAATGGGTATTTAGATCGCTCGGATATTTCTACACATTTTGTGGAAAATTTAATTTTATTGAAAATCAACTGAACTATAGCCCACAAATTCAGAGCTTTAAAAAACGAAAATCTGCAATTGTGCTCCGATTTCGATGATTGATACCTCTATCAATAGGTGTTGAGACCTGTAATTGTGATGCCAACGGGTATTTAGATTGCTCAGATATTTCTACACATGTTGTGGAAAATTTAATTTTATTGAAAATCAACTGAACTATAGCCCACAAATTCAGAGCTTTAAAAATCGAAAATCTGCAATTGTGCTCCGATTTCGATGATTAATACCTCTATCAATAGGTGTTGAGACCTGTAATTGTGATGCCAACGGGTATTTAGATTGCTCAGATATTTCTACACATGTTGTGGAAAATTTAATTTTATTGAAAATCAACTGAACTATAGCCCACAAATTCAGAGCTTTAAAAATCGAAAATCTGCAATTGTGCTCCGATTTCGATGATTAATACCTCTATCAATAGGTGTTGAGGCCTGTAATTGTGATGCTAACGGGTATTTAGATTGCACGGATATTTCTACACATGTTGTGGAAAATTTAATTTTATTGAAAATCAACTGAACTATAGCCCACAAATTCAGAGCTTTAAAAATCGAAAATCTGCAATTGTGCTCCGATTTCGATGATTAATACCTCTATCAATAGGTGTTGAGACCTGTAATTGTGATGCTAACGGGTATTTAGATTGCACGGATATTTCTACACATGTTGTGGAAAATTTAATTTTATTGAAAATCAACTGAACTATAGCCCACAAATTCAGAGCTTTAAAAATCGAAAATCTGCAATTGTGCTCCGATTTCGATGATTGATACCTCTATCAATAGGTGTTGAGACCTGTAACTGTGATGCCAATGGGTATTTAGATCGCTCGAATATTTCTACACATTTTTTGAAAAATTTAATTTTATTGAAAATCAACTGAACTATAGCCCACAAATTCAGAGCTTTAAAAATCGAAAATCTGCAATTGTGCTCCGATTTCGATGATTGATACCTGTATCAATTGGTGTTGAGACCTGTAACTGTTAGGATAATGGGTATTTAGATCGCTCGAATATTTCTACACATTTTGTGGAAAACTTAATTTTAATGAAAATCAACTGAACAATAGCCCACAAATTCAGAGCTTTAAAAATCAAAAATCTGCAATTGTGCTCCGATTTCGATGATTGATACCCCTATCAATAGGTGTTGAGACCTGTAATTGTGATGCCAATGGGTATTTAGATCGCTCGGATATTTCTACACATTTTGTGGAAATTTTAATTTTATTGAAAATCAACTGAACTATAGCCCACAAATTCAGAGCTTTAAAAATCGAAAATCTGCAATTGTGCTCCGATTTCGATGATTGATACCTCTATCAATAGGTGTTGAGACCTGTAATTGTGATGCCAACGGGTATTTAGATTGCTCAGATATTTCTACACATGTTGTGGAAAATTTAATTTTATTGAAAATCAACTGAACTATAGCCCACAAATTCAGAGCTTTAAAAATCGAAAATCTGCAATTGTGCTCCGATTTCGATGATTAATACCTCTATCAATAGGTGTTGAGACCTGTAATTGTGATGCTAACGGGTATTTAGATTGCACGGATATTTCTACACATGTTGTGGAAAATTTAATTTTATTGAAAATCAACTGAACTATAGCCCACAAATTCAGAGCTTTAAAAATCGAAAATCTGCAATTGTGCTCCGATTTCGATGATTAATACCTCTATCAATAGGTGTTGAGACCTGTAATTGTGATGCTAACGGGTATTTAGATTGCACGGATATTTCTACACATGTTGTGGAAAATTTAATTTTATTGAAAATCAACTGAACTATAGCCCACAAATTCAGAGCTTTAAAAATCGAAAATCTGCAATTGTGCTCCGATTTCGATGATTGATACCTCTATCAATAGGTGTTGAGACCTGTAACTGTGATGCCAATGGGTATTTAGATCGCTCGAATATTTCTACACATTTTTTGAAAAATTTAATTTTATTGAAAATCAACTGAACTATAGCCCACAAATTCAGAGCTTTAAAAATCGAAAATCTGCAATTGTGCTCCGATTTCGATGATTGATACCTGTATCAATTGGTGTTGAGACCTGTAACTGTTAGGCCAATGGGTATTTAGATCGCTCGAATATTTCTACACATTTTGTGGAAAACTTAATTTTAATGAAAATCAACTGAACAATAGCCCACAAATTCAGAGCTTTAAAAATCAAAAATCTGCAATTGTGCTCCGATTTCGATGATTGATACCTCTATCAATAGGTGTTGAGACCTGTAATTGTGATGCCAGCGGGTATTTAGATCGCTCGAATATATTTCTACACATTTTGTGGAAAACTTAATTTTATTGAAAATCAACTGAACTATAGCCCACAAATTCAGAGCTTTAAAATCGAAAATCTGCAATTGTGCTCCGATTTCGATGATTGATACCTCTATCAGGCGTTGAGACCTGTAATTGTGATGCCAACGGGTATTTAGATCGCTAGAATATTTCTATACATTTTATTGAAGATGGTTTTTACTGTTCATATTTTTCAATTTGCTCCAATTTGCATTTTTTTTTCTTTTCTATCCTGTGTGGAGATAATAATTTCAAACAATTTACTTTGGATGTCCTTTAATAATATTTAACGTTTCTTTTTGTTTTTGTCAAAAACACTCCGAATTTTGTATCTAATTGAAAAGAGGGAAACCTTTCGGCATATTCGCTAAGAATTATGCCATAGTTTCATATACATACTATTAATAAATATCTCAAAATGAAAATCGTTGAGAATTCTCAAAAGGTTTGTAACTTTTGTTCAAAATTCCAAAAAATACTAGAAAATAATCCGATTACGGTAAAATATTCATTTAATTAATTTTTATATATTTTTAAAATGTTAAGTAGATTTTAAAACCAAAACAAGAACAATCGCCTCTTATTCGTAACTATACATTTCAATATGTTCTATAACACGAAAAATTTGAAAAATAAAATTTTCTATTTTAATTGCAAGACTATTGAAAATTGAAAACTATTTATTGTTGGGTTTGCATATTGCATGCTAAGAACATGGCAGCACTCGAAATATACAAAATATAAAATTCGATATTTACATATCAGAACCATTATAGTTGCTGTATAATGAAATTGTATGTAAATATTTACTATGTACAATTGTTAAAAGGCAGACGTACAATTTTATTTTTGTTTCTTCAATTAAACTTAAGTGGTTGTTTCGTATAATAGTTAATTAAAAAAACAAATTAATTTTTACTTTACAGTTTAAGTTTATTATTTAAAAAAATGGAACGCCATTTATTAAAGACATTTAAATTATAAAAATTTTATCACCACCCATAGTTGCTTTACTGATATAACATTTTATATATCCATTTTCATCCTAATATTAAAACATGTACAGCTTAAACGTAATAAAACCATATAAATAAAATGTCCTTACCTACCAACAAATATCATTCATTTTTATCATCAGTATCGTTCGCCTTAATAACGTAATATTGAATTAAATTTCTAAAAATGTATAAGACGACGGCAATAATGATGGTTATGATGATGATCGACAACGAAAAACTAAAAAAAAAAAATCACTCGCAAGATGTGTGACTCACTCTAGAGAATATCTATCCAATAAACCAACAACTTAATAAATGAAAAGTTAAATTCCCATCTCAGGTGAAAAAAAAAAAAAAAAATCTCTTGTGTGCTTCTTTCTGAAATTTTCAGCACCAGAATATAATGAAAAAAGTTTTCATGTTTTTTCATTTCCCCATATTTTCCCGTTTAAATTTTCTTCTCTATATATTTATAATCTATAAAGCAGTATGTCTTCTTTGTAATTTGCCGTATTATTTTTTATATTTGTGTACGTCTTCAGGATATGTAAAGACAACAAATTTTCAATTTTATTGTTTTTATAACTTTATTTGAGGGTCTTGTGCGCTTAATTTTATTTACTTCAGTTTGAAGTTGTAGTATTTTCCTATTATTTGTCATCATAAACCCATAAAATTATAATGGTAAATAATCGTACATAATCAAACGTTAATTTAATTTTAAACTTTTTGCTTTTTTTATACTCAATTACCTTTTTATTGGTTGTATGATAAATTTAGCATGATTATATGTTAAATCGTCTCACAATTTATTGTGTATTGTCATGTGCTTACCATATTTGCACAAATATTGTGTGCTTACTATACAAAAGGAAGATAATAATTAAATTTGTTAAGCGAATTATAAAATTAATTTTTATGATGTTTCCTCGTACGCTATACGTACAATAATGGTGGATAAATGCAAGCACGATAAATTTAATTTTGTTTATTCATTTATTTATGGAATTGCTAACAGAGTCAGACAGACAAATTATATTTCTACGAGGGAATAAAATTGAAAAACAGCAGCATCTCTTTATCTTTCCTGACAATGTGATTAGCATTGTTGATGGTAATTGTTGACCCCACTGCAAAGATGCATACAGTAACTATGTATAAATATGGCAACCTGAGGTAATTTTTATTCAAAAAATAAAATAAATTAGTCTAGCATATTTTGGTTTGTTAAGCTACTTAGCATTTTCCACAACCCTTCACATGATTCTGCAACCTTCAGCCACCTTTTCGACAATAATATTTGTAAAACTTAAAATTTTAAGCAAGGAAATCGAGGTTCTTACCGGATAAATCCAACACAAGTTCTGATAAGCTGGATGTGGTACTACATTTGTGTGTTTAATCAAAGCGTTCCTAGATATACAAGCCGTCAGGTTAAAATTTGAACTTTCAAATAAAAAACCCTTTATTTACAAACACATCTTTATGTCATGACGTCATACCATTTGTTCGAATTTTTTTTTATAATAAGCCATTAGTGCCACCTACTTATAAACTCGACTAATTAAATATATTTAAAAAAAACAAAATGGACGTGTGGTTTCCGTGTTTGAAATCAGATGGCGGTAATATAAAAATTGAAATATTTAAATTGAAATTTCAGCATGAAATACGCTAAAAATATTATAAATATTTAATATAATTATTGCACTGTTAAAAATATTTTCAAAATTCGAAATTCGAATTTTCGAAAACGAAAAAAATCTTGTGTAGCTAACTTCATAATATCTTACGTCATTGATTTTGTGTTTATTAATTTTATACTGTATTTACATTACTTTTTTACATCTACATACAAAGAAAAAGTAAATTTGTACAATTTTATTTTTAATTATAATTAACAAATTACTCAATTTAAATTATTAGTTTTAAAATATGTTATACTAAAAGGTTTGATTTAAATATAAACCTAAAAATATTTTCTGTTACGAGTATTTTTCATTCATAAAATTGTAATCAAAAATGATCAATTTTACATGGGTTCTTATGGGAAAACGTAAAATGTATACCCATTAAATTAAGCTTCTCAATTTAAAGGGTCGATGCTGATGGCTTGTATATCTAGGAGCTTTGGTTTAATACACCAAAAGTTATTTTAGTTTGAATAAATTAACTAATTTGAATCGTCGATGTGGTACAAGTTTTGGAAGAACACAGTAAACTTATTTCCGATGCGCTATTAGTCCTTTGCCCATTATTTTTAAAATACATTGTGGCAGAATTTCTTTTTGTCTTAAATTAGTCACAAAGGTTTATGGTAATTTTAGAAATTGTTCTAAAATATTAACCATGCCTCATGTAACTTTTTAGTGCTGCTAACAGCCGTTTAGCCATTATCGAGGACTGTGTTTCGTAATTTTAGCACCACCATTATTTTCTCTCTTAAAGTTAAAAGTTAAAAGTTAAAAGTTAAAAGTTAAAAGTTAAAAGTTAAAAGTTAAAAGTTAAAAGTTAAAAGTTAAAAGTTAAAAGTTAAAAGTTAAAAGTTAAAAGTTAAAAGTTAAAAGTTAAAAGTTAAAAGTTAAAAGTTAAAGTTAAAAGTTAAAAGTTAAAAGTTAAAAGTTAAAAGTTAAAAGTTAAAAGTTAAAAGTTAAAGTTAAAAGTTAAAAGTTAAAAGTTAAAAGTTAAAAGTTAAAAGTTAAAAGTTAAAAGTTAAAAGTTAAAAGTTAAAAGTTAAAAGTTAAAAGTTAAAAGTTAAAAGTTAAAAGTTAAAAGTTAAAAGTTAAAAGTTAAAAGTTAAAAGTTAAAAGTTAAAAGTTAAAAGTTAAAAGTTAAAAGTTAAAAGTTAAAAGTTAAAAGTTAAAAGTTAAAAGTTAAAAGTTAAAAGTTAAAAGTTAAAAGTTAAAAGTTAAAAGTTAAAAGTTAAAAGTTAAAAGTTAAAAGTTAAAAGTTAAAAGTTAAAAGTTAAAAGTTAAAAGTTAAAAGTTAAAAGTTAAAAGTTAAAAGTTAAAAGTTAAAAGTTAAAAGTTAAAAGTTAAAAGTTAAAAGTTAAAAGTTAAAAGTTAAAAGTTAAAAGTTAAAAGTTAAAAGTTAAAAGTTAAAAGTTAAAAGTTAAAAGTTAAAAGTTAAAAGTTAAAAGTTAAAAGTTAAAAGTTAAAAGTTAAAAGTTAAAAGTTAAAAGTTAAAAGTTAAAAGTTAAAAGTTAAAAGTTAAAAGTTAAAAGTTAAAAGTTAAAAGTTAAAAGTTAAAAGTTAAAAGTTAAAAGTTAAAAGTTAAAAGTTAAAAGTTAAAAGTTAAAAGTTAAAAGTTAAAAGTTAAAAGTTAAAAGTTAAAAGTTAAAAGTTAAAAGTTAAAAGTTAAAAGTTAAAAGTTAAAAGTTAAAAGTTAAAAGTTAAAAGTTAAAAGTTAAAAGTTAAAAGTTAAAAGTTAAAAGTTAAAAGTTAAAAGTTAAAAGTTAAAAGTTAAAAGTTAAAAGTTAAAAGTTAAAAGTTAAAAGTTAAAAGTTAAAAGTTAAAAGTTAAAAGTTAAAAGTTAAAAGTTAAAAGTTAAAAGTTAAAAGTTAAAAGTTAAAAGTTAAAAGTTAAAAGTTAAAAGTTAAAAGTTAAAAGTTAAAAGTTAAAAGTTAAAAGTTAAAAGTTAAAAGTTAAAAGTTAAAAGTTAAAAGTTAAAAGTTAAAAGTTAAAGTTAAAAGTTAAAAGTTAAAAGTTAAAAGTTAAAAGTTAAAAGTTAAAAGTTAAAAGTTAAAAGTTAAAAGTTAAAAGTTAAAAGTTAAAAGTTAAAAGTTAAAGTTAAAAGTTAAAAGTTAAAAGTAGTTAAAAGTTAAAAGTTAAAAGTTAAAAGTTAAAAGTTAAAAGTTAAAAGTTAAAAGTTAAAAGTTAAAAGTTAAAAGTTAAAAGTTAAAAGTTAAAAGTTAAAAGTTAAAAGTTAAAGTTAAAAGTTAAAAGTTAAAAGTTAAAAGTTAAAAGTTAAAAGTTAAAAGTTAAAAGTTAAAAGTTAAAAGTTAAAAGTTAAAAGTTAAAAGTTAAAAGTTAAAAGTTAAAAGTTAAAAGTTAAAAGTTAAAAGTTAAAAGTTAAAAGTTAAAAGTTAAAAGTTAAAAGTTAAAAGTTAAAAGTTAAAAGTTAAAGTTAAAAGTTAAAAGTTAAAAGTTAAAAGTTAAAAGTTAAAAGTTAAAAGTTAAAAGTTAAAAGTTAAAAGTTAAAAGTTAAAAGTTAAAAGTTAAAAGTTAAAGTTAAAAGTTAAAAGTTAAAAGTTAAAGTTAAAGTTAAAAGTTAAAAGTTAAAAGTTAAAAGTTAAAGTTAAAAGTTAAAAGTTAAAAGTTAAAAGTTAAAAGTTAAAAGTTAAAAGTTAAAAGTTAAAAGTTAAAAGTTAAAAGTTAAAAGTTAAAAGTTAAAAGTTAAAAGTTAAAAGTTAAAAGTTAAAAGTTAAAAGTTAAAAGTTAAAAGTTAAAGTTAAAAGTTAAAAGTTAAAAGTTAAAAGTTAAAAGTTAAAAGTTAAAAGTTAAAAGTTAAAAGTTAAAAGTTAAAAGTTAAAAGTTAAAGTTAAAAGTTAAAAGTTAAAAGTTAAAAGTTAAAAGTTAAAAGTTAAAAGTTAAAGTTAAAAGTTAAAAGTTAAAAGTTAAAAGTTAAAAGTTAAAAGTTAAAGTTAAAAGTTAAAAGTTAAAAGTTAAAGTTAAAAGTTAAAAGTTAAAAGTTAAAAGTTAAAAGTTAAAAGTTAAAAGTTAAAAGTTAAAAGTTAAAAGTTAAAAGTTAAAAGTTAAAAGTTAAAAGTTAAAAGTTAAAGTTAAAAGTTAAAAGTTAAAAGTTAAAAGTTAAAAGTTAAAAGTTAAAAGTTAAAAGTTAAAAGTTAAAAGTTAAAAGTTAAAGTTAAAAGTTAAAAGTTAAAAGTTAAAAGTTAAAGTTAAAGTTAAAAGTTAAAAGTTAAAAGTTAAAGTTAAAAGTTAAAAGTTAAAAGTTAAAGTTAAAAGTTAAAAGTTAAAAGTTAAAAGTTAAAAGTTAAAAGTTAAAAGTTAAAAGTTAAAAGTTAAAAGTTAAAAGTTAAAAGTTAAAAGTTAAAAGTTAAAAGTTAAAAGTTAAAAGTTAAAAGTTAAAAGTTAAAAGTTAAAAGTTAAAGTTAAAAGTTAAAGTTAAAAGTTAAAAGTTAAAAGTTAAAAGTTAAAAGTTAAAGTTAAAAGTTAAAAGTTAAAAGTTAAAAGTTAAAAGTTAAAAGTTAAAAGTTAAAAGTTAAAAGTTAAAAGTTAAAAGTTAAAAGTTAAAAGTTAAAAGTTAAAAGTTAAAAGTTAAAAGTTAAAAGTTAAAAGTTAAAGTTAAAGTTAAAAGTTAAAGTTAAAAGTTAAAAGTTAAAAGTTAAAGTAAGTTAAAAGTTAAAAGTTAAAAGTTAAAAGTTAAAAGTTAAAGTTAAAGTTAAAGTTAAAAGTTAAAAGTTAAAAGTTAAAGTTAAAAGTTAAAAGTTAAAAGTTAAAGTTAAAAGTTAAAGTTAAAAGTTAAAAGTTAAAAGTTAAAAGTTAAAAGTTAAAAGTTAAAAGTTAAAAGTTAAAAGTTAAAAGTTAAAAGTTAAAAGTTAAAAGTTAAAAGTTAAAAGTTAAAAGTTAAAAGTTAAAAGTTAAAAGTTAAAAGTTAAAAGTTAAAAGTTAAAAGTTAAAAGTTAAAAGTTAAAAGTTAAAAGTTAAAAGTTAAAAGTTAAAAGTTAAAAGTTAAAAGTTAAAAGTTAAAAGTTAAAAGTTAAAAGTTAAAAGTTAAAAGTTAAAAGTTAAAAGTTAAAAGTTAAAAGTTAAAAGTTAAAAGTTAAAAGTTAAAAGTTAAAAGTTAAAAGTTAAAAGTTAAAAGTTAAAAGTTAAAAGTTAAAAGTTAAAAGTTAAAAGTTAAAAGTTAAAAGTTAAAAGTTAAAAGTTAAAAGTTAAAAGTTAAAAGTTAAAAGTTAAAAGTTAAAAGTTATCAGGGGTACAAATTGAAAATGCGGGATTGATAACAGATGGCGTTACTAACGCTATACGCATCAGGCAGTACTGTGACTATGTTCATGTCAAAGCTACGTCTTATAGCTTTAATTTTCAGTATGTGTCAATTTGTCGCAGTGTCAAATTCATAGTTTTTTTGAGCTCTCAATATGTCGAGTTTCGTGCCAACAAAACAGCATTTGCGGGAAGTTTTAATTTACTTCTTTAATTTGAAGAAAAGTGCTGCTGAAGCACATCGATTGGTCTCCGAGACTTATCCGAGTCATGTTCCATCGGTTTCAACGTGCGAGAGATGGTTTGTGCGGTTTAGAAGTGGTGATTTTGACGTTGAGGACAAACAGCGGCCGGGCCAAGTGAAAAAGTTTGAGAATGCTGAATTGGAGGCAATACTCAATGAAGACTCGTGTCAAACTCAACAAGAGCTCGCAGATTCATTGGGAGTGACACAACAAGCCATTTCCCATCGTATAAAAGCCCTCGGAATGATCCAAAAGCAAGGACATTGGGTGCCGTATGAGCTGAAGCCGAGAGACGTCGAGCGCCGTTTTTTTGCATGCGAACTGCTGCTCGAATGGCAAAAACGGAAGGGTTTTTTGCATCGCATTGTCACTGGTGATGAAAAGTGGATCCGTTACGATAACCCGAAGCGCAAAAAATCATATGGTTACCCCGGCCATGCATCATCATCGACGGCCAAACCAAATATTCACGGCGCCAAGCTCATGCTCTGTATTTGGTGGGACCAGCTGGGTGTGGTGTATTATGAGCTATTGAAATCGAACGAAACCATCACAGGAGCACTATACCGAACTCAATTGATGCGTTTGAGCCGCGCACTCAAAGAAAAACGGCCACAATACGAGCAAAGACACGACAAAGTAATTTTGCAACATGACAACGCTCGGCCACATGTTGCAGCGCCGGTCAAAACATACCTACAAACGCTGAAATGGGAAGTCTTACCCCACCCGCCGTATAGCCCAGACATTGCTCCTTCCGATTACCACCTTTTCCGATCGATGACACATGGCCTAGCTGACCAGCGCTTCCATTCTTACGAAGAAGCCCAAAAATGGGCCGATGACTGGATAGCAGCCAAGCCGGCCGAATTTTTTCGCGACGGTATCCGTAAATTGCCAGAAAGATGGGAAAAAGTTGTGGCTAGCGATGGACGATACTTTGAATAATTCATTTGTTACCATTTTTTCAGAATAAACGTTCAAAAATAGAAAAAATCCCGCATTTTCAATTTGTACTCCTGATAAAAGTTAAAAGTTAAAAGTTAAAAGTTAAAAGTTAAAAGTTAAAAGTTAAAAGTTAAAAGTTAAAAGTTAAAAGTTAAAAGTTAAAAGTTAAAAGTTAAAAGTTAAAAGTTAAAAGTTAAAAGTTAAAAGTTAAAAGTTAAAAGTTAAAAGTTAAAAGTTAAAAGTTAAAAGTTAAAAGTTAAAAGTTAAAAGTTAAAAGTTAAAAGTTAAAAGTTAAAAGTTAAAAGTTAAAAGTTAAAAGTTAAAAGTTAAAAGTTAAAAGTTAAAAGTTAAAAGTTAAAAGTTAAAAGTTAAAAGTTAAAAGTTAAAAGTTAAAAGTTAAAAGTTAAAAGTTAAAAGTTAAAAGTTAAAAGTTAAAAGTTAAAAGTTAAAAGTTAAAAGTTAAAAGTTAAAAGTTAAAAGTTAAAAGTTAAAAGTTAAAAGTTAAAAGTTAAAAGTTAAAAGTTAAAAGTTAAAAGTTAAAAGTTAAAAGTTAAAAGTTAAAAGTTAAAAGTTAAAAGTTAAAAGTTAAAAGTTAAAAGTTAAAAGTTAAAAGTTAAAAGTTAAAAGTTAAAAGTTAAAAGTTAAAAGTAGTTAAAAGTTAAAAGTTAAAAGTTAAAAGTTAAAAGTTAAAAGTTAAAAGTAGTTAAAAGTTAAAAGTTAAAAGTTAAAAGTTAAAAGTTAAAAGTTAAAAGTTAAAAGTAGTTAAAAGTTAAAAGTTAAAAGTTAAAAGTTAAAAGTTAAAAGTAGTTAAAAGTTAAAAGTTAAAAGTTAAAAGTTAAAAGTTAAAAGTTAAAAGTTAAAAGTTAAAAGTAGTTAAAAGTTAAAAGTTAAAAGTTAAAAGTTAAAAGTTAAAAGTTAAAAGTTAAAAGTAGTTAAAAGTTAAAAGTTAAAAGTTAAAAGTTAAAAGTTAAAAGTAGTTAAAAGTTAAAAGTTAAAAGTTAAAAGTTAAAAGTTAAAAGTTAAAAGTTAAAAGTTAAAAGTTAAAAGTTAAAAGTTAAAAGTTAAAAGTTAAAAGTTAAAAGTTAAAAGTTAAAAGTTAAAAGTTAAAAGTTAAAAGTTAAAAGTTAAAAGTTAAAAGTTAAAAGTTAAAAGTTAAAAGTTAAAAGTTAAAAGTTAAAAGTTAAAAGTTAAAAGTTAAAAGTTAAAAGTTAAAAGTTAAAAGTTAAAAGTTAAAAGTTAAAAGTTAAAAGTTAAAAGTTAAAAGTTAAAAGTTAAAAGTTAAAAGTTAAAAGTTAAAAGTTAAAAGTTAAAAGTTAAAAGTTAAAAGTTAAAAGTTAAAAGTTAAAAGTTAAAAGTTAAAAGTTAAAAGTTAAAAGTTAAAAGTTAAAAGTTAAAAGTTAAAAGTTAAAAGTTAAAAGTTAAAAGTTAAAAGTTAAAAGTTAAAAGTTAAAAGTTAAAAGTTAAAAGTTAAAAGTTAAAAGTTAAAAGTTAAAAGTTAAAAGTTAAAAGTTAAAAGTTAAAAGTTAAAAGTTAAAAGTTAAAAGTTAAAAGTTAAAAGTTAAAAGTTAAAAGTTAAAAGTTAAAAGTTAAAAGTTAAAAGTTAAAAGTTAAAAGTTAAAAGTTAAAAGTTAAAAGTTAAAAGTTAAAAGTTAAAAGTTAAAAGTTAAAAGTTAAAAGTTAAAAGTTAAAAGTTAAAAGTTAAAAGTTAAAAGTTAAAAGTTAAAAGTTAAAAGTTAAAAGTTAAAAGTTAAAAGTTAAAAGTTAAAAGTTAAAAGTTAAAAGTTAAAAGTTAAAAGTTAAAAGTTAAAAGTTAAAAGTTAAAAGTTAAAAGTTAAAAGTTAAAAGTTAAAAGTTAAAAGTTAAAAGTTAAAAGTTAAAAGTTAAAAGTTAAAAGTTAAAAGTTAAAAGTTAAAAGTTAAAAGTTAAAAGTTAAAAGTTAAAAGTTAAAAGTTAAAAGTTAAAAGTTAAAAGTTAAAAGTTAAAAGTTAAAAGTTAAAAGTTAAAAGTTAAAAGTTAAAAGTTAAAAGTTAAAAGTTTACGGTTACATTTATGGATTTATTTAGCGAGAGTTGTAAATTAAATTGGAAGTTACCTTGAGTTGAATTCATGTACGCATGAAATACATTCAGATCATGTTGATTGAGTAGTGCGTTCAGTTTGGGGTAGAGTTGAGTACTGAATTTGTGGTCTAGTTATAGTTGATTATGATTGGATTGAGGTTGAGTTGAGGTTCATGCAGCCGTTTAGATGGGGATTTATTTGGGGGTTGGATTGAAATTTCAGTTGGAAGTTATTTAGTTGATTTGAGGATTAAATTGGGCGTTTAGTTAATGGTAGCGTTGAGGATTAAATTATTGTCGATAAATGTGTTAAGTTGTGGTTGAGCTACTGATTTATTTGAAGGTTTAATCGGGGTTCAGGTGGAGATTAGATTAAGTTGAGCCCATGTGTGCATATAGCTCTATAACCCCATTGATTTAGGGTTTGTGTTTAATGTTGAGTGTACGGTTGAGTTGAAAGTTGAGTTGAGGTTGACTTATGGTTGTGTTTAGGGTTAGATTGACTGTTGAGTTGAGACCGAGTTATAGTTGAATAGGGTTTCAGTTGAAGTTAAGTTAGTTTTAAGTTCGGTTGGGGATTAATTTGGGATAGAGTTGAAGGTTTTGTGGGAGGTTAGATTGTATTGATAAGAGTTGAGCTCATACACACTTATACCTTTCTAATCGAGTTGATTTCGTTTATTGAGGTTGATTTGAAAGTTGATTTGGGGATGAATTGGTGATTTAAGTGATGGTTGCGTTGCCGGGTGATTTGGTGATTGCGTTGAAATTGATATAGATGTTGAGTTTCAAATTGAGGTGGAGAATTAGCTTGAGTTAAGAGATTCTGTTGAGGATTGATTTAGGAGGTGAGTTAATTTTCAAGACCGAAGTTCTTATCACCTCTCTAGGTTTTAGCCCTTTATATTTTGTAAATTATGAAGAAAATTGTATAATTTGACAATATTAGTTCAGGATTTGTTCATAAATGAGAATATCGGTTGCCTGTTCAGTGGAGAAGAAAACAAAAGTAACTCAAAGCTAGTTTAGCAGAAAGGGGTTTCGGTTAAAAATTAGAAGGCAATTTAGTCAAACTAATGTCTTTTCAAAAGGTCACTGAACAGTTGTAAAACAAAATAACCCAAAGCAGGAGAAACTTTTCTCAAAGTTTCTAAATCATAAATTAAATTTGAAGACATTAAGAAGACAAATACGGTACAGATAAATCTTCTTGTGTTGATACAGGATTAGATCTAGATTATTCCAAAAATAAAACGATCGCTGCTTCCATCATACTATCGTGATCATTGAAGAAGAAAACAGTCGACTGTTTCTCAGATATCAATGTACTGCGAGGTACCGACCAATGTTTAATAGTCGATACCGAAGTTTGATCAATTTAATTGATATGAATTATTTATACGGTCGATAATTCATTGTTGCTACTAATCATCAACCATTAAAATTCTTAGGAAGGACGCACCATCCGTCATCCAAACTAATGAACCGGAAATTTGTGTTATTTTTGTAACCAATCATAGTCAATCACAAAGTCAAATTAACCAAGAAAATCAAAAACTTAATAATTTCATCGGTATCATCTTTAATTGATCTTCCTATTCATATATCTCAATCACCAAGAACTCTAATTACCTTAAACCAATTTCCATTTTTGATAACGAAACTGTTATCAACATCAAGGTTATTGTATTATTATGTTAAATACGTGTGAAGCTTTCCCGCTTTGCTAGTCTTTTTAAAGTATAAACAAACCCACGCCAAAAGATTAAATTACACAAAAGGCAATAATTACATTTGTTAATTAAATTTTATTTATAAATAATAAACTAGTACATTTGAAGTGTTGCCTCTGCCGGAGACGTGCTCGCAACACATTCTTGTTACCCGAAGTTACTTTAAGTACATTTAGACAACAAAAGCAACGAGCTACATTTGGTAGTTTTGGTAGTTAATACCGTGCACATAAAACTAATTCTGCTTACACAAAAAAAAAATTGTGACACAACGGGAGCAGAATATAATACACATAATTTACAATGGCTTGAGTTTAAGCATGATTGGCTTTTCTGATGTTAAAACAGGTGTAGTCTTGCTGAATATAATTGTTTGTGGTGTATCGGCAGATGGTAATACATTGAAATTACGTATAATCGAAATCAAACCTAAACGTGTTTGCATCACACCGAAACGTAGCCCAATACAGTTACGTGGCCCTTCGCCAAAAGGTAGATACGTAAATGGATGACGTATGGCTTTGTTCTCGTCAGTGAATCGCTCAGGATCGAATTTATCCGGGTTTGGGTATATTACAGGATCACGGTGTAAACCAAATACCGGTATAAACACATTAGTTCCCTTTTCAATGACATGTTTTGTGCCGGGCACTAAATAATCACGTTCCGCTTTTCTCAGTAAATTTTCGACCGCCGGATATTTACGTAAAGCTTCATCAATTACTTGGCCCAAATACTGCATTTCATGTATGGCTTCATACGTAATTTCATTATAATGCTTTTTTAGCACGTCATTGATTTCTTTTCGTAGACGTTCTTGGATTTCTGGATTTTTCGCTAATTCGTACAGCGCATACGTCATTGTTGATCCAGATGTCTCAAAACCAGCGACAAAAAACAAAAATGCCTGCGCCGCAATATCAAGATCGGTAAATTTGTCCGAATTGGTTTCGTGCTTCTTCTGAATTTCCAACAAAAGATGCATAAAATCTTTTCGTTCCAGATTATTCGATTTACGGTATTTGATGGTTGCGTTCACAGCACAAATAAAGAAATCACTGACATGTTTTGGGACAGCACGAACACTCATTTTTCTCGCCAGCCACGGGAATGCATTGCCGAAAAATATTCTGTACTGCTGGAATGTTCCAGGATTGAAAGCTTCACGACCTTTTACCCGAAAATCTACTCCTGGATTTTTGATACTGTTGCATTCGATTCCAAAAGCGCACGAACCAATTACGTCTGTGGAATAGCAAGATACGATCTCCTTGATGTCAAAAATTTCACCGCGGCTTGCGATCGGCATAACATGTTCGACCATTCGATTAGCAGTTTCCAAAACGGTTCCAAACATCATTTTCATTTTGCCACTGGTAAACGTTGGTGTTAATTTGGCGCGTAAATCTTTCCATGCTTTGTCCTCAATCGAAAATAAATGAGCCGAGAGCGGATCATCTTGTTCGTTGAAGTAAAATCCACGATTACGGAAATTATCGAAATCACGGACTAGCACATTTTTCGCCATTTCTGGATCAGTCACCAAAACAGTTGGTGCCGTAAACAAATACATGCCAATAAATGAACTTTTTCCCTTCCATGCATCATACAGTGATTTGGTGATATCGGCCGGATGTCTCGTTATTCCCAAACCTTGAAAATTGCCCATTGGAAATTGTGGTTTCGGCGAGAGTACACCGCGATCCGTCCAATATGCATACTTTTTACGAATGTACACATAGGCTAGGCCCAATATTGTAATAATCCCAAATAATAAATTCAACATTATGAGAAACAAAAAAAAATGTTGTCACTTTGAAAATCTCTAATCAACTAACACTGCACAAGTATATTGTGTCTTATTTTATAGCGTTTTATATGCCATTTTAAAATACATTTTTTTCATTCTTGTCATGTCATATCTGATATTCTCTATAAAGTCACATTCTAAGCGAATTTATTAAAATAACAATTGAATACGCCAAATCATCGTTACACAATATAAAAATAATAACTTTGATTTAATTAAGGTTTAACCATATAATTTACGGATCACACACGTAATTGAATCAGCTATCAGACATGTCTATATACAGAGTGTGGTGGAATAGATTAAGCAAACTAATTAAAAATAAACTCGATTAGATAATTAATTTAGTTTTGTACTTATGTATGTGCAGTTTTAAACAAATAATTTACCAGCTGTAAATATATTTAAAGTTTTCGGTATTTAGAAGGCATTTAACATTGTAGGTTACACGAAATTTAGTAAAATGATTAAACAAAACTTGTGTGAAATTGTTGTTATCTATAAAAATAAAAAATAACATTGACACACTCAAAAATCTGAAATGCTACTAATCATTTTCAAGTGAGCACAAACACATATACGGAGTGTTTAAAATGGGAAAAGTCACATTCTAAACAGTAATTACTTTAATAATAATCTTTGCTTACGAAAAAAAAAAATGCAAAATCATATTATAAAAAAAAGAAACCTTAATTGGTTTGAGATAAAGAATAGAAGTGCAATGTGTTTAGATGTGTTGCTCTCTCGTTCAGCCAATAACAATGATTGGCATTTTTTTTTTGCTTCAAATGTATATATCAGCGCTGCGATAGCGCAACTTTTTGCGTTTCAGTATTACTCCTAATAAATAATATATTTGTTATTAGATCAGTTTATTTGCCAGACGTCCCGCTTTCGACGAGATTTTCCCGTATAACAAAATTGTTCCCGCTATCCCACTGGAATTAAATCTGCGCTTGTCCCGCCTAACAACAAATACTAAATAAAATTCTTTCAGCTTTTTATAAACAAAATATATTAGCAATAATGGCATTCACAACATTTCTCGACTTGTTAATCAGAAAAAATGATTAACAAGTCAAAATGAATAGGAAAAAAATGAAGAGGTCAATCATTTATAATATATCTAACAAAAAAATAGAAATATAAAAATCCAGCTCCGTAACCTTCCAGTAGAGTGCGCATCACTTGAGCTGTTCTGGTCATTTATTAGGCAGCTGCCTAATGTGATGGGTAGAATTATGTAAGGCGTAACCTGATCACAATTCGCAAGTGTACATGCTGCCTCCTCATGGCAAACACTGGTAACTGATACCATTAGGCAGAATGTGGCCTTTTGGCACAGGCTAAAGTACGGCGCTTAAGGAGAAAACCTTGACAAAAAACTCAAATCTAAGGTGGAACAGCATATGCCGAAGGATGAATGGCTGATAGGTTAATCAGTCCAAATATGTGGACTTTGGATACCAGGCACCCTCCAGTTTTATTTAGCCTTCGTGAAGTAAAGCTGGATGACATACAGGCGACTTTCCATTCCCAGCAACTCGTAAGAGTAAAATCAAAGTCAGGACTGTGTACTAATGCTACCGTCCAAGCACAAAACATTTCTTGGGTCGCAGTGCCAGGTGGCTGAACGCCCTTTAACAATAATAATAATACCACGAATCATACAATTACTAATTAGATAGAAATGTTTAAAAAAATGTTCAAATTTGATACAATGCAGAATTAAAATATTTAACGAAATCATTAACAAAATGTACAATGAAATTAACGCTTGCTGAAAAGAGTATTGGGTTATGATCAATGTAAACTATAGGTGGGTATGTGTTTTGATAAAATTAATACTTTACACTTAGATATATTTGAAGAAATGCCATTTTTGGTAAACAAACCGCGAATATTATCTAAATCTTCATTGAATTTTTCGAAAATTGACTCAATATGGTTAATTTCCCCACTATACATAATATATGAATCTGGCAAATTTACAAAAATTTTATATTATTCACCAGGTCATTAAGATATAGACTAAATAAGAGAGGTCCCAAAATACTACCGTGAGGAACACCAGAAACCACATCTCTATAATCAGATATTGAGCAATAAAGTTTTACTCGTTGTTTTCTCCCTGGCACAAATGATATCGCGTAAGTCTTAATGCAGATGGTGAAAATTGATACCATAACATAAGTTTTTGAATAAGTAAAACATTGTTGTATAACATTACCATTTCATCATATTTTATTTAGATATGACATTACCCGTATGTATAAACGTAAATGTGAGACACACACAAATTATATAGGTCAATGTTATCAGTCCGCATTCCAATCAGATACGATTACAAAAAAATATAAAAACAAAACAAAGATAACAAAATAAAAAGAAAAAAATGTACCTACGTACAAGAAAATAAAAATAGTTGAATATTTATGCATTTGGTACTAAAAAATAACACTAGGTAGCTTTAAGATAAATTCAGGCGAAAAATAAAGAAGAAAGTACTAAAAGCTCAACATGTTGTTAGGTAGTATAATTTTAGGCGTAGAATAATCGCACATGTATTACACATGATGTGAATGAACTGTGAAAACAAAAAATTATAAAGTCAAGTAACAAATTACGAAAATGCAATTAGTCAAAAAAAATCAAACTAATTAATGTATGAAATTACAAAATCAATAACCTGGTTCAAATAAAAATGCAAAATTATAAAATTAATTGTTATTAGTGTAATTCATTAACGCAAATTTTGTATATAAACTAAAAATATCGTACATTCCGTAAATCAAAACATCGATAATTAAACTAAGTTCAAATAAATCTGTGCATAAATCCAGTCTAATAGTCAACTCAATCTAGTGTAATTATAAAAAAAAAAGTTTGTCAAAAGAAAAAATACATATATGCAAATAAAGTGAGATAGAATCCAAAGGAACTTCTGCGACTTATAATTTATCGATAACCTGAGAAGAGGAAACTTTTGGCAGTTGCAGCTGATCATCTTTAACTAAAATTGGGTGAGTAGTTCTTCGAAAAAAAATTCAACCTACTAACAACTAGAAGCAAGGCTCAATAACATTGCGGCACCGAACCCTAATGTCAGGCAAAAACATTAGGGGTGAAACAAATAAGTGAGAGATCACACGATTTCCTAGTGACCGTCTTGTTCTCTTGAGTATCCTCACTTAATACTAACAATCGTGCAATTTTGCACCACTCACAGTTAGGTTAGCCGAAATAGGCCCAGACGAACAGAGACAGCCCCCACCCGAGGTAAGCTATCGACTAGATAATTACTAAATCAACAATAGATACATCTAACTATACCTACACTGCCCATACGCCGATTTCGTTAGATTCAACTATACATTTATCAACCGGTCTGAGCATCTAGTTTCAAGTTCTTTAATAAGAAAAATTTTGTCAATACAAGATAGACCAAATTAGCTATAGAAATCTTCCAAATCACAAAACGTCATTGAGAGAAAAATGCTTTAATATCGCTAAACTAAAGTTGAGTAAATCTATATAGTAATAACAAGTTGTGTTGTACACTCCAAAGTTACAACAACATGGTCAAGGTAGTAAAAACCCTTACTGAAGTCTAGAAGCACCAGAACAGCAAATCGGATTTTTTATCAAAGCACTGAGAAAGATTATCAATTACATTAACCAAAGCAGTGGCCGCGCCGTGCTGTGATGTTTAACCAACTCTGATTGATGCACATTAAAAAAATTATTGTGGCTATCAAATGTCTGTATTTGGTATTTTAAATTGTTTCAAAAACCTTGTATATTATCAAAGCAACCTTGATTATACAAGCCATAATCTAAAAAACGAAGCTTTTTTAAGGGAATTAGAAACGACGAAAAACTCAAAATTTCCATAGTAAAACACATAAAACATATGGGAAATCACTTTTTTTCTTAAGACAAATTTGTCAATGAAAACGTTACAAATTCTTAATTATGATTTCTGAAATATTTTCATAAATGTTTCAATTTCAACATATATAAATGTCGTTTAAGTAAATTGTTTTCATTTTCTTGTAATAATTGATTTATTTAAACCAAAATATTAAAAAAAGTTCATAACAACAGCATTCTGGTCAAATTAAAAAGAAAAGCTTACTACAAATTGTGTGCATTAAGTCAATATACATTACATAGATGGCAGTACAAATTTTTTAAAAATCGTACCAAAAATTGCCACCTGGGGAAATTTTAAGTTCAAAAATTGTAGGAAAAGCAAAACAAATTCTCAAAATATTAAAAACGTGTGATAATTTTGTGATTAAACAATTTTTTTTTGGTATTTTTCTGTTTAAATCTGAGACATCTAACGTACACTAGTAAAACTAAAGATAAATTTAGCAAGTATTTTTTTAATTTGTCAGAGCCAACTTTGATGTATTTTTCAAAATGAAAGTTCGAAAAATATATTTTAGAAATAATTTAATTTTAATATTTCTGCAATTAATATTTACTTAATACCAATATACCCTTCTTGAATATTTCTGCTAAAGATATGTAGAACACTTCTGTATAAAAATTTTGTAACATTTTTGCTTTTTTCAATGAAAAACTTCAAGCTAAAAAACACCATTTTTACTATGGATTCCTATGGAAATTAGTGAAAAGTTATACCACTAAAAAAGCTTCTAAAAAATACGTCATAATGATTATGGCTCTATACTCTAGAAGGCTCTGATATTATAGGAGTAACGGATATTGGCCTAAAGTCATTACCACTTTTGACATTCTTTGTTTTTGACAAGAGTGTAAACAGCAGCCAAATTCCGATTATATGACAACTGAGAATGACAAATTTTTCGAAATATTTTTTCGATCAGTCAGTTCCTCTTCCCAATCTCGTCCCCTTTCGTCTAGTGAAAATTAGACGTACATAATTTATGAGATGCAAGTGATCCGTTAAAGACCAATCTTTTTCCAAATAAGTTTAAACAAATAATTTTACTGCTCTTTGCTAGCTTTTTTGGCGCGGTCGCTGTCTAATAAAAACAAAATATGTATTAAGTTATCATACAATAAAATATTATAAATAAAAATAATTTATTGCTCTTAATTACTTTCTGTTAATTATATTTTGATAAAATAATTTATAAAATACATATGTATAAAAACGGACTTCTCATATAAAAAATTTTGTTTTTTTTACGTTTGTTATGAGTTTTCATTTGCCTTTCTTAGAACTGAAGTCGCAATTGCTAAGTTTTTATGCCAATTATAATTTTTAGTCGAATAAAACCTATATGACAAATTTCTCATCAAACCGGAATCCTGGTGTAGGGCAGTTTTCCAAGCACAAGGAAAAACCGATGTAGTAATGCAGCCATTTGTTATTACTTTCAGAATTTAAAATTTGAATTTAAGATTTGAAAATTGAACTTAGGAATTTGAGATTTAGGATTTGGAATTTGAAATTGGGAAGTTCTAATTTGAAATTTAAATTTTGAAATTTAGAATTGAACATTTAGAATGTGAAATTTGGAATTTAAAATTTAAATTTAAAATTTAAAGTTTAAAATTTGGAATTTGGTATATATCATAAAATTTGGAATTTAGAGTTTAAATTTGCAATTTAAAATTTGAATTTTAAAATTTAAAATTTAGAGTTTGGAATTTGAAATTTGGAAGTTGTAATTTGAAATTTAAAAATTGAAATTTAGAATTTGAAATTTAAAATGTGAAATTTGAAATTTAAAATTAAAAAATTAAAAATTTAAAGTTTAAAATTTGGAATTTGGTATATAAAATTTGGAATTTAGAGTTTAAATTTGCAATTTAAAATTTGAATTTTAAAATTTAAAATTTAGAATTTGAAATTTGAAGTTTGGAAATTCAAATTTGAAATTTAAAAATTGAAATTAAGAATTTAAAATTTATAATTTGGAATTTGAAATTAGAATTTTAGATTTTAAAATTTGGAATATGGTATTTGAAATTTAAAATTTCAAATTTGGAATTTCCAATTTGAAATTTAAAATTTAAAATTTGAAATTTAAAATTAAAAATATAAAATTTGAGATTTAGAATGTGAATTTTGGAATTTCGAATTTGAAATTTGAATTTTAAAATTTGAAATTTAAAATTAAAAATATAAAATTTGAGATTTAGAATTTGAAATTTGGAATTTAGAATTTAAAAATTGATTTTAAGATTTGAAATTTAGAATGTATATTTTGGAATTTGAATTTAAAATTTCAAAATTGAAATTTACAATTTGGAATTTAAAATTTGAAGAGAATTCAGAAACTTGAGATTTAGAATTTGAAATTTGGAATTTGAAATTTGGAACTTGAAATTTGAAAATTAAAAATTGAAATTTACAATTTGAAATTTAGAATTTGGAATTTGAAATTTGAAATTTAAATTTTAAAATTTAGAATTTGGCATTTAAAGTTTGGAATTTGGAAATAAAAATTTAAAATTTGCAAATTAAAATTTGTATTTTACAATTTAAAATTTAAAATTTAGAATTTTAAATTTTAAATTTGGAACTTGAAATTTAAAATTTGAAATTTAGAATTGAACATTTAGAATGTGAAATTTGGAATTTAAAATTTAAAGTTTAAAATTTGGAATTTGGTATATAAAATTTGGAATTTAGAGTTTAAATTTTCAATTTAAAATTTGAATTTTAAAATTTAAAATTTAGAATTTGGAATTTGATGTTTGGAATTTCAAATTTGAAATTTAAAAATTGAAATTTAGAATTTAAAATTTATAATTTGAAATTTGAATTTTAGATTTTAAAATTTAGAATTTGGTATTTGAAATTTAAAATTTTAAATTTGGAATTTCGAATTTGAAATTTCAATTTTAAAATTTGAAATTTAAAATTAAAAATATAAAATTTGAGATTTAGAATTTGAAATTTGGAATTTAGAATTTAAAAATTGAATTTAAGATTTGAAATTTAGAATGTAAATTTTGGAATTTGAATTTAAAATTTCAAAATTGAAATTAACAATTTGGAATTTAAAATTTGAAGAGAATTCAGAAACTTGAGATTTAGAACTTGGAATTTGAAATTTGGAATTTGAAATTTGGAACTTGAAATTTGAAAATTAAAATTTGAAATTTACAATTTGAAATTTAGAATTTGGAATTTGAAATTTGAAATTTAAATTTTAAAATTTAGAATTTGGCATTTAAAATTTGGAATTTGGAATTTAAAATTTGCAAATTAAAATTTGTATTTTAAAATCAAAAATTTAAAATTTAGAATTTTAAATTTTTAATTTGGAACTTGAAATTTGAAATTTAAAAATTGAAATTTAGAATTTGAAATTTATAATTTGGAATTTGAAATTTGAATTTTAGATTTTGAAATTTAGAATTTGGTATAAGAAATATTTAAAATTTAAAATTTGAAATTTCGAATTTGAAATTATAAATTTAAAATTTGAAATTTAGAATTAAAAATATGAAATTTGAGATTTAGAATTTGAAATTTGGAATTTAGAATTTAAAAATTGAATTTAAAATTTGAAATTTAGAATGTAAATTTTGGAATTTGAATTTAAAATTTCAAAAATGAAATTTACAATTTGGAATTTAAAATTTGAAGAGAATTTAGAAACTTGAGATTTAGAACTTGGAATTTGAAATTTGGAATTTGAAATTTGGAACTTAAAATTTGAAAATTTAAATTTGAAATTAGAATTTGGAATTTGAAATTTAAATTTTAAAATTTAGAATTTGGCATTTAAAATTTGGAATTTGGAATTTAAAATTTGTATTTTAAAATCTAAAATTTAAAATTTAGAATTTTGTTTTTGAAATTTAGAATTTGGTATAAGAAATATTTAAAATTTAAAATTTGAAATTTCGAATTTAAAATTATAAATTTAAAATTTGAAATTTAGTATTAAAAATATGAAATTTGAGATTTAGAATTTGAAATTTGGAATTTCAAATTTTAAATTTGAATTTAAGTTTGAAATTTAGAATGTAAATTTTAGAATTTGGTATTTAAAACTTAAAATACTGATTTAGAATTTAAAATTGGAATTTAAGATTTGAAATTTAGAATGTAAATTTTGGTATTTGAAATTTAAAATTTGAAATTTAAAATTTGGAATTTAAAATTTGAAGAGAATTCAGAAACTTCAGATTTAAAATTTGGAATTTGAAATTTGGAATTTGAAATTTGGAACTTGAAATTTAAAATTAAAAAATTGAAGTTTACAATTTGAAATTTAGAATTTGGAATTTGAAGTTTGAAATTTATATTTTAAAATTTATATTTTAAAATTTATATTTTAAAATTTAGAATTTGATATTTAAAATTTGGAATTTGGAATTTAAAATCTAAAATTTGCAATATAAAATTTGTATTTTAAAATTTAAAATTTAGAATTTAAAATTTGGAACTTGTAATTTAAAAATTTAAATTTAGAATTTGAAATTTATAATTTGGAATTTGAAATTTGAAATTTAGATTTTGAAATTTTGAATTTGGTATTTGAAATTTAAAATTTAAAATTTGGAATTTCGAATTTGAAATTCAAAATTTGAAATTTATAATTAAAAATATGAAATTTGAGAATTAAAATTTGGAATATCAAATTTAGAATTTGAAATTTGAAATTTTAAAATTGTAATATAGAATTTGAAATTTGGAACTTGAAATTTGAAATTTAAAAATTGTAATTTACAATTTGAAATTTAGAATTTAGTATTTAAAATTTGAAATTTGGAATGTAAAATTTAAAATTTGCAATTTAAAATTTGAATTTTAAAATTTAAAATTTAGAATTTTTAATTTTAAATTTGGAACTTGAAATTTGAAATTAAAAAATTGAAATTTACAATTTGAAACTTAGAATTTGGAATTTGAAATTTAAAATTTAGAATTTGGTATTTGAAATTTAAAATTAAAAGTTTAAAATTTAATTTTAAACTTTTTATTTAATATTATTAAAAGTTTAAAATTTGGAATTTGGAATTTGAAATTTAGGCTGCGGTCGAATTCTCGAGTAAATCCGCAAAATTCGGTATATGCATTTACCTTTTTTTGCTGGAGAGTAAGGGAAATAAAAAAGGTAAATCTTTTACCTTTAGATACTTTATTCTTTATTTTTATAAAAATTAAACGAGTAAAAAATGGAAAAAATGCGTAATTTAACAGAAAACGAACATTAAAAATCTAAATTTACCGCAGTAAATGATTTACCCGAGAATTCGACCACAGCCATAGAATTAAAAATATGAAATTTGAAATTTAGAATTTAAATTTGGAATTAAAATTTAAAATTTGAATTTAAGATTTGAAATTTAGAATGTAAAATTTCTTTAGTGTGACCCATCATCTTCAATAATTTACCAATTGAAATTAGAATGGCTGGCAGTTTTTCTGTCTTCTTCGCCCTCAAATAGTATTTAACTGCAACGCAAGACGTAGAAAAATTATTTGCAATCCTAAATTAAATTATGTATTTTAAATTAAGTATTTTATGTTTTACTGTAATTGTAACTTTTCTTTTTTACTTTTAATTTAAATTTGTTGTCTTTATTATTTTTATATTTAAGGAATCATTGTCCCCGTCACGAGGTCTATGAGCCAAGGGTTCAATTATCTACCTTACTTTGATATTAATTGTATTATATTTTTTTTTGTAAATTTGTTTTATGTAAAATAAAGTTGGTAATAAAATAAAAAAAAATAAAAAATAAAAATTGAAAATTGAAAGTTTAAAATTTGGAATTAAGAATTTAAAATTTGAAATTTGGAATTTGGAATTTGGGATTTGGAATTTGGAATTTGGGATTTGGAATTTCAAATTTGAGATTTGAAATTTGGAATTTTAGATTTGAAAGTTCAAATAGAAATTTAAAATTTAAAATTAAAATTTAGATTTTGGAATTTGGAATTTAAGATTTTAGATTTAAAATTTGAAATTTAAAATTGGGTATTAGGAATTTAGAATTTGGGATTGGAAATTTTAAGTTTGGGATTTGGAATTGAAATTTTGAATTTGAGATTTAAAATTTAGAATTTTTTTTTTCAATCGTTCAAGGTGAAGAGTTTTTGAATTCAAATAGTTTGTTCATAACATTGTTGGTTGGGGCAAGGTTAATAAAATTTCAGATTTCTAAATCAAAATGATTCTGAATTTAAATTTGTATATTTTCTTCTATAGGGAATTTTGTTTAGCAGATTGTGGATTTAAAATTAAAATTAAGTTTATGAGCCAAATCATATATTTGTGCTAATTGTTTGTCATATATGGTACTAATACGAATACTTTAATATAGATACTCAAATTATTTAATTTAATTTAGTATGGACAACTTAAAGCTGTTATTATTCAATGAGTTCTAGATCTAATTTAAACTATTTTGTAGTGGGATTTTAAGCATAGTAGCCAAAAGTAATTATTTATATTAATTTTGATTTTGAAGGTAATTTCAAGAGCCAATAGCTAGCTATAGATTTGGAAATAAAACTTTATGGAGGTCGTAACGATATCCCGCATTTCAAAATCCCGATAATTCTTAAAAATCGCTTAAAGTCACTTTGGCGACTTTTGCTTTTAAGTACAGAAACATGTTATAAAATGAAGAGGAAAATGGTGAAATATATAATTTTAGCAGTTTGACCTCCGAATGATTGCCCATATAAGTTGCGTCACGTTTAAACCATGACTCGCGTGTGATTCTTTTAATTGTTTTTGACGAATGCGGCATAGAAATACTGAAAAATTTCTAATAATTTGGCCAAATTTGTTTATTCAAATTTTGTAGACTTGATTGAATTTTTTAAAATCGCTTGTATCGCACATATCCACAAATCACAGTCCCATGTTAGTTACAAGGACCCCTTATGTCCATATGTTATAGTGGAAAATTGAAAAATTATTTGGACAAATTTTAAAATTTTTCAATAATTCTCTAGCTCTATAGACCTGATAGATTATTTTAAGAGTTTAAGGCGATGATTCTATGTATGTAGTCGATATAGCCGAAATTTTAATTCAGCAAACTATTGTACTAGGATAGAAAAATTCCTTTTGTACCAGATGATTGAGTCGATTTGGTTGACAGTCGTCCCATTGTTCGTTTTCCAAATGGAAATGGGAATGCACTTATGTGTGAAGTAAGTAAAGAAATGGTCAAGTTATTAAGTAAAGATGTTGGTGCGTGTACCGTAATTTTTCTAAGAAGGGTTGAGTATTGAGGTCGCCCAAAACGATATTAACATCATTTTGCGATTTCCTGCAAGATCGTCTATATACCAACGGTTGGTTCAATATTGTTAATCACAGTCTACCCTATTTTATCCAACATTTTATTCATCCTATAGTATGTACTAACTTTCGTGGAATTTGTTTCAAAAAGTTTCAATTGTACATCTGTTTCTCGTCACCAACTACAACAAATTTTTTTTTATAGATAAATATAAGGGTATAAGGCCCATTTCCACTCAATTCACGATTAAATAATTTTTGTTTTCCGCTCGGCCGCATTTCTTTTTTTCACAGAGGTGCATACATTTTTCATTCGATTAAACTGCGTGTATCCAAATAAATACAAGCATAAATATTATATCGAAAACATGGCACACAAAAAATTATTCAAGCTTTACTAAAACAAATCGTGTGTAAGATTATCGCTTAGATAATTTCGTTTTTTTTTTGTACACACAAATAACGAATATCCAATAGAATTGAATCCACGTTTTACATGTATACAAATATTTATACCTAATGTTACCTTTATGGTTCGTATTTAAGTTTATTTTTATTTCGATGAAGTAATATAACGACAGATTTATATTCATATGTCTATCCTACATGAATGTACGTAAAAAAAATACAAATGGAAAATTCAATCGATTAAATGACATCTTCATATACACTCTCCCTTATAATAAATGTTGTATATATCAAGATTTAAATCAATTTCCAAACTTTTTTCAATTTTTCATACTTTTATACTCGTATGTGTGTTTATAGCTCTAAAAAATTGTATTTGACATGGTTATACTTGTACCTTATACGAGAAATCGAAATCGGGTAATAAAAATAATAAAGTGAACGTAAGGTAGACGACGTTTTTCTTTTGATTCAAATCAAACTTTTGTGCTTTTTGTATTATGGTACGTTTTATAGAAAAAGGTAAGTCGATATATTAGGATATAAATTTTAAAGAATCTCATTTTACTAATATGTATAGTTGTTGTACATAAGTATTTGTTTTTATTGAGTTCTGATAACTATATTGAAAAGAAAATTGAAAAAATCAAGAACAGAGATTACGTATTTACGTTTAAATATGATTAGGTTTTCAGCCTCGAGACAATTTATGTTGATGGTCACGACGTGAAATTATTGAGTTATTTAATAATCATTTTATAAACGCTTTGTTATACATTTTAACTATGTTAGAATAGATTTTTAGCGTGGAATATGACCTTCGGCAACAGTTCCTGCGATATTGTTTGATGAGTTATGTACGCTTTTGACCATCTTTCTGAAAACATTCACTACAATGTTCGAATTCTTTGCAAAACAGTTGAAATGACTTTCAGTTCGGTAAAGGTGAATCGTTTATCCCTTTTCAAATTCCAGCAGTATTCAGCCAATCAGCCAACATACTGACATCTCATTTACCTTGATAGCGTCGTTCCATTTCTTTAAGGTCCTGGTGAAACCTTTCACCTTGCTCATTGCTATAGTCCTCTAAATTCTCCGGATAATAGTCTACATGGGACTCGAGGAAGTGAAGTTTCAAATTCCCTAGGCAACCAGGATTCTTATGTTAGCAATCTTTTTATTACTCTCTTGTAGTTCGTACTCTTTTGATTGCCTAGAAAATTTTCTACCACACTTTTAAAGCTGAGCCAAGCGTTTTTATCTTGATGAACTCAGGGTCGAGCAGAAGCTTTTTTCTTTAAGCTTAACTTCTGATTTGTTCGGAAATTTCCTCTGGATGTAAATTAAAGTGGCTCTTTCTGTGTCTAATGCTTTCACAAATTGCTTCATTGACCTGAGCTTTATATGTAATGGAGGAAGGAGAACTTTTTCAGATGGTACAAGTGGATCGTTGAGAACATTCTCCGAGCAAGGAATTAAAGAGGCTCTAGCAATCCATTTATGGTTTTTATAATGCTTCTCGCGATCCCGACTATTCCAAAGGCATAAGAAGCACGGATGCCTTGTGAAACCACTTTGTTGTCTCAGAAGGATTGTTAGTATCTTCAGATCGCCGCAAATCTGCCAGTTGTGTTGCGTATATGAGTTATACTCTTCTGGAATATTTACCGAATATGCTATCGGTATTGAAGCTAACTCATTGGTATTGTGTAAGAGTACAACTTTCAGACTGCGGGTGGAAGAATCGATGAAGAGCCTCGATTTTTCACTCCTGTGAATGTTCGGGTTGAAACAATTCATGAGGCCTCGAATATCAGTGCAGTAGCAGAGAGATTACTGTTTCATGATAAAGAGAAGGAACTATTTCTCCTGATTCCGGAAAGTTGTAATAAACACGATATCATTTAATTTTTTCTGATCTCATGGCTTTATAGCCACATACGTCTATCTCGTTTGAAGGGACCATTCGCTTCATCGCTGTCAGAATCTGAATCAATTTCACTCCCAGCCTCAGAGCTGTTTGAATCTTCAGTTGGCTCATCAATATCCATCTGATTTTCATCTTCAACTGTATTACCAGTGGGATCCATTTCAACATTAATGGCTGAAATACCATCATCATCATTATAAATTGTAGGAGTAAAAGATGAAGCTGTTGCATATATAACATGATTGGGAATCAACATACCTTTAAATTTAATCATGCAAATATAGCAATCTGCTTGAGTTTCAGGCTCTTTCCACATAGCAGGATACTTCATGGAATTCTTGGCGCATGAATCGGACGATTGACGATATAATATAATCCTGTATTTGTTACAGATACGGTTCGGTACCCATGTATTGCCTTTACCACTTGCAACCTGCAAAGAGAAAACGGACTTATATTTATCCTCAAATTGCGAAAACTCTCTACGAATTTTTTCGTTTCAAACTTACCAAATACGTAGTAAAACACGAAACTGTCCTTGTTGCAGATATGAATGGAACAATCTGGAATGTCCATATCACATTCCGTAGATAGACTCATCGCGTGCTTTCTTGGTAGATCATCTGAGCTGTAACTACTCGAAGTTTTAAGTCGCACCGATTTAGAACTACAGTTGCAGTGGTTTCCCTTCTTGCAGCATTGAACCCTAAATTAGCCAAGTTGCAAAAAAACATAGAAATACATCTCCATCTCAATTTTGCACGAAAATTGAAATTTCAACCTCTTTCTGGGTCCATTTCAACTTTGCATGAAAATTGGAAAAAATTGGAATGTTGACCCCCAGGGGGTAGTAACGGATAAATGGGTAATTGGATTCAATTCTTATGATCGTATTCGCTTTCAGCGACCTCGAAAACGTAGGAATAGTGGGGTCTCTCTTCTGGGTCACGACATAGCAGTCACCTATCCTAATATTATTTAGTTTGCGAAAATCTACCACGATCTACCACTTTTTTTCATTATTTACAAATTTTTTTGGAACACACAGTAATGGAAAGTTCCTGCTTAATTTTGAATCTTCAACTATCACATCCTCTTCCATTTGATTAGCCTGCCAATTTATTTCTGATTTAATTGCTTGAGGTAGGCAGTAAGGTTTTACGTACACTGGTTTACTATCTTCAAAAGTTGTTATTTTATGAATACAAAATTATGTGAGTAACGTATGAGAATTGAAACGTACTTCTTTACTCAGAGCTTCAGCATCAAGCATCGTTGTAGATAATTCGAACAACACAAACGAATAAAATACAAACAATACAAAATCAGAATTAATGTGAGATATTTTTTGTGACTAACAGCCCCTCACCACCGTTCTCTAACAGCAGGGAATGATACCCGGCGACCAGTAGTAACTTGATATTAAGATTCATGCACGACCGAGAATTAAATTTCGAATTTGAAAGCTTGCTAATTTGTTTTTGAAATATTGACGGTATTATTTGTCGTCAGCCAACTATTGCAAGTAAATTCGCAAATTACTCGGCAAATTCTGGCGGAATATGCGTGATTTATTAACCATAGAAAAATATTTCTTTGAAATTTTTTATATTACCTCAGAAAATATCATGCGGAATGCTTCAATTAACTTCAAATTGTGTAAGCAGGTAGAAATTTAATTGTAAGATTAATTCCCGGAACCAGTTGAAAACGGAAGCAGCCAAGTTGATAATCGTTAACTTGTTGTGTTGCTCTACATTTAATATTATTTTGGCATTTGAATGATTTTGTTACTTCGTAAACAATAAATTATTAGTTTTAATTTTTATTGCGATTTTATAGTGTGTGCCTCTTGTGCCGCACCTTCTATTAACTTTCTGATTAAATTAAATTAAGATGTATGCTTAATGGAGTTAACCACCAGACGGCTAAAATTTTAATTTGTACCACAAATTTGTCCTTATTTTCAGTATTTCTTCTATTTCCGTTCACGTAAATGTGGGCAACACTTTCTATGCTCGTGACATTGATAGGTGAATTTCCTCTACTTCCACATTTAGATGTATTTTGATTATAGAATTGAATTTGCCTAACCATTTCCGCAGATCTCGGTTTTATTCTGGAATACGCATCCGCCATTCTGAACCAAGAATGCAAACACAAACCAACAACAACAAGTAATCAACATCTAATACCAAGAATCTAGAAACAGAAAACAATCAAGCACACAACGTTATTTTATTTTAAAAACATATGTACTCACCAAGTGAACTTAGAAGAATTAAATAGTATAGAATAAGAAATTGTATTAAAACAAATTTGTAATTACCGACATTCTGAAGAATGAGGTACAACAGGCAATCTAAAGAGCTGCATAAAATAATAAACAAATTAATTAATTATAACCAAAGTTATATAAATAAAAGTTCTTTTATTTTTAATAAGAAGAAACATATTTGACGCAGTTGATAATTTTCTTCTCCGAAGAAGAGAAAATAGTGTAAATAATTATCTGAAGATAGTTATCCAGTGAAATGAATCTAAGCACGGAAAGCATAAAAGTGATAATAAAAAGTAAAGACAAAAAATTGTGAAGAAGAAAATCCCAGCACAACATACATAACCTAACTCAGGACAGTTTAGACAACCATTTAACAATAATAAAACAGGAAAATATCGAAACAATACCCAACGACCAGAATAAATGGAAGTCGACAATATAAACGAAATAAACCCCCTAAAACAAAAAGAACATTTTATAGACCCAACACTTTCAACTAGTTACCGATAGTAAAATTAACCTTTAACGATAAATCAATTAACTGTTTAATAGACACTGGCTCGGATACCAGCCTATTAAAACCAAATATTCTCAATTTTAAAGTTCAAGATTTAAACACCGCTATGATGTACAATTCATTAGGAGGTCCCAATTTCGTAAAAACAAAAATAATCACGCCAATTCCAAAGGAACTAGTAAAAACTGGTACACTAGAATAGAAAATTTTTCCTCTAAAGAGCGAAAAATACAAAGCACTTATTGGAATGAATTTTCTAATCCCTTTCCAAGCGGAAATAAATACAAAAAATGCATATCTGAAGATATTCAATCAAAATATAATATAATTCCCTTTGAAACTCCATATAATGGATATACCCGTGAGTTTACTGAAGTAAAGCACCTCTAGTAGGACCTGTTGTTTCAAAAGAGGAAATTTTTCACAAAATAAATAAAGAAAATCTAAGTATAGATGAAAAAGAAAAACTAAAGAAACTCTTATCCGAAAATAAAGATTTATTTTGTGAGGAAGGTAGGCATGTAGCCTTTACTCACGAAATAACCCACGAAATAAAACTAAAAAATGAAAACTCAATCTATTGCAAAATGTATCGATATCCACAAATCCACGAAAAGGAAATAAAACGAAAGATCAAAGGTACGCTGAACCTAAAAATCAGGGCTGCGGAGTCGGAGTCGGAGTCAGGAGTTGGAGTCGAATAGTCGGACTATTTTAGCGGAGTCGGAGTCGGAGTTGGAGTCGGAAAAATTCTGACCGACTCCGACTCCGCATTTTCTCCTAAAATGCACCTTACTCTTAGTTAGAAAAATACTCAAATCAGTATATTTGACCTCCGGTCAATTTTATAAAGGATGGCGTAGCGTAATGTTTCATTTAGAAAAAAAATCCCAAAAATTTTCGCAACACAAATAAAACATCGTTAATATATATAAAGAAATTGTTCTGCTTGATAACGAGATATTACTTACGGGAATTTATGTTATAGTGACCAGCCGAAATCTTCATCTATTAACCACCAAGAAAATCCTGTTGAAAAAGTAGAAGCAAAACATGATATCGGATTAAAAAAATTCGGATTAGAAAATTGTTGATGGCTTGGAGAAAGTGGAAAAAATCCGCAGAAGTAAGAGACTTAAAATTCTTGAAGCCATACTAATTTTAAGAACTGGAGTTGGAGTTGGAGTTGGAGTTGGAGTTGGAGTTGGAGTTGGAGTCGGAGTCGGAGTCGGAGTCGGAGTCGGATAGTCAATTTTTATACATCGGAGTCGGAGTCGAAAAATTATTTTACCGACTCCGTAGCCCTGCTAAAAATAATAAAAGATTCAAGCTCACTATACAACTCACCCCTTTGGATCGTTCCAAAAAAGTTAGACTATCGAAAATTAAACAAAATCACTATCGACGACCAATTTCCGATCCAAATATAGATAGTACCCTAAACAAATTGGAAAGAGCCCAATACTTTACCACACTAGATTTAGCAAATGGTTTCCATCAGATCATAGTAAAACAAGAAGATCAAAAAAGACGGCCTTCTCTATTGCATTTGGCCATTATGAATGTACAAGAATGCCTTTCGGTTTAAAAAACGTCCCCGCTACATTCCAGAAACTGTTAAATTCCGTATTGAAAAACCATGTCAACAGAATATGCGTTGTTTATTTAGATGACATTTTAATCTTTAGTACCTCATTACAGGAACACATAGTAAACATTAATAAAATCTGCGATAAATTAAGAAATGCTAACTTAAAAATCGAAGAAACCGAATACTTAAGCCATTTGTTAACGACAGAAGGTGTAAAACCCAATACAAAAAAATAGATGATATAACACAATTGAAACTCTCTATAACGCAAAAGCAAATTAAGTCATTTTTAGGTATCACAGGATACTATAGAAAATGTATCAAAGATTACGCAAAAATCGCCCAACAGTGACAAAATATTTAAAGAAAAATACCAAAGTAAATTAACTAAACCCCACATACTTATATAAACGCATTCGAACAACTGAAAACACTATTAACTTCCCACCCAATTTTGAAATATCCAGATTTCAATAAACCATTTGTCTTAAACATAGATGCTAATCAATACGCCGTTGGAGCAGTGTTAATACAAGATCTATGTAGCACACCCAATAGCACATGCCAGTAGAACCCTAAGCTATACCACGAAATTAAATACATTACGACTGAGAAAGAGCTACTCGCAGTCTTATGGTCAGTTAAATATTTTAGACCATGCATTTATGGAAAATAATTCGAATTAAAAACGGACCATCAAGCTTTAAAATGGTTTCATACCAAATATTTAGGAAAAGATCTAAATCCAAGATTGCAACGTTGGATTTTATCTTTAGGAGAGTATAACATAAAGATAAATTACTTAAAAGGAAAAGAAAAGAAAATCGCAGATTTTCTAAGCAGAATAAATCAGGATACACATGAAATAAACTAAATTAGTGATAGTTTTGAAATCGACGAGATGTTTAAAGCTAACGAAGGGGGATAGAATGTGTTACAAGATTTCCCTTTCCAAGGTGAAGTTAATATCGGAGAAATAACAAACGAAAACCTAGACAACATATCGATGCAAGCAGGGCCGGCGTGGTAGCGGTGCGAACGGTGCAAATGCACAGAGACTCGCGCTTCAAGAAGGCCTCGCGCAAAAATTCTGAAAAATATTTTTTAAAAATTTATTTATTTTGTAGATTAAAATTGTAGAAACAAAATAATTTATAAAACTTTAAAAAATCAACTGAGAAATTAATATGTATTACGTATAATTCGCTAATACTTAACTACATGGTTATAGTAATCATTAATCAATAATGTAGTTAATAATTCAGTCGGTATAGCGTAATGAGGTTGGCTGGAAAATAATTAAATTTTTGGTGTTTCTCATTCAGATCGAAACTGGACATGTAATTCTTAGTAATTTCGCTATTTGTAAAAATAATTATCTGGTTATTTACCAAAAGAACTTTAATTTCAAAAATTTCAAAAATATAAAAAATATTTTTATTTAACATACTATACATACTCGTATTATGTACTCGTACGTATGTATATTAGAAAATGTAAAGTTTCCTTTAAATTTGAAATATTCTGTTTAGACTCTGGGTGCTCCTCTAAGTTTAATTAGGTAAAGCTCTCAATTTACTTGGTATCCTTCAAAAAATCATTTTCTGCTTCAACGGCACGATGGGATCTCTTAATAAAACATGTGAAATATCTAACACCGAAACCTCTTTCAGATATACCAGTTGTGAATGCCGTAACGAGACCGAGTGTCAAAGCTATGTATCTACAATTTTCAAAAATTTTAAATGCTTTGACTGAGCTTGGAAATACCGTAATTGACAATAAAATTAAACACGAAATTTTGTCAATATATAACCAGTTAGCTTCTTATGAGTTCCTTGTAAGCATTACGATTTGGTCCGATTTGTTAGGTAAAGTTGGTTTCGTCAGTAGAATATTGCAATTACAAAGCTCGACCATGCAAATAGATTTGACAATAAAACATCTAAAAAGATGGTTATAATTTTTTGAAAAATATAGAGAATCTGGTTTCACTCTCTTTGGCTGCATTAGAATTAAATAATGACCAAATATTTAAAATCGAGCGACATAAGAAAATTCGACCATTATTTGATTATGAAGCTGGCGATAATGCCATAAAGTAAACGATGCAAAACAAAATTTTAAAGCCGATTATTTTTTTGAGAATAGTCGATTCTGCCATTATTCTGCATTTAAGAAGCGATTCGAATCATATAAAAAGCACACCAATATACATATGTATTTGGATTTTTATATAATGTAGAGAAATTTAAAAGTATCAAAGAATTAGACATTTCTATTAATTGGAAAAGTTTACGTGCTGTACTTGAAGGAGACTTTCCTCCCGATGATTTAATTCAGGAATTGTTGTTTTTTAGAAATACATTCACAAGAAGAAAACCTAAACGACGAGATAACATTTTTAGACATCATATAGTAAACCGATTTCGTGAACAAATACAAACAAAAAAAAACGGCCATATATTCTGAAATATATGATCATGATTTACATCTAATCTTACCTACAGGTAATCAAAGAATTCCCAAATACAAAATTCATTAAATGCAGACATTTTGCACAAGACATAGAAACAGAGGATACATTAATCAAGGTCTTATCTTTACTTTAATTAATTTCTTCTAATTGCCCCGTTTTTTCTCCTATGCAACTGAGTCGACTGATCATTTTTACCTTTGTTGAGATTTTGGATTTTTTTGTTATTCTACTTTGTTTTTATTCGTTTCTTATACGTTATAATTTTTTCACTTAACAGAGATCCGTTTATGCAAAGCCGCTGTTTGGAGACAGATAAGTTTGCTATTGAGTGTGATGTGCGCGAGATTCAAGTACCTTCGGATTTGCTAAATCTTCGATTTATTTTGCATTGGTGAAAGAGTCGGAAAATAACTCTTTCGGTCCGCAGCGGGCACACTCTTCGGTATTAAAGTCTCAACGTCGTAAATTAGCTATTTGCATTGCCAAATTAAAACAATTTGTGGTACTATGATGATTATTGCACATCCTGAGAAGATAGAGGACAGTGTCGGCTTCCATAAATCAGTAAACGTGGTTACAACAAAATTTGCGTGTAAATCACTTATGGCTTTAGGGAGCAGATATGAATTTGGTGATAGTCCACTAAAAGATACGCTGACGTTTCTTGAAAAAGTTCAATTAGCAAAGGAAAAGGCAGTCGGTGGATGGGTAAGGTCATAAACATCCTGTGGTTTTCGAGGCCCCATCTAAACTAAAAAGATAACGGGCCTGGATCATCTGACAGGTCACAATCTAGGCCGTATGTTAGTTTTGACATGGCTGGTAATGAGCAATCTTCCATACATGCCAGAGAAAATTTTTCAAATCCATTCAAGGTGTGCACCAGACGGTGCTAATTATAATACGTGTGGTATGAATCTTCGCCTGAATCGAGATGGCATTCTCCAGTTCTTCCGCGCACTTCTATTATCGCTGAGGAGGTTAGTTAAGTTTCCGTAGGGCGACTATCTCAGGAGCATTTCAAATTATCCGAATCAGGAAAATCACCAGAATACAGACTTCCAGGCTTCTTTGTCATGTCTAGATACGAAATTCAAATATTTGCCGTAACAACCTTCTCTACAAACTCTGTTTAAAGTACTAACTATCGGCAGGTATTAAACCTGTATCCAAATCGCTTTATCGTATCTATTTTTCATTTTCCCAAAAAATAAAAACGCAACTTATACACCCCTCTTTTAGATTGATGGCTGTTGCAATCACCCAATTTTCACTGATACCTTAAAAATTATATTTTACCGCATGTACAAAAACGTCCTTGAATTTTCATTGCCTTCATTAAATTAAAAATTCCATTCATATTATAACGACACCCTAATGATGATAAACATTATTCACGCTTTTTTTTATTATTTTCTTGTTTCTAAAGACACATAGCTAGTCCCAAAAATAATCAATATAAATTTCTTGTCACTCTTCAGTTAACAAAAATTATATCTTAATTAATTCACGGTACGTTACATACATAACAGTTTCATTTTTTACATCTTGAAACAAACAACATTTTTGTTGTTGTTATTTGCTTTCTTTCTTATTCCATTTTAGTTTGTTAATCGATTGACCCTTTCCAAGCAAAAAAAAAGTATACGCAAGTCACGCAATGTCGTTTGTAACACTAATTTCGTAATCAACTAGGTTCCCATCCTCAAGGAGACGTACAAATAGGAAAGATGATAAAATAACATTTCCTGTGTTATTTTGTTACTTTGTACACTTGTAAGTAAGGCACGCAATAACGAATGACTACTCACCAATTCAATTTGAAATTTATTTTATTTTTCGTGCCGTATATAGTAAATCTAGATGGTTTGTGTCTGTAAAGCTATCAAAATAAGAAAAAGTCGAACACAAACAAAAACAAAAAATAAATTACATCTTGAATGATCTAAAAATAAAACAAAATTTTCTATTTAATTTTAAATTCAATTCTGTTTTACTTTTTCTTATTACTTTCTTTAAGAAACACATAAAAAGGACTCTTCGTAAAATAAGATTTGTAAACTGTAATAAAAAGGAAATATGAAAGAAAACCGACATAATACAGTTTCTCTTGTGATGAAAATGAGAAAATCTTTTTTTATTTTTTCCTATTGGTGTTTAAGAGTGGGAGACGTCGTATTGACAGCAAAGTGATATTTTTGTTTTTTGTTTGTGTGCTTTTATTTAAGAAAAACATTAATTTAAATAATATTTGGTAAAAAAATAAATGTAAATGTTTACTATGAAATTCAAAATTAATTTTATTTATTTACGAGACAAAGGGACTAAAGTAAATTGATAAATAACGTCAAATAGAAATGTAATTAAAATTGGAAATGTTGATTGTCTGATTTAAAAGACTTATCGGACAAGCCGTTCTCCTCGAGATACCGTGGGTACAGACATCCAGACAAACAGACGAAGATTTATCGTTTTATTGCTTTTTCGGACTCAGAGACGTTCAAAACGCCGGGAGAATAGGTAGATTTGGAAAAAAATGTTTAATCATTTTTGACAGGATTTCAGTAACTTTGACCGAAGCTAATTCTCAAATCATGAGATCAGTTAACTGTGAATTCCAATTGCTATAAATTTACAAAACAAACCATTGCGCCAAAATGGATTTGAAATGTCAAGCGCTATTAATTATTGAAATGGTACGGGGGCGTTAATACTCGAAAAAAATTAGGGTTTTATTTCGCAATCAAAATGTATTAACGCCGAAATATTTGTCGGTGGTTTTTCACTTATAAAAACCAAAATAAAATCTTAGGGCCCTTTTACATGAAGTTGTCAGCCACGGTCTACCGAGACAGTAGTATATGCATAATATTTTAATTGATATATTTTTTGGCATTGTTCCTTTTAGTATAAAGGCGGTATTCCATGGCAATATTTTACTGAATAGTAAAATACGCCAAAAAGAGAAAAAAAAAATCAAACACCATATAATAGACAAAGACACGGTGTTTTTTCATTTTTTTTTTATAGCAAAAGTTTTAAGGAGAATTTTGACAGCAATTGTAACCTAGCCTACAAAAAATCAAAATTATTTCTTGTTGTGCAAATGAATTTTCCAATGTGGCAATTAGCGTCACCTTTGCTGTCGAGGCAAGTGCTGGTGCAAACTCGTCGAAAGGACTAAGCGAGATAGAGGGAAGAGTTCCACCAAGGAAAAAAAGTTAAAACATGTCAATGATTAGGAAATTAAATACATAAATTGAATTTATAAAATGTAAACGACCGATTACAATTTTAAACCACATTTTAATTTATAATCAATAAAATTTATTAGTTTTAATGATACAATTTAGAAATATGTATAACGAATTTAATTCATTCCCTCTTCGAAGAAGATTTATCGGATAAACTTCTCGATAGTGACCTTGGTTGCGACAACAATGAATCTAAATTGTCCGAATCGTACTCATTCTCCAATGATAAAATTCAATTACTTAACGTAACCGTAGTATCCAAACTAAGCGTGTTTCGGCTAAAATTTTCATCATTCGTTGATATTTCACCGTCGGCTATCGAATCATGTGCCGTAATAGTCGTGTGTTGAGACACGTTATTATTCTCTGAATTCGATTTATCCAGTTTTGATTTTAATAGTGCAGGGTCTAGACCGGCAGATAGCATATCCTCTAGCTCGATTTGCCTCTCTTCCGCACGAATTTCTAGTCGGTCGCTTTTATGGGTTACAGGCCAGAGTGGGGGTAAAAATTGTGGTTTTATCGTGCGTAAGAAATGTTGGCGCCACATGTCTTCAAATAAGTAAATATCTAATAAATAATTAAAGAATGTCTCGGACAGCTCGTCGTTAGGGTAAATCTACCTAATTACATCGCGTATAGTTCCTCTTTTCGGTCTTCTGGAATATTATCTTTTGAATTAAGTAAAGCTCGCGCCGCTGAATGAATTTTCTTCATATTTGGTATCTAGATGTCCTTAAGCTGATTATCCTTATCGTGTAACAAACACCGAGATCGCTCATAATACTATAGTCTGATGGCACTGGATACACAACAGTAGAAATTTAGGAAGATCTGATTTTCTTGTGAGCCAAGCACGATTTACACTGTAACACTTGAATTAAATATTTGTCTGCCTAATTTTGTTCAAATAAAGTTTTAACTGAAGTATTTAACTTACACCTTACACAAATAACAATCGTAACAGCATATAAAAACTGATAAAAACGTAACTCTGCCCAAAGGGTGAAATAGAAAACAATAATTTTCATTCATGATTTTCTGTGCCCCGTCTAAAAGCGGGACTACCTGCTATGGGTTACCAATACACTGTTGGGTCTATAAATTTACATATAGTACAAATATATATTCGGCTTTGTGTTAAGCAGTTCTGCTGTGTGTTAAACGATTTTGCTGTGAATTAATCTGTGCAAATACATTTGCACACGACGCGCTGTTTGCGATATTATATAAATGTCGTAGTAGTCGTGTATTACAACTTGCACAGCGCGCACATTAAATAAAAGAAAATAGAAAGAAAAACGTACTGCAAGCAAATAGGTTGTTTTATTTTATTTGGAAAAATCCACAAACACAACATTTTGGTGCCGAAACCCGGGAATAGGGATTGTTCCTGTCTACAACAATTGGAATAAATTAGAGCGTGTAATTGTCGGTGTTCAGCCGAAATCATCAGGTATATTTGTATTTTCTATTCATTAGTTAGTGACGCTAGTGAAATTTTTAGAAATGGCGATGTACGTGCAAATGTGTATGTCAAAATTGGAATTATTAGTTTTACGTGTAATGTTGTAAATTTGTGGTAAAGTGATTCATTATCACTAGTTAATTATTGCACAATATAATGCTCACATTGTGAAATTCATGAAATTATTTGGACAAATTCCACGAGGCATACACTGCTGGAATATTCTATCGCATTGTTAGTGCATTGAACATTTCATAAGACACCGCCCATCTCTTTAACCGTTATACATGGTGATGGCGTCGATTACTGGATACATTACCTGCAAATATTTTATAATTAGTTTGTATATTTGCTAACCAGACGGTGATGGCGTCGATTACTAGATACATTACCCGCAAATATTCTACAATTATTATTTTGCATGGTTCCTATACAGGGTGGTGGCGTCGATCACCAGATACACCACCGCAACTATTTGAAGTTTTATTTACATCTGCGGTCACGGCCAGTAGTACTATTTTGGAATCTGATCGGCTCTGGATTTACTACAAGGTAGGCAAATGATGGGTAGCGCTAAAATCAAGGGGCTGGTTGAAGAACGAACCATAGCCATTAAACTCATTAAGCGACTCAATACCAAATGTCAATCACCAGAAGGTCAATCATGGAACGAGGCGATCATCGACATGCAAAAATCAGCCCTCGAACGTCACTGGCTCTGTTTCAAGACAAGCAGTTGGAAATCGCTGAGTCACCTAACCTCACTGAACGCAGGCGCGCTCGTAATGAGGAGGTGGCTATAAGAATGGCGAACTTGTATCACAATACTAAGGAAAGGTTGTCCGCGTTCATGAATATTGCCAAGCCTAATCATAATCGAACAGTACCAAAGGTGAAGGAAATTATGCTGCCAAAATTCAATGGTAGCTATATGGGTTGGACATCGTGGCGCGCCCAATTCGTTAGTAAAGTGTTGAACACTGAACTACCAGCTGATTCGAAAATCGATCTGCTCATGTCGGCACTGATCGACGAAGCCAAGACTTGCCCTGGTGAATCCGAGCATCGGGATAAGGACGAGTTGGATCGTATGTGGGGGAAATTAGAGGGTACCTACGACAACCCTTATCAAATTGTACCGGCTCATGTCAATGCGATTCTAGACATTCCATCCATACCATTGAGCAGGAATTGCGGGCGTTGAATCGGTTTGATTGTAATACCGAGGCTTGGAGTCCATTTATGGCAGTGTTTATCTTGCGTAAACTGGACAAATCGACCAGAGCTGCATGGGAAATGGACCGTGATCCCGTCACCACACCATCGCTTCGGGATCTGCTACCATTCCTCGAACGCCGTATTCTAGCAATACGGAATTTAAAGGCCAATCAAGCGCCACAAGCTAGTCAAAATAACCAAAATAATATCTATCCACCGTATGAGAATCGCAATAAGCGCCATGCTTCTGACTTTCATGATAATCACTCCAAACGCTCGAAAACGGATAGGGGTAGATCAAACCACCAACAATCATCAAGCTCATTCGCAGGTAATAAGAAAGTGGATACTTGTGTATACTGCAACGGGGATCATCCTATGTGGAATTGTGAGAAACTAGCTAAATTGGAATACACGGACCGACTGAATAAAATTAAGGTTATGAATGTATGCAATTGTTGCCTATCGAATCAGCATTCACAAAACGAATGTACGTGGAAAGGGTGCAAGGGCTGTGACTATGCTAAACACAATCGCATGAATTGTCCTAAATATCCTGTGATGCGAGTAAGTCATATACAAAATAACCGTTACAACTATGCGAGAAAACGACGAGGTAGCAGAAATCAACGGTCATCGTATCATATCAGCGTTTAGAATCCAATTCCATCCGCAAGTATGCAGGCAAACCAAATATAAATGGATGAGCAATCCAAGCACGACGATGGCCTACCCATAATTGGCACGGCGTTGTGTAGATTACAACAACCGAACACGATAACTGGAAATGTTCGCGTACTTTGTGACTCGGGATCACAGGTTAATTTGTTACCACTAGAATGTGTTGAAAAGTGGAACCTCATTCGGAAACCATGTAAAATTATGATCTCAGGTATTGGTAACTCACGGCCGATCAAATCATTGGGCATGGTGGACTGCATGTTGCGTCATCGCTATGAATTTGCGTCGACAATGCCGATACGTTTTGTCATTGTCAACAAGATAACAGGTGTAAATCCACAGGAAGGGTTTAAGTGTCCACTTACTAGGCAGTTTTGTGATGATAAACTCGCTGATCCAACGTTTTCTGTACTTGGACATCGATCTTAGGTGACGGTACTGTCCGTTACTCTTCGGAAGGGGATCGTTTTGTCGCGCAGGAATCAATGCTGGGCTGGGTCGTGTCTGGCTATGCAAAGCAATCGCAGCCGTTGACAGCTTTATCATACCATGTGGTCAAATCAGATTGTGATTTGGATAAACAGTTGGAGCGATTTTGGGCGGTGGATAATTCTGAATCCCATAACCCTCGTACTGCTGAGGAACAACGAGCGGAAGATATTTTTAGATTCACACATACTAGAGGGGTTGATGGTCGTTATGTGGTTACGATCCCACTCAAGGAAAACTCAATGCCACTTGGCCGTTCTCGTCAGACAGCTTTCAATCGTTTCATCGGATTAGAAAATCGTCTCAAGAAAAATACGGAAATGGCTGCTGCATATAAAGAATTCATACTGGATTACGTTGATTCAGGTCAATTGATTCCAGCTCCACCAGCTCCAGAGAGTCCGGATAAGTCATACTACATACCATACCATATAATAGCAAAGAAAAAATTTCACGTCGTGTTTGATGCATCCTGTATGACATCATCGGGAGCATCATTCAACGATCAACAACTGCCGAGCGAGAAATTGCATGCTGATCTGTGTGAAACGTTGTTGCTGTTTCGAACGTACCGTTTTGCCTTGACAGCGGATATCGTGAAGATGTTTCGCCAGATAAAGGTCCACCAGGATCAATGGGATTTCCAACGAATTTTCTTTCGTCCAGCAGCAAATGAATCAATTAGGGAATATTTCATCACTTGTGTCATTTGGGGGTTTAAGTCGGCTGGGCTTAACTCTGTACGAGCGCTACAACAATGCGCCAAGGATGAAGCACTACGTTTTCCGGCTGCTTCTGTGGCCACCCTAACCAATTTTTATATGGATGACTTCCTATCTGGTGCTGGAACATTGGAAGAATTAAAAACATTGCGTAGCCAAATGATTGAAATGTTAGCTTCTGCTGGTTTTGAATTAGCAAAATGGGCTACCAGTAACTCGGAATTGGCTAAAGAACTTGTTCAAAATGAGTTGCGTGAAATCGAACTACAACATAATACCGTGATATTAGGTATGATGTGAGATCCAAGCAAAGACGATTTTTATATCAAAATCAATGATTATCCAGCAGACAAACATAAAACCCTTACCAAACGACAATTCATCAGTCGAATTGCTCAAGTATACGACCCTACTGGACTTTTCGCACCAGTTATCATTGTTGGTAAGATGGCCATGCAAGAGATTTGGAAACTGAATATTGGATGGGACGACCTTGTCCCTAATCACATTATGACATTATGGTCATCGTATCATCAGAACGTGACTGAATTGGTAGCAATACACGTTCCAAGATGGATAGCCTACTCAAAAGAAGTGCAAATGCAGCTGCATTTGTTTTCAGATGCCTCGAAATCAGCATATGGATCATGTGCCTACCTTCGGTCAGTTCATCATAATGGAGACGTAATTGTTCATCTCATTACATCAAGAAATAAAGTCGCACCAATTAAACCACAAACAGTTCCGCGGTTAGAACTAATGGGGGCTGTCATGAGTGTCAATTTATGCAAGTTGGTTCAAAAGGCATGCAAGCTGTCGGATGTAACTGTTCTTTACTGAACGGACTCAACCATCGTCATCCATTGGTTGAAGAAAAAGCATCAATCGTTAAAGCCGTTTGTCGCACATCGAACTGCTACTATATTGTCATCCTCAGAAGTTAACGACTGGCATCATATTCCTGGAGAGCAGAATCCAGCAGATTTGTTATCGAGAGGTTGTACTGCTATGCAATTCAAAAATTGCCAACTATGGTGGAATGGTTCGCAATGGCTCCAAGAAGAACCGAACAACTGGCCAAACAATATGCGGTTGAACTTATCTGAGGACGACATGCACACTGATGAAGCCGAATCAAAGGTAAGGTTATTAAATGCGCATATTAACATCTATTGCGAATTTCCAGTGACAGCCTTTATGGTTAATGATGAGCCACTGATTAATAGAGCGTCCACTCTGAATAAATTGATACGAACAACGGCCTTTGTTTACCGGTTCATTCGAAGAATAAAGGGAAATGGCGTCAAACCTGTCAAACTAGCAACAGTTCAAGATGTTACTCATGTGTCATCAGATGAGCGCGATAACGCAGTTAATTATTGGTCTCGCGTAGTACAGATCGAATACTTTGGGTTAGAGTGGAAGGCTCTACAGAATAAAAAGGAGATTCCATCGAACTCAAAATTGCGTCAACGATGCCCGTTTATCGATAGTGAACATGTGGTTCATGTCGGTGGGTGATTAGCCAAATCAAATTTGCCATTGGAAATGAAGCATCAAATCATAATTCATCCAGAATCAAGGTTCTGTTTGCATACGGTTCAAGAAGGATGCCGCCAAACAATTGATGGGTTCATTACCTCCAGCTAGGACTAATCAATCATTCCCATTTGTGGTATCTGGTGTCGATTTTGCTGGACCGGTTGAGGTTCATAAAACGCTTGCGCCACAGATGAACCTGCGCCATAAAATGTTGGGTTGTGGTTTTCGTTTGCATGACGACTCGAGCCGTGCATTTGGATCTTGCTCATGGTCTATCGGTGGAGGCATTCTTGGAAGTTTTTGCAAAATTTATCAGTCGACGTGGGCAATGTAGTCAGTTATGGAGCGATAACGGCACGAATTTCGTTGGTCCTGGCCATGATGGTCTTGTACGCAAGGTGACCGTTAGAACAGCTGCTGGCATCAAAGAACGCCCTATTCAAAAACTTTGCGTTCTTCCCATCAATCACTCGTAGGTGCGAGTGCTTCGTGACTTCACAACCCCCGGTGATCTGGAAATGCGTTTTCCCCTAGCTCTTCTAGCTAGGTTTTTCCATTTCCCTTGCAGAAATGTGGGATCATTCTAAAATATCGTTGTAGTCTTGTATTACAACTTACACAGCGCGCACATTATATAAATATCGTAGTAGTCTACAACTCGCTCGAACATTAAATAAAAGAAAATAGAAAGAAAAACGTACTGCAAGCAAATAGGTTGTTTTATTTTATTTGGAAAAATCCACAAACACAACATAATCAGTTTTCCTCATATAAAATCTCGACTCATATAAATCTCGATGTGTGTTAACTAGTTTCGCTGTTTGGTAAGTAATTTTGCTTTAAGTTAAGAAGTTTTCCTTTTCCAAACTAATTGACGTACCAAGTTGGATTTCTTTAATTTTTTATTCGACAGTATTGCCAGATTAACGCGGTAATCACCGATACAGTACATTTTATTTTTAATATTGGTATAAGTATTTGGTATGAAATCATTCTTTTCTGGTGATTTTAAGTTTGTTTAATACATTATAGGAGTGAATTTAATAGTTTTGTTATGATTATTAGGTTTTTCGTATTCTCGAAACTGGAAGCAACAAGAAATTGTTTGTAGGTCCGGCGTGCTGGTTTGAAGGGGACGATGATAATGGTATCGGTCATTATCCACCGGACACCAAACAATTCCTTAAATATCGAGGGTTTCAGGGCAAAAAATCCCACAATTTATGGTGCTCACAACCTTAACGCTTGCTCGCTAAATATTTGGAGTATCAGCTGGCAGTACATGGTATGCACCGGTTAGAAAACAGTAGCCACTTGAATAATGCCGCTGGGATGAAAATGAATTGAGGAAATTAAATGCATTGCGAAGTAAGTTGTAATAATTAAGTATTTTTACAATTGAAATGAATTTATTTTTATTTAGGTACATTGATAGATAGTCGGAAAAAAATAACAGAAAAATCACCAAATCTTACTGTTGCGTATGTACGCTTGTAGTTTTTGGGACCCAAATGTTAATTTGCATGTTGAGTTTGGTGTTAAGGCTTCAAGAATAATTCGGCAGTAAAACATACTAACTTAACAAAAATATTTAAATTTAAAATTATCGCCTTTCTGCGAAGGCCTTACACTCTTGAGTCAAAAGTGTACAAATTTTACTTCAATTACCAAAAGCCGATTGTTTCATATCAGTCGCGAGATTTTTCACATTTCTTAGACTCAGCTTAAAACTCAGCCTTTACTGATAAGCATAAACTCTCCATTAGTATACAAAAATTATAAGTATACGCACTTTCAATGTCAACACTTAAACTAATACTCATAAATTGTTATCAGATTCCTCATATTCTCTGTAAATTTGAATCCTCGACCAACTGGTATAAAAACACTTAATAAATAAAAAACGAAAACTGTATACTACAAATGATTTATTTTAACCATAACAACACGCTCCGAATTTAAAATTATTGGCCGCTTTTGGAACGTAATTATCTCCGGTGTATTAGAAGTTGCTGTGACATGAAAATTACGTATAATCGAAATTATTCCCAGACGAGTCTGCATCATTCCAAAACGAACCCCAATACAAACACGTGGCCCTTCACCAAATGGCAAAAAAGCAAATGGATTCCGTTTCGCCATATTTTCGCTCGTAAAACGCTCTGGATCGAATTTATCTGGATCTGGATAAATGTTGGCGTCGCGATGAATTCCATAGGCTGGAATGAACACGTTTGTTCCTTTTTCAATGACATATTTTGTCCCGGGCACATGATAATCACGTTCTGCTTTTCTGGTTAATGTATCGAGAGCTGGATATTTACGTAAAGTCTCGTTAATTACTTGATCCAAATATGTCATCTCATTGGTTGCCTCATACGTAATTTCATTATTATGTTTGCTCACCACATCATTTATGTGGTTCCGTAGTCGCTTTTGAATTTCGGGATTGCATGCCAATTCATAAACGGCAAATGATATGGTTGTGCTTGATGTTTCGAATCCGGCGAGGAAAAAAAAGCAAGCTTGCGCCGCGATATCCAAATCTGTGAATTTTTGCCCCGAATTCGAATCCTTCTGTTGAATTTCTAATAGCAGCTGCATGAAATCTTTCCGTTCAATATTATTATCCCGTCTGAATGTTACCGTCTCTTTAACAGCCCCCACGAAAAAATCACTAATCTCTTTTCGCACAAAACGAAATCCTAGTTTTCTGGCCACATTAGGAAAGGCACCACCAAAAACTATTTGTAATTGCTCGAATCTGGTTGGATTTAAAGCTTCGCGTCCATTCACGCGAAATTCAGCTTCAGGATTTTTCAAACTGTTACACTCAATTCCAAATGCACAACTTCCGATGACATCGGTGGAATATCGGCAAACCACATCTTTCACATCTAATTCGCCACCGTGATCAGCGATTTTATTAATTGTCGAAACCATTTCGTTGGCAATACTAAGTACAGTCTCGAACATCATTTTCATTTTACCGGTAGTAAGTGTTGGTGTTAATTTAGTTCGCAAATCTTTCCATTTTTTATCCCCGATAGAAAAGAGATGAGCCGATAGTGGATCATCTTTCTCATTGTAATAGAAAAATCGATTGCGGAAATAATCGAAATCTTTCACCATAATATTTTTGATTAAATTCAAGTCTGCTACTAGAATTGATGGTTGTGTGAACAAATATATCCCCGCAAATGGTGCTTTGTCTTTTACATCTTCGTAGATATTCTGCGTGATTTCACATGAATGATGTGTAACACCAAATCCTCCAAAATTACCCATCGGGAATTGTGGTTTTGGTGAATACACACCACGATTCGTCCAATACGAATATTTTTTGCGTATATACAAATATCCCAATCCAATTATGGTTGTAATCCCAATTAGCACTGTAGTCCACATGCTTGCGTATATAACAAACACGTTTATTCACGTCGAAAATTGTAACAAAACTGTAAGGCTGCGGCCAGAGTGCGCGCGATAAGCGATGCGAGGCGAGAAGCGAAGCGATTTCGCGCGAGCCCCGAAGCGAGTGCTGTCCAAAGTGAATGCGATAGAAGCGATTTATAAAGTTGAATAAAACTTTTTTAATATGAAAATATTTTGAATTTCTGTGCCTTGTATTGTATTTTAATTATTAAATATTGTTCTATCATCATTATAGAACGATTTGTTTTTAATTTACAAAATATTAACTTCAAATTCAAATATTTATTAATTTTTTATTTACTTATCTATTACATACATATTAATAATATTACTGTTATTAATATTTATTATTATTAGTAAAACTTCTCTAAAAATTTCAAAATAATAAAAAAAAATTAATGCACACTTATATAACACTATGCAAAATGTATATAAACTCGCGCGAGAACGAGCGACAAAACTCAACATGTTCAGTTTTATCGCTTCTAGCTTTGAAACTCGCATTCACTCGCATCTCGCATCGCTTTAACTACGGACAGTTCTATTTAAATATATGTGTGCAGTTTTGTCGCAAGTAGTCGCTTCTCGCATCGCTTCTCGCCTCGCATCGCTTATCGCGCGCACTCTGGCCGCAGCCTAACTGGTACTTAATAGATTACTTTATAATATTGTTTGATAAGTAGCATTTTTTTGCCTCACACATACTCTTGATGTTATATGTATTATCAGACACTGCATGATATGAATAAATGATAGAATGTTTAGTCATTGCTACATCACAATTTTTAAAAATTATTAAAAGAAGAAAAAAATTGTGAATAAAATTATGTTTAGCGCGCATATATGTACATACATAATAATCATATTATTACAAGTCACAGGCGTCTATTAAGTTATATACGATATTTTTGTTTCGCATTAATTATTCCAAAGTGAAAGGTTAGGTAAAGATTATACTTACATCGAAGCGGCGTCTCCTATGCGAGGCAAAGTGCAGAGTAGGTGGAGTACAGTTTCTTTCTCCTCAACATTCAAGGAAACTCATAGTCTCCGTACATCTGGCCAAATCTGCCTAATTATTGGACCAACTATAGTTCGCTGCTCTCCTAGCTTCTTCCTGCAGTAAGAGTTTGCGTCTAGCTAGAATTTCAACATTTACCTAAATTTGTTTAAATGAAGTATCGGCTTATCTCGAGGGTTAACTGTAAAACACTCTCAAATTATGCTATCAATTATTTTATTAAATGATACATGTATGACCTCCGCTACGTAATCTAAAAATTGCGGTCTCACAATTGTTATATAAAGTGTTCAACTCTTTTAAAATATTTTTTTTTTTTTTGAAATATTCTGTATGTCTGATATTACAATTTATTGTTGCATAATCGAAAAGGTCAAGGTAAATAGGTAAATATATTCAGTTTTGATTTAAAGTTTCAGTTAGTGAATTCCTGTTAATTAAATTGGTTTGCAATCTTCTAGTAGTTTGTTTATTTTTAACTTGTCATGGCGCATTTATTTATTTGTCATTGTATTATACTCGTATATGTATTTTGCAATACAACAAATAATTTAAAGAATGACCGACATAAAATCCAAAAATTCTATGGCTGTAATATGATAAGAAGTTGCTTATAGAAAAAATTACAAATAGATTACGACTTCGTGTATTTCAGTTTCGCAGTTCACTGCGGGTTACGTAATCTGGGAGATGTCAGTGAAATATTCATAACCATTATAAAATTCGGCGGAAATTTCGTTAAACAAAAACGATTTTTTGCATCCATAAAAATAAAAAATCACCTGGCATTCCATAGCATTAGACTGTAATATGACATACAATAATGATATTTTCGAATTCACAAGATATTTCAAACGTGTTTGCAAGTTTTTTCCGGAGCTCCTGTAATGGTTCCGATTTGTTGAACTCCTTAAATGAAATTGTTGGTTGTAACAATTCATATGTTACAGTCCAATTCAATTCCTCAGAAATTATAAATGAGTTGAAATGTTTAAGTTTTACAGTGTAACCACAGATAAGAATAGACAGATGGCGATCTTGTATGGGACATATTTACATTCTAAATTTCAATACCAAATTCCAATCTAATCCTTTTAGAGCAAGACGTATATATTATAAAATAAAATTTTATTTGAAGTTGGTTTATGTTTGCTTTGATATAATCAAAATAGCCATACGTAAAAAAAGATAAAAGGAGACAGAAATGTACGTCCTGCTCTAAAAGGATTGAATTGGAATTTGGTATTGAAATTTTGGAATGTATACATACAAGAAACACATCTGTCTATACTTATCTGTGGTGTAACTATAGAAAGATGCCGTTCATTGTTTCAAGTTTTGCAAGTGTCTTATGAACGCTGATATTTTGAAAATTTACGCGAGCATTAATTCTATGATTGATACGGACCCTATTCAAGGTGAGCTTGATGTTTTTTGTGATTGGTCTACACGAAATAAACTGCCGTTAAATATGAATAAATAATATAAGATTATGAGATTTTGTAGAACGCGGATATCTTGTGCAGAGGCTCCATATGGTTATTGGATGGCATCCGGTCAGCAGAGTTTACAATATCTGTGATCTTACAAGCATACAACCTATGTAAATAAATAAGTTGTACACTTTATTGGGTTTCATTAAACATTTTTTTTTTTGCTTAAATTAGGGTGGGTGTTTGCAGCCCAGAGCACTGCGACCATTGAGGAGAATTGTGCGTCCCTAGAGGTTCTTAGCTGAAAACGCCGCTACCTGATGCATATCAAGTGGGTCGGCATTAGGCCACAAACATAATGGGAGTGAATTTTATGATATAATCATTAATCCATGACCATTACTTTTGTTAGATTTGTTATGGAATATGCCTCGCTGATATGGGCTCTAATTTATCAAACGTATTCTGGTACAATTGAAAGATTCAAAAGCAATTCTTTATTTATGCTTTTGTTCGTGAACCTTACGTAGGAAGAAACATGTTCAAAAAACAAATTATAGTACTGCTCAGGTACCGTTAGACAGATATTTTCACGTCACATGTATTGTTTTACATTAAATGGTGTAATGAGTAAAATATGTTGTTTCCTTTTATTGTATTAAATGGCGTATTGTTTTGGTAAAGGAAATTTTGGTTGTTTTGGCTGTTTTCAAAGGGCCCAAGATAATAACATGGATATATTGTTTGGTTCTTTCTGTGGGTTGTACTAGGATTTGGTAGAGTCTGCTAAAGCATTTTTGTTTTGTGGGATGAAATGGTTATGTAAGTTTACCAAAGCAATACAGAAATAATTAAACTATAGAATTTGTCTTGTTTTATTTCTATATGCTCCATAGTCATAATACAAAAAAGTGTATAATGGAAATAAATCGTTGTTCACCATGTGATGTTCCGGGCATTTCAATACTTTTGTATTGGTTTTAATTTGTTCTTTATGTTGGATTATTTCGGTTTGCTCTCGTTAAGCGAATTGTGCATAGCACGAAAATAAGAAATTTGATATCAACAATTTTGTGCTAAGGCAGAATTATGAAATCGTATTTTCTGATCATTTTTACAGGTTTTACAGTTCAACATTTGTGACGGGCATGGAAATATATGTAATCAAATCGTGAAACTACAACAACAAAATAATTTGTGTTTTTTGAAAATTGATTTTGTGTTTGATTTATTAATAATATATATTTCTATTTTTAATTTCATTTTTATTTTTATTTTTATTACACAACGTTTTTAAAATTTTTTTAAAAACAGTTGTTAAATATTTCACAAAATTACAAAAGGTTTAAAAAATCACTCGATCGATTTCGGCTTGTTAGGCCATCATCAGGAGTATTGTAACGATCGTTCGTGCAACGCACAACTGTTGCCACCAGTATAGGTATTGCGCCCTTGATTAGGCTTCGAAATTGTTGATATTCTTAAGCGATTGTGATCTCCAATATCGAAAATACAATACTCAATAATTACAACGACAAATAATGGGGAATGATTGGTGAAGCCAAAATCTCGTTTAAATGAACAAGCTGTAGAGAACAAGAAATAGCATAATGACATGATTGCGCGATGGATATAGTCGGTGTGTTTGTGTAGACAAATCTTTAGCGCGGTACAAAAAAATGTTAAACGGGAAAAAGAAAAGAAATTGTGGGGCAGTCAAGTCATAGCTCTCAACTCGAGAGGATTAAATTATTTTTTTTAAGAATAAAAATAAAATAAACCGTGAAATAAAAGACATACATTTACATACTTGATATCTATGTAGATATTTGTGGCTGAGTTTTGTTTTGTTTTTTTTAATAAATAAATAAATAAGTTTAATAGTGGTTAAGTAACTATAATGAGCCTAGTGACAATAAAATCATATTTATGCCGAATTGTTGTAAATAAAATTAAGATTATAAATAAAGAATTAAAAATAAAAAAAAAGAATAAATTAACTGAATAAGATTGTGATAGCTGTTGTTTAGCTTTTGTAAAAATAAGCATTATGATAATAAAAGTTTTGTAATGTTCTAGAAAATAGTTTGTCTAGTAAAATTATTTTTGCTGTGTTTTTCTGGTTGACCGGCCTACATAAAAATTATAAACTGTGAAAAAAAAAACCAAGTGTCTTGCTGTAATTTATGTAAATACAGAAAAAAAAAAAAAAATAAATAAGAACCCACAAAACTTAAAGTGACGTCAGTTATATAAACTTTGAGAAAAAAAGAAAATTAAAAGGAACGTCTGGAGAAAAAATACTAACGGTAACGCTTTTTCTGGTCAATTATTCGTTACCAGTTGATTGCTGAAAATTTGGAACCATAATACCGATTACCGCTTACGGACTACGGTGTGGTTGTACAAAAGCGCGTGAATTGTCGCATGTTTTCTGCGCTCGTTGGATTACGTTGGATATATACATTAGGGTGGAGTGAAAAAAAACAAAAATTAGGGGGGCCCCCCAAAAGTTACCTTTTAGTGCCAAAACCACCTGGTTAAAATATTTTTAAAATTCATTGATATTTACCGATGGTATTTTCCATTTAAAGTATGTTTTTTCAACTTATTGCAGATTTTTAACTTAAAGACCGACAAAAACCACTTCGAAACCTAATTTTTCGGACTCGCAGGACCCCAAAATCGATAAATTACCAATAATGTCAAGGTTCAACATTTTCATGATTTCTGTACTTTATTTTACTTACGCAAAAGAAAGTAAAAAGTGATTGGCCAAAATGTTGTTTCTTCTCCCTAAAAGTGGATAGTGGGCGTTTATCACAGGAGTGACATTCGAGACATTAGTAATTTCAATTATTAAACGGTATTCTATCGGTTTCTAAAGAATCATGTACTTCAGGATTTTTTGTATAATGAAAGTCTAGTTTAATTCGGCTAAAAAGAAAAATTTCAATTGGAAAATACCACCGCTAAATTTTAATGAATTTTAAAAATATTTTAACCAGTCATTAACGACACTATAAAGTAACTTTCTGAAAGGCCCCCGTACCAAAATTGTAAAAAAAAAATTTTTTCACTCCACCCTAATATACATACATATATACTTATACGTGGATTAAGGTCAATAATTGCAGTGCCATATTTTATTGTCCAGCTGTTTACGATTTATTGTATTGGTGTAATATGGTCCAAATGGAATTTGTAAGAGTCATCATGGCAGCCGGGTGGATGTAAGAAGGAAAAAAAACCGTTCGTTATTTTCTTATATTATTATTATTATTTATTGTTTTTGTTTAATTATTTATTAGATTGATCACATTATTGATCAGATTATTTAAATTTTTTTTGTTGTTATTGATGCTTCATATGGGAGCTTTAATTTGAACCTTGTAATTTTTTTTAACAAGTTAATTTTTGTTTGTTGACGGCTCATTTTTTTTTTGTAATTCATACTTGTTTTCCTCAATTTTTTTTTATTATTGTTTAATATCAACTTTTCTTGATAAATATCTATATACATATATGTATATATGTATGCGTAAATGATTTTCTCATTTTTCTTTTGCTTATAATTATAGTTTGTTTATATATACCTATGTGATTATTTAACAACGCTTAATCATGTGGTAATTGGTTTCGCTTTGATGGGATGAGCGGGCCTTGCGATGTGCTTTTTTTCGATGATTCCTCCATATTGATTTTTTTTTGTAGTTCAGTTTTTCAATTTTGCTTGTTCACGCACACATAGCTGTAGTGTCAATTATTTTAATTGATTTTGTAAGATGGTTGTGGTACACTCGTGGTTAACGGAACCCTCCCGACCGATTAGCTGCTGTTCCTTTGGATATTAATTGTGTGCGGCCACGTGGTACCCAATGACCCAAACCATCAGGTTACAAATGGCGCCGAAACAGGGACCTGAAGGGTCTTATTATTAATGAAATAAATAAATTGTTAAGTTTTTATTTAGTTGGTGGCCCTAAGAAGGCATCCAGGTGGCTTCTCCGCCTAACTGTTAGATAGATTGAATATCCGCTTAAGTGACCTTGCGGTTAATCTATCTGTTGTTTTTTTTCTTGCTCTTCAAGCTTTTTACAATCAATTTTCATGTGGTTGTCAGCCATTTTCAATATTATTTTTTTGCTATTACCAATCATCATTAAATTATGTTTGTTTAACCGACTATTCTCGTTTATATTTCAAAGATTCGTTTAAAATTTGCAATAACTATAACCTACATTAATAATTCGAATGGTTGATGTTACCACGCTTGAGCTGTAATTGATATTACATGATTTGTTTTTCTTGCAGATCAAGGTGGCCCCCATTGAATTATTGTAGGATCCTTCTTCTTTAATTGCGATTATTATTTTTTTAATTGTGTTTAATTTGTTTTTTTTATTGACAGGAAATATAAGTTATCACTGATTGATGAAGCTTCTAATGATGGTGCGATTGATGGTTTGGTGAATCCGAATTCCTCGTCCAGCTTAGAAAGCTTTCCTCAGTGATAACTTATCTAATTCATTTAAATAGATTGGATCCGATTTGACAATTTACGAGTAATAGTCTGTGTAGTTTCTTTAAATTTTTCATTATTCAGTTTTATATTATTAGTTCAAATGTATTGAGGTTTAAGTCCAAGAAGCTAACTGAATAGAATATGATCGTTACCAGTGTTATTTATTATGGTACGTTCAGTTAGGCTTAAAGTACGTCGCAGCGCACTTGTTCATCCCATTTATTAAATGTAATTAAAAAGTAAAAGAAAAAAAAAAAAGAAAAAAATAATTTCAAGTTTGACATAACTTTAAGTTTATTCAGATTTGTCTTTTTCAATTATATTTCGTATTTATTGATTTTTTTTATATATTATATCGAATTTATATTAATTATAATTATTATTTATATTATTGATTATTGTAGTGATTATTTATTTTGAATATTGTGTGGCGCTGGTTTGGCCTGCATTAAATTTAACACAATCAGCTGAGTTAGCAGTTTTGAAGCTATTTAACGTCCTGTGGGCAACAGTTTAACAAAAGATCGTTCTTGGTTTAACATTTGATACAAATTGTCCAAACCTCAAAACGAGTAAATCAAACCTTAAAGCTTTTACAAAGTTAACGTTTCAAAATTTAGTTAATAACTTTATTTCTATTCACGCACACTTATCCGAATTAGTGTTAGCCTCTAGTTTAAATATCGATTAAAGTAATTAGTGAAGGGTAAAACAACTAAATTTTAATAGTGCTATTGTATAAACCGTGGCAAGTTTTTATCGACATGGATTTGTTTAGAGCGATTTCCGAAAGCTTAACTAAGGAAGAACTAGCGATAGAATATGAAGTACGTGGTCTGCAAATGAACCATCCAAAGGCCCAAGAACAATTATTTGAGACGTTACAGAATGAACTGCGTACTCCAGCCGTAAAGCCTAAAGCATCGCACATTACTACAAACCCTGAACATGAACTCGCAAATATCAACCTACAGATGCAAACTATTGATGAGGCACTAGAATCCAATGAAAACGAGTCATCATTAACAGCGAAAAATTTTCTTTTGATAAAAACACTCCATTGGAAGGACCGGGCCGAAAGATTAGCTAACTCATTTCAAGGTTTAGCCGGCTTAACCATGGCTATTAACTCTTTAACTCGGTTTGCTAGGTATTTAAACCGCGACATAAAAAAAATTGAAGCCGAACAAGAGGAGCGAAGAATCGCCGACAATAATAGACAATCTACGTCAGCGAGCGTTCGACAAAATAACATCCGCGTAACTAATCAAAGCTATTTAAGTCAAGGAAATGAAGAAAGGAATGATTCTGAAAACGATAGACGGCTTTCCGACCAGATCGAAAGAATGACGAAAGAATTCTGGGAGAAAATGAACGTTTCGAATAATCCACAGCAGAAAACAATACAACAACCGAGAGAAAATGTTAATACTAGATTTAGAGAGTCTAGACATTCTAGTACCGAAAGTAATGGGGACGACTCGTACGGAAGTCGTCAATCCAATAGGTCTCAGCTGAACCACAGAAGGGTAAAGCGTGCTCATCAACGATTTCAAAGAAACAGCGACCCAACAAAGTGGAGAATTTCATTTTCCGGTAGCAGCGATAAAAGAAGGGACGACGAAAATATTCATGATTTCATTATGAAAATAGAGGAGCATGCTAAACAAGATAAAGTTCCTCAAGCCGAACTGGTCAGTTTAACGAGGCACTTCGTCACCGACAAAGCAGAAAAATGGTACTATGTTTATACGAGGAAAAATAGACGAGTTACATGGGATCAGTTGAAAAACGCGTTCCTCGAACGGTTCAGCAGCGCTGAAGGAGATCGGGCCATGCGGAAATACATACGCCAAAGAACACAATACGCTAAGGAGTCATTCAATGATTTTGTGTTGGAAATCGAAACAGTGAATTGCCGTCTACCAAATCCATTGCCCGATGACGAAATTTTAGAACTACTGGCCGATAACATGAATCCTGCTCTTAAGAATGCCACTGCAAACATGTATTTCGAAACTATAGAAAGCCTGAGGAAAGTATGCGACAACTTGGAAAGATTGTGGCAAACTTCAGGGTTTGATCCTCGTCAGCTTATTGAAGCCCGTCCCAAACGTAATCCGATTCCAGAATCTTCAAATTACCATGGAGTAGATAGACGCCCCAAACGCAACCCCCATGTCGAGGAGCTTTCGTATTATCAAGTCGATTCAGGTTCGTCTAAAAAGCCAACACAAAAACTTACGCAGTACCAAGAAGTAGTCTCAGAAGACTCAGCAGACGAGAAGCCGGAACAAAAAGTAAATTCGGAGGTTAGCGCAATTGACCGGACAGTTTTTATAGTTTGTTGGAATTGTAAAGACCTTGGTCATAAATTCACAACTTGTCCCTTAGAAAGGACTCATCAATTTTGCGAAGGATGTGGATTGGCTGGTTTCATTATGTCAGACTGCCTTCGTTGCCAGAAAAAGAAAATGGGAAATGTGAATCCGAACGCTGTCAATTCTGGGGTATATCGTTCGGACAAGATACCACCACCCAGAAAAGTTCAATTTCAACTAAACAAGTAAATACCAAAAGTATACCGCGTGAATCAGAACCATCCAGCAACACTGATTCGCAAAAATCAAAGCGGTATAAACGAATTTCGGAGTATTTCAAAGATCGCAAATTATTTAATAGATGTTGTGAGCTGACTACCATTACCGAGAGCAAATTAAATGACCCTCGTCCATATGCAAAAATAAACATTTTGGGAAATTCGATACTAGGCTTATTAGATAGCGGTGCAAGCGTCAGCATCCTCGGAAAAGGAAGTGAACATTTTTTAAAAAAACTGGGATTAAGTTTTAAAGCCTATAACACCTGCATTCAAACAGCGGATGGATCAGTCAACGCAGTTTTGGGACACATATCATTACCGGTTACTTATTTGGGTTTAAAGCATATGATAAAATTCTGCATAGTTCCTTCACTACAATCAGAAGTTTACCTTGGTGTAGATTTTTGGAAAAAATTTAACATCGCACCAAACATCGTAAGTGAAATAATCGAATCAACTCCAACGTCAACAGCTGAAGTAAAACAACATAATCTCACTGAACAACAGAAATATGAGCTACAGAAGGTAATCGCGATGTTTCCGTCGTTTACAAAAAATGGATTGGGAAGAACTAGCCTCGTAGAACATATTATTGATGTTGGTGATGCCCGTCCTATCAAACAGCGGCATTACCAGAGATCACCTGCGATACAAGACCTTATGTATCAAGAAATAGACAGGATGTTATCACTAGGAGTGATAGAGGAAAGCACGAGCCCATGGAGTTCTCCGATAGTTTTAGTGCGAAAGGCAAACGGGAAAGCGCGTTTATGTTTGGACTCTAGAAAGGTAAATCAAGTGACGAAAAAAGACGCCTATCCTTTACCACTAATAGATGGCCTACTTGGACGACTGCCCCAGACCAAATATATCACGAGCTTAGACCTTAAGGATGCCTTTTGGCAAATCCCGCTTTCGCAAAGTTCAAAAGAGGTAACTGCTTTCACTGTTCCAGGCCGTCCTCTCTATCAATTTTGTGTCATGCCGTTTGGGCTGTGCAACGCTCCCCAAACCATGTGCAGATTGATGGATCGAGTGATACCCCATCAGCTTCGAGATAGAGTATTCGTTTACCTAGACGACTTATTGATAATCTCGGTGGGGTATGACGAACACCTGGAACTGTTGAAAGTAGTGGCCAACTTATTGTCCAAATCAGGGTTGACAATAAATGTTGAGAAAAGCCATTTTGTTCTGCGCGAAACTCGGTATTTAGGTTTCCTGGTAGGTGAACAAGGACTGCGGACAGACCCTTCGAAAGTACAGGCAATCCAAAGTTTTCCTCCTCCAAAGTCTGTGAAACAAACTCGTCGACTTCTAGGAATGGCAGGTTGGTATCGACGGTTTATTCCGAATTTTTCAGACGTAACCGCCCCCATAACCAATTTGCTACGTAAAGGCCAGAAGTTTGAGTGGACCGAGGATGCCAACCTCGCCTTCGAACGATTGAAAGAACTTATGATGAATGCTCCGGTGCTGCACAATCCTGATTTTTCAAAACCATTTTTCATCAAATGTGATGCAAGCACTCAGGGGATTGGTAGCGTCCTGTATCAAACTGATGAAGATGAAACAGAAAAGCCTATCGCTTTTATGTCTCAAAAATTGAATCCCGCACAAAGGAATTACACTATCACCGAACTGGAATGCTTGGCGGCGGTTGTTAGTGTTAAAAAATTCAGGGCATACATTGAAGGGTACCGATTTACCATAATTACGGACCATGCGAGTTTAAAGTGGTTAATGTCGCAAAAAGAGCTCAGCGGCCGACTCGCGAGATGGAGCCTAAAATTGCAATCGTTTGATTTTTGCATTATTCATCAGAAAGGCAAAGACAACGTGGTTGCTGACACCTTATCCAGAGTGTACTGCGATGAACTAATTGAACTTGATTCAGAACGGATGCTTCATGATGCAAATCTTTTCGACCCAGACGCTATTACCGACCAAATGTTTATCGAGTTGCGTAAGAAGATTGAATCAGATCCAATTTCTTACCCAAATATGCGTATCCACACAGGAAAAATATTCATCAGAATTGAACCTACAAAGCATATTCCCATATCAGACGTTCCCTCATGGAAATTGTGGGTTCCAGATTGTCAACGTGTAAAGCTAATTCAGAGAGAACATGACAGTCCCAATGGAGCTCACGGTGGTATCAAGAAAAGTCTTGAAAGATTACGTCGGTTGTATTATTGGCCGAAAATGTCTATTCAAGTACATGACTACATATCCAATTGTCAAATATGTAAACAGAGTAAATCGACGAATCAATGTTTACGCCCACCGTTAGGAAATCCAACCATATCTGAAAGGCCTTGGCAAAAGATATTCGTAGATTTACTAGGCCCTTATCCGAGGTCGAATTCGGGCAAAACCGTCATATTAATTGTCCTAGATAATTTAACCAAGTTTATTTACTTAAAAACATTGCCTAAAGCCACGGCGAGTAAAATTGTCGACGTTTTCCGTGATGAATTATTTCCGCTTTTCAGCGTACCAGAGTCGATACATTCCGATAACGGTGTTCAATTTGTTGGTAAAGAGTTTACCACTTTAACGAAAGAATTTGGAATAAAACATATCAGAACCGCACTTTATTCGCCTCAGAGTAACGCATCGGAGCGAGTTAATAGGTCAATTATCGCAGCTATAAGGGCGTACGTAAAAGATAATCATACTACTTGGGATAAATTTTTACCTCAAATAGGAAGTGCGCTCCGAACATCAGTACATGAATCTACTGGACAATCCCCTCATTTTTCGATGTTCGGTTATCATAAAATAAATCACGCTGCTGATTATAAACTTCTTCGGGAAGTTAACCTGTTAGGAGAGAATACGATAGATTGGATGGAAGTACCTGATCGTATTGCTATACTTCATAATCAAATCAAAGATAAGCTCCTTAAGTCGTATAACAAATATGCTAGTCGGTACAATTTGCGTACTCGATCAAGAAATATTGACATCGGTCAACAAGTATATGTAAAACAGCATCTTCTTAGTGACGCCTCCAATAAGTTTACTTCTAAATTCTCCTTTCCTTATCGTAAGGCTTTCGTGAAAGCAAAACTAGGCAACGTACATTACTTACTCGTAGATGAAAATGACAAGGAACTTGGCACTTACCATGCCATGGACATCAAACAATAGATTTAGATTTATCTTAGCACTTTTGCAACGATCGGTTGGTTTTTTTTCAGCTTCAAATCGATCTTTTAAAGAAAACGCTCACAATTTGAACCTGCCCTGTAACGATCGTTCGTGCAACGCACAACTGTTGCCACCAGTATAGGTATTGCGCCCTTGATTAGGCTTCGAAATTGTTGATATTCTTAAGCGATTGTGATCTCCAATATCGAAAATACAATACTCAATAATTACAACGACAAATAATGGGGAATGATTGGTGAAGCCAAAATCTCGTTTAAATGAACAAGCTGTAGAGAACAAGAAATAGCATAATGACATGATTGCGCGATGGATATAGTCGGTGTGTTTGTGTAGACAAATCTTTGGCGCGGTACAAAAAAATGTTAAACGGGAAAAAGAAAAGAAATTGTGGGGCAGTCAAGTCATAGCTCTCGACTCGAGAGGATTAAATTATTTTTTTTAAGAATAAAAATAAAATAAACCGTGAAATAAAAGACATACATTTACATACTTGATATCTATGTAGATATTTGTGGCTGAGTTTTGTTTTGTTTTTTTTAATAAATAAATAAATAAGTTTAATAGTGGTTAAGTAACTATAATGAGCCTAGTGACAATAAAATCATATTTATGCCGAATTATTGTAAATAAAATTAAGATTATAAATAAAGAATTAAAAATAAAAAAAAAGAATAAATTAACTGAATAAGATTGTGATAGCTGTTGTTTAGCTTTTGTAAAAATAAGCATTATGATAATAAAAGTTTTGTAATGTTCTAGAAAATAGTTTGTCTAGTAAAATTATTTTTGATGTGTTTTTCTGGTTGACCGGCCTACATAAAAATTATAAACTGTGAAAAAAAAAACCAAGTGTCTTGCTGTAATTTATGTAAATACAGAAAAAAAAAAAAAAATAAATAAGAACCCACAAAACTTAAAGTGACGTCAGTTATATAAACTTTGAGAAAAAAAGAAAATTAAAAGGAACGTCTGGAGAAAAAATACTAACGGTAACGCTTTTTCTGGTCAATTATTCGTTACCAGTTGATTGCTGAAAATTTGGAACCATAATACCGGTTACCGCTTACGGACTACGGTGTGGTTGTACAAAAGCGCGTGAATTGTCGCATGTTTTCTGCGCTCGTTGGATTACGTTGGATATATACATACATATATACTTATACGTGGATTAAGGTCAATAATTGCAGTGCCATATTTTATTGTCCAGCTGTTTACGATTTATTGTATTGGTGTAATATGGTCCAAATGGAATTTGTAAGAGTCATCATGGCAGCCGGGTGGATGTAAGAAGGAAAAAAAACCGTTCGTTATTTTCTTATATTATTATTATTATTTATTGTTTTTGTTTAATTATTTATTAGATTGATCACATTATTGATCAGATTATTTAAATTTTTTTTGTTGTTATTGATGCTTCATATGGGAGCTTTAATTTGAACCTTGTAATTTTTTTTAACAAGTTAATTTTTGTTTGTTGACGGCTCATTTTTTTTTTGTAATTCATACTTGTTTTCCTCAATTTTTTTTTATTATTGTTTAATATCAACTTTTCTTGATAAATATCTATATACATATATGTATATATGTATGCGTAAATGATTTTCTCATTTTTCTTTTGCTTATAATTATAGTTTGTTTATATATACCTATGTGATTATTTGACAACGCTTAATCATGTGGTAATTGGTTTCGCTTTGATGGGATGAGCGGGCCTTGCGATGTGCTTTTTTTCGATGATTCCTCCATATTGATTTTTTTTTGTAGTTCTGTTTTTCAATTTTGCTTGTTCACGCACACATAGCTGTAGTGTCAATTATTTTAATTGATTTTGTAAGATGGTTGTGGTACACTCGTGGTTAACGGAACCCTCCCGACCGATTAGCTGCTGTTCCTTTGGATATTAATTGTGTGCGGCCACGTGGTACCCAATGACCCAAGCCATCAGGTTACAGTATCTACTAAACTGTAAAAATAAAAATGTAGTTATTTATATATGTATGTATATAGTTGGAAAAAACAAAAAATTAAACAAAAATATACAAATAAAAAATGTGGAAGTGGTAAACAATAAAAATGGTGAGAGCAATTAACATTAAAAATTAAAAGTGGGCGAGTTAAACACAGGTATATGATTATTGATTATTGATTAGTCAATGGCCGAATAACAAAATTCCAGATGTTATTGTTGCTTTTATTTCTATTTTTTTATTTTTTTTTATTTTTTTTATTATAACCCGACGTATTAGTCATTTTATGAGATGGTATGGGTATTGGAATAAAACAGTGCGGGGTCGGTAATTGGTGAGAAACGGATTTCTCTCTATTCGTTGAGGATATTTTGGTTAAGAAATATAGCTTTTCGGATTTCGTAAGATTCTAAGTTGTCTAAACGTCTGCTTTTTGGTTGTACGTGTAATATTTCTAAATTGTTTAAACTGGATGTGTGATTTTCTAACTTTAAATGATTATAAAGGGATGATTCATGGCTACCAGATAAATGTTCTTTAACTCTAACTTCAAAATTGCGCCCAGTCTGTCCGATATAAGAGAAACTACAATCATTGCAATTGATCCTATAAACGCCAGACTTGGAAAGACGATCAATTCTTGGTTTGTTGTTAAAAATCATTTTTTCAAAAGCAAAGCTAATATCTGTATATTGTGTCACGATGTTAATAATCCGTTGACTAGTTTTTCCTATATACTCTAAGCGGCGCCAATTTTTCGGCATTGGGCTATCAGGTGGATAAATGTGAGCTAAAGCTTTATGTTTCAGTTTTCTGTTTAATAGCTTTAATATAGTCTTAGCTGCATAACCGTTATTCGCTGCTATTTCTAAAAATATATTAAGCTCTTGAGAGAATGATTGGAAAGCTAACATTTTAATATTATGGGGATGGTTTGAAGAGTTAGGTATATTGGCGTCTGTATACGTGGGTTTTCGATGAATTTTGAACTCTAATGAAGAATTAATTCTGGTTATTGTTATATTTAGAAAGTTAATAGATTTGTTTTCTTCTTTTTCTACCGTAAAATTAATGGTGGGATATTGAGAATTTAACCAAGTGAGAAAAGAGGTTAATAGCCTATCAGTTCCATTCCATAGACTTAGTATGTCATCATCATATCTTCACCAAAAGATTACATGACGGAAATAAGGATTGTTGCTTGATACAATCGTTTGTTCGATGAAATTCATGAAAATTTCTGCTAACAAAGGTGACAGAGGGGAGCCCATCGGTAGACCATCAGTGAATCTGAAATATTTATTATCAAAGCAAAAATAATTTTGTTTAATACAAGTTTCAAATATCAGCTTCAGTTCATTGCGTAGGCTCCCATCTACAACATCCCTACTTAAGTAAGTATAAACTATCTGAGACAAAATGTTAATTGGAATAGAAGTGAAAGGACTAGCAACGTCAAATGAAACTAGTTTTGAGTGTAGTGGAATATCAACATCCTGAATTTTGCTAATCAATTCTACCGAGTTCTTAATCGAGAAAGCCGAAACGAAATTAGTATGACTGTTGAAAAAGTTTATGAAACCCTTACATAGCTTGTAGGCAGGTGCATTGCAATACGCTACTATTGGTCTAATCGGATTGCCTTCCTTATGGATTTTAGGTAAACCATAAAGAATTGGGGCAGATGGATTCATAACCGTGTACCTCCAACCAGTGCCATCAAAGACCTTTGGGCAGTGGTTGATACACTTACTGACCAAAGTCTTAAATGACCTAGTAGGATCTCTATTGAGCTCTAATGCTTTGCTTTCTGTAATAAAATCAGAAATTTTGTAGTAGTAATCGACTTTTTACACACATTTTTGAATTTTTTTAAAAACACTTGTTAAATATTTCGCAAAATTACAAAAGGTTTAAAACATCACTCGATCGATTTCGGCTTGGTAGGCCATCATCAGGAGCGTCGTCATCATCCGAAATCGATCGAGTGATTTTTAAACCTTTTGTAATTTTGCGAAATATTTAACAAGTGTTTTTAAAAAAATTTAAAAATGTGTGTATTAAGTGTGTTTCGCCAAGTGCCTACGGCAGAAAGTGTAAAAAGTAATCGACTTTTGTGAGAACAGTGGTCAGGTCATGATCACGTAACTTTTTCTTAATCGTACCAATCACTTTAAGGTTATCATTAGAAGAAACAGGAGATTGAGAGGAGATAGAGGAGGAAGCGTTACCCAAGCCTTTCTTAATTTGTAACGGACATATTGATTTCAGTTGGGTTGACTGGTCGTATAAGGCAGTTTCGGCATCTATAGCGAGACTCTCAAATGACTGAACGCCGATTGTATTTGGCACAGGAGCAAAATTTACTCCATTGCTCAGCATTTGAAACTCTACGCCACTGAAGCCAACGGAAGACAAGTTCTTAAAACGTGAATGGAATTGGAAACCAGACCTACCACTATTACCTCTATGGTTACGTGGATAAGACTTATCTCGCAACACATCCAGTTTAGCTTTTTGCTTTACATATTGAATATGTGAAATTTCTGCTACCTCGGCACGAAACTTATTATCCAACCAGTCAAACTCAACAGAATGCAATCGAGCCGCTAACTCAGTGTCAACAACTTTAAGATGGAGACATAAGTTGTTCCTGGTAGCATCCCCTTTACGTTTTAACCTTATTTTAAATTTAATTTTAATTTTTATTATCATTTTCATTTCTATTTCTATTTTTATTTTTATTTTTATTCTTATTTTTAATTTCATTTTTATTTTGATTTTGATTTTTAATTTATTTTGATTTTTATTTCTATCTACTTTCTATCTCTTTATTTCTTCTACTTTTATTTTATTTTTTATTCTTATTTTTATTTTTTATTTTATTTCTATTTCTATTTCTATTTTTATTTGTATTTTTATTTTTGTTTTTATATATTTTTAGTTTTAGTTTTATTTTTATTTCTATTTCTATTTTAATGTTAATTCTTTATTTTATTTTTAGTTTTAACCTTATTCTTATTTTAATTATAATTTTTATTATCATTTTTATTTTTATTTTTAGTTTTATTTCTAACCTTATTTTAATTTTAATTTTTAATGTTATTTCTATTTTTATTTTTAGTTGTATTATTATTTTTATTTCTATTTCTATTTTTATTTTTATTTTTATTTTTAATTTCAATTTTATTTTTATTATTATTTTTATTTTTATTTTTAACCTTGTTTTAAATTTAATTTTAAGTTGTATTATAATTTTCATTTTTATTTCTATTTCTGTTTGTATTTTTATTTTTATTTTTAATGTTATTTCTATTGTTATTTTTAGTTTTATTATTATTTTTATTTCTATTTTAATTTTTGTTTTTATTTTTAATGTTATTTCTATTTTTATTTTTAGTTTTATTATTATTTTTATTTCTATTTCTATTTCTACTGTTATTTGTATTGTCATTTTTATTTTTATTTCTATATGGTTAGTTTAATTTTTATTTCTATTTATATATCTATTTTAATTTTTGTTTTTATTTTTAATTTTATTTTTTTTTTATTTCTATTTCTATTTTATTTTTTTTTTTTATTTTTATTTTGATTTGGATTTTTAGTTTTATTTCTATTTCAATTTCAATTTCTAATTTTATTTGTATTTTTATTTTTGTTTTATTTCAATTTTTAGTTTTAGTTTTATTTTTATTTCTATTTCTATTTTAATGTTTATTCTTAATTTTATTTTTAGTGTTAACCTTATTCTTATTTTAATTTTAATTTTTATTATCATTTTTATTTTTATTTTTAGTTTTTTTTTTAACCTATTTTAATTTTAATTTTTATTAGTATTTTTATTTTTATTTCTATTTCTATTTTTATTTTTATTTTTATTATTTTTATTTTTATTTTTATTCTTATTTTTATTTTCAATTTTATTTCTATTCCTATTTCTATTTCTACTTTTATTTGTATTTTTATTTCTATTTAGTTTAACTTTTATTTCTATTTATAATATATCTATTTTAATTTTTATTTTTAACCTTATTTTAAATTTAATTTTAATTTTTATTGTCATTTTCATTTTTATTTCTATTTCTATTTTTATTTTTATTTTTATTTTTATTTTTATTTTTATTTTTATTTTTATTTTTATTTTTATTTTTATTTTTAATTTCATTTTTATTTTTATTTTTAAGAAGAGGAGATTTTTATTTATAGTTTTATTTTTATTTTTATTCCTATTTCTATTTCTATTTCTACTGTTATTTGTATTCTCATTTTTATTTTAATTTCTATATGGTTAGTTTAATTTTTATTTCTATTTATATATCTATTTTAATTTTTGTTTTTATTTTTAATTTTAGTTTTATTTTTATTTCTATTTCTATTTTATTTTTTTTTTTTATTTTTTTTTTGATTTGGATTTTTAGTTTTATTTTTATTTCAATTTCAATTTCTAATTTTATTTTTATTTTTATTTGAATTTTTAGTTTTATTTCTATTTCAATTTCAATTTTTATTTTTATTTGTATTTTTATTTTTGTTTTATTTCAATTTTTAGTTTTAGTTTTATTTTTATTTCTATTTCTATTTTAATTTTTATTCTTAATTTTATTTTTAGTGTTAACCTTATTCTTATTTTAATTTTAATTTTTATTATCATTTTTATTTTTATTTTTAGTTTTTTTTTTAACCTTATTTTAATTTTAATTTTTATTAGCATTTTTTTTTTATTTCTATTTCTATTTTTACTTTTATTTTTATTATTTTTATTTTTATTTTTATTTTTATTTTTATTCTTATTTTTATTTTTAATTTTATTTCTATTCCTATTTCTATTTCTACTTTTATTTGTATTTTTATTTTTATTTCTATTTAGTTTAATTTTTATTTCTATTTATAATATGTATATCTATTTTAATTTTTATTTTTAACCTTATTTTAAATTTAATTTTAATTTTTATTTTTATTTTTATTTTTATTTTTATTTTTATTTTTAATTTCATTTTTATTTTTATTTTTAAGAAGAGGAGATTTTTATTTATAGTTTTATTTTTATTCTATTTCTATTTCTTTTTTATTTGTATTTGTATTCTTGTTTTTATTTCTATTTTTAGTTTTATTTCTATTTTTATTTCTATTTCTATTTTTAATGTTTATTCTTAATTTTATTGTTATTTTTAACCTTATTCTTATTTTAATTTTAATTTGTATTATTACTATTATTTTAATTTTTAGTTTTATTTTTAACCTTATTTTATCTTTAATTTTTATTATTTGTATTTTTATATACAAATATTTTTATTTTGTATTTTAAATTTTTTATTTTTTTTTTTATTTTATTTCTATTCCTATTTCTATTTCTACTTTTATTTGTATTTTTTATTCTTATTTTTATTTTTAGTTTTAACCTTATTCTTATTTTAATTTTAATTTTTATTATTTTTCACCTTTTTGACTTTTTAAAGTACCATTTCGGTAGGAAATTTGATTCTCTACAAAAATCGTATAACGTATACCTATTAAGAATGCATAGTTTTTGAGTTATAGTTAAAAAACTCAAGTTCTCAAAAGTCCAAGCCTAAATTGAATAGCACTTTGTGGATTTATAATTATTCGGGTACCATCCAACCTATGAAACAATAAAATACCTTTAAAGAATTAGTTCCTTATTGAATGACATAGACAATAGCCTATCACTTGCATTTGAAAAAATGTATCGAAACCACACACTTGTGCCGTTGGTCCTATAGAAAAACGGTAAAAACAACGGAAACAATTTGTTTATCTTTTTTTTGTTTAGAGTTATCGAAAGAGAACAGAACGGAGAAAAATAAACAATTAAAAACGTAATTTCAGAATTTGTGTCACTTGAGCCCTTTGATCGAATTAGCGTGGATATATATTATTTAAGTATATATTCGTTGGTCAAAAAACTTGGTTTGTTGGTTGGTTGGTTTCACCACATAAATATTTTTTTTAAAGTCGATTACATAGTTAAAATTTGGAAAAAATATGTCCAGTTTCCTAGCTACACTATAATATTGTTTGCCAGTTTCAATGACAGCGAATGCAACAGAGTTTTGTTTGTCGCTGACGTAATTTCCACCCATTTTTACATAAACATCGAATGTGATAATCTTATACATAATTTCACTTTAAAACCACTGTACGTAAAATAAAAATTTCAAATATACCTCAAAATATGACTACTTAATTATCACGTAAACAAAACACAAAAAAAAGATTTTTTATTGTTGAATGGTTCACACTAATATAAATAAGGCAACGAAATCCAATTCCACAAATATCCACAATATATTGAACGAACGCCCAATTCCGGGAATATCCTAACAAGACTTGTACCTGTCTATTAATCAAAAAACATTCACCAATGACGAGAAGTGTTTCCAATTCTACAATCTAATGTTCTACTCACTAAAGACCTAAACAAAATATTAATTTAGCTTTCAGAAGATTTAAGAATCTGGGCTAATATTAGTCGCGAGTACTCGGTGTAGACATCATGCGTCGTTCCACATGTACGCGAACCTACATAAGTGTTTTTTCTTAAGGGACTATTCACACCAAACGATGATTGGGGATAGGAGTAAATAATTTTTATAAAAAAAAAATGTTTCTGGCTTGATGGTGATTGATTCAAAAATTACTGCATAACAAATATTAAATAAGCATTTTAAATAAGCAAATGCTTTTATATATTAATAATAAATGAATATAAATAAATAAATAAAAAATAAATAAAATAAAAATAAATAACAAATAACAACGTTTGAAACCTTTTCAGTAGTCAAATTTTATTAAAGCATTACTCCTCCAATTGTAACCTCAAATTTATTTTTATTTTATATTTTAGGTATAACAAATTTTATATTTTTTTGATTTTATAAATTTGATATTTTCGATATGACCGCACAAATTAGAATAAAGTTAATAAAAATTAAATACAAGAAAATTGTGATTGTACACTTATGACTTTAGAAACGGTATGTTACATTTTTTTATTGATAACATTATTGTACAAGAAGTTACAAATCAGTAATTAAAAATTTGTTTTTTTGCAGATTAAGCAATATCCAAGTTCCAAATCCTATAGAATAATTCCTGACAAAGGAACGACTATGCTGGTAAATCTCTCATCTGAACTTTGCAAACGGATTGGTAACAAAATTGTCAGTAAAATGTATGTGCCTCTTCTCTTTATATCCTTAGCAATACAACTTTCATGCCTCATAGGGTTACTTAATAACCATTAAAAACTTACCATGTTTTGATAGGAATTCAAAGCTCCACTCTACTCACAACATTTTCAGCCAAAATACAATCCGCTATAAACTTTAAATTTTCAAAAATAAGAAACACGCGACTCTGATTCAATCAAATACGAATTCGTATCGTATTCAGGAATAGTCTTCACTGTTTTTTTCATTGTATCTATTTCGCAGCGTCCCCGGTAATTTTCGGTTTATCGATTTTTAATAAATTCGACTATTCTGATCAAAAAATATCTTTCGAAACTAAATTTAATTCTCATTAAGGCGCATTTACACGAATCACTTTGCATGATCATCACAGATGTATCATTAAGGTATGATTACTGAAAATGTATACAATAAAGAAGTTGAACATGTTATACCTTTTGTTCACGTTGAATGAATCATCCGAGATGTTCTACCAAAGTGATCCTCTATAAAATTAATTTACACTAGCTAATTTACAAAAATTTTTGTTTGCAATTGGTTGAATTAATTTGTGATAAATCGTATTAATTTTATTCATATTTGAAAGTTTCAATTACAACACCTGGGCGTTTTATTCGAAGGTTTGCTTAAACGATTTTCGAAAAGTGTATACGTATCTTACATCAATTACCACAAGCCGATTGCTTCATTTCAATATCTGCTGCGCTCTTAAACTCATGTTAGAACTAAAGCTTTACTGTAAATATGTTTTGATTTTTAGATAACTGCGTTTTGTAAGATGAGCGTGAACCCATTTCGCCCAATAAGTTTAATATAACATGGTGTGCTCGTGCTCCTATAAACAAAAGATAAATATAAAAAATAGTCGTATCTGATAAAAAAAAATTAAATTATGATATTTTACATTTCATTGTCAATGCTTCAGTAAAAACGCATACTTAAATGTTGTTATCAGGCTCCCCATATTCTCTGTAAAGAATGCACGACAAACAGGTATAAAGACACTAAATAAATAAAAAACGAAATTTGTATACTATAAATGATTTATTTTAACCATAACAACACGCTCCGAATTTAAAACTATTGGTCGCTTTTGGAACGTAATTTTCTCCGGTGTATTAGAAGTTGCTGTGATATGGAAATTACGTATAATCGAAATTATTCCCAGACGAGTCTGCATCATCCCAAAACGAATCCCAATACAAACACGTGGCCCTTCACCAAATGGCAAAAAAGCAAATGGATTCCGTTTCGCCATATTTTCGCTCGTAAAACGTTCTGGATCGAATTTATCTGGATCTGGATAAATGTCGGCATCGCGATGAATTCCATAGGCTGGAATGAACACGTGTGTTCCTTTTTCAATGACATATTTTGTCCCAGGCACATGATAATCACGTTCTGCTTTTCTGGTTAATGTATCGAAAGCTGGATATTTACGTAAAGTCTCGTTAATTACTTGATCCAAATATGTCATCTCATTGGTTGCCTCATACGTAATTTCATTATTATGTTTGCTCACCACATCATTTATGTGGTTCCGTAGTCGCTTTTGAATTTCAGGATGGCATGCTAATTCATAAATGGCAAATGTCATGGTTGTGCCTGATGTTTCGAATCCGGCGAGGAAAAATAAGAAAGCTTGCGCCGCGATATCCAAATCTGTGAATTTTTGATCCGAATTAGCTTCCTCCTTTTGAATTTCTAACAGTAGCTGCATGAAATCTTTCCGTTCAATATTATTATCCCGTCTGAATGTTACCGTCTCTTTAACAGCCCCCACGAAAAAATCACTAATCTCTTTTCGCACAAAACGTATTCCTAGTTTTCTGGCCAAATTAGGAAAGGCACCGCCAAAAACTATTTGTAATTGCTCGAATCTGGTTGGATTTATAACTTCGCGTCCATTCACGCGAAACTCAGCTTCAGGATTTTTCAAACTGTTACATTCGATTCCAAATGCACAACTTCCGATTACATCGGTGGAATATCGGCAAACCACATCTTTCACGTCTATTTCGCCACCGTGATCAGCGATTTTATTAATTGTCGAAACCATTTCGTTGGCAATACTAAGTACAGTCTCGAACATCATTTTCATTTTACCGGTAGTAAATGTTGGTGTTAATTTAGTTCGCAAATCTTTCCATTTTTTATCCCCGATGGAAAAGAGATGAGCCGATAGTGGATCATCTTTCTCATTGTAATAGAAAAATCGATTGCGGAAATAATCGAAATCTTTCACCATAATATTTTTGATTAAATTCAAGTCTGCTACTAGAATTGATGGATGTGTGAACAAATATATTCCCGCAAATGGTGCTTTGTCTTTTACATCTTCGTAGATATTCTGTGTGATTTCACATGAATGATGTGTAACTGCAATTCCTCCAAAATTACCCATTGGGAATTGTGGTTTTGGTGAATACACACCACGATTCGTCCAATATGAATATTTTTTGCGTATATACAAATATCCCAACCCAATTATGGTTGTAATCCCAATTAGCACTGTTATCCACATACTTGCGTATATAAAACAAACACGTTTAATCACCTCGAAAATTTTAATAAACCTGAATCCAATACTTCAGTTGATTACTTTATATATGGCTTGATAAAATGCAATTTTCTTGTCTAACACATAATCTTGAAATACAACTACGTCATTCGAATAAATGGTAACATGTTCAGTCATTGTGATATTAAAATATTTTAAGCTTTTTAAAAGAAAAAAATTATAAGTTTTTGCGATAAATAAAATTATTTTTAGCCCGCACATCGTAAACTGCATATTCGATACGATTAAATGATAGTAGAAAATCATAGGCGTGCATCGAGTTATTCGATATTTTTGGAAATATGTATAGAGTAAGCTCCGTTACTTAATTTAAAAATTGAGGACTCTCAATTGTTATACATATAAGTTGTTTGATTCTTGTACGATAAAATTTTATTGAAATATCAATTTGCAAATTAATAAATATTGATGTTCATTGAGGCAACCGGTTTTCAATATTCTGTAAGTTAACGAAATTTTTGCCGTCCAATGATAAATGAATTCAAAAATTTTGGTTAGCATTGATTGTTGCATAGTCGATAAGGTCAAGTTTAACAGATAAATGAGCTGAATTTTGATTTAAAAATTAAGTGCATTTCAGTATGTATAGTGATTGTTAAATTGCTTTGCAATCTTCTGACATCATTTCTAGTAGTTAGTTCTGGTTCACATCAAGTCTAAATTAATAATCCAGGCTTCTAAAGCTATTTTCTGTAATGGTGCATTTATTTCTCTTCCATTATATTACACCCTATTAACCCTCATATAACATGGTACTTTTATAATACGGTTTTGATACAACACGGCCCACAAAATGCGCCAAAAATTTTACAAAACACGGTAAAATTTCCCCTCTTAACAGTAACACGCTACTTATGGAATTTCAGATCTGGTTTATGAATTTTAAATTTTTGCTCTCTTTTTTGCTAATATAGATGTAAGTAACTAGGATAGTCTTAGAAGGATGAAACGTAATGTTTTATTCAAACTGTAAACGTTAATTTGTGCATAAGTGTTTAGGTAAAAAATCCGACCAGAGTCTGCATATGTCTAAAGTGAGTGTAAGATGAGTGCCACGATTGCTTATTCCACACCACAATCGATTTAATATTGGAAGATTCCAAGAGATTTTTTGGCTTAATTATATTATGATCAAAATATCACAATCTAAGGTTAGAGAAACATTTTTTGAAGGTTCTGAATCACTAATCACAAGAAAAAAACGAATAAATTTGTTTATACAAAATGCTCATTTCAAATTTTATTCAAACAAAATACATTTTACCCAAATAAAATTTCTACAATTGATAAGTCAGTGGTATATTCATTGAATTATTTATGAAGAATTGCGTGTGCACAGCATTTTAAATTTTTCCTAGTAACAAACACTTTGGAACTAAATTTTATTTATTTTAAGTATAATTGTACGTTCCGAAGCTAAAACTATTGGCCGCTTTTGGAACGTAATTTTCTCCGGTGTATCAGCGCACGCCGTGACATCAAAATTACGTATAAACGAAATTATTCCCAGACGGGTTTGCATTATACCAAATCGAGTTCCAATACATACACGCGGCCCTTCACCAAATGGCATAAAAGCAAATGGATTTCGTTTCGCCATATTTTCGACCGTAAAACGATCTGGATCGAACTTTTCTGGATCCGGATAGATTGACGCATCACGATGAATACCATAGATTGGAATGAACACGTTTGTTCCTTTTTCAATGACGTGTTTTGTCCCGGGCACTTGATAATCACGAGCAGCTCTCCTTAGTAGCGAATCGACGGACGGATATTTACGTAAAGTCTCGTTAATTACTTGATCCAAATATGACATTTCATTGGTTGCCTCATACGTAATTTCACCATTGTGTTTGCTCAGTACATCTGCTATATGATTCCGTAGTCGTTTTTGAATTTCAGGATTTTGTGCCAACTCGTATATGGCAAAAGTTATTGCTGAGCTTGACGTTTCGAATCCGGCGAGGAAAAATAAGAAAGCTTGCGCTGCGATATCCAAATCTGTGAATTTTTTCTCCGAATTAGCATCCTTCTTTTGAATTTCGATCAACAGCTGCATGAAATCTTTCCGTTCAACATTATTATTGCGTCTGGACGTAACCGTCTCCTTAACAACTCCTATGAAAAAATCACTTAAATCTTTACGCAGAAAACATAATCCCAATTTCCTGGCAATATCGGGAAATGCACCACCAAAAATTTGTTTGAACTGCTCGAATCGTGTTGGATTGAAAAATATTTTGAAATTCTCACGGAATTCAGCCTGAGGATTGTTTAAACTGTTACACTCGATTCCAAATGCACAACTTCCAATTACGTCGGTAGAATAACGAGCCATTATATCTTTCACGTCCAAATAACTACCACTATCAACAATTTTGTTTACCGTAGATACCATTTCATTAACTATACTTAATACAGTCCCGTACATCATTTTCATTTTACCAGTGGTAAACGTTGGTGTTAATTTGACCCTCAAATCTTTCCATTTTTGATCCTCGATGGCAAAAAGATGAGCTGACAGGGGATCATCTTTTTCATTGTAATAGAAAAATCGATTGCGGAAATAATCGAAATCTTTCACCATAACATTTTTGACCAAATCCAAATCTGCGACCACAATTGACGGATGCGTAAATAAATAAACGCCAGCAAATGGTGCTTTGCCTTTTACACATCGTATATTTGTTGCGTAATTTCGGCTGGATGACGAGTAACTCCTAATCCTTGGAAATGTCCCATCGGAAATTTTGCTTTTGGTGAATACACACCACGAGCATCCCAGTATGAATATATTTTGCGTATATACAAATATCCCAATCCAAATATGGTTGTAATACCAATTAGCACCGTAATCCACATGTTTTGTATTTTGTTAATCTTGCACTCACTTTAAAAGTTTTAACACAACTGTGCAAAATAATCGACTTGTTTTATTTTATATAAGAAATGACTTTGACGTAAAGAAGCTTTCTTCTTACACATATTTTTCAAAATATTATGGTTTTGCTTCCTCTTACAATCTAATATGCTAAGTCATTATTAAAAAAAAATTGCGCAGTTTTGCTATCGCAATACAAGCTAGGATGGTTCATTTAGTTTTGTAATTTTTAGATTTCGAGTTGTTTTTACTATACATATGATGGATGTGTGTGTCCATTAGAATGTCGTTCCATACAAAAGCTTTCTGAAACTATATAGATAAAACGTCTATTTTGAAGGTTAAGTTGTATTAGCTGAACGTCTGTTTTCGTTAATTCTGCATTCAAGTCACACCTCCAAAGCAAGAAACCACATAATTATTATTGCAAAATCTATTTGATATTGAATTTGCATGTTTTGAAGTAAATTTACGAGTTTTATAAAAAGCTGTATAGAAACAACAATAGAGTCTGAAAATTTTTGATATTAGCATTTATTAACCATGTATGTATTTTATTAGCCAAACAAATAATAATAAAAAGTGGTGTCACTGGCACTAAGCGTGGCGATAACGAATTAAATTTAATTACCGGAAGACTAAGTATAGTTATAATGCTGAATAAGATAACATTAGATGATTACAATGTTTCCATAATTAACCCAGTATAAACATAAAACCCTACTCAATATATATATATCAAATACTCATACACCAATACAAAAATGCGTGCATCCCCGAACGTGTTAATATGTTAACATTTAAGGCTTTCACAAAAAACGAAGCCACTCATGATGAATCGACAAAAAATTGTGTATTTGACCTGTTTCTCACAAAACAAACTAGTGCATATATGTACGTGTACATGTACATGCTAAATCTACAAAAATTACCATAAAAACAAGACTTCCTCTTCTGCTGTATATAAGGAGTTTGTATTTACTTCGTGCTCAATAAATCTATTCGATTTGTATCCCAAAAAAAAAAAACTTTAAGCTTTAAAGGGATTACCACAGCAGAAGAAAATTTTATAGAAAATACATTAACACAAGAGGTATAGGAACTTACTAAAGTAGTGAATTTTAAATAAAAATGAAAACGAAAGATTAATTTTAAAATTTACCCTACTATGATTATCTCTCCATCTTAACCCTACATTAGTATGTACATACATGTATGTAAGTTTATCAATTTTATTATCACATTGAACGTATAAAAAGAGATTTTCTACTTCGCTTGAGGAGGAATTTGTATGTTATACGATATTTACCAGAAGAATTAATATTGTGCTGTGTTTTTAGGATGTATGTAAGGTATGTATCTATAAGCTCAAGATTTTAATTATGGGGGTTATTAAATTATTTTCAAATAATTAAAATAATTATGCAACATATTTTTGCTGTGTAATTATGTATATCATGTTTTGAGTGCTCCTTTGACATATGAATTTTCAGTATTCATTGCGAGTGGTGCTTTACAACAAAAAGTCGTTTTGACAATATTCGCACTTAATAATTCTGCTGAAGTTGAAGGTATTTTGGTTGTATATGATAAACTCCAATCTTTTTTATTGGATGTACAGCAGCACGTGTAACACTGGATGTTAATTCATTGTTTTCGATAGTATCACAATATTCGCCAATAAATTTGAAAAATGATTTCAATGATGGGAAATCATTATGTAAGGATTTTTGAGATCACTAATTCGTATGTGTATATTCTAATTTACTTAGCAAGATATTAACCAGCCATGGGACTCTTCTTGTGCCTCAGCTCTCAAAGCTCACAAACTCGGATAAACCTTCGTCTGCTGTATTGTGAACAATGTTTGATTTAACCGTGTAACTGGCAAATGCTTTGTTTAGTTTTACGCTTCATACTGATGCAACACCATCAAGCAATACACTTTTCAAAAACTGAAACTTAAGAACCTTAATATTGAATCAATCAAATATTCAAATACTGGAAGCTCGCATTGTGATTTCCACCAAACGGTTGAATAGTTGTTTTTGGTAAGTTCACATCGGCTGCTTTTGAACTTAACGCTTTGAACGTTTCGCTCAAAGTTGTTTGATTCAATGCAAATTGAGCCATTGTTTGGTTTAATCGGTTATCGCTATTAACTGTTTCTAAATCCTTGTTTCTTTCTAAATCCGTGTTGTCATTGAAATTTGTTTGGCATGCTTCCAAAAGCGGATTTTACGAATGATACCGTTATTACCGGACTGTAATATTAATCATTTGCATCCTGATGCGTATAAAGTGTGTGTGTTGATTATGGTAAGTTAGGTTATATTACTGCAGCATGTATGTCTCGTCTTCGTATCCTAAAAATTCGAATCGTTTCGAGCTGAACAGATTGTATGAATTTATTTTCATCAACTTTAGGTCTCTGCAAATTGTTGAAGATTATACAACATTCTTCTATGTTGCTAACTAAACTATTCACTAAACTATAGTTGGTATGGTGGCTTCTATTGTTATTTATAGAAACGACTATACAAGAGATTAAGTTGTTATTATTTGACTAAGGATATGTTTGTAATAAATGTGATTGATTATTAAGTCTTTTGACCCCACTTCTTTCAATTACTTCTAAGCAAGCATATCGGTACCCGTGAGTTAGTATGATGGTTTATTAGTTACTACTTACCGCAATCTATTATAAAGGTTGGTCAGCTTGGATCGTCTCCGGATTGTTTTTAAAAATGCTTAGTTATTTTCAATTTATTACACTGAGAGAAAAGTATGCTCATATTAAGCGGTAACGGTATGATTGATGCAAATTTTCTGCTTGAATGTATGCTATGTATATTGTTGCTTGAATTAAGAATATCATAATAGGTTAGGTTAGGTTAGGTTGAAGTGGCTGCTATCGCACACTTAGGCCAGCAGTGGCCCATTGTGATACCACAGGATCCCATCTCCCCATTACTCCCGTTGAAACCAACCAGAGCTATTTATATAGCGTAATAAATCTCGTACTCCACAGTCCGCGAGTTCCGAAAGGCTGTCCATACCGTACACACCCAAATGCTTATGCCTTCTGTATGATAACGCCGGACATGAGCATAGGAAGTGTTCCAAAGTCTCCTCCTCCTCTTCGTCCATGCAACTTCTACAAAAGTCATTCGTCTGTATCCCCAGCCTTCTCGCATGCTCCACAAAAAGGCAGTGACATGTCATTATCCCTACGACCCATCCTATTTCTTGTCTTCCCAGGGATATTAGTACCTTGGAGCGCCGCAAGTCCAGTTTTGGCCAAACCTGCTTTGCTACCCTGCACGTGAGAGTGTTGATCCACCTCTCATTTGTCAAGGCGATTGCCTTTTTACTGAGTGCCCATTGTAGCACTGCCATAGGCGTCCCCAGACCTACCATTTCCGGCTGTATCTGGAGAGTCGTACCGTACCTAGCTAGTTCGTCCGCCCTGCAGTTCCCCGTGACGTCCGAATGACCCGGGACCCAGATTATCTGGAAGCTTAAATACTCGCTCATCTCGTTAAGAGATGATCGGCAATCCAGCGCCACCCGCGACTTCAGACAAACTGCCCCAAGTGACTTGATCGCTGCCTGACTGTCCACATAAATTGCGATATCCCTCCCGGATACCACATTATGCTTCAACCATGTCATGACTTCCCCGATCGCCACCACTTCAGCCTGGTACACGCTGCAGTAGTCAGGGAAACGAACAGAAATATTAACATTAAGTTTATCACAGAAGACTCCGGCTCCTACCTTATTGTCTAGCTTCGAGCCGTCCGTGAAAAATTGCACTGCCTCGTTTTCCAGGATTGATCCGTTTTTCCAAGATTCCCTTGAGGGAAAGATGGTACGGAAACCTTTATCGAAGCACAACGTTGGTGTAATATAATCCAGATTCGCCAGTTCCTTGCCAGCGAATCTACCTATCGTCGAGTGTCCCACCTGAAGACACTTCCACTGGGAGACAGCCAAGAGTCTCGTAGCCACGTTGGCTGACATCTGTTTACCATAAAGGTCGATTGGAATAAGGTGGAACATAACCTCTAAAGCGCGTGTAGGTGTTGTCCTAAGCGCCCCGCTTATAAGCATACAGGCCGTTATTTGCACCTTCTCCATCATACCTCTATATGTTACCTTATCTAGAGCTGGCCACCAAACGCCCACCCCGTACATTAGCACAGGTCTTACCACAGCGGTATAGAGCCAGTATACCAGCTCCGGTTTCAAGCCCCATCTCTTACCTATAGCGTTCCTACACGAGTATAAGGCTACAGTAGCCTTATTTACCCTTTTCAAAGTGTTAGCATAGACATTTATACTAGATTTCTCATTTCATTATAACTAAAGGAAAAAAACAAAACTTCTGATAATTCCAATGTTATCGTTGTGTTGTGTATTTTATAAGGCAATGATTTTAGAATGCGTTGCAAATATAATACGTATATGCAATACACCGAAAATATTTGAATGGAAAATTTTTGTTTTTATTTTGTGTTTTTAGTCAAATGAGAGATCTATTATGATTGTCTATGGTGTTAGGCTTCCAGCTGAGCTTACTATCAAAGATTATGCCCAGAAATCTCGCTCGGTCAGCAAAAACTAGTCCGCTGCCGTTTATGATAGGAGGGCTAACCACCGGAATTTTATATTTCCTAGTAAATAGTACCAACTCTGTTTTGGAAGGGTTAATCCCCAATCCACACTTGCTGGCCCATTTCGTAATGATCAGGAGTGCATTCTGCATAACATCCCTAATCGTATCTAGATATTTGCCTGAGACAGCTATCGCTACATCATCAGCATATGCTACAACCCCTATCCCCTCTCTTTCTAGTTCCAGCAGTAATCCATTAATCACTGCACTCCAGAGAATGGGGGACATTACACCCCCTTGTGGGGTTCCTCTAACCACCCGTCTTCTAATCTTGGACTCTCCCAGCTCCGAGGTAATAGTCCTGCTTACCAGCATCTGATTTATTAACCTACTTATAGAGCAGTCCACCTTCAAAAAAGACAATCCTTTCATGATCGCCTCCGTTTTTACATTATTAAAAGCACCCTCAATATCGAGAAATGCTACCATGCAAAATTCTTGCAAGTAAATTGATTTCTCAATTGTGCGTACTAGATCGTGCAGAGCTATGTCCACCGACTTTCCCTTACAGTACGCATGCTGCGACATTGCCCAATTCCTGGGTTCAATTCTTGATCGAATAAACACATCTATCAACCTTTCCAGGGTTTTCAGCAGACAGGATGATAGAGTTATAGGCCTCAAGTCCTTTGGATGAGCATGTGAGCTCTTTCCCGATTTCGGGATAAAGACTACTTTGACCTCTGTCCAATTCCTAGGAATATAGACTAGTTTCAGACATCCCCTGAAGATAATCTCTAGCCAGGGGATGATGGCTGCCGAGTTCTTTTGAATCTCTGCTGGTATAATCCGATCCGGGCCCGTCGATTTATAAGGCTTAAAACCCTGCAGCGCCCACCTGATCCGCTCTCTATCCAATATGCCCTACATATCCATTGGAGGTGTTCCTCGATGAGCTCCAGGCTCCATCCAGTCATCAAAGCTTCCCGGATCGGTGATATCCCGGTGGGTATCGATGAGAAGCTCCAACGATTCCGCACTTGAAGCTGTCCATGATCCGTCTGGTCTAATTAAGTAACTAGGACTAGTTGGGTTAGTAGATAGAATTTTCCTAAGGCGGGAAGTCTCAGAGACTTCTTCCATTCTACCACAGAAGAGTCTCCAAGATCCCCTCTATGCCTTGCTCAATTCTTTTTTGTACTTTCTTAGGTCCTCCTTATAGGAGTCCCAGTCCCGTACATGCCTCGTGTTCTTTGCCTTATTAAAGGCTGTCCTACACACCTTCCGAAAGGTCTCCAACTCCATGGACCACCATGTCGGTGTCTGCCTGCCCCTTGGCTTTATCAGGGGGCAAGAAGCATTAAAGGAAAGATTGCATGCTTTTGTGACAACATCCACAATGCAATTCAATTCTTCCACTGTCTCCGGAAGTCCGGGGACCTCCGGCAATAGTTCCTCCAGCACCTCCCCATATTTCTCCCAGTTTGTCCTTCTAGGATTCCTGAACGGCTTCTGGGTACCCGGGTGTATGTTAAGGTTATAAGTTATATATTGATGATCAGAGAATGAGTGCTCCTTCGCCACTCTCCATCCCCTAATAAACTGAAAAATAGTATCCGAGGCGAGGGTCACATCTAGAACCTCCTGCCGATTACTAATGATAAATGTCGGTTCCTGCCCAACATTGCAGACTGAAAGGTTAGTATTTAATAAGTAATCAAAAAATAACTCACCCCTCTCATTAATATCAGTGCTCCCCCAAATTTTGTGATGCGCGTTTGCATATCATAATAAAATTCATAATAAAATTCATAAAATTTTATGAAACTTTTATTGAGATTAATATAGTTATTTTTCAAAATATGATTTCTTCGTTTGATTCATCTTATTCTGATTTTTAGCGTACGCGATAAATTAAATATATATTTTTGTTCTCAGATTGATGCATTGATATTATTTTCTTGAGCATAACATTTTTAAATATATAAGTTTTATTTATGAAATTGTTATATAAAATTCTCAGTTTAAGAAATTTGGTATCATATATAGAAAAACAACTTTCAGTTATCAGTATATATTTTATTAAAATCAAATTGTAAAATCTTCTTCTGAGAGTATTAACACAGAGTTGAGAAGACAAAAACTCAATTTTTTTAATTGGATTTTCTCAAATCATACCACATGATTACTATATAGGAGAATAATATACTTTCTTTAAGAATGCGAATGGTACTTGAATTAAATATTTTGAAATTTGCATTTCTTGAATAAAAAGAAAGTTGATATATTTTTTTTTTAAAGTTTATTTTATTTATTTAATTTTTTTCACATATGAATATTGATTTATACATGTTTATATACATTACATATTAATTATTATATAGACTAAACATTACTATAAAGGAACTTTGGCATAATTTGTACCATCTTTAATGTTCTTGATTGTCAATAGAAAAATTATTTTTTTACGTCAAGGCCCCCCCTTGTCAATAGAAAAATTATTTTTTTACGTCAAGGCCCTCCCCTTGTCAATAGAAAAATTATTTTTTTACGTCAAGGCCCTCTCCTTGTCAATAGAAAAATTATTTTTTTACGTCAAGGCCCCCCCCTTGTCAATAGAAAAATTATTTTTTTACGTCAAGGCCCTCCCCTTGTCAATAGAAAAATTATTTTTTTACGTCAAGGCCCCCCCCTTGTCAATAGAAAAATTATTTTTTTACGTCAAGGCCCCCCCCTTGTCAATAGAAAAATTATTTTTTTACGTCAAGGCCCCCCCTTGTCAATAGAAAAATTATTTTTTTACGTCAAGGCCCTCCCCTTGTCAATAGAAAAATTATTTTTTTACGTCAAGGCCCCCCCCCCTGTCAATAGAAAAATTATTTATTTACGTCAAGGCCCCCCCCCCCTTGTCAATAGAAAAATTATTTTTTTACGTCAAGGCCCCCCCTTGTCAATAGAAAAATTATTTTTTTACGTCAAGGCCCCCCCCCTTGTCAATAGAAAAATTATTTTTTTACGTCAAGGCCCCCCCCCTTGTCAATAGAAAAATTATTTTTTTACGTCAAGGCCCCCCCCTTGTCAATAGAAAAATTATTTTTTTACGTCAAGGCCCCCCCCTTGTCAATTGAAAAATTATTTTTTTACGTCAAGGCCCCCCCCCTTGTCAATAGAAAAATTATTTTTTTACGTCAAGGCCCTCCCCTTGTCAATAGAAAAATTATTTTTTTACGTCAAGCCCCCCCCCCTTGTCAATAGAAAAATTATTTTTTTACGTCAAGGCCCCCCCCCTTGTCAATAGAAAAATTATTTTTTTACGTCAAGGCCCCCCCTTGTCAATAGAAAAATTATTTTTTTACGTCAAGGCCCCCCCCCCCTTGTCAATAGAAAAATTATTTTTTTACGTCAAGGCCCCCCCTTGTCAATAGAAAAATTATTTTTTTACGTCAAGGCCCCCCCCTTGTCAATAGAAAAATTATTTTTTTACGTCAAGGCCCCCCCCCCTTGTCAATAGAAAAATTATTTTTTTACGTCAAGGCCCCCCCCTTGTCAATAGAAAAATTATTTTTTTACGTCAAGGCCCTCCCCTTGTCAATAGAAAAATTATTTTTTTACGTCAAGCCCCCCCCCCCTTGTCAATAGAAAAATTATTTTTTTACGTCAAGGCCCCCCCCCTTGTCAATAGAAAAATTATTTTTTTACGTCAAGGCCCCCCCCTTGTCAATAGAAAAATTATTTTTTTACGTCAAGGCCCTCCCCTTGTCAATAGAAAAATTATTTTTTTACGTCAAGCCCCCCCCCTTGTCAATAGAAAAATTATTTTTTTACGTCAAGGCCCCCCCCCCTTGTCAATAGAAAAATTATTTTTTTACGTCAAGGCCCTCCCCTTGTCAATAGAAAAATTGTTTTTTTACGTCAAGGCCCCCCCCCTTGTCAATAGAAAAATTATTTTTTTACGTCAAGGCCCCCCCCTTGTCAATAGAAAAATTAATTTTTTACGTCAAGGCCCCTCCCTTGTCAATAGAAAAATTATTTTTTTACGTCAAGGCCCCCCCCCTTGTCAATAGAAAAATTATTTTTTTACGTCAAGGCCCCCCCCCTTGTCAATAGAAAAATTATTTTTTTACGTCAAGGCCCCCCCTTGTCAATAGAAAAATTATTTTTTTACGTCAAGGCCCCCCCTTGTCAATAGAAAAATTATTTTTTTACGTCAAGGCCCCCCCCTGTCAATAGAAAAATTATTTTTTTACGTCAAGGCCCCCCCCTTGTCAATAGAAAAATTATTTTTTTACGTCAAGGCCCCCCCCCCTTGTCAATAGAAAAATTATTTTTTTACGTCAAGGCCCCCCCCCTTCTCAATAGAAAAATTATTTTTTTACGTCAAGGCCCCCCCCCCTTGTCAATAGAAAAATTATTTTTTTACGTCAAGGCCCCCCCTTGTCAATAGAAAAATTATTTTTTTACGTCAAGGCCCCCCCCTTGTCAATAGAAAAATTATTTTTTTACGTCAAGGCCCCCCCCTTGTCAATAGAAAAATTATTTTTTTACGTCAAGGCCCCCCTTGTCAATAGAAAAATTATTTTTTTACGTCAAGGCCCCCCTTGTCAATAGAAAAATTATTTTTTTACGTCAAGGCCCCCCCCCTTGTCAATAGAAAAATTATTTTTTTACGTCAAGGCCCCCCCCTTTTCAATAGAAAAATTATTTTTTTACGTCAAGGCCCCTCCTTGTCAATAGAAAAATTATTTTTTTACGTCAAGGCCCCCCCCTTGTCAATAGAAAAATTATTTTTTTACGTCAAGGCCCCCCCCTTGTCAATAGAAAAATTATTTTTTTACGTCAAGGCCCCCCCCTTGTCAATAGAAAAATTATTTTTTTACGTCAAGGCCCCCTGTCAATAGAAAAATTATTTTTTTACGTCAAGGCCCTCCCCTTGTCAATAGAAAAATATTTTTTTTACGTCAAGGCCGCCCCCCCCTTGTCAATAGAAAAATTATTTTTTTACGTCAAGGCCTTCCCGCTTGTCAATAGAAAAATTATTTTTTTACGTCAAGGCCCCCCCCTTGTCAATAGAAAAATTATTTTTTTACGTCAAGGCCCCCCCCCCTGTCAATAGAAAAATTATTTTTTTACGTCAAGGCCTTCCCCTTGTCAATAGAAAAATATTTTTTTTACGTCAAGGCCCCCCCCCTTGTCAATAGAAAAATTATTTTTTTACGTCAAGGCCCCCCCTTGTCAATAGAAAAATTATTTTTTTACGTCAAGGCCCCCCCTTGTCAATAGAAAAATTATTTTTTTACGTCAAGGCCCCCACCCTTGTCAATAGAAAAATTATTTTTTTACGTCAAGGCCCCCACCCTTGTCAATAGAAAAATTATTTTTTTACGTCAAGGCCCCCCCCCCCCCTTGTCAATAGAAAAATTATTTTTCAACATCGCACTTAAATAACGTACACATAACCGCAACAGCAAATAAAAATTATCGATTCCTACTTACTTGTTCCTACTTACCAAAAACCAATAAACACAAAACGAACAATTCATTTTGACTTTATTCATCCGCTTCAATTTTACTTACTTCGTTTTCTCATCGTGTTCTTCTCTCGATAGAAAAAATGACATTCGCTCGGTTGCCATTAATCAAGCAAGTCAATTATTGACGCTAATATTTTTATCGCGTTTTAACAAACAAAGTGGTAGACAATAATTTAAACTAAAATCATTTTGTAATAATAATAAAATAGTACCTTAAATTTAAATAAAATATTTTTGTGAATTGAATTAATTTAAACAAAAAGTTAAGTGTTTTATTTTCAACGCAATTTATATATGGATGATGGCGTCATTTTTTTTTTTTTTTTTTTTTTTTTTAATTAGGGTGGGTGTTTGGAGCCCAGAGCACTGCGACCATTGAGGCCTATTGTGCATCCCTAAAGATTCTTAGTTGAAATGTAGGTCTATGTCCTTGATAAACGCCGCTACCTGATGCATATCCAATGGGTCGGCATTAGTTTAAAAAACTTGAATCTTTTTAGGATGATAGCATCGCATGAAGACTACGTGTTCCGATGTCTCCTTACCGCAGTTACCGAATCTGCACTGGTCCGTAAGGGACTATCCCATTTTATGTAGATGGCCATTGAAAGGGCCGTGTCCTGTAATAAACCAGGTAAGGGATCTTAGGGATTGGCGGTCTAACCTCGGTGCCTCTCCCAGACGTATAATATTATAACTGAGTAATTTCTTGGGCTGTCTCATCCCAATGGAGGACTCCCAGAGTAATTTCCTATAGTTATGCGCCCAGTCCCTTATACCATCTGGCAAATTGGTGGCGTCATTACATTAACCATCGACGTACATCGCCCCATAAATATTATTGTATTTGTATCTCGTTGAAGTAAATGAAAAAGTAAAATAGAAATAAATTGGACATTACTTAACTTAAAGGTTAAAATACAATGGCGGTACATACCTGTCCGTTTCCGATTGTTTTGCCCCGTATTTAAGATGTCATTGAAAAATAGAAAGTCGAATGCTATACCTAAAGCACAATAAAATGGATGCTAGGCCAGATACAAGTCCTTGTTTTTTGAGCAAACGATACGGTTGCGACTGCATTACGTAAAAATGGAATATAACGGAACAAACTCTCTTTAGGTTTGGGTCTCTATAAAGACTGAACAGGAAAAATCCTCGTACATACCTATGCACATTTGCATGCTTTCTGTAAACAAAAACAAATCATACACTGCAAATCAATATTCAACAATTTCATAGGGCTCATTACAAATTTCGTTTTTCATTTTTTAGAGATCCTAAAATTTGATTTGTTTTTAGTGCATTTTTCTTCAAGGAAGCGTTACAAGGAAAAAGGTGGCAGGACAAGGATCTAAACGATACTGCGCTACAAAAACTAAACGTTCTTTTGGACCACTATTTTAAGAACCGAGTACTAGAATACGACAGCGAATATGTAACGTTCAATGACGTCATCAAAGGGGAGGTAAACGGGTACGTCTAGGTTAGGAAGAACGAACAAGTCAATATTGACAAAAACGTGCGAGAGAGCTTGAAATAATGGTACTCACAGTCATGTGGTTGTGTTGGTCATTTGTGTTATCGGCCATGTGATTATGTCGGCCAAAGTCTTACCGGCGATATATCATATCGGACTTAAATATCTCATGTCTGAACGCCCAGAGTAGTTGTCGGCAAGTACCATTTTAAACAATTTCCCAAACGAAGGTATATCGTTACTCTTACTTTTATCTCATTGAATGTGAAAATTGTAACACGGTTTCTTCCTTGTTTTAGTTGGCAGAACTGAATTAAGTGAAATTTTGAAAAATATTAAAATTTTAATTTAACTGTACGAGAGGCAAATTAAAGAACGACAGAGATGGATAATTTTTTTTATTTATGTTCTTCCAACAGACGTTGAAACGTTAATTTGTGCATAAGTGTTTAGGTAAAAAGTCCGACCAGCGTCTGCATCTGCCTAAACTGAGTGTAAGATAAGTGCCACGATTGGAACTTCGAAAAAAGTTTTAGTTATGATCAAACGAAATTTGTTGCTTATTGCGCAACATTTTTTGAAGGTTCTGAACTCCCAAAGCACTAGAAAGAAAACGAATAAATCTGTTTATTCAAAATTTTCATATCAAATTTTATTCAAACAAATCAAATTTCTACAATAATTGACAAATCGGTGGTATATTCATTGAATTATTCTTGAAGAATTGCGTGTGCGCAGCATTTTAAATTTTTCCTAGTAACAAACACTTTGGAACTAAATTTTATTTATTTTAAGCATAATTGTACGTTCCGGAATTAAAACTATTGGCTGCTTTTGGAACGTAATTTTCTCCGGTGTATCAGCACACGCTGTAACATCAAAATTACGTATAATCGAAATTATTCCCAGACGGGTTTGCATCATACCAAATCGAACTCCAATACAAACACGCGGCCCTTCACCAAATGGCATAAAAGCAAATGAATTTCGTTTCGCCATATTTTCGACCGTGAAACGGTCTGGATCGAACTTTTCTGGATCCGGATAGATTGACGCATCACGATGAATACTAAAGATTGGAATGAACACGTTTGTTCCTTTTTCAATGACGTGTTTCGTCCCGGGCACTTGATAATCACGATCAGCTCTTCTTAGTAGCGAATCAGCGGCCGGATATTTACGTAAAGTCTCGTTAATTACTTGATCTAAATATGGCATTTCATTGGTTGCCTCATACGTAATTTCACCATTGTGTTTGCTTAGTACATCTGCTATATGATTCCGTAGTCGTTTTTGAATTTCAGGATTTTGTGCCAACTCGTATATGGCAAATGACATTGCTGAGCCTGACGTTTCGAATCCGGCGAGGAAAAATAAGAAAGCTTGCGCTGCGATATCCAAATCTGTGAATTTTTTCTCCGAATTAGCATCCTTCTTTTGAATTTCGATCAACAGCTGCATGAAATCTTTCCGTTCAACATTATTATTGCGTCTGAACGTAACCGTCTCCTTAACAACTTCTATGAAAAAATCGCTTACATTTTTACGCACAAAACATACTCCCAATTTCCTGGCAATATCGGGAAATGCACCACCAAAAACTTGTTTTAACTGCTCGAATCGTGTTGGATTGAAAAATATTTTGCCATTCTCACGGAATTCAGCCTGAGGATTGTTTAAACTGTTACACTCGATTCCAAATGCACAACTTCCAATTACGTCGGTGGAATACCGAGCCATTATATCTTTCACGTCCAAATAACTACCACTATCAACAATTTCGTTTACCGTAGATACCATTTCATTAACTATACTTAATACAGTCCCGTACATCATTTTCATTTTACCAGTGGTAAACGTTGGTGTTAATTTGACCCTCAAATCTTTCCATTTTTGATCCTCGATGGCAAAAAGATGAGCTGACAGGGGATCATCTTTTTCATTGTAATACAAAAATCGATTGCGAAAATAATCGAAATCTTTCACCATAATATTTTTGACCAAATCCAAATCTGCAACCACAATTGACGGATATGTAAATAAATAAATGCCAGCAAATGATGCTTTGCCTTTAACATCATCGTATATTTGTTGCGTAATTTCAGATAGATGACGTTTAACTCCTAATCCTTGAAAATGTCCCATCGGGAATTGTGGTTTTGGTGAATACACACCACGATTCGTCCAATACGAATATTTTTTGCGTATATACAAATATCCCAACCCAATTATGGTTGTAATCCCAATTAGCACTGTAATCCACATGTTTTGTATTTTTAAATCTTGCATTCACTTTAAAAGTTTTAACACAACTGCGAAAAATAATCGAGTTGTTTTATTTTACATAATGAATGAATTGGACGTAACGAAGCTTTCTTCTTACACATATTTTTCAAAATATTATGATTTTTCTTCTTCTTACAATCTAATATGCTTAGTCATTATTAAAAAAAAATTGCGCAGTTTTGCTATCGCAATACTAGTTAGGCTGTTTCATTTAATTTTGCAATTTTGAGATTTCGTGAAGTTTTTACTATACGCATGATGGGTGTGTGTGTGAATTAGAATGTCGTTCCATACAAAAGCTTTGTGAAACTACTTATGTCAGTTCTTTTAATTCAACACGTTTGATAAAAATTCATTTCAAAATTTTGTTTTCGATTCTATATTTTATCTAATTCTGTATTCTTGTCACACCTCCAAAACTAAAGACCATATTGCAAAGCCGATTTGACATTGAATTTACTATTTTTGAAGTAAATAAACGAGTTTTATAATAAGCTGAAACAGAATCAAAAATAGAGTCTGAAAGATGCTGATATTAGCATTTATTAACCAGACCTGTGTTTTATTAACGAAACAAATAATAATAAAAAGTAGTATCACTGACACTAAGCGTGGCGCCGACGAATTAAATTTAATTACCGGAAGACTAGTATAGTTATAAAGCTGAAAGAGACAACATTATATGATCACAATGTTCCACATAATTAATGCAACATAAATATAAAACTCTACTCAATAAATATATCAAATACTAGTACCAATAAAAAAAATGCATGCATCCCCGAACGTGTTAATATGTTAACATTTATGACCTTAAAAATAAAAAAACGAAGCCACTCATAATGAATCGACCAAAATTGTGTGTTTGCTCTGTTTCTCACAAGACGAACTAGTGCAAATACGTACGTACATGTACATACCAAGTCTACAAAAAATTACCATAAAAACAAGACTTCCTCTTCTACTGTATATAAGGAGTTTGTTTTTACTTCGTGCTCAATAAATCTATTCGATTTGTTTCCCAAAAAAAAATTTAAGCTTTATAGGGATTACCACAGCAGAAGAAAATTTTATAGAAAATACATTAACACAAGAGGTATAGGAACTTACTAAAGTAGTGAATTTTAAATAAAAATGAAAACGAAAGATTAATTTTAAAATTTACCCTGCTATGATTATCTCTCCATCTTAACCCTACATTAGTATGTACATACATACATGTGTGTAAGTTTATCAATTTTATTATCACATTGAACGTAATAAAAAGAGATTTTCTACTTCGTTTGAGGAGGAATTTGTATATTATACGATATTTACTAGAAGAATTAATATTGTGTTGTGCTTTTAGGATGTGTGTGAGGTATGTATCTAGCTGAAGATTTTAATTATGGGGGTTATTAAATTATTTTCAAATAATTAACATAATTAAAATATGTAATTATGCAAAATATTTTTGCTATGTTTGTAATTATATCATGTTTTGAGTGATCCTTTGACATATGAATTTTCAGTATTCATTGCGAGTCGTGCTTTACAAGAAAAAGTCGTTTTGACAACATTCGCACTTAATGATTCTGTTTCTGCTGAAGTTGAAGGTATTTTGGTTGTATATGATAAACTCATAACTCAACATATAATATGTTACAATGGATGTTAATTCATTATTTTCGATAGTACCACAATATTCGCCAATATAGTTGGTGGGAAATCATTATGTAAGGTTTTTTGAGAGCACAGCCTACGTGTGTGTATATTCTAATTTACTTAGCAAGATATTACGGGTAGTCTAGGTGTGAATCAAGTATACTAGTTATCAGTTACCTCCCCGCGGTGACTACTGGCAACTAGCTCATCTTCGTCTTTAACTGGATGCGTTAAGCTAAAACACGGCGCTAAACAACTGGGCTGATTGGGACTGCTATAAATAGGTCCTCAGAACATACAAATATGAAAGAAGGAGTGCCAAAATAAGTGCCTGTAGGATCTACTGTGGAGTCCTCGGAGGCTGTGAGTCTACGGAAAGTACTGGCTTCAAGTCCTATCATCCCGAGTTATCTCCAGCGACCGGATGGTTCTTGGACCACAACTAGTGCTGAATCTTTGGAGTTACTACTGATAACCCACTTTCCGGAGTGCTCCAAACTTGCGCCTGTAATAGCGAACACTTTTTTGGGTTCAGGCATTGAAAGTCTGTAGCGTTTTAAATTTTTGGTTATTTAAATTTTCATTTTCATTCATTTTCTTTTGGGTTTAAATACTCTGATTTACTTTATTTAATTTTATTTTAAGTACATAAAGATTTACGGGTTTTTTTTTTGAATATCGTCGGTATTGCAATTCATATTTATTTATTTTGAATCTCTCTTTCTCCTCACGTTCTATATACTTGATCTTGTGAAAAGATAAATGATTATCATTTCCCCATTTCCTATCACCTATTGCACAGAAAAAAATAACATAAACAGAAGGAAACCTACGAACAAAAAAATTTCTGATTTTTGAAATTGGCTTTTTACAAAAACAACAATTTGAAGAGAATAAAACACTGCAATGTATAGCTCAAATTCTCTGTTTATTCTCTGTTCTTTTTTATTCTCTTTTCGATCATTTTCACTATCGATTTTACTCTATATAATTTCTATATACAAAATTTTTATTTATTTTCAGAAGGGTGTGTTGTTAGTGTAAAAACTGTAAATTTGAGTAAAGATCTTTTTTTTTTTTCGCTTTCATAACGACTAAACCAAAAGACAACTATGTATGTACTAAATTATTTATTATTTATGTATGTAGTTTCGTTTCGTTGTTAATGTTGTAAACAGCGTAAAATGTTATGTACATTACAGAAATAAACTGAATTTTTTTTTGTTGTAAAAATGTTGTAGTTGGAATTATCAGTTTAATTTTTTTTTTGTTCTGTATTCTTTCTCTCGTATATTTAAATTATTGTACACGATCGTATGGCTAAAAGAAACAGTAATTTATCTGATTACGATGAAATTCGATATGTGAGATGGATATATGTAGGATTTTAAATTGAATTTTATATAAGTTCTGGAATATGGCCAATTGGGTGAAGCTTTGCTATTTCTTATCCAACTATAATGAAATTGCAGAATTGAGATGGAAATAGAAATTTTGCATGAAGTTCTAGATTATGCCCAATCAGGATAGAAGTTGGCCATTTTTCACCTATTACAACGAAATTAACACTAGAACTACCGATCTGTCAAAATGACTGATTTACATTTATTGAATTCATTATTTTAAATTATTGTTAGAATTGTTTTGGAAATTATTGATGATTTTTAATATAATTACTTTATTGTCATATTAAAAATCATAATAAATTTATAAAATAATTCTAGCAATAATTGTGTCGCACTGGCACGAGAACATCCGACAGCGAATATTTACACTCAAATTTTTTCACTAGATTATGAATTGCTTGTCTACTGGAATGATAATTACGACCAAAAATTGGAATTAACGCTCTTGAAGTTGCAGTCACGGACTCGGGATTTTTGTAATGAGGTAGTTTACACCACGAAATAACGGAACCATAAAGGAACCAGTCTCAGCCATCTGTAATCAATCAGAAGTTAACCATGAATTGTTGGACCATATACTGTCAAACGACAACACGAGTTTAAATTTTGACGACTGTGCTATAAGGTATTACCTAGGATATGCTGTATTTAAATGTTTGGGACGAAGATACTGCCAATATTGTGAAACTAAATGGGCCAAAAAAGACAATGATGCTAACATAACAATAACTTCTGAATATTTTATATTTATGAAAAACTATGTTAGTAACAATAATTTTGGTTCCCTGCGCGCTCCAACGGAATTATTATTTGATTTATGTAAACCGCATATTCAAATATTTGAAGAAACATTTAACGAACATTGCAATGCAAAGAATCTAAAGCAACTAATTATTGATCGATGTATTAATTACTCTAACGGAAATTCAAAATATAAAGATTGGTTTTGTTCAACAAATCCTTGTTCCGAACATAATTATAAGTTACTAGATTTCTTAATATTAGTGCTTTTAAGAAAGCGCACCAAATGGTTTTATGACAAGAAAGTTGAAAATAAAATATAAAATTATTTGTATTGAATTGTTTTGTTTTATTATATATAGCTACTTGTATATTGGCCACATTTCTTGCACTGTGCGTCAAGAAATGCGGCTAATATAATATCGCAAATTTTGTGCACGGGTTAACATAATACCCATTTTTTGAAATACGAAATATGTATTTAATACTCATATTCGAGCTATTTATATAGTTGACCAAGATAAGACATAATAAATAAAATTAATTACTTTAAAACCAATCTGTATTTTTAATTTTCTTAAGTACATATTTTTAAGTCAATTAGCCAAATCATTAAATTCGATTTGGCAGTTTATTCGAAAAACGATGTAATAAGCAAAATACGGTTGATTCCTTAACGCTTTGTTTTTTTTCTTTGGTAGTTTAAAACAAATTCATAACCATACAATATAATATCATCCAAAACAATCGTCGCAAAATCAACAACAATGTACAATTTTATACTTTGTTGTTGGTTTTGATCGTCTCATAACGCTGAGACACATCCATAGAATAATAAAGTATACTATTTCCTTTATTTATGACACACAAATAAACATTTTTGTTGGTTTTGGTTCCAATCACACATACACATACATACCTGCTAAATACATAAAACGCAATAATTGGAGAGAGCTAACTCGAGAGAGTAAAATTTTTTATTTAAAATTCTTATTCTCTTCTTTTCCGAGATAACCCCAAAGCAACGAAATAACCCCAGAAAAAAAATGTACGATATTTTATTGGTAGGTTTTCTTCTGTATATGTTATTTTTTTCTGTGCCTATTGCTAATCAAGAACAATTACCTTTGTATGTATTGCAATGTTGGACCGGAGGAACGTTTTGTTTTTTTTTGGAGGAGCGGAAAACCGATGCAGAGAGGAGAAGAGTTTAATGAAGTTGGTGAAAGATTTTGATAAATAATTTTTTTTTGAGTTTTGGTTTTTTTTTTTGGACTTGGGAAGCTGATGAAGACACATCTCGAGATGGTGGACCGGATTTATAATATATTTTGTTGACGAACGAAATATTATTATAATTGAAAAGAATATATTAAACAGCTGAGTATAAACATTATATATACAAATATTAATTTTTTTCTTTATAAACTCTATTTTTGTGGTACACAAAAAATTTTTTGATAAAGTGAGTGCTTACCAATATTTCTTGGTAGCTAAATATTAAAATTTTTTTTTTGATTAAAGACATATTTTTTTTTTGTGTGGGCTGAATGCTCTGAATTTTCAATTTTGTCTAAATAAATTATCGTGTCGTTAAATACAGTTTTAATTATATATATATAGACCGATACATTTTGAGTTGGCTACTTGAAATCTATATAGTAGCGTGGTTAAGAAATTGTATTATCGTTCGATCAAGAGCGGTTAATTTTTTTTGTTTTGTATACGCCAGAAAAAAAAACTGGAAATTGCTGTGCCGTTGGTTGAAGGAAAGTAAAACTTCGGTATTGTGTGAGAGCTTGGTGAAATATTTGTGCATCGCTGAACGGTTCTGTGGATTGTTGAATTGGATGCTGTTTACAACACAACCATAAATTATTGCGGAAAGAACAAAATCAATTGTGCACCGTTAGAACGCATGTTAACAAATCTTCAACTATGAATGGATCGTTGGTAACAACATAGAGGTAGTAAAATTACAGGGTGATTTATCGTAAGCAATTCCTTCTTTTCTTAAAGCACATTTTTTTTTGTATAGTTATTTTGTATCCGAAGGATTAATTATGTGGATTCTTGGAGATTAGATTATAATTGCGTGATTTTTTTTTTTTGTTTAATTTTTAATTCTTTATTACTTAAAGTAAATTTTCTGTATTTTCAAATATTTTTTTTTTGTATTAATTTTTGATTTAAACAATTTGCTCAAACAACCCACCCTTTGTCTTGAAAGCTCGTTGAGACTAGCCGGAAAAGAAAACGTGTGACGGGTTTCTTCCATTCGGAAGATGGCGCCCAACTTTACATTTGTTTAATCGTGCCTGATTGAGTGAGCAAATTGTGGGTTAGCTTCATAGTTAAGTAAACTATAGATTGTGATTTTTGGAGGTTTTATAGGTCATATTCTGAAATCTAATTTTTTTTTTATTTAAATTAATTTTGTTTTATTTTTATTCAACAGATGACCTATTTGTTTTGCTGGAAGCGGAAACACACGCCATCTGTTGGAAACTATTTTTTTTTATTTCAGACCAAATAATGGTCATTGTAAAATTTAGTTTAAATTATTATCATTATTTATTGTTAATAAATGAGGTTTAAGTTTTATAACGATTATATATAGATTTTGTGGTTTGTTTTAGTATTTGTTTTTTTTTTGATAACCCAAATTCGCACGTTACAAGTCGTATAATAAGCAGGAGGAAGTTAGTATGGACAATTAACAGATTTAAGCCATATAAGTCAGCTGGACCTGATTGCATCATTCCTGCGGATGTTCAGCAAGCCATTGATTTGGCTCTACTCTGGCTGGAACTTATCTTCAGAGGCAGCCTGGGACTTTGTCACACATAAGGCAGGAAAAAGCCCTCATCGCTATCCGAAAGACGTTAGACCTATAAGCTTATGCTCTTTTCTATTAAAAATATTATAAAGACAAGTAGAAGCTGACATTATAGGCTCTATTGACTCGGCTAGGTGGTCGAAATTTCAACATGCGGACTGTAAAGGGAGATAGGTAGAAACCTCTCTACACTCCCTGATTTGTCCTATTGAGAAATCCCCAGTCCTTGGTAACCTTTCTGAATATAGAAGGTGCCTTTAGCAACGTTAAGCCGGTGGTAATAACTCGAGCTTTGTTGAGTCTGGGTGTAGATGAATCTCTCGTTGGCTGTATACATCAGATCCTGAGATGCAGGATCGTCTAGGCTAAGCTGGGCGGGTCCTCCATTAGCAGATTTATAGGCGTGGGTACACCGCAAGGCGGAGTCTTGCCCCCCCCCCCTTCTTTGGAACTTGGTTATAAATGGCCTGTTAGGCCATAAGGCTCAAATCTATTTCTATGTGAACCTGTAGTAATACAGGACACACTTTTATTTTGTGTAACAGAGACATCCCTGGTACCATCGATTACATGATTCCATTACCATTTTTTGAGGAAAGGTTTCGAACCGATATTCCCTCTAGAGAGGACCATTACCATTTTTTGAGGAAAGGTTTCGAACCGATATTCCCTCTAGAGAGGACTGGCTGAGTGAAGAGATGTAAACCTGAAGTTTTAAACTTCTTCACAAATGGTTCAAAAATGGATGGTAGGGCTGGTTGTGGTGTTTTCTGTGAGAAACCAAATGTTAACCTCTCATTTCGTCTCCCCGGCTATTCCATCGTTTTTCAGGCTGAATTAATTGCGATAATGAAGGCTGTGGATTGGTTGAGATATAATGTAGTATCTGTAAGGGATATTCGCATTTTTACGGACAATCAGGCCGCTATTAAAACGCTACAAGCTTATTCCTTACGTCGAAGGTAGCCCAGAGTTGTCTCTTATCTCTAGATGGATGGCAGATGAGTTCAACATCCACCTAACGTGAGTGCCAGGGCACTTCAGTGTTGCGGGGAATGAAAAGGCAGATGAACTCGCTCGGCAAGGTAAGGTAAATGTTGAAATTCCGCTCGCTACATGCAAACTTTTACTTCAGAAAAACGCTAGGCGAGCAGCGAACTATATGGTCCAATGGTACCTCCTGTGTCATAACTAGCCAGATTTGGCCAAAACTAGAACAAGCAAAAACTATTTATATTAGTATGGTCGTGGGTACAGGACAATGTCTTATAGGTGAGCATGCGCGGAGGAAGAAACTGTATTCAATCTTCTCTGCACTTGTCCTCGTCTAGCGTTAAGCATATGGAAATTCTTGGGAACTCCTCTCCTCAGTGACCTGGCGGATCTCAATAAGCTCTGGATAGTTCATTGAGTAGAGCCGAGAAAAATTGTATGTAGTGTGGCTACGGACCATTTTTGTGTCTATGTCGGTCTCAAAGCTCATAAACTTTTCAAAAACTGTAATTTAAGAACCTTAAGTATTGAATCGATCTCGTGGAACCTCGCATTGTGCTTTCCAACAAACGTTTGAACAGTTATTGTTGGTAAGTTCACATCGGCTGCTTTTGAACTTGTCGCTTTGAACGTTTCGATCAAAGTTATTTGATTTAATGCAAATTGAGCCATTGTTTGGTTTAATCAGTGACCACCATCAATTGTTTCTAAATCCTTATTTTTTCTACATACGTGTTGTCATTGAAATTTGCGTGACATGCTTCCAAAAGCGGATTTTACGAATGATATCGTTATCAATAATAATCATACATTCCATCATAGATCACACAATTATGCCGTAATACTATCTGATTATCATACCATCATACCACCATACAGACATACCATCATACCATCAAACCAACATAACGTCTTAACGCTATACCATGATGAACCAATTAGCTAAAATTTTGAGTGACCATTTTTTGTCAAAAAATCATGTGCTTACTGCTCGATGTCAGTAATGAAGCCTAATCAGATATATTCTGATTGGGTGGCTGATTTAAAAAATCATTGTCAAAAATCAGGTTGTAATACAACATATCTATTATGCTCATTTTGAAATCCGTGATATGATTATAAATTTACACCGCACGAACAAGTACGTACTAGTGCGCTACTAAAAACAAATCCGACATTATGTTAGATGAGAAAAATCGTAATCATTCCAGCCAAATGTCGCTTCTTTGTATCCAAAAAATTCGAATCGTAACGAGTTGAACAAATTGCATGAATTTATTTTCATTGACCTTAGGTCTCTGCAAATCCTTCAAAACCGAAATAGTTCTTAAACTGGATGCACACCGGAAATTTTTCAAACCGTATAATGTACCTTTTGCATATGTCAAACAAGTTCGAGGGGAAATTAATAGGCTAGTGAAACAAAATCTTTTGAAACCAGAAAAATTTTGTCGATGGAATGCGACAGATTTTTAAAAAAAGTTTCTTTGACCGACGCATATCTGTATATCGAGTTATCAGACGAGTGGAAAAAATTAATTTTAATAAATACACTTTTTGAACTATATTCGAACACCAAAGTTACCTTTCCGCGTGATCAGTGCACCCGAAATATTCCTAGGTTCATGAAAGAAGTCGTCACAGGAGTACCGAAATGTACTGTTTAGTCCGATGATGTGATTGTTTCCGGAAAAACGAACGAGGAACATATTTTTTAAAATTGGGTCTCACAGGACATATTTTCAATGCAGATGGCATTTTACCTCGAACCTCTCAAACTTATGCCGCAACCAACGAATTTGAAGCACAAGACATATTTGAATTTATTGAAAGACTGCCTAATATTTTACCTAGATCTACTAGGTATGGTTGTCATTACAGAACATCTAGAAAATTTAAATATATCGCGGGATTATACTACCTATATCACGTCTCTATATCATGACGTAATAATAGATAACGATGCACAAATATTACAACAAGATCTCATTTGAGTAAACCAAACTATTAATGATAATGCCCAGAATAATGATCAAGTATTATTAGAGCCTGCTACACTATCAGCTATGGAAAATAATTAATAATTCAATGCGTATTCTACGAGCTTCTTGGCATCAAGCGTGCAATCAAGTTTTCAATGCAAACTATGCAGGCAGCCAATGTTGTGCTGTATGGTGTTGGCGAATATTACAAGAGCAGCAATATTATCACCACATTTATGGACTAACAACATACTTAACGTAAAAATGCTCGAGAGTGACGCGATATATGCAAAAATAAGACATGAATCAGTAGATAACCTAGTCCTACCTCCTATTGATGAGACAGGCTATTTAGAAATACGCCACTTTGGTGTTATTACGGACAATTTCATCATGTTACTTACTCTTTTAAATAGAATATGATGAGGAAACAAATTTAATTGGATGTTTGCGGAATTTAGTGAACAATCAAAATTTAGCAAATGTCCCACTATAGATGTTCATATAATATACTGCACATCATAATTCGACATCGCAACAATCGCTTCAAGTTAGAAACTACAGAAGATCAAATGTTAGGTGTATCAAATAATGTTAACAAAATTATTAGAAAAAAAACAACAGATAACATTGTCAATGTTTCTTATGAACGGAAAGCAGAACAATTCAACCAAGAAATACCAAAATTTCACCTCTTGATTATTTCCAATATAGAATTCTAAGAAACACTATTATTTTACTTACTTTTTAACATTCATTTGTAATGACATCAACTGTCTAGATATGCGAAAAGCTCTCCTTATTGCCGATGGACAACCAATGGACAATCCGGATAACTTGGATATGGTAGCAACACAGCGGTTAATTGAATAGTATCCCGTTATTGTTAGTAGACATTTCGTGTATCGCTTCAATGCCCCTATGAAATCTAAGGTAAGCAACAATCAAATTTTAAATGGTCGAATAAAAAACTACCGGTGGAGAATCGAATTTTAGAATCGCGGAAGCTCCCATGTTCACATGGCACGTAAGCTATACGCGAAATACAATGTGAAGAAACGGATATATCACGTAAATTGTTTAAAGTATGTATGGGTATATTGAAGGAAAGACAAGTTTCTGCGTGTGAATGCGCTGTTAGAATCTGTCATTTAAATTTTAGGCACAGTTCGAGAAAATGCACATTTTTGAACACAAGAAAGCCCGAACAGAGATATAGGGTCCTGAAATTTGATTTAAATGGATCGGCTAGCAGATACTGTATCAACATATTCGAACGTTACGAAAAACGGCCTCCCCAATTACGATTTTAATAACATATACCTTCTAGAATTTGTAATGCTATTTGAACCTCATCATGAAAAATCAAATCAAGATCCCGAAGAATGTGAAGATACAAACTAGACAGCGACTAATTACACTAAATGATAATAGTAAAATATAAAGGGCTCAAACCTCATGAGGTGATCAGAACTTCGATCTTCAAAATTAATTCAACTCCCAGATCAATCCCTAATTGAATCTCTCAAGTCAATCTTCAGCTCAACCTCAAAAATAATATTTGTGCAAAATATCAATAAATATGTTGCAAAAGAATGAATGATAAAAATATTGTTTGTTTTTTTAAGAGCTCGAAAGAAACGCCCAATGTGTAAGTCTCTAGAGCAGAATACCCCCTTAAGAAACCCATTTCCAACGCACATGTCAAATTTCATCATAATCGGTTGAGAAATAAGCAATTTGCACTAAACTTGGCCATAATCTAGAAGTTAATCCAAATATAATTTTAGAATCCCATTCCCAACGCATATGTCGAATTTCATCGTAATCGGTTGAGAAATAGGCAAGTTCCACCATATCTGGCCATATTCCAAAACTTTATCCAAAAATTATTTTAGAATACCATTTCTAACGCACATGTCGATTTTCATCATAATCGGTTGAGAAATAGGCAAGTTCCATCATACTTGGCCATATTCCAGAACTTTATCCAAAAATCATTTTAGAATCCCATTTCCACCGCACATGTCAAATTTCATCATAATCGTTGAGAAATTGTTACGAAAGCGGTACAATTTCATACCTGCGTCTAGCATCCGCAACCGAAAATTCCCTTGTCCAGCAAGGACTAAATGTTGCCCAGTACTGCGCTGCACGCTTGCGTTGGAATATATTTTTTTTTGTTGCTATAGTATTACATATATTACTCTCGTGCGTAAATGGGTCTTTATGTTTAGGTGTGGAGTGTGGGTATTTGCAGTGTTTGTTTGCGCGCTATTTATGCGCATGTAGATTGATATTATGGCGCGCCTATTCGTCTCATGCTAAATGAGTATGTATTATATGTACATGTACGTACATAGCTATGTATATTATTTGCATGTTGTTTCCTGCATGGCATCTTGATTCGGTCTTGTGTCTTGTGTGTGTTTGGCGTCGTGTTCGGGAAGTGGGGGAGAGAGCGTGTTCGTGGAGAGTACAATGTTGGTATGAGGAAGAGATGAGAATATGTATTAGAAGAAAAATCTAGAAAGTTATAGATTTTGTGAAAAAATAATAAAATAAAAAAAAAGAGTCAGTCAATATTTTGGTCTCGTGGCGAGACAGTCAATTTTTTTTGGTTCTCGTAGATAAAACGAGAATCTTTATTTATTGTGAATTTGGTCGATTTAAAAAAAAAAAATATATACAGACGATTGTGTAAGGTAAGGTGTCTATTTATCCCGGAGAAAACGTGGAAATTTTGGTGGTAGGATATTCTGAGGTAAACAGAAAAATAAATATAGAAACAATTTAAATAAAACAGTTAAACCACCTTGAGTTTTTGTTTTTAAGACGTAAAGTCGAGAAAGTTATTTGTGATTGAAAAAAAAAATAAAGCGAACTTCTATTTCTTCGAGACACAATAAAAGCTAAGTGGATAGCGAGGTTGTGAATTTGGGTCGCTTTGGAAAACAAAATAGACAGTTGTGTAATTGAGGTAGCCCATTTATTCATTTTAATTTTGCAAAAGAATAATGTTAGACAAATAGAAAACCAGTATAAAATTAAATTTCATAAAACAGTTAACCCACATCGCGTGGTTGTCAAGTGAGAAGCGGTGTTTTTTTTAATTATTCTTTTATGATTTGTGAGCGGTGTGCATTATTATGTGCATTGAGAGTAGTCCATAATTCAGACTTTCAGTATTCCGGTAGGACAAAATCCTGACTTTTCTTAAAAATTCAGACTCGACAATTTCCAGATAGGATAAAATACGGACATCACACAAAGTTCAGACAAAACAAAATACGGACAAGACGAAATCCCGACAGGGCAAAATCGAGATATACAAAAATTTATGGATCACGTAATATAAACACTAAATAATTTAAAAAACTTTGGGTAATTTTATTTCATTTGTTCATTTTCATGTTACCTTAAACCTAATTTAAGAACTTAAACGCAAATAACATTAATAATTCAAAAAAATGCCTTTTTGGCGTTGAAAATAATAAAAAGTCAGTCTCCCAATTAAAAAAAAAATTGCCTTATGTGTATTGAAGACAGATGTATGGCTATGTTTTTCAAAAGTCGTCTTTAGAATAATTTTTTCTTTCACCAATTATTATTTTAATGCATTCTTCCTTCTTCGCGTAACAGCGCCTTTTTGGTTGATTTTCACCGGCATTGACTTTTTCTAGCTTTGTTTCTACCACTATTTGTTCTTTAATTAAATTTGAAATTAAATTGTAAATATTTGTGTGCTTAGACTGTAATAATTAAATATGAAAGCCTTCTATGCCGGGCCTCGATTTTATTTTATGTACGTAGAAGGTTAAACACGTTATTATCATATATTGACCAGAAAGAAGGTGAATACATGGGAAGATGTTTTCCTCGTTTTGATTTCTTACCATAAATATAATTATCTTCTAGAAATATTGCTATTTTTTAAAAAAAATCGGTTTCCAGTTTTGATGGCTTCATAGTAATCACATATCTCATTAGCTGGTATAAAAGCAAGAGCTTTCAGTTTCCTTATCTGCAGTGAAAATTCTTCATTGGTAGCATATTTTTTTCAAGATTTTCCTTTTGAATTCTTCGCCATATAATTTGGCCGAAATGAAAGAAGCACCCTTTAAATTGTGTTTGTGGAAAATACGATTTAAATATGTTAGTACTTGCTCTTTCGAAATCTGAAATAATAAGATTGGGATTTAGACCGACTTTATTATCACAAGCAATTCTCATAAGTTCATATACAAATTTATTATAGCAACGCTCGCTTTTTTCAGACATTAAGCAATAGACAAGAGGAACTATTTCGATAACATGCAGATATTCTCAATGGTACCCACTACCCAGGGTAATAATACATTGACCTTCAAATTGTTTAATAGGAAGTAAAAACAATTTCCTATCGATGTATTGCAATTGCTCACGGATTTCGATGTCGTCAATACATTTGGGCTGCTTCAACTGCAGTTTTTCTCTCTATCTATATATTTTTTTTCTGCTGTGCAGATGAAGAAGGTAACTATTTTCTACAAAGAGGATTACATTCCGCAGTCACAGAGGATATTATTTGGCATGGTTTTAATACGGTCGCGGTTGCGTTTTTTTTAATAAAGGTATTAGCTTTAACGATGTGCGCATCAGATGCGAATGGATCGTGATTGTGCTCAGTAGGGTTTACTTTGGTTTTGTGTTGTCCATTCATCGATTAAAGTTATAACCCTTGATACATGATATAGAAATCCATTTAAATTTAGTTTCAATCCACCTTTGTTAGATTTCAATAGTTGTAAGTCCATATCCATATCCAAATTTAAACGGAAATTTAATTTTTTCGTGCATAATTTTGCCCTAATCTATATTTGAAATTGCTTACCTGTAATTATGTGTACAAAACCACAAATTTATTTATTATTTTAATGTGATTTATTTATTGTTTTATAACTTAAAATTAAAAAATACTACTGTATAATACGTAGGTAAGATGTATCTTACTAGACCACATAAAATTCAATTTTCATTTTTGCGCAGTTGTATCATTACATTTTAGTGATTCCCCATTTTATATTGCAGGAATCGTAAAGTTTTTGAAATAAATGCATTAAAGCCATAATCATACGATGCATGTGCAGTTTTATTACCACATTTAAAATTTCTGGGTTTTCTTGGTTATATGATTTACGAGCCGAACGGAGGATAGTATAACATACATATAATCCAGACAGAAAATTCAGACAAATTTTAAACGTGCGCTCGTTTAAAATTTGTCTGGATTTTCTGTCTGGATTATGTCTTGTCTGGATTTTGTCTAGTTTGGATTATGACTTTCGGGATTTTGTCAATCGGGTCTTTCGGGATTTCATGCTACACCCATGTGCATTATTGGAAACTCATAAGCGGTCTACGGTTTATGAATCCGTGAGTGATCGGGTATAGTTAGCAGCAACCCTGTCAACCTAGCGGGGTGGTGTAGGTGAGCAAGAGGGGCACCTGCATCGCAACACTTCAGAGGAAAAAACACAGTTAGTTTAGCCAAAGGTAAAAAAAATTGTTTACTGATTTTTAGTTCTTATTAACGTAGAATTAATAAACAAGATTTCTAAATCACGTCATTAGTTTACACTTTTTTTTGTACATATTTTTTGCTTTTTTTCTTATATAAACATTTTTTTTCAGCCAGCCTGGTCTCATCTTCGAGTACGTTTTGTATCCTTTGCCTCACTCTATTGTTCAAGGTTGATTTTTCTTTCTGTTGATAATTTTGCGACGTTCTGGTAACTGAATTTTCCCCTCTTTACAATTTTTTTGTTTACTCTTACGTGATTATTACAGATAATAATGGAGTAGAAGGTCGTTGGGGTGAGGTAAGGGTGCGTTATCCGTTTTCGGGGATCTTCATAAATTTCCGGTCGTAAAGATTTCTCATGGCGGGCTGCTTGAGAGATCGACACGGCATTGGTGCTGACCGTTTACGAATGGTCACACAATTATTATATTTTTATTTTGTTCCTGCAAACTAGGTGATATATCATTTTTCCCATTCTTTTGTGTTTTTTTTTTTGCGGTTATTCAAGCACCATTTCATGTCCGGAAACCCCCACGCCATATCCTGAGTCTAGCCGGCTACCCGCACCGGACCTCTGAAATCGTGTTCCATCGTACTTGGCCATATTCCAAAAGCTTATCCAATAATCATTTTATAATCCCATCGTAGAGGTCAAATTTCACTAAAATCCATTAAGAAATGGATCTTACTGACCATAATTTGCCACGGGTTCAACTTGAAATATAAAAATTTCAATTTGAAGTCTAAAACCTGTAATACTGTACAGTGTACCTACATACATAAAACTCTCACTATATATATATATATATATATATATATATATATATATATATATATATATATATATATATATATATATATATATATATATATACACACTACGAATTAATTCATCGTACGATCTAAAAAATTGAATTTTCGTATTGGCATTTCAAGCAAATAAATCCTGCTTAGTGTAAATTTAAAAGGACAAAAAATACAGACAAAACTAATATAAATTTAGTTTATTAATCTACTTTTCAAGGCCGAAAATAAAAAAACTTTACATTTGTATTTCTTTTTTTGCGAACAAATTCATCGTACGATTAGTTTAATCATTATTCAAAACAAAAAAAAAAATTTATTAATAACGGGTAGGCTCCTTCGACATCTAGAATGGCTTTTAGTCTGTTATTCATGGACGAAACCAATTTTTGGTGAATTCTGGCAGCACCCGATCTCAATCATATCTTATTGCTTCTTTCAGTGTGGCCTTAGATGTAATTGTGTGTATTTTTAGTTGCCTTTCTACTTAATCCCCCAGATGCTCTATGGGATTAAGGTTCGGATTTTGTGGAGGAGAATGTAGCTGCTTGGGGGTGTTTTACAGCTACCAGTCTCGAACAATTGCCGCTATGTGCCTCGAGTTGTCATCTTGCTAGAAGACCCAATTTTGTGGCAGTTCTAATTTGTCTACCGATTCGTGCAAATTGGCTTTCAAAATATTCAAATACATCCTTTTATCCATATTTCCTTCAATAACTATCAAATTTCTGACTTCCGAACCCGCCATACACCCCAAACTGAGTACATTTCCTCCAGCGTTTTTAACCGTACCACGAAAATTTGCTGTTTCCATTGCTGTTCCCTTCTTGCGCCATACTTATGATGGTCCATCATATCCAAATATATTATACTTAATTTCGCCGGCAAATATCACTTCTTTCCAGAATGAAAATTCAGCATCCAGGTGTGATTTAGCGAACTAATTGCGTTTCTTTTTAATTACCTCACTTATAACACTTATAAGTGTTTTTTTCTGACCATTCTGGAAAATTACCCGTACCAGTTTAATGTTTTCTGGTTTGTACGTTAACATACATTTGCTCCATAATTCTGGTGTAGCATTGTTAGCAATATTGAACTAAATATTCGCTGTTATTTGCGGACACAACGCCGTACTACCCTTTATTCCTTCTCGGTAAGAGTACGCGGACGACCAGTTCTTTTTAATTATTCAACACTACCTGTCTTTTTATATGTTTCTACAATGTGCATGAAGATTCAAATTTTTTTGTTAACTTTGGACTTGGAAGATAACGGTTTACCTTCCAAATTGTAACGAGCGTGTCAAGTTACCTCAACTCAATCGTTTACAAATTTTGTTTCTCAACCGCCTATCATCACCCTGTGCGGCGTTTACCTGAGCTCAAAGCCGGTACAGGTAAACTTGATCGTGGGGAATTGGGTGACAACGGTTGAGAAACCTAGTTATACCGCATATTGAAAAAAGGACAAATTAGGGTTTGGACCAAAACTGTGATTTTTTGGTCAACGGATGTATAAATTAGGAGGTATGAGGTTTTTCGGGCTCTTAGAGGAATCATTATGGTGCGAGTTCATAGACCATAATCAATAATGGTGAGCTTAGCTCTGAGCCATCAAAGATTAAATGTAAAAGAAAGGAAAAATCAGTGGTTAGTACGAATTTTTGTGGGGGGTTTTGGTGCTGCGTTTCCAGCAGAAAGGGCGAAGAAGCGTTTCCGCTTACTTTCTCCCGTCTCTAATGAGACCGCTGGATAGACACATCACCAATTTTAGTGACTCGTGTTTAGTAGGTTGAGATTTTTAATGGTTATACTTACCATTGTTGTCACCTTTTTTCTTTTTATTGTTCTCGGTTCTTTAAATTGATAAACTGATGTGATTTTTCTTCAACTTTGGTTTTGAACTATATTTCGTATTTTTTCTTTTTAGACTGGTATAACAATTTTAGACTTTTACAATCAGAATTTTATTGACTTTCCCTCTTGGTTGTCATTAGTGGACTTTTTCACTATTATACTTCTTCTCTTGATTGTTCGTAGTGCACTTTTTTTGGTTGTTCGTCGTCGACTCCCCCCTTCTTCGTTGTTTGTAGTGGACTCACCTCTACGGGTGTTCTCAGTGGACTCTCTCCTCTTCAGTCATTTTTGGCCTTTTTTATACAAATTTGGTGGCCTCAAATTACTGAATTTCCCCCACTCTATACTTAATCCAAAAAAAAATTTATTAATTTTTTTTACCTATTTTACAAATATTTATATTTAACAAAAAAAAAAAAAAAATGTATTTCTTCATACTTGGCCCGAGTTTGCTGATTCGCATTATTGGCCTTAAAAAAAAATTTTCTTATTACCTATGTTATATTGATGTAAATATTTATTATATGTTATTGGTATGCCGGCGTCAGCAAACTCAGGTAGTATATTTTACTTATGTTTATTAAGTCACGCTTGTGTTTACTCAAACAAACATTTGAGTGCATACATACTGACCATAGGAAATAATGAAATGTTGACCGATATTGAAAATTGTGAATTAATTTAATTTTGAAACATGATTCGTTAATTTAATTTTTTTTATTGTTAAATATATGGAAAAAGTAATGAATGCAAATTTGCGTTCGTTACAAAATGCTTATTGATAACGACTTCTTGGAAGTCAATACTGGTTTCTGTTCGTGTGGCCATCAAAATGATAAAAGGTGTTTTGTGTACCGGCAGCTTTAATGTCTTACAATATACTGAACTATTCTATCACAAAAATATTGAAAAAACAAAAGATGCACGGTGTTATTAGATAAAAACAACAACCGTACGATGAATTTGTTCGCAAAAAAAGGAATACAAATGTAAAGTTTTTTTATTTTCGGCCTTGAAAAGTAGATTAATAAACTAAATTTATATTAGTTTTGTCTGTATTTTTTGTCCTTTTAAATTTACAGTAAGCAGGATTTATTTGCTTCAAAAGCCAATTCGAGTGTACAAATTTGTAATCCCAATAAAAAATATTTTTCATGTAGATACCACTTTGTGATTTTTTTTTATGTATACATGCAACTTTGTTATTCTCGCTTACCTTTTTAAAATGAGTTGTTAGTATTTTTTAATGCTCAAAAATCCTTATTGATAGTTCAAAATTGGCCAATACGTATGACATACAAGGAATACCTAAACGTTCCAGTGCCAATGAAAATGAAAGAAAGTTTGTTTCGTCATATTGTTTGTATAAAATTTGATATCTCGTTTCAAAAACCTAAGAGAAGGTTCTTCCGAAAAATATAGAGCTTGAGCTTAAAGAAAGAACAAAAAACAACGTGCTCAGCTGAAAACCTATATGAAGCTGCAGAAAGCTATTGACGAAGGAAAGGAAGGTCTGCTCCTCTGATTTGATTTACAGAACGTATTAAATTCAGAAATCGGCCCTATATTTTAGTGTTCTAATTTATCTATAATTTAACTAATTATTTGAGTAGCACAGAAAAAAAATATTGCTGCCTACGACCGGAATATAAATTAGGGAAAGTGGATATGATATAACATCTGCACTATTGAAAATTTTAATTAAAGTTTTCGAAGATAATAATGAAACCTGCGACCTAATTACCTGAAGTGGTTCGCGCGTGCCCAAACCAAAATTTCATTCATATCAACAGCTCAAAGGTTAACCATTAAATAAATTCAATTTGCATAAAATATTCTGTCCCACGTCACGAAATAATCCAGGAAGAAGACCACTCCTTAGTTCAATTGAAAATACATTGGTAATACCGAATATGTATCTCTGTGTGGAGGTCGCATATTAAGGTCATGAGAAGCACAATTTACTACCCCATGCATAGAGGCGACTAGAGATATACACGATAACTCTGTCTGTCTGACACAAAAACGGAATCACAAAACGTGAGGAAGAATCTGCAAGAGATGTATCAGTATATTTTGAAATTAGAATATTCAGGAACGGTTAAATCTGATGAGACAAATCCAGCCTCATTCAAACGAGTTGGACTATTGTAACTGAAACGGAAACCTCTTTAGGGAATTTGGTATTAGGAAATTCGATCATATTTCTGTCTAATTCCGGTCAAAAATTGTTGTAGGTCGTTACACAAATCCTTTTATGTTAGAGGAGTTTCCCTTTGGAATTCAGTTTCATTGGAAATTAAGAGGTTAGGATCGGCAAAATTATTTAAGTCCACATTTTAGCAGATGGCTAATACGTAGTGTTTTCATTTATTTTTATTAACATTGTTATGATTGTTAATCTTTAATATTATTTCACCGAATGCTGTACATTTTATTGTAAATGAGCTATTGCTCAAAGTATAATGTGTAAGCATGCATGCATGCCTCATGAGGTAAAAAAATTGTTTGAACAAATGTAAGAGGTTTTTATACCTAATGGAAGCAGCTTTAAATTTTTATTGTAATTAAATACTATAAATAAATAAAAACTTCTTAAACTACTAGTACAAGTGCCTCTTTAAAAAAATTTGGAAAACGAAATATAAACTAAGCGATTTTATTTATTTTTAAACCTTTAAAAGCTTTGTTATGAAAACTAAAACGACCGATATCTTTTATATTTTAATGAAAACATGATATAATAGTTTAATTTTATTTCAATAAATTTGAATTTTCCGTGTAAAATAAAATTATTTTATTTAATTTTCCATAATTAAAAAGTTATATTTACAAAAGTGGTACAATGTGGTTCATACAAAATAACAATGTTGTATCTGCCAGATACATTGTTGTTATTCCAAGACTAAATGTGTCACAGTTCAATTATGTACAATTTTGATGTAATAACTATGTACTTTATTTTAAAAATATAAATCCAAACAGAACACTACCACAATTCTATGAAAATTATCCAAAAGTTATAGCACTTTAAATTTGCAAACCTCATTTTCTCAAAACTATGCATCGAGTAGATGCATCAGTGTTATTCTAAGGTCGCGATATACTATATATATATATATATATATATATATATATATATATATATATATATATATATATATATATATATATATATATATATATATATATATATATATATATATATGAATATATCGATTGCTCAATTGCTCAACAAACCCTAATCCAACCCCAACTCAACCCCAGTAAAACCAGCGAACGGGTTTGTATTCCTCAAACCGGTACATTATTTGTAACAGGGTAAAGTGGAAGATTTGATTTTGGGTGGCGTTTTGTTTTTTTTTTTTTAGTTGTCTCAACGTGAATTTTTGTACAGCTCAGGCAGGCAGTGCAACCGGCAGAGTGGGAAAGAGAATTGTGCTAAGCTATTCCACTCCACGGTTCATATTTATGCAAATTGATAGTATTCCTCAACCACAACGATTTTCATGCCCTTTCCTCATCGGTTGTCAGTGGGATAGTGTAAATATGGTTGGCACGCCGAGTGTTGAATACCGAATTCACACATACATAAAGAATGAGAGGTAATATAAAGCGCACGCTGCGCACATGAAGGGAGAACGGTTTAATACTTCATACGAGGTTGTTGAAATATAAATAACACAGAAAGAAAAACAAAAACAAAAAAAAAAATCTAAAGGGCTAATAATAAGAAAATGGAACACAATCAAGGTTCTTTTAGAAGGATAAGTGTACAAATTTCGTGAAGTATAGGAAAAGGGATAAATAGAAATGCATCCGGCTAAACAAAAAAAAAAAAGAATAAAGTTGAAGAAACAATAATTGTTTCGACTGCAAAGACCAATCGCTCGGCTATATAATTTTTTGGATGCAGTGTTTTTTTTAGTGTGTGTGAAAAATTTGTGTTCAATGTTTGAAAGGGTCTTGCCATTTTAGTGAAAAGTGAAAATTAAAGGATGAAATATGCAGGCACACATGGTGTTTTTGGCTGATTTTGTAGTTGTCTGAATTGATACGAGTTAAAAGCAAGATATCATTCTTGTGAAGTGAAGCAAATCCCAGTGCTACCAGCTTTGGGGATCATGTATATATGAAGATCAAAATAAAGGGGAAAAGGGATAAACAAAAAAGTAAATTGTGCGCGACAGGATGGTGCTGAGCAATAAGCAGGTGTACATAGGTGAATAAAGCAGCCGGTGAGCCATTCTTGTTTTTTTTTTAATAATATTTGGTATCATTCTCGAATAAACCATTACGTATAGCGCCGCCAATTTTCCATTACAACTCACGCCGAGTGGATTGCTAGATTGAGCTTTAGCCGGCAAACCATAACGCGCGGCAGGTTTCTCCAGCATGCTGGAGTGGCGCCCAATTTGAAACTTAACGTTTTATACCTGCGGGAAAATCACATCGCCATTTTGAGCTGTTTTTGCATTAGTTGTTTGAGAACGGGTTGTTTCCTTTTTTTTTGTTTTAGTTTTTTTTGAGTGCTCAAAATAGTTAAGGAAGTATAAGTCAGGTAAAGACAACGGAGTGGGAAGCTTATACAGGAAAACACGAGGGCCAAACGGCACACAGTCAACCAACAGGGGTAATCCGACACGGGGATTAAAGAAAGTAAAGCGGGAAATTTTTTTTTGTCAAACCATGTTTTAGTGAATATAATAAACTCATTTGATTGTTGAGGGGTCGATAACCTTAAATCCCAAGTTTTTTTGTGATTTCCGATCAACCATCAGAAACCAGTCGCAGGTTAAGTGTCGCGTGTTACAAACAACATATAAAAAATTATTTAACTGTTCACATTATATTAATCCAACCGCAACACAACTCCAACTCAACTTCAACTCAACCCCAAACTCAATACCCAACTCTAAATTCATATATAAAAATTGGTAAATATTTATATAACCAATAGTAAAGTATTTTGGACCAATTAGTATGGCAGGTATCCGAGTCTCTTGACGTACAGGTTCCAAAAACTTTTCAAATCTCCAGCTAAATTGATTGGCAAAAAAAAAATCGAAATCGGACCAGCCGTTTTCGAGATACCATGGGTACAGCTACAGACATCCCGACTCCGGACGTCCAGACAAATGGACGGACATTTTTTTTTGCTTTTTCAGACTCGAGAACTTTCAAAACGTCGAGAAAAGTGGTTTTTTACTAACCCAATGTATGGTAATTTTGTCGTTGAAAAATCAAGTAAATCGGTGTTATGGCAAGCAAGTTGTTAAAGTTTGTGCACTAACATGGGTAGCAGCGCGCTTAGTGGGAGGATCCACATTACATTCTACACTTTTGAGCGGAAAGATAAAGCGGAATAGAGCGGAAAGATAGAGCGGATAGAACGGAAGATTTTGAGCGGACTTTTGAGTGTCAGGTTGCATATAATAGCTTTTACTGATTTTTGAAACTATCGAGAGCCGTCATATAAAAGTCGCTCCCGGTAGCGGTTCTGTATACATAGATACAGTGAAACATTTTTCTTAACAAATTTTCGCTGACCAATTGAATAAAATTTATAAATTGACTATTCCCCAAAGCACCTATCGAGCGAGAACATAATAACGTACTAATTGTTAGCTAACGTAGCCCCCAAGGTTATATATTATTATACTATAATTAAGAAAAATGCAATTCACTTCGTTAACCGTGTAGTCAACGGTAGATTGAGATTTTTTTGGTTTCAAGATAACTCAGCGTTCGGCAACAACAATCAACAAGTGGAAAATTTGAACGTAACCAAAATTATACTTTTAAAGAAGAATGTAAACGAAATAAATAATTTCACTAGTGGGTTGAGGGTAGTACTGGGTTGGCTAAGGACACAAAATATAGCAAAATATTTACCGAATACGTTCTTTGAATTTCTAATAATTTTTGATTTATTATTTTTTGCATATTACATCATAATTATAACAAAAATTGTTTCTGTAATTTATGTATGTCTAAATTTTAAATTAATATTTTTGGAGATGTTTTATAAAATATGCAAATTAATGAAGCACCTGTTTATCATCTCATACCACATGATTTTACGATCGAAAAATTTGAAATATGTAAATAAACTTGAATATAAGTAGGTATGTACATCCATTTTTGCCATAAGCAATAAATGACATAATTAAGTTTTCAATTTAATTTTTAGAAAATTCACAAAATTTTGTACCTAAACATATTTTCATACAAACACTCAAAACAAAAATGTTTTTTAATTATCTTTTAAATTAAAAATTTTATGCATTTATTGATTTCACTTTAACAAAAATTTTTCGTTCCGGTACAAGTGTAAATGGTCGCTTTTGAAATGTAATTTTTTGGGGTGTATCCGAGGACTGAATCACTTCAAAATTTCGTATTATTGTTAGAATTCCAAGACGCGTTTGCATCATGCCAAACCGAAGCCCGATACAAACTCTTGGCCCTTCACCAAACGGAAGAAATGCAAAGGGGTGTCGTTTTGTCACATTCACATGGTTAAATCGTTCTGGATCAAATTTTTGCGGATCTGGATAAATTTCCGAATCATTTTGAATGGCAAAAATGGGAATAAATACATTTGTACCTTTTTCGAGTATTACATTTGTATCCGGTACACAATAATCACGTTCAACTTTTCGGACTAGCGTATCAACTGCAGGATATTTTCGAAGAGTTTCATTAATCACTTGATCTAAATATGGCATCTCATGTATTGCCTCATATGTAATCATATTATTGTGTTTGCTCACTACATCGTTTATTTCTTGCCGTAATCTATTTTGTATTTCCGGGTTTTTGGCCAACTCATATAGTGCAAACGACATTGTGGCACCGGATGTTTCAAAACCGGCTAAAAAAAATAAGAAAGCTTGCGCCGCAATATCCAAATCTGTAAAATTTTCATGAATTTGTTGAATCTCTAGTAAAAGTTGTATGAAATCTTTACGCTCATAATAATTATTGTTCCTCCGAAATGTAACTGTTTCATTAACAGCCCGTATAAAAAAATCGCTAATCTCCTTTCGCACGACACAAATGCCCAATTTTCTGGCCAGCTGTGGAAAAGCATTCCCAAAAAATAATCGCAATTGTTCCCACCTTGATGGATTAAATACTTCTCGTCCGTTAACACGAAATTCTGCTGCGGGATTTTTTAAACTGTTACATTCGATACCAAAAGCACAATTTCCAATCACATCGGTAGAATATCTAGACACCATGTCTTTAACATCAAATTGTTCATCTCTCGCTGCTATATTGTTAATATGCCGTACCATTTCGTTGGCTGTACTTAGTACAGTCGCAAACATCATTTTTATTTTGCCACTCGAAAATGTTGGAGTAAGTTTTGACCGTAGATCCTTCCATTTCATGTCTTCAAGCGCAAAAAGATGCGCTGATATCGGATCATCGGTCTCGTTGTAGTAGATAGCACGATTTCGAAAATAATCGAAATCTTTTACTAGAATATTTTTGATCAGTTCCAAATCGGCGACTAAAATCGACGGATGTATGAATAAATATACACCGGCGAAAGGTGCTTTGTGTTTAACGTCATTGTAAATGTCGCGAGTTATTTCAGCCGTATGTTGTGTTACACCTAATCCATTGAAATTTCCTAATGGAAATTTAGGCTTGGGTGAATAAACGCCTCGTTCTCTCCAATAAGCAAATTTCTTGCGAACACACAAATGGGCGAATGCCCAACTAACGAAAATCCCGATTACAATAAAACTAAACATTTTTTAGATACGTCTGTGCTGTGATAAAATTTCAATCAGACTGATTTAGAAATTCAATGTTATCGTATTTTATTACCGGAACTAATTTTGTCAAGTCACAATGATAAACTTAACGTTAGAAAATATACAATTATTCAATTAAAATGCATTTAATGCTTAACTATGTATGTATTTAATTTAAGCACTTGTTGTGTGCTTTAACTTCACAATCAAATTACGTTCGGACGTTAAAACAAATGTACGCTTTTGCCAAGTAATTGTGTCGGGTGTTTCGCCACATGATAGCACTTGGAAGTTTCGTATTACTGAAATTAATCCCAATCGCGTTTGCATTAAGCCAAATCGTACCCCAATACAAACTCGTGGTCCTTCACCAAATGGTAAGAAAGAAAATGGATGTCGGGCCGCTACATTATCTTCGGTGAATCGCTCTGGATCGAATTTCTCAGGGTTTGGGAAAATATTTGGATCCCGCTGAATGGCATATACTGGTATATAAACATAGGTTCCCTTCTCGATAATGTGCTTTGTACCGGGCACTTTATAATCTTGTGTAGCTGTTCGGAATAGAGTATCCAAGGCCGGATATTTACGAAGCGTCTCATTAATCACTTTATCCAAATATGGCATCTCATTTGTGGCCTCATACGTAATTTGATTGTTGTGTTTGTTGAGCACCTCATTAATTTCGTTGCGTAAACGGGATTGTATTTCTGGGTTGCGCGATAATTCGTACAGTGCAAATGACATTGTTGCACCGGATGTTTCAAAACCAGCTATAAAGAAGAGATATGCTTGTGCCGCAATATCTAAATCGGTGAATTTTTCGTTAGTTGCTTCATGCTTCTTTTGAATTTCGAGAAGTAGATGCATGAAATCATTACGTTTATAATTCTTGTCGCGTCTAAACGTAATGGTTTCTTTTACAGCGCCTATAAAGAAATCACTAACATTGGCACGTAGAAATGTGATTCCCAATTTTCGGGCTACATTTGGGAAAGCAGTTCCAAAAAATATACGCATTTGCTCCCATAGTGACGGATCAAAAACTTGACGTCCAATAACTCGGAATTGTGCTCCCGGATTTTTCAAACTATTGCATTCAATTCCAAATGCACAACTTCCAATCACATCCGTTGAATATCTGGAAACCATATCTTTTAGATCGAACGTATCATCTTTATCCGCTAATGAATTCAAAGTGCTTACCATTTCATTGCCCGTTTGGAATACTGTGCTAAACATCATTTTCATTTTGCCACTTGTGAAGGTTGGTGTTAATTTAGAACGCAGATCTTTCCATTTTTTATCCTCGAGTGCGAAAATATGAGCGGATAGCGGATCATCTTTTTCATTATAGTAAATTGGTCGATTTCGAAAATGATCAAAATCTTTGACTAAAATATTTTTGACTAAATCCAAATCAGCCACCATAACTGATGGATTTGTGAATAGAAATATTCCAGCAAATGGTGCTTTGTCTTTTACATCATTATAAATATCTTGCATTAATTCGGCCAAATGCTGCTTTGTTCCTAGTCCGTTGAAATTACCAAATGGAAATTTTGGTTTTGGTGAATAAACTCCATGTCTCACCCAATATAAATAACGGTGACGTATAAATGCGTACGCCAAACCAATAACAGTCACAATTCCAATTAAAATTAAGTCTAACATTTTTCACTTATTTCGTTTTACTTAACATTACACTTTTATAACTTTATTTCAACTAACATTTGGGTCTAATAAAATTTTAGTTTTATACGCGATTTTCGTAAATGGTATGTGGTATGTATATCTATATACTATATGTATGTTTTATTTACGATTAATTGATCAACAAAAATAATGATTTGGCAAATTTGAACTTGAATTTCTTTAATGTTATGTTGAGTGAAATTAAGAACCATTATGTTCTTCGCTAGGCTTACACCAATAAAACTGGTTTTATCAATGAGAAAGATAATTGATATAATTGATTGCTAATATGTTAGCTAAATTAATAAACTAAGTTTTATAAAGTGTGGAATTGTATTCTAGAAGCCAAAATCAATATAACATGTGGTGAGTCAAAAGCCTAGCAATGATTAGGTTTCGGTTATTTTTAAATCTGATTTAAAAAATAACTAAGCTGACAAACCAAACAACCTTGTCAACTGTATCTTTTCTAAATTGGTGATAAGTTTGCATAAATTATTAGGTTGGCGAAAAAGTATGGAGAGATTATTTGTCATTTTTTGATTAAATTTTTCTTTTATTAAAAATTAAGTTTATTTAAGTACATAATTTGCTAGTATTATCTATGAACTTTTGCCATTTTCGGGAAGTTTCATAATTCTATTGATATAGAACTTGTGTTGGGGTTATCGGCGAAAAGCTTGGCCAAGTGATATTCACAGTTTTTTTTTTTTTTTTGAAGCCAACTATAGGCCAGCAATAGAGTTTTGCAGAGATCGAAACAAATGGAGAATTCGGAGAGTTCAAGATATGGGCACAAAACATGTGAATGTATTAAAACTTCCCAGCCAAGCTCTCTCAATTTTTGCCGGGTGTGTAAATGGTTTAAAACTGTTTTGTGATTGCCTTAGCATTAAATATCCTTCACAAAACAGTTCCAGAATTTTATTTGTTTCCTAGGTTAGTAAACCAGGACTTTTGAAACTTCAATTAAGCATCACCGATCGACTGAAATTCGTTTGTTATATTTTTTGCGTAGGCTTGTGCACGAAAAGACTCAACCAGCTTGGTTTGTTAAAAAACAATATACCAAAATTTCTAAATTGATCCCAATATTTCCAAATTGATTTTGGTGCTTTGGAACCTGCCAATACAAAATCGTGTGCAAGCAATATTTGTCGTCCTTGGTGGTACAGTGAGGAGAGCTTTGCTTTGCAAATTGGGATCGCAGATTCAACTCCCGAATCGACGAATGGGGTGTATAGTGTTGTGAATGGAATGTTACTCGCTTTTCCTACATAGAAAATTAAATTCACTATAGAAGATTAATACTAAATTTAAAAAAAAAAAATATAAAAACGAATACTCACTGCACAGCTACTGAAGGCATTACTGCGGTAGGGTTTCGAGGATTCATGTTGCGTACTCCTTCTCTCTCCCTAAAATGGACTTCGAACATGCGTTGGGCTCATCAAAGAGGTGGCCGCCCAGATTGTAAAAATAAAATTGGAAAGTTTCCGGCAGTGCAATCCACGGAATTGGCTTCTTATGGCAGAAATTCAATTCGACATAGACAAAGTCATAAGCGACAGTCAAAAATTGTTGCACACACTTACAGTTTGGTCGCCAGATACAAGTAACATCGTATCCGACATATTGGAAAACCGACCAATTGGAAATCGATAAGAAGTTCTAAAATGAGTACTAACAAAAAACATAGGAGCAGCCATCATCGTTCCAGCAATTTAAGCTTGAAGCACCATTTTATCTGGCCAAGAAAACTGGAGAAAGAAAACCCTCCGAAATTCACAGTAGCAATTATAAAATCACTCTGGATTAGAAAACTGGCAAAATACATCGAAACAGCCCTGGTCCGCCGGATAAACTTCATGAGGTTTTGTCTAGTTTACACGTAAAATCACTACAATCTAACTCTATTCTCAGCCTACACAACTCGGATCTTGGATTGCGATACTGCTCGTCGATCTTCCATGAGAACGGAGACCGTAGAAGAGCGTCTGGTAAAAATCGAGATGATGCTCAATAGGTTCGGAAATGGTAGGAGAAGTCGATCAAGAAGCCGGCAATCAACTTTTCAATCTAGATCACGCAGCAGCACATCAAAATAATAACCGACAATCTGGTATATGCTGACACCACCATAATTTCAATGCAACTACGCAAAAGTGCACCAGGCCCAGCTACAACAAGACCATGCAAACTAGATGAAAACCAACACAAACCGCATTTACATAATTCCATATCATCATAAAATTATGGATTTGTCGACCGTCGGCATCTCCCGTCCCTTGTCTCACTCTCTGAAATACGGTCAGAACGTACCACCTAATTCCAGAACAATTCAGCCTAAAACTGAACATAATCCAAGACAATTTGGATTATATTATTAAATTTACCACGGACATTCGGCATGTTTACGGACATCCCACTATTCCGTACTACCGACAAAGAAACGGTCACAGTTAAGACTCACTTCGACTTAATCTTGATCGCAAATACACAAAAAGCTAGAACATCAGAATTTATTTTCTGGTTCTGAATCAATGAAACTAGAGCTTATATAGAGAGACCACCTGGTCTCGAAATCGTATGCAAAACATCAACTGGATACAACAGTCCATACATCGCAGAAACGCTACATCGAACCATTCTCGTCCAAAGGCGCACAAAGTCAATTCATGGACAATTCGAAATACCACGTCCCGAAATAGACGTCGAAAGACCAGTTCCTCCGTCTTATGAATATACATATCTGCTCATCTGTGTCGATCGCTTTACTCGCTGGCCTGAAGCTCAATGAATGACAAATATATCAGCTGCAATCATTGCCATATTGGTTAACGATTTGGCGTGCCCCTTCATAGCACAACAGATCAAAGAACGCAATTCGAATCTAAATTATTCACTGAGTTAGCGAAACTCCTCGGATACGTACAACTGCTTACCATACACAAGCCAATGGCATGGTCGATGGCATGGCTCCAAAGAATTAAAAAATATTTTTGTATTGGCAGCTTGATCCTAATAGTATAACGTTGATTAGTCTCTGTAACAATTATATAACTCAATTATATTTTATAATTTTACACAGCCTTTATTTAACTTCACACGCAAAATGGTTTTTTGTGCTTACAATTTCACTCATTTAGCTCCACTGAATTTCACGCTTAAAGCCTAGTACGCTGTTCAAGTGAAATGAAATTTTCACTGATCTACAAAAATAGGAAGATAAATCTGACGTGAAAATTTAGTTTGACGAATTTCGTAAATATTTTAGTGCGTATAACTTCATGTTTTCTCTGACAACATATTTTATACAATAAAATTCACTTCGATGGTTGATTATCCTCAAATCGCAAAAACAAATGAAATTGTAAAAATTTATCTTCACATTTATCATCGGGGATGATAAAAATGAAGTAAAAAATGTGTAGAGCTAAAATAGTGACATCTGTATTCTAATACGAAAACTCCCATTACGCTAGCGTAACATGCGTACCACAAAGTGAAATTCAGTGGTGAAATTTTCATTTTCGTTTTCGCTTTTGTCAATTTTATATGAAAAATTTCATTTCACTTCAGCAGCGTATCGGGCTAACTTCGGACATAACTTCGAACTGCCCTATAAACCGCATCACGTGGAATACGTTACAAATATTTAATTTAGTTTACTTCATTAATCCGTTTAGTAAAACTTAAGTTGTTACACATTTGCAAAACTTCAAATGGTTATATGGTTATATTAACTATATGACTATGAATTAAAATCTTAAGCTAAGTATATAAAATTAATTTATTCAGTTAGACCATGTTAAATATGTATACTTAAAACTAAATACAAATCATTATTCGCTAGATGTGAAATTTTTTTTTTGAAAATCCGGTTGAACATCAATTTTACAGGGCTAGGATTCTTGACGGATAAACTGTATTTGACTAAATTAACAAATAATCGTTTTATTTAACCTTGTAATCCTATTTCTCTAATTGAGCGATTTCTAAACGTTTCAAAATCGATCGATTCTACCGCTCAAGTTCCTGCTCAGATTTTCATTCAAATTAATTTTTTTCTAGTAGGAATTTTCAATGGCTCGATAATTGTTGCCAAATCCTATGTCATAAAACACCATATGTCCCATAAAAACAATCTAGCTTTTCCTGTATATTGATATTTTTCGTTATTTAACATCATACCATTTTCCTCTAACTGAATTAATAGATTTTTTCTAAAATACGATAGTGTTATACAGGGTGTCCGGGTTTGGGATGCTGATCCGTCAAGGGGTAATTCCTTGGTTCATTCTGAGAAAAAAATCGTGTGGGGAGGGGGGTCTATCGATATATTAACTAAACTGTAACTTTCAAAGTATTTATCGGAGAACAACCAACTTTGTCTTATTTGAATTGTAATTCTATACGCTATTATTAAGATTTAAGTGGTTATCTTGCATCTGCATTCTTTTAAGAGCTATGATGCTTTAAAGTAAAAAAAAATATTTTTTTTTTATAAAATTGAGTTTTTCTCAAAAAAACCGTTATAATTTTTCTTTTGTTTTATTTAATTTTAACTCGCCATCATCTCCCCTTATTATTTCAATTCTTGGTAATTCTTCCCTCATCTGTTGTGCTGTTGTGTGTATTAGTTGTATTAGTTCTTCTTTTGTTTCAATTCATCCATCAATAGAATACGTTTCACAAAACTATCATTGTTTAAATTCCTTTCCATCAACCAATTACAAAACTCCAATCTTTTATTGTAGTCTATCAATAATAGTTCTTGAACTGGTGTTATATGGTATGGATGAAGATGCTCCTTATGCAATACTAGATGAATTCAGTAGCGAGAGACGTACAATTGTAAAGCGAACCTCCTTATGCTACTAGAAGGATTTGCTGTTACATTACGAATTATTTCGTAGACATCCAAATGATTTGGTGAGACTGAATGGGGCTCCGCCCGGGTATTTGATGTTGTTACGATATCTCGCAGTCTCCTATGAATATTTGTAAATACTCTTGCGTTAGGAACGTGACGCATTGAAAATCTGCGTTGATATTCATTCCGAGCTCGTGATGCATTACCATCGCAAAATCCGTAAACAAAATGGATATCAATGTACTCCTCACCTGAGAGCTGTGCCATTATAATATTAATTTTCTTAAATCATTTAAAATTTTTGATTCACAATCACAACACTGACACAACACTAGACAATTTCTCGAAACTAATGACTGTGACTGAATCTACACCTGCATGCATTTGCTGTTGTTTTGTGAGCATACTAGATGAACAAAATTTTAACTATTTTGATTGGTTTTTTGTTTGTGTTTATGAGTTGCAATTTGTCCACCACAATTTTTTTTTGTTGAAATCAACGCAAAAAAATATTATCCCTCCCACAAACTTTGTGGGTAAAGAGGTAAGAAAGGAGGAAGTGTCGCGTAACGATACATGCAGGTGTAGACTTTAGAATGAAAATATTTAATTTTTGTTTTTTTAACATTTAACCACTTAACGCGTAGCTCCGTGACATACACGGGTGGCGTTTACTATCAAAATTGTGTAGCTCCGAATCACAGATAATAAACAAAAGGATAGAAGATAAAACAAAAATCCCAAATAAAATCATAAAAACAATTGAAGCCAGTTTTTTTGTTTTCTCTCTTTCTATATTTACCAACGCCATATTGGTTAGAGAAATTTTGTCATTTGAGGTTTTAGTTTTTTAAAGTTTATAAGGCATTTCTTGAATAAAAAGTTAAAGTGTACTTTCAAAAAATAAATTTATTTGTTAAAATCATTCATAAGTGTTGTGTGTGAGTGCAAAAATAACAGATATAAAGTAAAAATTGAGAAAAAAAGGGATTACATTTCACCGGTAAATAAATTTTTATTTGTTTACAAATATTTATAACACTTGTACACAATCATTTTAAATATTTTCGAATTTTTTACACTTATTTTGTACACAATAGTAAATTCAATATGTTTTAAAATGTTCAAAATCCAAAATTAAAAAAAAATTTATTTCATAAAATTGTAATTAAAGTGAAAATTTCAAGTTTCATTCACACAAAAATCTTATTTTGACCACGCATATGAATCGTCATGGCAACATCACGAAAGCAAAAATAAATCCATAGGCGTCCCGTTATATTCAATATTAGGGGAGTCTAATGAACGGAATCAAATAATAAAATTTTATTACAAGTGTATTGATTGTTTTTAAATTTGTTGAAGTTAGATCTTGCATTCCATATGACTTTATTACAAGTTTTAAAAGTTTTAATACTTTAGCTATCTTCTAAAGTGGTATTTTTATGTTCATTATAGTAAGGTGACCATCTTTAAAAAGCCTACATCATTCATACAGCCCAACCGAAACACGCATTCTACGCGCTAAACGCGTACGAATGGTCACCTTACATTTTTTACACAACACACATAAGTATTATTATTATAATTATGTTGGTTCATTTATAACAATAACTTTTGTTTATTAATTATGCTCCTTTTAATATATTTACCCTACGTCATTTACATAAATTATTACTACATATTTGCATAAAACCTAAAGAAATATGCGACGCTACTGAGAAAAAAACCAAAGAATTTGTCGGCCATCATGAATTTTTCGGCCATCTTGGTTTTTGAATTTGCTTCACTATTTTTGTTTAGTTTCTGTTCTTTGTTATTTTTCTATGCTCCGTATACGTCACGGGCATAAAATATTCTGTTAATTTAAATATTACAGTTCTTACAAACTACGTCACACGCCTATGGGGGGAGGATGGTTCGGTAGCGTGATGATCTGGGGCGATGGGGGGGGGGGGGGGGAGTGAGGTGGAGGCGATTATAAAATGTGACCATTTAACGATTTTAAAAATTGAATACATTTTGTACTGTAATAAGTCATAAATATTTTCCGAAAATTTAAAGACTATAAAAGTATGTCGAAAAGGAGGGTCTAAATTTGTAACGTTATTTTATAGTAGGGTATAAAGTTTTGCGATAATTTGTGACAAAAGGGCCAGGGGAGTTAAAAATGATCAAAAAATGCGTGACATAGTTTATTAAGGAGCACTTAAGTCACGTTTTATATTAGATTTATTCTAGAAATTTAGATTTGTATACGTTACGGTATTTTTTCACTTAGTTTGTTTATTTTAGTTTAATTACTATCAGCGAACACACGAACAAACAAACAGCAAACGAAATGAAAACAAAACGGGAAAGTAAAAAAAAACTGAAACTAAGCAAAATAGAGACAAAACCTTACATTTTTTTTCGATTATCCTTATTCTACTCTCTGTTCTCAGCATGTATGTGTATGGATTCTGAAGTATACAAAGTGATCCATACAGATTAAGCTGCAGTATGCATGTTGTTTAAAAAAGACAGCAATGGAATGAAGATTAGAAAAGAAACGAGGTATTGGTGCAGGGACTGCAACGTTGAATCTGTGTTGTGCCATGTTTTTGTATCATACAAAAATAAAATTTAAAAACAACATTTTTTTTTAAATTAACTAATTAAAAACAACATAAATTATCATTTTCTGCAAAAAAAAAAATTGTTTTTTTTTTACCCCAAAACGATAATAATATTATGCGTTAAGTGGTTAAACAAATAAGTTGATAATCATCGCCTACTGTTTTACAAATCAAAAAAAAATTGGTACAATATTAACACTTAACATCTCTTAATTAGATTGAGAATAAACGGTATACGAACAAAACTATGGCACGTGGGTACATATAATGTATTGGGGGATTGTAGGTGAGATGACGGCGAATTAAAATTAAGTAAAAAAAGAAGAAACGGTTCTCTTTTGAGAAAAACTCAATTTTATAAAAAAAAAATATTTTTTTTTTACTTTAAAGCATCACAGCTCTCAAATGGATGCAGATGAAAATTAACCACTTAAATCTAAATAATAGCGTATACAATTACCATTCAAATAAGACTAAGTTGGTTGCTCTTCGATGAATACATTGGAAGTTACAGTTTATTATTTGGGTGTACTTTTTCTCTGAACCAGATTTTTTAAACACCCTGTATCTCAAAGGATATCAAAAATGGACCCTCCTCTTTTTTTTCAGAATGAACCAAGAAATCACCGCTTGACGAATCAGCATCCCAAACCCGGACACCCTGTATACATTAAGTCGTCTATGTATTGTATACCTACCAACACACCTGGTATTCCAACTTATAAATTTTCCGTCGTCTTTGGAATATCTCGCAAGCACATAATGCCGACCATTGAAATGATAAACGCTTTCCTACGATAAAAATGTTGTAATCTGTCTAAATATTGGTGTAATTTTTATCTGATCGAATGAATTTCTTATATCCAATTAGTTAAAACGAATTAGTCATTGGAACATAATGTAGCACCGTTACCTATAAACTATCAAGTAACTTCAAACAATTTTCAATATTATCGAAAAATCTCGATAAATCTTGTAAATTTGAAATAATCTCGAAGATCCATGAATATATTCAATAATTTTCAATAATCTGTGGCATTATGCAAGTATAATCTCCAAAGTATTGAATAATCCCGAAATCAAGCAGCTAATATGTCTTTCAAATTCACAATATGAATTAATTAAAAATTATTTGTAACTCAATATCCTTCAAGCCTATAAAGCCGATAGTATGTAAATCTTTAAAAGCCTAAACAAAAAATTTTCCATAAATCACTAATTCTGAAACAAGATGCAACTAAACCAATCGAAAAGCTAGTATAATCTTAGAATTCTAGAATAACATCGATATTTTGAAAAAATCTTCGAATATTCCAGAACAATTCCGATAAACTTAAAATCATTGAAACATTTGGAAAAACCAAGAAATTACTAATTTTTTCAAAAAAATGATGATGACGACAAGTTGGAATAACTTTCAAGCTACAGCTATTCAACGCTATTTAAATTTGGAAATCTAGATAAATCCAAGAATCTTCAATTTCGAGAATCTCTTCTCTATGTAAGACAATTTAATCGAATGCTACTCTTACTCGTAATTCAACTCCAAGATTAACTCGAATAATATCGAAGTCTATAAAATTCTAAACAATAAGCTTAAAAATTTCGGAAAATCCCAGAAAATATCGAAAGTCTCGATACATCACTAATTCTGTAAAACCAGGCAACTTCCTAACATCTTGCAAGTTTCGAGCAACAATTCTCGAGTAGAATTGAATAAATCTGAAAAACTCGAATAATTTTCGAGTTCTAGTATAATCGCAATATTTTTAAATTAAAATCGAAAATTTCGAATAAGCTCATATTTCTAGAATAATCCTATAAAATCTTAACGCAAAAGTGCCTATTTCTTGAAAAATAACTGAAACCTCGAATAATCTCGGAAATATTGAGTAATGTTGATAATTTAGAAAAATGCCTGTATTCCATGAGAAAAATTGACTCACAGTCATAAAAAACGGAAAGAGAAAAATAATCTGATGCCCTAACGTATGAGGAATAAAATATGGACAAACAAAAAAAAGTAAAAAAAAAATTATTTACTAATCAAACGATTTTAATCCATAATTTATTTAAAACTTTAATTCTTAGATAAAATTTACAGAAAAATTTGCGCTCCATATCGATTCGCTTTCCTGATCCTTTCTGGCACTCTTTTCATTGCCGCCTGCGTTCCTGATGTATCAATCTTCTTTAAATCTCTTTTTATCTTTCTAATCAGACATTCAACATTTTTGCCACGATATCCATTGCTGTATACCATTCTCTTCAGATTTGCCCAAAAAGTTTCAATGGGCAATTAGATTTTCAATTAGTTGTGGAACATTTGGTGGGTTATAGTCTTTAGGGATAAATTCGATTCTGCGTTGACGTAAATCAGATAACGTTGCGTTGGCATAATGTGAGGATGCCAAATCAGGCCAAAAAATCGTTTTATCATTTTTATGATATTTATTTATAAATTTCTGAAGCACAGGTAAACATTTGTTTGTGTATGTTTGCGCATTAACCGCCAAACCACTTTTGAAAAATACTGGGTCACTGACACCTCGTTCGCTAATAGCCAACCACAACATAACTTTACCTGGAAATTTGGTCTTAAGAATAAACTTCTCCTTTTCTGGTGCTTTGTGATCGGGAGACTCGTAGTAGTATTTTGGCTGCCATTCATTACCTTCAACAGTGAAATAACTTTCATCATCCATCACACATTTATAAGCTGGAGAAGCAGCGAAATATGTTTGGGAAAGCACTCTTAATCTAGATTTGATTGTAGCTAATTGTTTGTCTGTAGTTGCTGGTGCCGATTTTTTGGGTTTGCGTTGAATATTCATACTTTGTAAATATTTCTTGATAGTTTTTGGGGCAACTTGATGTTTTTTACCCAGTTGTCTGTACGATTTTGCAGTTCGACCCACTGTTTCACCTTTCAATTTCATTCGAACTTTGCTACCTTGTAGTTGACATTTTTTACCAGAGTCGGGTTTTCTTTCCACAGGTTCATTATTCTCAAACAGTTTAATTGTTTTGTAGATAAAGGATTTTTTGAATCCAAGATCCTTGAAGTAGAGAAAAATCTCGTTCTTTTTTTTGTCTGGATTTTCCTGACAAAATTTATAAATTAATTTACGACGATCTACTTGTAACAACGACATTTTTGTAACTAATCGTAAAATGACGCAGTTGTAATGTATTTTTTATAAAATATACGGGTCCACCTTATTTAAAAACAAGGAAATTTTTATTTTTGGTTGTACAATACAAATACAAATACATTTTACATTTTGTCCATATTTCATTCCTCATACGTTATATAAGAGACAAAGACAATATTTTTTTTTTGTTTTTTATTTTAAAATAAAAAACAAAAAAAAACATTGTCTTTGTCTCTTATATGGGGCATCAGATTATTTTTCTCTTTTCGTTTTTTTTTTACGGTGAGTCAATTTTTCTCATGGAATACAGGCTTAAATTAAATACCAAATAATTTCATGCTATTCAAACCCAGTTATCTAGATTATTAAAATCTCAATTCTTTGAATTTCGAAAATCTCACCTAACTCAATGTTAATGTCAACGCTTATGTAGTTCAATCCAAACTAACGGGTTTCGGAAACGGCACGATCAATAAAAATTCGTGAGGGGGGTTTTTGAGTGCCAGAAAGCGATTGCGACTAGTCTTGATTTCAGGAAAATTCGTTTAAGGGTCCTCCAGTGGGGCCCGGGTTCCATTTTTCTTAAAAAAAATCCAATACTGTTGTTGCGTTGTTTTTTGTTTCTTTATTGTGACTTTTGTTATCAATGGGATTTCTACAAAATAATCTAATGGGATCTGGAAAATGGCCAGTTTGAATGGTACTTGGCCATTTCTCAATTGATTGGGATGAAAATCGGTTTGTATGATGAAAATGGGATTCCAATATGAGTTTCAAATGTGGTTCTGGAAAATAACCAATTTAAATGGAACTAAGCTATTTCTCAACCGATTGAGATGAAACTCAGTGTTTACGATGAAAATGAGATTCTAATATGATAGTTCCGAATATGGCGCTAGAAAATGTTCAGTTTGAATGGAATTATGCCATTTCTTATCCGATTGAGATGAAACACGGTTTGTTTTATGAAAATCAGAATCTAACATGAAAATTAGTAATTTGAATGGGACTCTGCATTTCTCAACTGATTGGGATAAAACTTGAATTTGTATAATGTAAATGGAATACCAATATGAGTTCCAAATATAGTACTGGAAACTGACTTATTTTGTTTTGTTTCTATGATGAAAATTTGATTTCAGTATGAATTTCGGATGTGGTTCTAAAAATTGGAACTAACTCAGTTCTTCACAGATTGGCATGAAACTCGTTCTAGAAATTAACTTACCAATTTAAAAAGGCTTGTAAGCTATTTCTGTAAATATGACTCAATTATATTGTTGTGTGATTGTTAAACACTTAAATTATTAATTTAAAGCAAAAATAATTCAAATCATGGTCCATTAAACATAAAAGCATCTTAAATTTTTTCCATTAAACAAAATTTGTTCCATGCTTACGCACGTTTAAATTTGCGCATAAGCTCTTTCACAATAGAGTGTACTGGAGTGGATAACATGATTAAAAATTAATTAAAAGAATAACAAGAAATATTGATATATAGCTGAATTCCATGGGCTGGTTGAGAGTGATGTTGAATTTCCTTCCTACCAAAATTACCATAACTGGTATTACGAACTTAACTGATCACATAAGACAAACAATCAATTATTCTTAATTTTTGACTCCACTTCGGCTGTCTTCCACCAAAATCTTAATTTAACAATATAGAATTTCTTATTTTTGTATGAGATTATTAAATTTACAATAATCAAATACCTTCTCTTGTACCGTTTCTTGGGATACTTATGTAGTCTGGTTCGTGTTTAGAACTTTTTTCCAGATAACATTACGGGTGTGCAGTGGTTTATGTGGTGGTAGCAGGCCTTTAAACTATCTCGTCTTTTCACTCGTGAAATAAAAAATTCCATGCATGAATACTGATACTCAAAGGTCAACGGCGACAAATTCGAAATTTCGCATTGTAAATCGAAATTGGCATTTGCTGGAGTCTAGTGTGATTCTTGGTATAGTACTTGTCGGCCAGATTGATCACCAGTGATGATATTTGCTTTAATTATATTATTGCATAGCTCGGTTACAATTAATCGCGTTTCATTGCATAGACTTCCAAGACATTTAAATTGCGCAGTAACATGATGATTGTGTTCGTTTTTAATTGCAATTCATGTGGTGGCAAATCGGCAATTTCGACAGGCTGATCTTTGACCGAATCAGAGCTTTTATGTACTTTGGAATCTCCAGTCAGTTGGTCGATAATTTCGGCATTGATCTTATCTACGACTTTATTCAGTGACGCTAGTATAGTTCGATTCTTCATTTCTTCATAGTTGGATTGGCGAAGCAATTTCCGAAAACTTCGCTAATTTGATTGCCATTAGACAGGAAATCCTCCGGGAATTTTATTTCATCAAACTGGTTCATCGGAAGTTATCCGTCTCCCAGTTGCAACAAATAATTTGCGAATTCTATCTGTTCAACATCGAAACGCATATTATCCACTAGTGAAAATGAAGTGAAGTGTCTCCATAGGTTACTTCGTATAATTGATAGATCCAGCAGCTCACTTTGGTTGGCTCTTGGCTGGCCGAGCTAGCATTGACGAAAATCACCTCCCAGGATCATAATCTTTCCTCCAAATGGCAAATTAGAATTTCCAATTTTGCGCAATAGTTGATCCATGTTGTACAGTCCATATGCTTGTATGTCACATATTGAATGTTGGTTAACATTAAAAGATCATTGAAACTTGTTTTTTAGGCAACCATTTACTACACTTACTACTTTAATAATGATAAATGATTTATCATTATTATTGGCAGATACCAGAACATTATAAATGGGTAGAACATCAACTACCCATTTATAATATTCCGGTATCTGCCAATAATAATGATAAACTATTTCCGAATTTCTATTTAAACGACGGTCTTCATGTTCTTGTAGTCTCAACGCTTGATTATGTAGGGAATAGGCGTCTAATGTTGAAGTATTCTGTGCCAAATCTTCTTGTGTTTAGTCGATATTTGTGATTCTGTATTGGCCGGACAAACAGATGTCCAATCCTTGAACGAGGTGACTCTTATTTTGGATCTCATTACCGAATAATCGCCAACATGCTTCTGGTGAAGTAAGGCAACTACCTTTATGTAAGTGTCTGCTTCATTGTAAATAAGTTTTCTTCTATCTTATTAATGGAAGCACAGTCATACCCCTTATAAATGTATTTGCATATTCCCACATATTCTATATTTATATGGCAATCGTACCGCTTCAGTAGATTGTTGCGGTATACGGCATGTTTATGTAAAAATTCATCGGTGTTATATTGATCCAATTTCGGGTCGTAGCGACGGCGGTACTTTCGCTTCTCGGCATCCACTAAAGATGTTAAATCTTGGATATGCTTGGGGAAGTCGAAGCGGCCCTTCACGCATCCAGTTTTGTTTATCATACAGGATGCATCTGGCTTCACGTTCCCACATGGATTATGAATCATCCATTTTAAAACTAGTTTTCGCAATTCAAGAGCATCGTTGCCAGGAATTTCAGTTAATAATAGATCGTCTAGTTATTCTCCTTTAGGGTTCATAATCAGCAGCAGATGCATGTTCTGAAATTCTGAAATTCACTTCTGAAATTCTACTGTATGCAATGACCTTTCCAAAGATTTGAAGTTTATCTAGTTGTTCGATAATTTCGTCAAATTTCAGTTTGGCAATTTTAACGACGAGGTCAGGTCGATCTTGGGTAAGTTGTTGTAAGGTAGTTCCATAGTCTATATTCAGGCCAATTGAGATTGCAGCTAATAATAATGAAGAAATCTGGCGATCCAAGACAGATTAAAATAGATATAGCGTCTTCAGAGTTTTCTTTGTGATATCGAGTTGAATCAGGGAATGATGATGTAGTATTACTTTCTCACTACAACAGCTCTCTTTTCCTTAGTGAGTTTGTCAATAAAGCGGTTAACTCCAGCGTAATTGTTGCTGAGAAGCTTTTTTTGATTAAACTTGATCCACTTGATCTAATATACATATCGACGAAGTATTGTTGAAAAAATCGTCCCCCAAAATGTATTGAGTATTTAACATGACTCTGATTTATGTAACATTTAGTATTCTTTTTACTTTTTGATTTTGTTATGCATTAAAATCTTTATAAATAACATAAAGAAATAGAAAAATGTTCAACCACATTCAACTTTTAGAGTGGAGCTCGGTGGCCAGGGACTCTGCATTTTTATACATACTCGGTAAAATTCGGTTAGGATTGATTCACTAAAATTTAAATTAATTCGGTTAACCCTAAACCTGCTTTCATTTTCCTACCAGTAATGCCTTCAGTACCTGTGCGGTGAGGATTAATTTTTATATTTTTGATGTGGAAACATCTTTAGCGGCAGGAGTAAGTAAAAAATTGTATAGAAATCGGGTTACGGAAACAAAAGTGCCGAACAAAAAATATTGCAAGTATGTGTGAACATCGACAAGAACAAAAAATAAATAAAACGTAAAATCAATGTAAAATCTACGCATTCATATGCAATATACAACAACATCCGGCATTTCAAACACATCGTGAACCGAATACAAAAAAATTTAAAAAAAAACCGCCTACTTTAATTTATTTTGTTGTGGAAATATCTGCTATATACATATTTCCGCAGCAGCAAGTGTTTTTGAAAATGAAAATTACATACGAGCAAAAGGGCCGCAAATTATGCTTGTGTAGGAAATAGCGAGCTGTGGAAATTTGCATATAAATATTCATTGATACATAATAAATAATTTTAAATTTGTTTAATAATTGGTATAAATTTGTTTAATAATGCTTTCTTATTAGTATTGCTCAACCTCATGCTGTTGTTGAGTTTGGTTATGGGGTGTTTCGCGCTACTGTCTTTCCAATTGCAATGAATTTACGGTCAACATTGCGCTTAAATAGAACCGCTCTATTTAATTTATTTTAAGCTGATCACTAACAAAGCAATGCGATTTTGCTTTATTCAGCGAGCTCTGCCGTGACCATTCACTACTATGAATCTTGAACAAGATTGCTGTGTATAAGTAATGATATATTTTAAAGCTGCCATGTACGGTTTAGGTAATTAACTGAACAGAACTGGACTTTGCTCATGTTCAGTTAATATCATTAAGGTTCGTCCTCCAAATTCAAAATAGAATAACTTTTGAACCAAAAATGTAACTTATTTAAAATACTGAGCGAGCAACATCCGTCTTTATGGAGGGGTTTCTGAGCCTTATCAAAATAGGTTGAAATTATTCAATAGATATTTATACAAAAAAGTTTTCACATAAATCTTTTGCGAGTTGAGGGTGAACTCGCTCGTTGTTTTTTTTTTTGTTTTAAATTTAGTGTTAGTCTTCTAGTGAATTTAATTTCCTATGTAGGAAAATGCGAGTAACACTCCATTCACAATACTACACACTCCATTCGTCGATTCGGGAGTTGAATCCGGGATCCCAATTTGCAAAGCAAAGCTCTCCTCACTGTACCACCGAGCCGACAAATATTGCTTGTATACACGATTTTGTATTGACATGTTCCAAAGCACCAAAATCAATTTGGAAATTTTGGTATATCGTTTTTTAACAAACCAAACTAGTTGAGTATTTTTAAGCCTCCGCAAAAAATATACTAAACAAATTTCAGCTAATCGGTGATGCTTAACTGAAGTTTCAAAATTCCTGATTTACTAACCTAGGAAACAAATAAAATTCTACAAATCTTACAAAAAAATCAAACAAGACCGACACGTAAGCAGCCATGACATTGATAAGGAATTAAATATCAATCACAAAACAGTTTTAAACCATTTGCATAAGGCGGATACATAAAGAAGCTCGATTTTGGGTGCCGCATGAATCCCTGCTCAAACGAAACGAAACTGACCCGTTTTTCAAGCAAATCATTACTGGCGATGAAAAATAGGTAAAATATGAGAATGTCGCTCGAAAAATATCACGAACCACCATAAACGACTTCAAAGCCAGGATTGACGTCCCATAAAGTACATTCTGAGGTTCTAGAACGTGACTACGAGTCTAAACGATTGATTCTAATCTCTACTGTCAGCAAATAACCAGATTGCAGCAAGCAATTAAAAAATAACAGCCAGAATTGGTCAATAGAAAGGATATTGTCTTCCACAAATCTTTGATGACCCGGCAAAAATTGAGAGAGTTTGACTGGGAAATTTTGATGCATTCACATGTTTTGAGTATAGTCCGCATCTTGAACTATCTGAATTCTCTATTTGTTTTGATCTCTGCAAAACTCTGTTGATGGTCTAAAGTTGGCTTCAATACAAGTCTGTGCAAATCACTTGGCCAAGTTTTTCGCCGATAACCCCAACACAACTTCTACACCAATGGAATTATGAAACTTTCCGAAATTTGGCAAAAGTTCATAGATAATAATAGCCAATTATGTACTTAAATAAATTTCATTTTTAAATAAAAGAAAAATTTAATCCAAAAATGACAAAAATCTCGCCTACATACCAATTTAGAAAAGATAATGTTGTTGTTTGTTTTGTCACTTATACACATACATTTGATAATAAAAGCAGCTTAGTTATTTTTTTTAAATCAGATTTAAAAATAACCGTAATCTAATCATTACTAGACTTTTGACTCACCACATGTAATGTTGAATTTGGCTTTTAGAATACAATCCCACTTTATAATATTAAATTACCTAACTTATTAGCAAGCAATTATCTAATGTTCGCATCTTATTCTTAACCAATTATTGTTACTATTTCGTCATCGCCACTATGCAAAATTCAATAATATTTTCATCATTCATGAAACCAGTTTTATCGGTGTAAGTCTAGCGAAGAACATAATGGTTCTTAATTTCACTCAACATAACATTAAAAAAATCCAAGTTGAAATTTGCCAAATCATTTTTGTTGATCAATTAATAGTAAATAAAACATACTTATACATAGTATATAACCACATACATATGTATATACATTTACGATAAGCGAGTATAAAACTAAAATTTTATTAGACCCAAATGTTAGTTGAAATAAAGTTATAAAAGTGTAATGTTAAGTAAAACGAAATAAGTGAAAAATGTTAGACTTAATTTTAATTGGAATTGTGACTGTTATTGGTTTGGCGTACGCATTTATACGTCACCGTTATTCATATTGGGTGAGACGTGGAGTTTATTCACCAAAACCAAAATTGCCATTAGGTAATTTCAATGGACTAGGAACAAAGCAGCATACGGCCGAATTAACGCAAGATATTTATAATGATGTAAAAGACAAAGCACCATTTGCTGGAGTATTTCTGTTCACACATCCATCAGTTATGGTGGCTGATTTGGATTTAGTTAAAAATATTTTAGTCAAAGATTTTGATTATTTTCGAAATCGACCAATTTACTATAATGAAAAAGATGATCCGCTATCCGCTCATATTTTCGCCCTCGAGGATAAAAAATGGAAAGATCTGCGTTCTAAATTAACACCAACGTTCACAAGTGGCAAAATGAAAATGATGTTTAGCACAGTACTACAAACAGCCAATGAAATGGTAAGCACTTTGAATTCATTGGCGGATAAAGATGATACGTTCGATCTAAAAGATATGGTTTCCAGATATTCAACTGATGTGATTGGAAGTTGTGCATTTGGAATTGAATGCAATAGTTTGAAAAATCCGGAAGCACAGTTCCGAGTTATTGGACGTCAAGTTTTCGATCCATCACGATGGGAGCAAATGCGTATATTTTTTGGAAATGCTTTCCCAAATGTAGCCCGAAAATTGGGAATCACATTTGTACGTGCCAGTGTTAGTGATTTCTTTATAGGCGCGGTAAAAGAAACCATTACGTTTAGACGCGACAAAAACTATGAACGTAATGATTTCATGCAGCTACTTCTCGAAATTCAAAAGAAGCATGAAGTAACTTATGAAAAATTTACCGATTTAGATATTGCGGCACAAGCATTTCTATTCTTTATCGCTGGATTTGAAACATCCGGCACAACAATGTCATTTGCACTGTACGAATTAGCGCGCAACCCCGAAATACAAACCCGTTTACGTAACGAAATTAATGAGGTGCTCAACAAACACAACAATCAAATTACGTATGAGGCCACGAATGAGATGCCATATTTGGATAAAGTGATTTATGAGACGCTTCGTAAATATCCGGCCTTGGATACGCTACTCCGAATAGCTACACAAGATTATAAAGTGCCCGGTACAAAACACATTATCGAGAAGGGAACCAATGTTTATATACCAGTGTATGCCATTCAACGGGATCCAAATATTTTCCCAAACCCTGAGAAATTCGATCCAGAGCGATTCAACGAAGATAATGTAGTGGGCCGACATCCATTTTCTTTCTTACCATTTGGTGAAGGACCCCGAGTTTGTATTGGGGTACGATTTGGCTTAATGCAAACGCGATTGGGATTAATTTCAGTAATACGAAACTTCCAAGTGCTATCATGTGCCGAAACACCCGACACAATTACTTGGCAAAAGCGTACATTTGTTTTAACGTCCGAACGTAATTTGATTGTGAAGGTGAAGCACACAAAAAGTGCTTAAATTAAATGCATAGTTAAGCATTAAATAGACTTTAATTGAATAATTGTATATTTTCTTACGTTAAGTTTATCATTGTGACTTGACAAAATTAGTTATGCTAATAAAATACGATAACATTGAATTTCTAAATCAGTCTGATCGAAATTTTATTACGACATAGAAGTATCTAAAAAACGTTTAGTTTTATTGTATTTAATTTTATTTTTTGGGAATGCTTTTCCACAGCTGGCAAGAAAGTTGGGCATTTGTGTTGTGCGAAAGGAGATTAGCGATTTTTTTATACGGACTGTTAATGAAACAGTTACATTTCAGAGGAACAATAATTATTATGAGCGTAAAGATTTCATACAACTTTTGCTAGAGATTCAACAAATTCATGAAAATTTCACAGATTTGGATATTGCGGCGCAAGCTTTCTTATTTTTTTTAGCCGGTTTTGAAACATCCGGTGCCACAATGTCGTTTGCACTATATGAGTTGGCAAAAAACCCGGAAATACAAAATAGATTACGGCAAGAAATAAACGATGTAGTGAGCAAACACAATAACATGATTACGTATGAGGCAATAAATGAGATGCCATATTTAGATCAAGTGATTAATGAAACCCTTCGAAAATATCCTGCAGTTGATACGCTGGTCCGAAAAGTCGAACGTGATTATTGTGTACCGGATACAAATTATACACTCGAAAAAGGTACAAATGTATTCATTCCCATTTTTGCCATTCAAAATGATTCGGAAATTTATCCAGATCCGCAAAAATTTGATCCAGATCGATTTAATCATGTGAATATGACGAAACGATACCCCTTTGCATTTCTTCCGTTTGGTGAAGGGCCAAGGGTTTGTATCGGGCTTCGGTTTGGCATGATGCAAACGCGTCTTGGAATTCTAACAATAATACGAAATTTTGAAGTGATTCAGTGCTCGGATACACCCCAAAAAATTACATTTCAAAAGCGACCATTTACACTAGTACCGGAACGAAAAATTGTTGTTAAAGTGAAATCAATAAATGCATAAAAATTGTTAATTTAAAAGATAATTAAAAAACATTTTTGTTTTGAGTGTTTGTATGAAAATATGTATAGCTACAAAATTTTGTGAATTTTCTAAAAATTAAATTGAAAACTTAATTATGTCATTTATTGCTTATGGCAAAAAATGATGTATCTACATATATTCATGTTTATTTACATATTTCAAATTTTTCGACCGTAAAATCATGTGGTATGAGATGATAAACAGGTGCTTCATTAATTTGCATATTTTATAAATTACAAAAACAATTATTATTATAATTATGATGTAATATGCAAAAAATAATAAATCAAAAATTATTAGAAATTCAAAGAACGTACTCCGTAAATATTTTGCTATTTCTGTCCTTAGCCAACCCAGTACTACCCCCAACCCACTAGTGAAATATTATTTCGTTTACATTCTTCTTTAAAAGTATAATTTTGGCTACGTTCTAATTTTCCACTTGTTGATTGTTGTTGCTGAATGCTGAGTTATCTTGAAAAAAAAAATCTCAATCTGCCGATGTCTACAAGGTTAACGAAGCGAATTGTATTTTTCTTAATTATAGTATAACATACATTACCTAATTAGAACGTCTAACACGTAAAAGGCCTTGGGGGCTACGTTAGCTAACAATTAGTACGTTATTTTGTTCTCGCTCGATAGGTGCTTTGCGGAACAGTCAATTTATAAATTTTATTCAATTGATCAGCGAAAATTTGTTAAGAAAAATGATTCACTCTATCTATTTATACAGAGCCGCTACCGGGTGCGACTTTTATATGACGGCTCTCGATAGTTTCAAAAATTATTAAATGCCATTATGTATATGCAACCTGTCACTCAAAATTCCATGGACATGTTTCTGAGTCTGTTAATTTCATTCAATGCGTCATTGTTGAAAGGTCGTTTGCCTCTTAATTTAGTACAGCCTAGTTCTTCAAAAAGGAGATATTATAGCGATTTGACTCTACTTAGGACACGTATACTTGGCCAGCAGTGAAGAGCTTTGAGCCTAAATAGACAACGGCATGGTCGACAGTACTATCCTGCATTTTGTGTACCATGCAAGCCCAGCATAATATAATTGGCAACATCCTTCGTTCAGCAGTACCGTGACTATATTTTTGCCGGAAACTACACAGACTTGGGTTGAATAAAGTGAACACCGCGTCTTTACCGAAGTCTATACGGACGGATGGCATGTCAGTTTCATACATTTGTGCCGTCCGGAAGGAGGGCCATATGATTGCGGTAATATGTCTAATAACACCCTTCTCCAGACCTTTGGACATATTTACATTATAACGCAACATGACCTTGGCCCCAACGAATATTTCTAAATCCTTCCTTATGTAGCTCTACTGTCTTGTTTATTGTCATTTGGAGTTAACTGCATGAAGTCTCCGATTACACAAATATTTATACCACCAAAGAGACATTCGTTGTTTTTAAGTTGCTTAAGTCGGGAATCCACAGGGGATGTTCTATTCAAAAATTCAAAATATTTCTGAATTCACAACTATTGGCAATTTTAACGAGGTTTGAAAAATTCATAAAATAGTTGTAGGCAAGTACTAACGGTTCTCTTATTCCTATTTGTTATGGTTTTATTAAATATTTATGCAACTTTTAATTCATGAAAAATATTTTAATTGCTTTCTCAATTTTATTGCGATTTTTTAATGCTATATTATGATAAAAGAACGGCGTGTCAATCAAACCTAACCATCTTGTTTGCAACATTATTGTGATAGATTCGATCTGCAATATATTTAACCAAAAACGAATTTTATTTAGTTTTTTCAGTTGTTCAACCGAGTTTTTTAATAACCGGGTTGGGATCGAAAGACCGCCAAACAAAAGCCCGTTTTCAAAATCCCGTTTCCAAAAGACCGCTTTTTAAACGACCGCTTTTCAAAAGACCGCTTTGCAAAAGACCGCTTTACAAAAGACCGCTTTTCAAATGACCGATTTTATGCAAGCACTTATTTATAATGTTTTCATTAATTCGCGCGCGCGAATTAATGGAAACATTATACATAAGTACTTGCATAAATTCGAATCATACAGAATGGGGTGTGTGTGTGTGTGGGTGTGTTGTATTGTGTTGGGTACGTGCGTGTGTTCTGTGTGCGTATGCGTGTGTGTTCTGAGTGCGTGTGTGTGTGTGAATGTGTGTGCGCGCGTTTATTTTACCATTATTAATTGTAATAAAAAAAGTCGAGTTTATTTACCGAAAACTATTGGACAAAAAATTAAAATAAAGCGGATTCGTGACAAGTTGAAAATTTTATTTTATGGGAAAAAAGGTTTACCAATAACATGATTGTAATTTCGGCCAGTATGGATGGAACATTTAAAGTTGTTCCTAACTTGTTTCATCAACTATTTACAATCCATGCTCAAATTGACAAAGAAATTGTGCCACTAATATATTGTCTTATGACCGGTAAAAGTATCGAACTATAATGAGTTGCTTTACTAAATATGTACATCATGTTGCTTGTGCAAATGAAATAAATTTAAATCCATCGCGTATCATATCTGATTTCGAAAAAGCAAGCGTTAAAGCCCTAAAGTATATTTTTCTAATGCATGTTTCAAGGGATAAAAACTAGCCGCTAAATATAGAAACAATGAAAGCTTCAGTTTGAATATGCACATTATTATAAGTTTAGCTTTTGTTCCAGTAGAATATATACAAACTTACCATTAATAATGAATTGGATAGAGATGGAAAAAATTAGTAAAATGGTTTGCGGATAATTATATTTGCAATAAAACAAAGAATGGCAAATAAATATCACCAAAATATGCCACCTCGTTTTGGTTAATTGCAGATGCTGTTGCTCCGTAGACCCCGGATCGAGAACTCAAAATAGCCTAGAAGCTTGGCATAGACGTCTCCAAATGGGAGTATATAAAATAATTAGTGAATTATCGAAGGAATGTATCTTTGTTAATTCAAGAATTGCAAAGTTCGAGTCAGGCGAAAGGGCCATCCGTAAAATAAATGTATATCAACAAAGAACGAAAAATTAAGGCAGTTGTACAGGATCAGCGCAAAAACGAAAAATTGGATTTCCTAAAAAATATTGCAATAAATATTGCGTTAGCCCATTGAATATTGTGTTTTTGCTACAATATATTTTAATATGTACCTAGTTTACAATTTCCAAAAATGTATATACATATGTATATTACTTTTGAATTCAATAAAATAAATATAGACATACATTTAAAAGTAAAATATCTAATAAAATATTTGTTTTCCATTCTAAAAATTAAAAATATTCTCCCTACTTGATTTGTAAGCATATTTCCTCTTAAACCTCCACTATAGCAACAGCCTTCCAGAGGTACTACTTCGCATTAGAATTTCGTTAAAATTTAGAATCCACTCCGATTATGTCTTCTAATAACGAATTTATATTTTATTTAAAACAGGAAAAAAATTGCCCGCTTTTTTTTATATCAAAGGCGGTATTTTTAGCAAAACAAGATTTTGTAAAGCAGTCTTTTGAAAATCGGTCTTTTAAAAAGCATTTTTTTCAAAAGCGGTCTTTTTGGCAAAAGCGGCCTTTTGTTTAGCGAGATTTAGATGCGATCCCTTAATAACCTTCTGTATTAACTAGATTATAATTTTATATTGGTTCATCGTGACACTAAGCCGAGGACATCGTCTATTGATACATCCACATCTGCGTGTATATTTAATATTGCCAATCCATTTAGCCGCTACTCGCCGATTGTGTTTCGTAAGTAATTCTTAAGGCGCCTGAATGGCCTGGAGCCCTCCAATTGGAGAGATTATCTATAGGTTAAGAATCCTTCTGAAAGTCTTACAAATATTTTGTGCTAATTTTGTTATTATAGGTAGAATCGTTCAAGATCTACTTGACCGTCTTTTAAACATCGAATTTTCTGATTCGTACAGTGCAATCTTTGAGAGTGAGACGAGTTTTTTTAAGCATGATAGTTATCTCAAAAAGTGACTTTGTTTAAGGAAAAGACTTTATTTTAATGTACACATAAAAAACAAAAAAATTGGAAAAGCATTTTAAATGATAAACAAATAATAATTTATAAACAGACTCAGCACTCAGTATTTTATTGTCACCTGGTACTACATTAGTTTCATAAGATTCAAAAAATTCTTAAGATTCATAACACTAATCTAAGATTCATAACACTTCACAAAATCACAAAATTCGTAAGACGCACAAGGTTCATGAGATTTTTAAAATTAATAAAATTCTTAAGATTCCTATGATTCATAAGATTTGTTTAAGTTTATAGAATTCAAAAATTCATAACACTCAAATATTCTTGAGAGTTCGTGAAATTCAATTGATCCACAAGGTTCACAGAATTCTTAAAATTAATAAGATTCACGAGATTGTTAAGATGCAAAAGATTCATAAGATTCAAAAGATTCATAAGATTCATCAGATACATAAGATTTATAAAATTTGTAAGGTTCACAAGATTCATAAGATTCCTAAGGCTCATAAGATTCATAAGAAACATATGATTCATAAGATTCGTAAGATACATAAGATTCATAAGATATAAAAGATTCACAAGATTCACAAAATTCATATAAAGCTCATAAGATTTATGAGTCTTAATATTCATGGGATTCATAGAATTCATAGGATTCATAAAATTAATCAAATTTATAAATTAAAACTAGTATGTTTACTAGATTCAAGCGACTCACAAGATTCATAAGATTCATAAAATTAATAAGATTCATAGGTTTAATCCGATTCATAAGATTAACTAAAGTTTATAAGATTCATAAGGATTGATAAGATTGAAAAGATTGGAAAGATTCACAAGATTTATAAGATTCACAAGATTAGTAAGATTCAAATATGAGAAAATTTATAAGACTTCTATGTTTCATAAGATTCGTTTAAGTTAAAAGAATTCAAAAATTCATAACGTTTAAAATATTGTTGAGATTCCAAATATTCTTAAGGTTTAGTTGATCCTCTAGGTTCATAGGGTTCGTAAGATTAATAAGATACAGGGTGGTCCATCTAACGTTTGCAATTTAAGTTGGCTCTAAATTCAAAGACGAATGAATATTTTTCAACGCGGTTTGTTTTATTAGAACCGCTTTTTTTTGGAACACAATTTCATTTAAATGACTTCCACGGCTAGCTTTACAGTACCCCATTCTGTCAACTCAATTTTTCAGAACATTTTCAATTGTATGGGCTCCTATCTCATCAATGGCAACTTCGATTTAATCTTTCAAGTTTTGAATAGTATCTTCAAGTGAATTTTCATTTTTGATTTTTTGATGTGTTTTAAATATGTTACCATGGTTACTACTACTTTTATATTATTGTATCTGGCATGCTTTTAATTTGTAACGTTTATTTAATCCGTCTCTAGGTGACAGCTTGTTACGGGTGTCGAATTATAAAATTATTTTTTTAATTTTTTTTTTTTTTTATGGCTAGATATCAGGTATAAATCTTCTGATTTATTATTTTACCGAAAAAAATTTAAAAAAAATGTGAACTTGGTTTCATACCCCTGATGAATAAGCATGTACATTCGTCATGAAGTAGTGTTTTTGGTATGTGGACCAGTTTACCTTTTTGTTTTGTCATATGATCTCTCATAAATGAGAGAGTAATGTTATTGAGATATCGGCTGTTGAAAATCGATTACCAAGGCGGAGTTGGTTATTCTTTGTGTGCCCATCGATCAGCGCAAATCTAATTAAAATTGCTAAGTGAATTTACGCGAATACGCGTCGTGGTAAAATAGATAATCAACGTGCACTGTGTGCCTATTTCATAGTTGTGTATTGTGTCGTTGAATTACAGAAGAATAAAAAACACATTTTAAGATAAATTAGTGTTCTGTGCCTGTTTCTGAGGATTCAAAAGAAACTTTAAATCTTAAAGGAGATAGTCGAATTACAGGAAATTTACCGTTTACCAGTCACTCGGTCGTGGGCCGCGGATTTTAATTGTTCTTTCTGTTTATCCTGATTGGAAATAAATAAAAAAAATAAAAAGGAATCGTTGCATCAAATGAATTTAATATAATCTTCATTATCCAGTCATTTCCTGCATACCTAGCGGTGTATTTATACTTTATGTACGTAGTGCATTGTGTTGTGTCAAAAAAATGTTTTGTTATGATAAATTCATTGATTTAGATTAAACTAATTAAATTATTAAATTGATTCATAAGTGCTGAGTAATTTAAAAAAAAAATGAAAACAAAAATATAATTTAGTGTCTCATTGTGAATCAATTATAAAATTTTAAAGTCAGAGTAGTATACCTATTTGTTAGTAGTAGTAGGTAAAGTGTACAAAAAGCAATAAAAATTGCATATTAATCAGTGTCAGTATTCGGTTAACGTTTGTTTCACCAAAGCGATTTGGTAAACATTAAAATAAAACTTCTTTCACAGCTAGCAACGGGAGAGCTCTACCGGATGCAGATTTTGAGAGTGGTTTATTATAGCATGTGGCAAGTATCTTCGCACATCAAAAAATTTTTGAACGGATTCATCATATATAGCGGCGCCAATTAAAACTTCATTTTCCTCTGACCGCTATTCAGCTACACCGCCTCCTACACATAAATTTGAATTTGGTATTCGAAAATTCGGATTTAAAGACAAGGACAAAGGTTTTTTCTTTCTCTGTCACAAACTAAATACTTTTTCGGTTTCTCCAAAAATTTTGTTCTATCCCCTATCTATGGGCGTATCCAGCACACAGATATCTACTTTTGAGATATTCTCAAATGTAGAATAGTCTCAATTGTAGACTGCCAAATGTGCTGGACGTAAAATCTACATATTAGTGTTGGTTCGTGTCTTAGATTATCTGTATAATTACAATCATTGTTGTAATGAACCATTATTGTTTATTTTCTAATTTTAATTTAATGAAATTGATTCGAAAGATTTCAAATGTGCATAATGTGCCGTTGTCTTTCTAATACGTACTCGTATAACAAAATTTTCCATTAAAACTGTCAAAAAAAGCGAAGATACAAACCAAGAAATATCTACTCAAATGTAGATTACATTTTTTTGCCTCACTAAATAGTGAGAATATCTACATTTTTCTAGTGAGATATTTTGCATCCAGCACGTAAGATGTGAGATATCTACTTTTTTTAGTGAGGAATCTATGTGCTGGATACGCCCTATCGCTGTTTATAATCAGTTTTATTCAGCCTGTTCACACCATGTATACAGTGCATCGCAACACTGCAACAGCCTCACGTTCACACTACGTTGCGTCAACTCTTGATATTTATCTATGGATAAGTAACATTTTATTATAAGCATGCTAGATGAACAAAATTTTAACTATTTTGATTGGTTTCTTGTTTGTGTTAGTGAGTTGCAATTCCTTCACCTAAAACAAACCAACACTAATGTACAACAAGCCTGATTCCGTGATGAAGTACACAGATCCCCTCTTACATTTAATCGCTTATACTTGAAAGTGTTGGTGCAAAATTCCTTTGTTTTCTTGTATCGACAATTTGTATGTTTATTTTTACTCATTTATATAGTGTATCCGATCACCAATACTTTCATGTATAAGCGAAAAATAAATTTATAATATTGGTGGTAGTCAGGCTTGTAATTGTTGTTGGTTTTGCCTAAAACCAACACAAATGTCTTATACAAGCCATATTATTTCCGTGACGCACGCATATTATTAAATCCAAAATCTACTATTTTCTATAAGTGTTAGTGATGTTTTATACAGTTTTTGATACAAACTACAATTTAAAATCAAAGTATGTAAAGATTATACTGTATTATGACACCAATACTTACAGAAATAGTAGGTTTTATTTTGTGTTTGTATGGCAATAATATGGCGTGTATAATTCATTTGTGTTGATTTTGGTTCACCAATCACCACATAAAATTTTCGTTGAAACGATGCAATACAAAAATTACCCCTCCATCACAGTTTGTAGGCTAAGAGGTATGAAACGAGGAAGTGTTGCGATGCGCTGTATACATGGTGTGAACTGGCTAACTCGCTGAAGCTGTTGAGTTTTCTATTAAAATGTCAGTGCTATATTGTTATTTCATAACTATGGCGCTTTGAAATTTATAGAAAGCAACGACACCAATAAAGTGATTTTCATACCGGCTGCGTTGACTTTGGACTGTGTTGTAACTTGTAACTTTAAAGTTTTGTAATTTAATTTTATTTGATTAACAGTGTCACTTTTTAAAGAAATATTTTGAAACTGTTATAAAATAAATTATTTTTAAGTGGTAATTATTAAAATAAAACGTAAATTTTTAAAAAGTCCAAAGTCAACGCAGCCGGTATGAAAAGCACTTAACAGCTGTTTCGTTAAAACGAACAGCGCGCCGCCTGGTGAAACAACACACAAAAATTTTAACGGCAAAGATGTTGGTGCGCAACCTTACTATGGAAACATAACCTAACACGTTAATCGCCATGTCAGTCACATGTGACATGTGTCTGACACTAAGAAGTTCTACATGAGCCATGTCAGACATATATGTTGACATACGGGATTTAATAGAAGGCCACGTCAGTCACTGATTTCCGACACAAACGATAAATTTGCTGTATCTTTCAAAAGCTTAGCCTATCAGGAGCAAAACCTGAAAATTGCTGGAGTAAGTTCGATTACGGTGGTGATTAACGTGCTAATTTCCTTTATAGAGTATTATAATTTATTTGGTCATAACACCAATGACGTAAGTGTTGCCACACTCGAAATCACCGGTAGTTGAAATTACAAACGCTAGATGGACCACCCGATACATAAGATTCTCCAGTTTCATAAGATGCATAAATTCACTTGATTCAAACGGCTCATAAGATTCATAAAATTAATAAAAGTTTTGTAACATTCATATGGTTTGTAAAATTGATAAGATTGGAAAGATTCATGAGATTCATAAAATTCACAATATTAATAAGATTCATAAGATTTTTAAGATATATATGATTAATAAGATTCGTTAGACTCACAAGATTCACGAGATTTGAAGATAGATAGGATTTTGTATTTATAAAATTCATGAAATTATTAAAATTCATAAGATTCGTTTGAATTCATCGAATTCAAAAAATTGTAAGATTAATAAGATTCATGAGATTCACAAGATTCCTCAGATTTATAAGATTCATAAGGTTTTTGAGATTCAAAAGATTCATAAATAAGATCAACAAAATACATTACATTCACAACTGAATTGATAGTGATGGGTAATTTGAAAATTGTAGAATAATTTTGTGAGAAATTCGTGTTAAATTCAGAAAGTTTTGTGTACCAATTTAGTGTGCGACGTTAAGGCCAATTCATCGAGGACACCGTCTATTTATACACAGCCACATCTCTGTGAATATTTAATAATGCTAATCCATTTAATCGCTCCTCGCCGATTGTGTTTCGTAGGTAATTCTTATCTTAAAGTGTCTGAGTGCCCTGGAACCCTCCAATTGGAGATTATCCAGGATAAGAGTCCTTCTAAAATTTTGACAAATATGTTGTGCTTATTTTTGTTATTATAGGCAATACCGTTCAAGATTAACATGAACGTCTTTTAAACATTTTAATTAAGTTTGCTTAGGTAAACTAATTTCGACATAATCTGGATAAAAGATCATACAGATCTATTAAAAGTAACATGGCTAATATTATGCCGCTTAGTTTACTTTTCTTTTAAGTGACAAATCAAATAAAGATTACATGTATGTATTATACCTATAACAGGTATTGATTATTTTCCTAATTTGAATTATAATGATTTTATTTACTGTGTATATGGCGGCCAATAAAAATATTACACACAAGCGGCCGTATACTTAGGCGCGGGCCTGACAGTATATAAATAGTAAATTGATTAATCTCTCTTATGTATAGTATATCTCTGTTTTCTTAAAGCACTCTCTACCTCTGAATGCTTAGTCGTTTATCTACAATCTGGAAAAAACTGTATTTAAGATGAAATCAAATAAATTTCCTTATAGTGAAACTATCAAAAAGTTGGTGTTATCATTATCCAACATCTGTCTAAAATTCTCTTCAAACAAATTTAAGATAATATTTTCAGCACGATCATAAAATTTCCTACTGGACCACACAATTGTATACAATAAATATTATGTCATCAGTAAAAATATTTTTTTTTATATACATATGTACGAAAGCATAACAATTTTGGTAAGATAACAATTTGATAAGCACTAAAGCAGAGCGTTACGATATACATACATGTGCATGTATGTATTATACAAAAATTGATTGACAGCGGTTGAACTTTGAACATTTAATGAATGCAAAACAATTTGCAAAGTTTTAAACAAAACATTTGGTTTATTTATAGTAAATTACTGCGTACTTATTACATAAAAGGTTAAACTAAAAACAATACACTTAAATTCCAAAGAATTTAGCTGCAAAATTTAAATATGTTGTACTGTAAGCCTCCACAACGAATGAGATATACCTCTGTCCAATACCGCCACTCACAACATAAGCTTGTCCAAGGTTTGTTGACTAAAAATGCAAGAAAAACGCAATTATTAATTATTATTATGTTGATAAACATTTTTGTATATATAATTAAATTATTTAACTTTAGCTGATAACCTAAAGAATGTCAGAAAATCTGGGATTTGTTATTGCATTATACACAACACTGGTTATTAGCGGAAGTAATGTTGTTATATGCAAACCTCTAAATAACATATATGATAAGGGATTTTCTAAAATAATCTTTTTTTGTACTAGGTACTATCACATTAACCAGCTAACCACACTAACCACTAAAAAGCTAATAAATCAAAACAACAATTACCTGAGTTACATTAACCCCAATATAAGTAAGCACAGCACCAGTTCCTGACGGTGGATATTTCAATGTGATACCAACATTTTGTGGTGATGGAAAATTATTATTTTTTGATCCAGATGCAACCAATCGATCACCATTGACTCGATTACCCAAATAATAATTAATACCGCCAGCAACAGTTGATGACATATGCATTGGATAAACGTATACATTGGGATTTGCTTGTTGATAATCGTAAATATTATCAATCAATTCAACTTTAAGTTTATGACTGTGATCCTCAAGAGGACGACGATAACAGTGAATTTCACTTAGCACTAAAATTGTGATGAAAAATACTAAAAACAGCTTCATTTTGAATAAATAAAATTATTAAACAAACAATTTAAAATGTTTTTAAAAGAACCGCAACGTTGATGTCTTAATGACTACGCTAACTAAAGAAGACTGAATTAATTTATTGTAGTTTTATTTAAATTAGGATTATGTAAAGTTGGTCTTTGTTATCAATTTGCTTGTACCAGCATAATTTTTTTTAATTTTCTGTTTTGTTTATTTATAAATCGTTTCTTTTCGTACATAAGATATGAGCATACATTTACATAAGTATGTTTGTCTTTCAAATCAAAGAGTTAATAGCCTATAATTTCAAGGCTCAATTTTAATACATATACGAGTAGCTAAATTTTAAATGGGAATTCCCGTCAGATTTTGTATAATAAATCGTTAAACTGATGAATTCTTTGTAAATACATATATACAATGTATGTGTTACATTGTTATCGAATCATGGAGGTCAGCTATAAACATTATATTGATGATTAGGGTGAATTTATTTATTATTTAATCTTAATTTTGTCTTATATTTTATCACATGGCTAGACTACTCGAGTTTCAGTTATTCGTACATTGACAAAACAATTCTTTACTTACGTACAAAATATTGAAGTGATACAGCAGAAAATGTAAAATCATAGGCGTACATGAATTGCCACTTTATACATACCATTATGTGAATTGGTGTACAAAAGTCAATATTTACGGAATGTGCTGTTAATCCTCTAAAATTCGGTACTCATAACAAGTGATTGGCAAACAAGACGATTGCTTGTTGTAAGGGCCCTACAAATAAATTTGTTAGTAAAACCTTATGTTTTCATATTTTGATTAATAGATCAATTAACATTGACGGTTATATTGTTAGTAATCTGTCTTTAAAAGAAACACACGAAACTCAAGATGCTTTCAAATCGTACAAACTAAAATAGATTATTGAAATATAATGTTCTTCCGGTACGAAGTCAGATAATTATTTTTTACGACGAGCGAAGTTATCAAGAATTTTGCAAGTTCAGTGTCGATCTGAATGAGAAATTACGAAAAATTAATTTTGTCCAGTCAATCTCATCAGACTATAGCGACTGAATTGCTAATTAAACTTTTGATTACTTTCTATATATAGAAAGCAACCATGTAGTTAAGTATTAGCAAATTATACGCAAACACATATTTAAACTCTTAATAATTTCAATTTTCTTTTATTTAACGCATAAATACGATTTCTGTTTGAAATATAAGTATATTCTTATATTCTTTCTTCTTCTTTTATAATTATAAGTATATTCTTATATTTGTACAATAGGTGGATGGTATTGTGCTCCCATTATATGCCTAATTCCATTCATTTTCAAGAAATGTTGGAATTCCTGTGAAGTAAATTGAGTACTGTGGTCGGTAATAAAAACCGATGGTATACCAATTGTACTAAAAGTTTTCCCAAGGTTCTTGATAGTAATTTCGGTAGTGGTATTCTTTATTAATCGGATCCGCAAAATCATAATGAACTCGATCAAATGGTGTGTCGGTGGGATTCCACACTACAATCCAGAAAATTTCGAACAACGCACTCCATATCTTTATCGATATTGGGCCACCAGCAATACCCTCCCGCCATGTTCTTCATCCTAGCTACTCCAAAATGTGTGGAATGCAATTCATCCAAAATCCTTTTCAGCTATTCGTTTAGTATGTAAACTCGAATATCTCGCAGTAAGCACCCTTTTTGGAGTGCACATGAAAATGTTGGCAGATACCTGCAAGGATCGTTTAAATGTGATTAAACGAGTGTGTAAAGCTAAACGGGGCGCTCACCCCAGTATGACTGATATGTTAAGAAAGGCCCTTATATCCTCCAAAAATGGATATGGTATAAATGTGTATGGAAATGTTTCGAAAGGGGCTTTCAGCCAGTTGATAAAAGTATAGAGAATGCGTATGCTAGAGTGGTATTGGGAGGGATTAATTCAACCCCAATACATACTCTGTGATCTGAAATGGATGATTCACCTCTCGATTACAAGAGAGAGTGGATCACAGTGAGAGAAACAGTGCGAATGATAACAAAGAAAAATGAGTTTTGGAATGAAATGGTAGTGAGACTTCAAAGTAGGACGGTGTACAAACCTACATACAGAGCTAGCATTGCACTATGGAAAATATGAATCTATTTGTAAGAGTAGGCAATGCTGGTCCGCAGCCCGTTCTCTTACTGTATGCTTGAATGTGGAGGAATATAATAAGGGAATGAATGATGTTGTTGCCAAAATTATGTTTGCGAAAATCAGTCGGCAATATGTGAGGCATGATATCGTGTATACAGATGCTAGTATGATTAATAATGGTGTAGGCGTTGGTATTTTTATGCCCGGTACGAATGTGGAAGAGTGGATAAAAGCATCTGTATAATGAACGCCGAATTGATTGGGATCGAAGGGAATGAAAGAGCCGATATGTTAGCTAAAGAGGGTACATTGAATGACGTGGTTCAGAAGTACGAAAGAAAGGATGGAAGAGACGTACTTCAAATGTTTCAGATAAAACTGTAGGTAAAATCGAAGAGTGAATTTAACGAAAAAAGTCTGACGAAAGGAATGAAGTACATAGTGCTCCTTGTACTCCTTTCAGAACTCCTTTCTATAAGGAGCTTAAAGGAGATACGCAAATGTTCTTAGAACCGTTGAGAGAATCAGGCTGAACCACGGAAATAGGAAGGAATGATTATGGAAACATCATTTGAGTAAGAACAAAGATTGTGAGTTGTATGGAAGTGTGGAGGATGTTGAGCATCTCATATTGGCTTGTACCAGATACAACCAATGCAGATCTAAGTTTAGCATCCTTCAGAGTACATAAAATTTAAGTGATTTAATGAATGAGGGAGGCTGTTTGGTCTATAAGGAAATGTATGAATTTATTAGGATGAGTGGGATAACGGTTTAAACCACAATAAAGAAGAGCCGGTGGCAAAGTATGTGTAGGGAATTTATTAGGATGAGTGGGATAACGGTTTAAACCACAATAAAGAAGAGCCGGCGGCAAAGTATGTGTAGGGAGTAATCTGGTACCTTTTTAAAACCAATTAAAAATTATAGAGTAAATGAATTTAAAAAATGTAACTAGAAATTTATAAAATTTGGAGCCAAGTCTAATAAAAAAATAAAAAAAATAAAAAATAAAAAAATTCCAATTAGTTAATTCCAAATCTAGCGCGACTATCCAATTCACGACCATTTTAAAGACATTCAATCAGTTTCTGGATACTCTTATCCGTATGTGTATATTTACCTAATTCTTCGACAGTCATCGGTAAAGCTTCTATAATATTCAGTTCAATTATATCGGTTTAATCCGGTTGATTTATAGCGTCTGTAGTCGGAAATCTGGACAATGCGTCAGTATTCGCGTGTTTTTTGTATCCCGATAATGGATCTCGTAATCAAACGATTGCAAGAAAATTGCGTAATGCCGCAACCAGAGTTTCGACCCGAACCCGAAACCGAACCTCAAACCCGCTCCGGTTCAAACATTTTTAGTAATTTTTTCGAATCCAAACCTGCATCCGAACCCAACATTTCGCGAGTTCGATTCAACCGGGTTCCGAGTTGACCTTGAACTAAGCGAGAAACATGAATTTACTGTTTATGAATCCTGCTTACGGGTCCACAAGTAGAAAAATATTATGGACTGGTGAGAAAATCATAAAATTGAAATCCTATACTTTTATACGAAGCGGTGCAAGTTGTGTTAGCGGTTCCTGCAACGCAAACTACTTAGTGTGGAATGGATATTTGCGGCTTTAAAGTTTAGTTTAGCACCACAAAGGGTACACTTTAGAGAAGAATCATTAAGAGATTCGTCAAATTAAACGAAAAAAATTTAATGAAATACTTGTAAAGTTTTCTTTTTTTTTAACGAACCCGATCCTAAAACCAATCTCGAACCCAATTATTTTCTTGCTTTGAACCTAACCCCGAACCCAAAATTGTGCGGGTTCGAAACCTTTGTTGCAACGCATAGCACATAATGTTGGTAATCCTTTATTGGGAGAGAATATTTTTATATAATTGGTTTATTATCCGTAAACAATATAATTTTCCGTCCGTAAACGTATTGAATAAACTTTCGAATCCTGTAAACAATGGCATGAGCTTCCTTATCAATGTGAGGGTACCTCTGTTGAGTAGAACTCAAAGTTTGTGAGGCATACTGAATTGGATTTTCCGATCCATCCGCAAATCAATGACTGAGGACCGCGCTCTTTGGCCCCGTAATCTTAATGTTATCCAAAAAAAAAACTGTCACACCTGCAATATCCTGTAATATTTGTTCGATATGGCGTTGCCATATCACAGATGCAGACGCAATTCCATACATTAACCGTGTAGGAGTATAGAGGCCTTTATGTGTATAGTGTATTTAATGTTATGACTTTACGATTTTTGGGTACTATTTCAAGTTGCAAATACGAATTAATTAAATCTATCTTTATAAATTTGTCTCCTCCCGCCATTGATAAAAATAACTCCTCAATAGTCGGCAAAGGATGTTCATGCACAGTTAAATTGAGGTTCACGGTGACTTTATAATCCCCGCAAATATATAAATAGCGCCCAACGACTGTAATCACTTTTACTAACATACATTGTCTACTAATTCAGACCATTCTTATTCCACTCGACCTTTCATCGAAAATGGAACCGGATGAGCTTTACAAAATTTTGGAATTGTGTCAGGCTTAAATGTCAATAATTTAGCTTGGATACCGTTTATATTACCAATTGACTTATCCGAAATGTTAGGATAATTGTACGTTTGATTAAACACCCGATACTCAAAAAAAGAAACGTAAGAAACATAACGGTAACCAAGTCACCACGTGCTGACCTTCGAGAATAACAAAAACGGGAATACCATCAAAATAAATTAGTACAACAGTGAATATTAAAGTGAATAACATAGTGAACGATGCCACAAATAGATTCTTTAACGAAACGCCGCTCCAATATCAAGGGATCATTGACCAAAATTTCTAATTATGTAAATGCTTAACGAGAGACGGAACCGTCAAAACTTGATATTGAACATTTAAAGGTACGATCAAGACGTACGTATAGAAACATTACTCATCGAGTTTCAAGAAACTGAGTAGGCTATTAGTTCACTGACACCGGACGATGCTAGTCAATTAGATGAATTCGAGGAGAAGTATTACACGGTAGTCGCGGAGGTTAACAAATTAATACGAAAGGCAAACCTGCCAGTGTGCGGACCGCAAACATCGAAGTGAAGCTCCCAATGATCAACATTCTTCCATTTTACGGCAGTTATACCGAATAGCAATCATTCTATGATTTGTTTTCACCTACCATCCACAAAAATCCCTTTATCATGATGTCCGCGACTTGATCACCCGTTGATTTGTATTCAAGTTCAACTTCGCCTTTTGCAATCACCTCGCGAATGAAATTATATTTTATGTCCAAATGCTTCATTCGCTTGCGTTCCTTTGGCTCCTCGGCTATTTTGATGCATGACTGATTATTCTCAAATATGATTACTGGTTTGTTGCATTCAATTTTGAGATCAACCAGTACTTTTAGAATCCACTTGAGTTCACAAATTGCCTCAGTTGGTTGTTTTCGTGAAGCCCAACTTACGGTGTTACAATTCGTACAATTCTTACGGTGTAGCAATTTGAACACGTAACCCGATGTCGACTTTCCATCATTTTTGTCTTCCACCCCAATCCGAATCGCTGAGTCCAATCAATGTTTCTGCTGCTTTATTCTTTTGGTAAACCAACTTCAAGTCGAGCGTTCCACGAATATATCGCAAAATGTGTCGCATGATTAAAATGATTTTCATCGAAACAACTTTGAAAGCGACTGAGGTATCCCGTTGCAGCACACAAATCCGGTCTTGTTGTGACATAAAATAAACAACCAATCAGCTCTCGATATTGGTGATTCGACCAATTGTTTTACCTGGCTCCAAATGCAAACCTTTCTCCATTGGCGTTGACTTTCGTTTACGCAGTCTTGCATATTGAATTTTTGCAAAACCTTTTCCAAATATTTCGACTGGCTTAAAACAATTGTTCCTTTTTCAATGTTTTGTTTGATGCGCATTCCCAAGAATGTGCTCGCTTTACCCATATCAGTAATTTCAAATTCTTTGGATAACAATTGCTTTACAGTGTGGATCATCTTCATTTCGGTGCAAAATATCAAAATGTCGTCGACATATACAGCAAAATATAGATTGACATTCCATACTACACTTTTACGTACAAACACGCATCTGAATCACACTGCCTGAATCCAATTCGAGCATATTGAGTTTGCACACCTTATTGACTTGCTTAAAACCATCTGGCAGCTCCATGTAAATGTCTTTGGTGAGCTCTCCATTCAAAAATTCATTTTTTACATCCATCTGATGAATGTGCATGTCCCTTTGAGTCGCTACTGCTAGTAAAATCTTCAATGTCACCAACTTAGCCACCGGAGCGTAAGTTTCATTGTATTCGAATCCAAATTTCTGCGTGAAACCACGCGCAACCAATCGAACCTTGTACTAATAGATGTGTTTGTCAGCTTTCCGTTTTAGCTTGAAGACCCACTTATTTGTGGTCGGACTTTGAACGGCTTCATTCCAATTTTTCCAATCATCACGACTCTTTGCTTCATCGATAGTCATTGGATCATCCTCGACAAATTGTTCACCTGACAATGCAAACTTAGCCGTTTCCGCATCATCGTTGCCCGCAATCACCATATTTATCCGGTGTAGGACTTTTTCGTAGAATATCTCGTTCTTGATTGTTGTTATCAATGTAATCCATATTAGCACTATTGAGATTATCTCTGTTGTCACCGGTGCGATCCGTGTTCGCACCGTGGTTCGTTGCATTGCGGTTACCGGCATCATCCAATTCGGTGTCGTGGAAATTTTCACCACCATTAGCTGTTGTTCCATATACTCGCTGTTATTCAAAACACCATTAGTCAATGTATCTTCACTCATTGAATCAACAGACTCCTCTTCGCAATCGTCGCAATTCATTTTATTTGATGCCGCCTCTGAATCTGATACTTCAATCAAATTTATTTGAATATCACATGCCGCCCCATTACTAATTTGTTCTTCTCCGTATCCCAAAGTCGATACGTACCAATGGACGATCCATAGCCCAGCATCAAACACTTTGTTACTTTCACTTCAAACTTCGATCGATGTTTCGATGGTATATGATTGTAACATTCCGAACCAAACACGCGTAGATGAGAAAAATTTGGTTTTCGACCAGTCCAAATTTCAATCGGTGTCTTTAAAGCAAATTTCAAATAATTTGCTGCTAAAATTGCTTCGTTCCAAAAACTGTGTGACAGTTTACTTACTCAAAGCATTGGTGTTGCTTTATCCTGAAGCGTTCAATTCAATCGCTCCGACAATGGATTCATTTCAAGGTTATCCGGTACGGTAAAAATCATTTCAATTCGCTTTTTTTTGCAATATCTCTTGAATTCATTGCTCGTATACTCACCACCATAGCCGTCCTTGAGCTTCGTAATTTTTACTCCGTCCAATGTTTCAGCAATCGTCTGGAATTCCTTGAACTTATCCAGCACTTCACTTTTCCTGTGCATGAAATAAACAATTGAAGCTCTCGAATAATCATCCATGAATGAGACGAAATATCTCGAACCATCGTACGCTGTCGTTTGCATCGGGCCACATACATCACTGTGAATCAATTCCAATATTCGCGACGAACGAGTATTTTTGTACTTTGGAAACGATGAACGTGTGTGTTTCCCAAAAATACATACATGATTCACAAAACTTCGAGTCGGTATCAACGTTCACTTGCTCCAATCCATCGATCATTTGTTGACCAATCATTTTTTTCATGTCAAACATATTCAAATGTCCCAGTCTGAAATGCCATAAACTTTGTGAGTTTTTGTTCAAGTTCTTCTCACCTGAAACACCGGCAAAAACATTCCGATCAACATTCAGCACTACTTCATAGAGTTTTCCATTGGTGTGTGCCATGAATTGAGTTTCACCACCAATTGATGCATATGCGTAATCTGAATCTCCATCGAACAAAATGATATAACCCTTTTTGGTTAAACTTCGAATTGACATCAGATTACATTGCAAGTCTTTCACAAGTAAAACGTTCATCATTCGTTTTCTTAACAACTTTCCATTGTGAAACAACGTCTTAACAGAAATATTGCCTTGCTGTTTCGCCACGATACTTTGATTTTTCTTTGCAACTGCAATATTCAATATGTTTTCCAAACAATCAAAATACCGTTTATCATTCACCATATGCTGTGTCGCACCAGAATCTAACACAAACTTCGGTTGTGTTACATGATTGTTTCGCTGTGCCGCTTGTGCTGACTGCACCGCATGAACTTACACGTTCGTTCACAATGACACTCATCGATCATCGTCTTCTTCGTTCGATTTGTTTTCGTTGCTAAAATCCTTCTTACCCTTCTTTTGAGCTCTGCACTGTGCTTTTACGTGGCAGATTTTTCCGCAATTAAAACAAGTGAGCCGCTTGTTTTTTACCTTTTGCATTCATTGCACCTGGTCCACTTGATTTGCTTGATGGTTCATATTCATTCCGTTTGCTATATTCGCCAACAACCGAGTCTTTACAAACTCCAACGTAACATCAGTGTGTCTTACAGTTTCAATTGCTGTCACCAAATTGCTATAGCTAGCCGGCATTGTTACCAACAAAAGCAGAATGGGGCTAGTTTCTTCTGGTTTTGCACCTTCCGATCGCAATTCATTGATTTTGGTATCGAACTTGTTGAAATGTTCCATCATCTCATCGCCATCATGAAATTTCATCAAAAGTAATTGCTTTGTCAATAGCAATTGCCCGGCAATCGTTTCCGCTCAAAAATCGCACACAACGCATCGAACATCTCTTTTGCACTCTTCTCTCACGTACTCCAACTGGTTGTCGTGTATCATTTGCACCAAAAAAGAGACGCACTTCTTTTCTTCCAATTGAATTTTTTTTCTTTTTATCTTCACTCAAAACCATTTCCAGAATTGTGTCGATATCCTTTTCAATGAATCTTCTTAAATTTTTTTCGTCCAACAAAATACCCACACGATATTTCCAATTACTAAAATTCGTGCCATCAAATTGTGTTATTTTCACAAATTGAGCTATGTCCGACATCTTTGTTCCTAGTACTGTTGTATTCCGTGAATTCAAAATTTCAAAACTACCGGCAATTCTTTCACAAACGAATTTTTAAACTTAATTCAATTTGTATTTTTCGTATCTGAAAACTAATTTATAACAGAGAGAAAATATAATTTTATTTTATCTTTGTTATAAATTAGTTTGTTGTAAATTTATATTTAACCAGAGAGATCAAGTTTCCAAGATCGAGTCTCACATTTTTGTTCAGACGACGTATTGGGTTCATTGATAGATTCCATAGTTTCCATGTTCAAAAATTTTTATAGATCGTTATCAAGGGTTTCTTCTTGGGCCGTAATTAAACTGCAGAAATTTTCAAAAAAGTACCTATTTTATAGAAGTGGAAAACCGTTAACTAATCGTATCTATTGATGCAGCCATTAATGTTAGTCGGCTCTTCTTTGTTGTTCAATGGGCCAGAATTTTTAACTCAGCTTAAAGCTCGTGGCAAAAGGAAGTTCTGGAATGTAAAATTCCAAAATCGGTCATGTTTGCAGAGTGCAACACATCAGAATTCTTTTGATGAATAATACCAGCAACTCAAACGGGGCAAACAAATCAGCAATCGTTCTCATCTAAAAACTTTATCACCTTTTCTCGACGAAAATAATATTATTAGTGTTGAGCGCTGTTTATCCCATGCAACCCTTTCCTATGCAATCAATTTTGTTATTCTTTTACACCCTCTCAACCCTTAACAATATTATTATAACTAAACAGAAGCGACATAATGTGGTTTTTATATGGAGAAAAGTGGACTCATTTTTTTCACCTTGGTTTATCGAAGGTAAGATTTTCAGTGTTAAATTATCGTTCAGTGGTTGAAAATTCAAAATTAACATGTAAAATATAAGGTAAGAGCAAAAATTTCTTGGTCCACGTAATGTCCGTTCTGGTTGTTTATTATTCTGTGACTAAATCATTTCCATTAAAATTGGACAGGTCCTCATACCGTCGAGTTCATCCAAAGAACATCATTCAATTCATGGGACATCTTCCGACTAGCCGAATATCCAAGAACCAAGCCGTACATTTCGAGCTGGTTTCGAAACTTACGACACCGGCATTTATCGGTGAAACGCTTTGTTGCAAGAAGAGGCATCGGTAACATAAGCTCCGGCAATGCTATAAATTTTGTTAGCGGCAAGAATGAGCCGATGAGCTAAAGAAGCTATTCGGAAGCTTTGTGAGAAAAATCAAATCACCCTGAAGCTGCGGTCAAATTCGTAAAGTTCCTTTTACAACGAGTCATGGGAAACCATCACTAACCTTTGGAGAATCAAATACCTTGATTAAACAAGCTGAAACAGTTTTAAGCTCTCGACCATTGTATCAAATCAGTCAAATAATCTCAGAGATTTGCAAGTTTTAACGCCTGGTCATTTTCTAATTGGCTGACCCATTACGTCTACTCGCTATTTCTGAACGAATATGGACGAACGCGTCAACCATTTTATTTTGCGGTATAATTGTGCAGAGTATAGATAGTATAACAATGCAAAATACTCGTAGTATCCGCTCAAAAAACCTTAAGCGATTTAACAATCAGTTTATGGCAATTTATCAAACATTGGTAAAAAAGAAATCCACGGTATCAGTACGGCTCTGCCAACTTTTGATGAATTATTAGCGAAAGGTGTTTACAATAAAAGAGTGAGATGGCGTCATATTTAAATGTATTCCGTCATTTAATTAAACATCAAAGACATAAGTAGGTAATTTAAATCTTAAGAAATAGTATTATGTAATTGAATTTCGATTGCAATAGTTAATTTATATTTCACGATTGTGATTTCTGTTATAAATAAATTCAAAAGTAACAAAACTTAAATCACTTACTTACTATGAACGCAGGTATAATGTTGTTCAAGTTACAACTTTTAAAACTTAAAAATATTTTTCATAAGTCCGCGGTTTCCTCAAAATAAATAAAGAACATAATAGAAAATTGTTTATTAAAATGTGTGGATAATTTTATACAAAATTAATTTTACTTATTACGATAAACTTACATGAAATACATAGTTTTAATATGTACATATTTGAAATTTAAAAACGAGCAAATATCAAAATTAAACTGTCATAAGGCAAAGCGATATCTTCCGGCAAGCACGGTAAGTATTTATAAATTTTTAGAAATCTTACATAAATTCATTAAAAACTTTTATTAAAATATTAAAATAATTAAATTACGTAATTAAAACTTACAATTTAATAAATTTATTGCAAAAATTACAAAATACCAGTACAACTACAGTTCAGTGCCCTTAGAATGAGCAACCGGATATTACAACGGTATAAAGCAAAAAAAAAAAAAAATCAAAAAACAAAGCAAATAAAAAGCGAAAACCGCCATGATTAAAAATTTTGTAGTAGTCAAAAAAAACTTTGAATAAAGATGGCTGTCATCTGAATTAAATCGTACATTCTTCGATAAAAAAAAAAAAAAAAAAAATTTAAAAATAAAAATATTTTTATTAGTGCAAAACTAGTACATTGACTCAACACGTGCTGTCAAATACGAAAGTGTTATAATTTTGTTTATAGTTTTAATTAGCGTAATTGGCTAAAAATCCTAATTAATATTTTTTCAATTCGATTTTTTCGTCATTCGAATTCTCTCGCACTGTCACAGACACAAAAAAAAAAAAAAAATTCGGCTACGTTGTTCTAAATCATTTAAGATGGCGTCGGTTCAGTAATAAGCCAATCTGAAAAAAAAATTTTCTCCCCCAAATTAAAATTGTTTTGTTGTAAATTCAGTGTAAATAATAGTTTTTCAATCGCGATTTTTCAATGGTTTTGCTACAAATTTGCAAAAATCGACTAAAATTAATTAAATTCTATTCAAATCTTCATGTAGTTTATGGCAAGATAAAGACATAAGCACGGTTTTGTGTATGTGTAAAAGAGAGGGACGACGAAAAAAAAAAGAAATTTACGTAACATCCATTTTTTTTTTGTATGTAAAAAAATGAATCAGGTAATTTTGTTTTGTGAGTTAAGCTTTGGAAAAATTGATTTTTCCTAATTAAATTTTGTTATAATCGTAATAAAATTATTGTTAATTTGTTTTAAATAGTTTACATTATTGGAAAATCATATTTATTTTATAAGGGTGTGGCGAATTTATAGAGTTTTTTGTGTCGAAAGTTAGAAAAAATTGGTATGAAAAATTTTTCATTGAGTACAAAAAAAAATTTTTTCTATGTGACTTTCAAGTTGGATTTTTGTACGGTGAATTTTTTTTTATTGAAATTTGTTTTGTTTACATGATATTCGGATGTCGATTTGATCCTGTTCCTGAGTCTGTTCCACCGATTTTTTTGTGCCAATCGTTTATTTGGAGTTTCAGCTGGGGGATTATGTAAAAATTTTGAAAAATTTTTGGGGACCCTTTTTTGCAATTTTTATCCGAAAATTGTTCTACCATTTCATTAGAATCTATTCAAATTAATCCCACTGGATCTTAGGTACCCGTATACATGTATATGGATCCGTTTTCCATCATTTCCCCATACTAAATATGTTAAGTTTTAGGTTTTTACGTGAATTTGTATGATTTTTATGTAATTTTTTAATGGATTTAGTGATTTATTGCAGGATCCTGTCAAGGATTGGCCGGCCGAGTGTCGAACATTTCATTTGTTGTGGTAATTTCAGTGATCACCAGTTTTAATGCCAACTATTGTATGAAGCATTGTTAATAAATAAGACTTTTGTTAATTAATTTAATGCAATTGTGATTTTTTCTTATTTTCCCGCCAAAATTCTTAGTGATTTTCGTATAAATTTGTTGCCAAATCTGGCCAGTTTCACATCACGGTTCTTACTTCTTGTATGTTGGTGTCAATCATTCAGCTTATAAAAGTGGGATTGGAGATGAGCCACACCGCTTTTTAGAAGGATTAAAGATGTTTTTGATGAGGCCAATGTAATGGGGAAGCGTATCTTGCCGCATTTAACAGGATTCGGTTCATTCATTGTTTAATTTATCTTAAAAGGAAGAATAATTTTGTGTTTGTTCAACAAGTTTCCATTCAACATAAAAGTTTTACAAGAAGTATTTAGTGAAAGGTCCTAATTTCTCGGGATATTCCTTCCCTTAAATTCATTTGGAGCTACTTCCTGGCGTATACATTTCAACAAAACAAATTCGTTTGGGGCCCCATACAAACTTGAATTAATTTGGCCCAAGTGAAGCTACATAACGCAATATTTTGGCAATTGGCTAAAACCACGGAGGATTGCCACCGCATTGCTCAATTTATTTTAAATTTATTCAATTTTATATGCCACTTTCGAATTTTATACCCTTAATGTTAAGAAATCTTAAAGTTCTTAATTTAATTAAAACAACATTCGAAATTCTGGAAGAAATCTCGATATAATTTGACCGTTTTAGCGATTTGCTCAATATTTTTACTTTAGAAATAGTTTAGTGTCTTCAATTCTAATGTTTGCTGTATTCTGAAAATATTTAAGGAAAGAACTACAAAATTCAAAATTTATTTCCTATATTTGATAAAGCTTACGGGTTTTGGTTAGTTGCTTTTAGTCGTTTATGGGAAGTTGCTCAAATTTCTGAACAATAGTTGCTAAATAAATTTTTAGATTTTATTGTTCAAAATTCTATAAAATTTTGAAAATTGTATCCGAAATTTTAGTTACTTGGAATGGAAGAACTTTAAAATTCAAAATTAATGATATTATAAAATTTTTAGTTCCTGCAACAAATTTGTTTAAATTTTTACTATTTCACAAATATTATTTTCAGTATTTCACAAAGCATACTCTTTTTATAAGTCGCAACCGGTTCTGGGGCGACTAACTTAAAGCAGTTCTGCGAAATTATAAAATTTCTGAACTAGTTCGTAAATTTTTTCATGATTATAGGTAACATTTTAAGAATTTCGTCCTAAATTTCTGGTTACTTGCCAAGGAGGTACCTTTGAGTTTCTGCCAGAAATTTTGGTTTATTTCTTTTAGTTTTGAATATGTACTCAGATTTCTAGGAATATTAACTTAAGGGTAATATTTATTTAAACTTCGAATTTCTGAACAAAATTTGTAAATTTAATCTGAAATTTTAGTTACTTGCTAGTAGTGGAGGCTGTTTTTATTTAAAAATTGGAGTTTCTGAAATGATGATTAATCGATTCTAGGAAGTGGCTCAGATTTTTAGGAATTTTGGTTGGACTAAGTCTGCTCCTTAATTTTCTAGAATTTCTTAACGTTTTTAAACATAAATAGTCAGGTTTTTTCCCCCCTATAAAATGAGAATTTTATAAAATTTTGCATTCCTATGAGAAATGTTGATTTAATATTTTAATATTTGTTTTGATTATTTTTTAGAATTTACAAAATTTTATTCAATTTTTTAAATAAATGTAAAACATTAAAATTAGTATGGGAATTTTTATAATCGCCATTTCCAAATTTTCTAATTTTCGTTTATTGTAGATAATTAATATTTGATAAAATTAAATTTTAAAATATTTTAGCAGCAAAAAATGATTAATTTTCAATAGTTGTTTAAAATTTTAGGTTAAAGATTTAGTATTCGGAATTTTAATATTTTTTAAATTTCTTTCGTATTTGCTAAATTTTATAATCTAAAATTAAAAGATGTTATTTAAAATTAAAATTTCTAAAGTATGCAATACACTAAAATAAATAGAATTTGATTTGTGCAGTTAAATATCGTTTTTTTCTTTGTTGGAAACTGTACACCACTCTCCAAATTTTGATTGTAAAATAGGGATTGGGAAATGAGTTTCATAAATTTAGTAGTCGTAAACACCCTAATGAAAAGAATACATATGTAGCAATAAAATTGACTATTCGCTCGATTATAGCACTTTAGAATAAAACTATAGCAAGCAAATTAGCTATGATTATTTGGAGGGTACCAAATAAATCAAAACATTTAAATTTGCTTTGGTAGCTTAGCAAGAAATTTGGTCGTAAAATGAGACATGAGAGTGGCGAAAAAATAGTATTAAAATGAAACCAAACGAAGGAGAATCATGATTTCAAGATGGTAAGATTTTGTGAATTAAGATTTCGATATCTCCCTTCAACAAATATCCTTTATGAAACCCATTTTTTTATTTTTATTTAACCTATAAAATAATGTAAATTAAGGCTGCCTCCTCTTTTATGGTCATTGGTTATTGACTGACTACTGGTCCTCCTGAGTAGCCATGGGTTTGACGCCCAGGGCTATGCATGACGTGGCTATCATAATTAGAGGCAAGTTTGATGGGGGACATCTCTGATCTCATGCAAAATGCACTCGATTTAATATGGCAGTGGTGTGACCAGGAAGGACTCAGTGTCAATCCAAACAAAACTGTCATTGTTCCTTTTACGATGAGGAGAAAGCTCTCGCTTATAGCTACCTCGTTAAACGGTACTATTGTTGCTTTGTCCAAACCAAAGAAGTTAAATATCTAGGGGTTATCCTAGATCACAAACTGGAATGGGAACAACATTTATAAAAAATTCAAAATAGAGCCACTGGATTTCCACAAACCATTTTGTATTAGATTACCTAACCGGGAGTTGTGGAGTACAGGGGGACCATCCTTTGAGTGAGGGTCAATGGTGTGGTTTACAGATGGATCAAAAACGGAAGATGGGGAGGGGGTACGAATATACGAGAGTGGGACATCCCTCTCGAAGCTTGGGTACCAATGCTACTGTTTTTCAAACAGAAGTGCATGCTATAGAACTTTGCGCAAGGATAGGCATATCTAAAGGCCTAAACGACGCAAAGGTTTATATTGTATCAGACAGCCAATCGGCCTTAAAGGCTCTTAGGTCTTTTACCATTGAGTCAAGGCTGGTATGGAATTGTCTGAAGGTTATTAAGATTCTGGCAAGCTCAAATAAGGTAACACTTGTTTGGGTGCCAGGTCATACTGGAATTGTGGGAAACCAGGCAGGTGATGGCCTCGCCCGCGAGAGTTCTGCCTCTCCATTCATTGGACCAGAGTCCTTCTGCGGCGTCACTAAGGGGCACCTTAGGGCAGCGGGAAAACGCTGGGAGGATGTGCAAAAGTCTTCCTACTGCCGTGGAATTCCAGGTTTACGACAGGTGAAGGAATTTATTTCACCTTCGTCAGTCAGGGTCAAGGAATATCTTGTACTTAGGAAACCTGAGCTGCAGCTGCTTACTAGCTTCCTCACAGGTCACATCCCCTTAAGAAAATGGGCCTAAGTACAACAGATGAATGCCACTTTGCGACCTGGAAGCGGAATCAGCGGAACATATTCTGGGCCATTGACAAGCCATTTGCTGCCAAAGATTACAATATCTAGGAGGGAGAATAATGAGCCCAGATAGTATGCATCGTATACCATGGACGGCTCATTAAGCAGGGTCCATGCACTAAAGATCTTTTAGGTCGCAGTGCGAGGTGGCTTGAACGCCCACATGGCCCTCAAGTAATAATAATAATAATGTAAATTACCAAGCCAAGCCTAAATAAATAAAAATTAAAACTTGTATATTCGGTACGTATACAGGAATATCGCAACTCTCATGTCTCATTTGGTGACCAAAATCGATCTTCTGTAGCTAGTCGTTAATTTATTTAACGATTATTAATTTTGAAAAGAATTTAACCTGGTCTAATAACACATTGTTAAATTCTGAATTGCTGCTCTTAGATTTGCCAAAGTTCGTTATAAATTATTGCGTATTTTGTTGAATTGTGCAAATATTTTCCCGGTTTCTCGATTCTATAAATTTTATAAAATTACGATGATTAGCAGAAATACTAAAACTCTCTCGGAGAATCGGTTGGCAATTTATTGATTTTTTTCGGTTTCGTCAATCTCTGCTCCATTAAATAATTTACAAATTACGTAAATCAATGGTTGTGTTTCTAGCGCTTGGTACTTATTGGCACAGAAATTGATTTTTTTTTTTTTTTTGTTTTTACCAGAAATGCCAATGTCAAGAAATATCGTCATAATAGAGTCCACCGTCCAGTCGCAACTATAATGATAATTATCGATACGGCAACTATTTTTAGATTTATTGTGTTGATGATTATGAAAATGAAGAAAAAACTAGATTTTAAATTTGTTGATTACCTAATTGTGTGTGTAAGATTAAAAGAGTCGTAAGATTTTGAATAACAATTTCGCGAATTAGATAATCAAAGAATTAGCAATTTCTTTTTAAATTTAGCCATATTCCTTTAAATTAAAATTTATTTTTAATAAATTTCAAATTTTATTTACATTTTAAAACCAAAACGACAAATTAAATTTTAATTTTAGTAATGAATCTCAATCTCTATTTTGTATCTATATATAAATAAGGAAAAAGAAAAATGTGATTCGGAAAACGAATCATCGAGTGGTGATACAACAAGTGATTCTGATTCCGATTCCGGTTCGGCATCATCCGCCTCGAGCTCTGGTTCAAGCAATGGTAGAGGACGTGGTGGTAGCTCACATAATAAATCTTCGTCATTCAATCAGTCCAATAATACAGCAACGAATACAGCAGCAACACATAATAATAATCAAGATGTGAATAATGATCAATCGAAAAATTCATCAGATGATGATGGTGATGATGATGGCAAAGCAAATACAAATGGTGGCGGCGGCAATGATGTTGAAGATGATGTTGAAGGAAATAATCTGAATAGTAGCACGAATCAAAATGGGAATGATGATGACGATGATGAAGATTATGATGATGAAGCATCACGAAAAAATAACGATGATGATGATTCGGATGATAATCATGGTGAAGGTGATGATGAATATGGATCGGGGAAGAGTAGTTATGACGTAAGTACCATTGAATACATTGAAAAATCGATAAAATTATATTTTCCATCATACCTCTATATATATATATAGGAGGAAGATATTCCAAAAAATAAGCAACGGGCTAAGAAACAACATGTAGTTCGTAGGCCAACAACAAGTAAATCGGCTAGAAAGCGGGAATGTAAAGCCAACTGGGATTCTGGCACGTCTGAGGAACAGGACGATGATGATAGTGGAAGTTATAAGAATAGCGACAGTGAAGAAGAAGTTTTGCCACCAAAACGATCTGAACGTTCGTCAACAAGCAAACAGCGAAGAGGTCGACCTCGGAAACATCGGAAAAAGCGGAGCACAAATTATTCCTCTGACGAGGACAGCGAAAGTGATGAAGATAAAAAAAGGTGAGTGGGGCACGTAATTTATTAAATTTTGAAGGTTTTTTATTAACATAAACTAACACTTACGTGCTAGATATACAGTATACTTGTGTAGTAAAATAATATAACATCGAACATTCTAGAAATCTAGACATGAGACCAAAAATATTGTAAAATACAAATAATAATTTTTCATGACGCGCAAAACGTAAAAAGTTGCTCTTGTGACATGCAACATGGCACAAAATATCATAGACTCAAACCATATACAATTTTCAGCTACAATTTTAACGCGCGCGCAATCATGAATATCTTTTATTTTGTAATTATTTATTTGCAGATTAGCCTCACGACGAGCAGCTGCCACATCCGTTAGTTATAAAGAGGCAAGCGAAGATGAAAAAACCGATTCGGAAGATTTAGTAGAAGTAGAATATGAAGAATCCCCTGTAACTGAAGAGACTGATAAATCGGAAACAATCGAACGTATATGTGGACGAAGACGTGGACGTCGTGGTGTCACGGGAAATCAAACGACGGTCTACGAGGTAGAAGAGAATGGTGATCCAAATGCAGGCACCGACGAGAATGATAAGGAGAATACCGAAATTCAATATTTAATCAAATGGAAGGGTTGGTCACACATTCATAATACATGGGAGAGTGAAAACTCGATAAAGGAACAAAAAGTCAAAGGTATCAAAAAACTAGAGAATTACATAAAACGTGAACGCGAAATTGAAATATGGCGTAGGCATGCTGGTCCCGAGGACATTGATTACTATGAATGTCAGCTGGAATTACAAAATGATTTATTGAAAAGTTATAATTTTGTGGATAGGATAATTGCTCAAACTGTTAAACCAGACGGTGGCATTGATTATTTTTGTAAATGGGAAAGTCTGCCGTATATGGATGCAACATGGGAAGATGCAAGTCTCGTTGCTAAGAAATGGTCGGAACAAATACAACATTTTAACGATCGAGAGAATTCTAAACTAACACCTTCAAAACATTGCAAAGTATTAAAATATCGGCCTAAATTTCATCATTTAAAATCTCAACCTGAATTTTTAGGGGATGAAGATCGAGGTTTAATGTTGCGTGATTATCAAATGGATGGCCTAAATTGGTTAGTATTGACTTGGTGTAAAGAAAATAGTGTAATACTCGCGGATGAAATGGGACTGGGGAAAACTATACAAACAATTTGTTTTCTGTACACCCTATTTAAAACACAATCACTTTACGGTCCATTCCTTTGCGTAGTTCCACTATCCACAATGACTGCGTGGCAACGTGAATTTGCTCTTTGGGCACCAGAAATGAATATTGTTACATATCTAGGAGATGTACAATCACGAGAAATTATTCGTCAATATGAGTGGTGCTTTGAAAGCTCAAAACGGTTAAAATTTAATGCAATTTTAACAACTTATGAAATTGTACTTAAGGATAAAGCATTTTTGGGATGTATTTCGTGGGCGGCATTACTCGTTGATGAAGCACATCGGCTAAAAAATGATGATTCGCTATTGTACAAAGCGCTAAAAGAATTTGACACAAATCACAGGTTACTTATCACTGGTACTCCACTACAGAATTCTTTGAAAGAGCTTTGGGCTCTGCTTCACTTTATTATGCCAAATAAATTTGAAACGTGGGAAGATTTTGAGAAAGATCATGGGAATGCAGCCGATAAAGGGTACACCAAGCTCCACAAACAGTTAGAACCGTATATATTGCGTCGTGTTAAAAAAGACGTTGAAAAATCACTACCAGCTAAAGTTGAACAAATTTTGCGCGTTGAAATGACCTCAGTTCAAAAGCAGTACTACAAATGGATTCTGACAAAGAATTTCAATGCTCTGCGAAAAGGTGTCAAAGGATCGGTATCAACATTCTTAAATATCGTGATTGAGCTGAAAAAATGTTGTAACCATGCTGTTTTAATTCGACCTTTAGAATATGAAGCACAAGCGACTACTGAAGATGCGGTACAACATTTGCTGCGCGGCTCCGGAAAATTAGTGTTACTCGATAAGCTGTTAGTACGATTACGAGAAACTGGGCATCGTGTTCTCATATTTTCTCAAATGGTACGAATGCTCGATATTTTGGCGGAATATCTACAAAAACGGCATTTTCCATTCCAAAGATTGGACGGTAGCATAAAAGGTGAAATACGTAAACAAGCATTAGATCATTTTAATGCCGAGGGATCTCTAGATTTTTGTTTCTTGTTGTCGACACGAGCTGGTGGTTTAGGAATTAATTTGGCGACGGCCGACACTGTAATTATATTTGACTCGGATTGGAATCCTCAAAATGATCTGCAGGCTCAAGCACGAGCCCATCGAATTGGCCAAAAGAATCAAGTTAATATTTATCGGTTAGTGACTGCTCGATCGGTCGAAGAGGATATTGTAGAGCGAGCCAAACAAAAAATGGTTTTGGATCATTTGGTTATTCAACGAATGGACACAACAGGTCGAACAGTTTTGGATAAAACTCATACAAGTACTACCACGCCGTTTAATAAAGATGATTTATCTGCTATTCTAAAATTTGGCGCTGAGGAATTATTCAAAGACGAACCCGACGATGGTGATGATTTAGTATGTGATATAGATGAAATTTTAAGGCGGGCCGAAACACGAGACGATGCACCGGCTATGGTGGGTGATGAATTATTATCTGCATTTAAAGTTGCCAGTTTTGGTAAATTTGAGGAGGAGAAGAATGATCGCGGACCACCGTCGAATGTTGATCAGGACGACATGGACACAAAAGATTGGGACGAAATTATTCCAGAAAATTTCCGTAGAGCGGTTGAAGATCATGAAAAATCAAAAGAAATGGAAGATATGTACTTGCCACCGCGGCGAAAAACACTGCAGCAAATAAATCAAGCGAACGAGGAGAATGACGATGGTAAAGGACCGCGTAAACGAAAAAAGAATACCGAGGATGAGTCTGAAGATTACAGTGGTGGAAGTGATGATGATCGCCCGCGGAAACGTGGCCGACCACCAGTTCGTGAAAAATTTCCAAATTTCACGGACGCTGAGTTAAGGCGATTCATTAAGTCATATAAAAAATTCCCCGCACCATTAAAACGTTTGGAGGCGATTGCTTGTGATGCTGAACTTCAAGAAAAACCACTAGCTGAACTAAAAAAAATTGCCGAATTGCTGCGTGAACGGTGCATAACATTTTTGGATGAACACAAGGAGAATGATAATGATCAGACACAAGCTAAAAAACGAGGTGCACGAGCAGGATTCTCAGTCAAATTTGGTGGGGTATCCTTTAATGCAAAAACCCTTATGCAAAGTCAAGAAGAGTTGCAACCACTCGACGAAATAATGCCGCACACTCAAGAGGAGCGTATGAAATGGGCTCTGGAAATAAAAACGCGGCCAGCTAATTTCGATATTGAATGGATTGTGGAAGATGATTCAAAACTTTTGGTAGGAATTTATCAATATGGATTTGGTTCGTGGGAGGCTATAAAAATGGACCCATCACTAAATTTGGCCGATAAAATTCTACAAAATGACCCAAACAAAAAACCTCAACCGAAACATTTACAATCGCGGGCCGAGTATCTACTAAAAATTATTCGGAAGAATGTAGAATTAAAACGTGGCGTATCGAAACAGAAGCGGCCTAGAAAGCAGAAAGAGAAAGCGGCGGCCGCGATAAAAGAGGGAGGTGAACCGGGAGAAAATGATATCTCATCTGCAGCCGAGGATGCTCACAGCAAAAAGGCGACAAATAGTAAAAAGGAGAAAATGTCTGGTGCCACGGACGATAAAAGTATTAATCATGTACATGATGAGAATTCACAGTCGAAGGACTCAACGGGTAAGAAAGCGAAGAAAAATAAGGAACCAAAAAAGAACAAAAGGAAAACATCGGAAGGTCCAATGCATTTCACCGCTAATAATGAGCCACGTGCTTTAAACGTACTCGGTGATCTCGATCCGACTGTATTCAACGAGTGTAAAGAAAAGATGCGACCTGTTAAAAAAGCCCTCAAAGCTCTTGATAATCCCGATCAATCGTTGTCCGCCGACGAGCAAGTAAGTCATACTCGTGCATGTTTATTGAGTATCGGTAAACAAATCGATATTTGCCTCACCGAGTTTAAAGATCCCGATAAAATGAAAGAATGGAAAAGTAATTTGTGGTATTTTGTTTCAAAGTTCACGGAATTCGATGCCAAAAAATTATTTAAGCTGTATAAACACGCGTTGAAACGAAGCGAAGAACAAAAACCGTCTGCAAACGATACCAAAGATAACAAATCATCATCAAATAGTAATAGCAAACATTTAAATAGTACTAATAGCAAAGAAGTGAAATCTCATGATTCGGTGGATGCAAAAAAAGAGCGTAAAGACAAAAAAGAACGGAAACATAATAATGCGGCCGCATCATCGACGACACTATCATCTTATTCACATTCTACGCATAAGGAACGTGATATAAATAGTCGTGATCGTGATTTAATGAATAGGACTAGTGAAATTAGTAATGATAGTTGTAGTGCAAAAGACGACCTGAAACGACGTTTGGAGGATTCGGAGCAAGATGCGGATAGTCATAAGAAATTACATAGGGATAATAGGTGAGGGTGGAAATTTTTCTCTTTACCTAATCATTTTTTTGTTTACCAATTTATTCTGTAATTCCAGAAGTAGAGAAAAGGAGGATCGCAAAAAATGGGACGAATATAGCAATTCACATTCAGGCAGCGGTGATCGCATGCGTGGCGCTGGTCCACCCAGAGGCACCGCACCCACAACGCCATCCCGTATTCCAATATATTCAGACTCGAGACCCTCATACGGTGATCCGTCATTGGATCGTTGGAGTGGGAATCGTGAACGATTTAGTGATCATCGCAAAGATCGTTACGATGGTTACAATCGAATGCCACAATCATCTTACCATAGGGAACGAGATCATAGGGATCGGGATCGTGATAGACGGTTAGATCGAAGGTAGGATAGAAATTATTTGAGATTTCTATAATCAAATAATAATTTACAGATATCCACCGCAATTGGGTTATCCGGCTAAGCCTCATTACCTGCCACCACCAAATTCAGGTTATTACGGTCCTGGCGGTGAAGTACACAATCCTGGGTATCGAGACCGGTATCCACCACCGGGTGGATCATTAGACTGGCGAAGTGATCGCGAATATTTAGATTATCGAAGTAGGGATTATGACCGAAGGCCACCACCACCTCCATCCAATTCATAGTGTTTTTGTATAGTTTTTATAGATTTTTTTTATGTATAAATTGTCACACACCTACCACAATACGAACACTTGTTGTCAACATGTTAAATGTGCATGATGAAAATAACGAGGAAAAACAATCATTGACTACTAAAAAAAAAAAAAATAATAAGAAAGACGATTTTTATTTATTAATTTTTATAAAGTTTTTTTTTTATTATTTAATTAATAATTATAAATTAATTTAAGTACATATAATTATCTAATTTGAAATAAAATAAGTGTTTCTTTAATAAAAAAACAAAATGGTTGAAGTTTCGTTCCTTTTTCCAATTTAATAAATGTTTTGTGCCAGTGGTGTTTTTTTTTGGCAGTTTCTACGAAAACAACAAATTCTAATAAAAAACAAATATTTAATTTAATTAATGAATTGTGCGCGACTTATAAATTTATTATAACCAAACGTGAAGTTTTAATATACAGAGAGGTGAAATTTATAAAATAAAATGCATTTTTATAAGTTTAAAATATAATAGATTTTTATTTTTTTATAAATTATGATTACAAAAAAATATACAAATGTCTTTAGTTTCGTCTCTTTTTTTTATGTAAATATATTAAAGTAATTTCTATTTAATTTAATAATGTTTTTTTAGTCATATCAAACTAATTTAATTATTAATATTATTTTGTTTCTTGTGAATCATTAAATTAAAACATAATTATACTTCAATTTAAATTTATAACATAAAAAAGAATGTAAATATATATTTTAATTGTAAAATATTACAAAACAAATGACTCTAACGCTAAGTAGGCAAAAAGTATATTAAGATTTTAAGTTTAATTTATCAACAAAATATATAATTATTATAAAATCTAAATTAAAAAAAAAAAAAAAAAATTAAGTAACCACTGCAAAATATAATGTTAAAGAATTAAATTTTTACTACAAAACCTCATCAAAAGAAATATAAACGAAAAAAAAGCAGCTTCGACTTTTTTTTTAATTACATATTACGATTAAAAATTAAATTTATAGTAAATACATAGTAAGAAACAAAAATTTGAATTAACAAAAAATTAAATTCAACAAATATATTAATTATATTATTATTCTGATTACTATTGTGTACATATTTAATCTAGTATTTAGTAATACAGCATATTGTGTTTATTTGAAATACAAATCAAGGAATACTGTAATAGGATTGTCAGGAATGATTTCATTAAATATGAAAGCAACAAAAAAAAAAAAAAATATTAAATAAATTTTTCAGTCATGATAAATTTATAGTAAAAAAAGAACAAAAAATATTTAAAACAAAAAAAAAAAATTACAAAAAGAATTAAAGAAAAAATGAAATAATTAATTAAAAAAAAAAAACGTTTTTTATTATGTAATTAATTTTTTATTTATTTACTAGCTGAAACACCTGGCGTTGCTCGGGAAAAATTAATAATTTTATTGTCACCATCGTACTATGTATCATACCATCGCACTATGTATCATAACATCGTACTATGTATCATAACATCGTACTATGTATCATAACATCGTACTCGTACTATGTATCATACCATCGTACTATGTATCACACCCTCATGACATCATAAAAGCATACCATCGTACCATTATAACATCATACCATTATGCCATCATACCTTTATTACATCAAGATCAGTTTATAAATGGCTAAATTCCATTTTGCTGGCTGGTTGATCCCATTCGGAAGACATACTCAATTTCATCATGATTGGTTTATAAATGGATGTTTCATATTTTGCTGGCCCCGTCGACCATATTCCGGCACTAAACCCGGCCACACTTCGCTGTGGCTTTGTCTGATATGAAATGAATCGGAAAGTAATTAAAAGTATTCTAGCGAACATACATAGACTCACCTAGAAAACACATTATTCAATTCAATACCCTGTCTTGCGTTGCTCAGATGCTGTGGAATGAAAGGAAAGGAAGTAAAAATATGTTTTTCATAGAAAATAATTTTTTATTGAAAACCTAGTGGATTGACTACATGTGTTTGTTTGTCCGTTTTCTGCATAAACATAAAGATCAGACGGTTTACCGATTCCTGAGCATGCGCCGCGCCGTATAATTGCCCATAATAGAAGCAATCGTTTTCTAAATTCAAACTGCAAACTTGCAAAGATTACTCTTTCGCTTTATTGAGAGTCATAGTGAACGCAATGCTTATTGAAAATTAAAGTCGTTTCAACTAGAATGCCATGTTGGTCGGAATGAGTGTTATTCGTGGAATTAGTACGTCTTGAGGTCCAATTACCAGTTTTGTATGCTAATGTGTATTTGTGTTGTTTAAACATTTTTTCAATGTTGTGCGTTGTTGATATGATACGTCATATTCTATGGTAATGTATTTATTTTACTTCTCTTCATCTGTTGTTAATGTGGTGAGTGATCGTATATATTCTAAGCATTTAAATCTGCAATTCATTTGGGTGATTATCTTGTCCATGTATCCATTGCTATTTGCTATCTGTTTTATAATTATTAACTCTCTGTTGTAATCATTATGTTCCATACCCGTCTCAATAAGATTCACATGGACATTATATTACTTTGCATCGCTGGAAATTTGTTAAATTATTTAAATTTCTTAAATTCTTATTATTTTTTAACCTTTAAATTCTATAAAAGCTTCAAAATCTTTGTATCCTTTACATATTCTAAAAAATTGGTGATTTAATTGAATTTGTCAAAGTTCTTTAAATTTTCTAAATTATTATAATTGATTGAACTCCTTAAATTTTAACAATTTAAATTCTTTCAATATTGCCAATTCTGTAATTTTTTAACACTGCTTTTGCTCAACATTTTATTATATTTCGTAAAATTCTATAGATTCAACAAAATCTCTAAATTTTAATTTTTTTTTTAATTCTTGCTATTTTAAGAATTCATTAAATCTTTAGGTTCCTTTTGTAAATTTTTTCAAATCTTTAATTTTTGAAATTCTTTAATTCCCTTAAATGTTTGATGTTTTATGAATTCTTAGATTTTTTAAAATTTTCAGAATCTTTTTAGTTCTTACAAATATGAGAACTATTAAATTCTCTAAATCCTTTCAATTATTTAATCTTCTCAAATTCTTTATATTGGTAAGCAGAAAAATATTATTAAAACTTTTAAAATTTTTGAAATGTTTAAAATTTCTTAAGTTCTTGCTAACAATTGCTAAAATTTTTTAAACTTTTGAAAAACCCGTTAATTATTTTTTAAATATTTAAGGTTATATAAATTCTTTAAATTTTCTGAAATTAAGTTAATTTTATAATTCTCGAAATATCTATAATTTAATTATCGAAATTTCGAGGAGGAATTCCGGTTCTTAGGAGTTTAAGAAATTTTTCAATATTCAGAATTTCAATAAATATTGAAACTGTACAAAAATATGAAAAAATTTGAACTAATTCGAATAAAGAAAAACGTTTAAACCTTAAAGACGTTGCCCCATGCAAAACGGAAAACCGGAATTTAAAACCGTCAAACCCAATTTTTGGCTAAGTTGCTGCTCTTTGCAATATAAAAATTATTAACAAATAGTTCTAAATTTTATTAAAATTGATTTAGTTTCATTCAAAAAACTCCAATTTCATATTTAAACGGACGGATTTTTGCTTGACGGACGGCAAAACATAAAATTGGAGCTTTTTGAATGAAATTAAATCAATTTTAATAAAATTTTCTTAGAATAAGGTGGAACTTATAGATTAGAACTATTTGTTAATAATTTTTATATTGCAAAGAGAAGCAACTTAGCCAAAAATTGGGTTTGACGGTTTTAAATTCCGGTTTTCCGTTTTGCATGGGGCAATGCCCTATAGACAGACTCGAAAAAATTGGCAAACAAATTGGATATATCAGATGGCTGACTGGCGAAAGAGTTCTGAAAAGTCATTGAGGTAGGAAACCCAGCAACCTTCTTTTTACCATTTATGAAATTCCAGAATTTCTTAGGATGGGAAGTTTATTCATCTTCGATTTGCAAAATGTAGTTATTGTAAAGAAACCAGTTTAACGTTCTAAACTCCCTACGAACAGTGTTGAAACTGGGATAAAACTTAGCACCGTGTAACTTATATAAGGTATGTAACTTATTACGGCGTTTTTCAATACGAATTAGCATTCTAGCAAGGCTCCCGATACCAAGGTTCGTTTCTCACTGATGGAACACATCTTTCAATACCAGACTTGAGAAGCTCGTTGAACAAAAAAACACTATCGTTCAAGTCTCCTCCTCGTTCTAGAAATACCCAGTCCGAATCGACACGAAATTTGTTTAAAGAAACGTAATCAGCATGTCTAAAATCGAAATGAAAAGAATTACTAGAAGTGCATATAGTATTACAATTCTCATGAAAATGTATATCTTAATTGGGGTATGATATATGCTCGTACATCCAGTGAAGTCCTCACAAGGCGAGAGCTCCAAATACATAAGGTCAGTTGAAAAAACCAAATCGAGGAATTTCCCTCGACTATTGCTTATTCGGTTCACCTACATTAATGCTGTGCTAGCAAAATAATCAGTGACTGCTAATCCTTTTTGGTCGATAGAAGACTCCATGGAAACTCCGTCAACATCAATCCAAGTAATATCAGGAAGATTGAAGTCACCAGTAACAATTAGTTGTTCACCAACTCGAACCAATGGCGCAACAGCAGAATCGATAAAATTAATAATTCCAAGATAATATTCCAGAGTAGATCCGCTGGGAACATATACAGCAACCGCGATGATGTAGGCACTGGCTACATTAATACGTACAGCAATAACATCATAAGTTGGATGGCATGCAATGAGCTCGTTAGAAATAGAACATTTAACAGCGATCAACACACATCTCCCCTTCAGGCTGGTACAAAAATCATGACGATTATTTCTGTGAACGACGTAGTTAGGTGGGAAAAACTCCACCGAATTGAAACTTTTAGTAAGCCATGTTTCCGAGATAACGATCACATCGTAATCGTTGTTCAGCACGCCAAGTAAGAATAATTTAGCTTTACCTCGAATGCTAGAGGCATTATGGTAGTACATCGAGGTAAAAGAGGTTTGTCCGGAACTTATAGGCGGAAGTATCCTGCCTGAAACTACATCACTTAAATTACGGGAGAGTTGACTGGTACAGCTGGTATCCGAAATCTCACACTGCAGGTTATTACTTGGGACAAATTTACTACTTATTAAGCTCTTATAATTTATTCTGTTGATTTGTTGAGAGCAGCAGTTGTTCGAAACTTCACTCATGGAGGCAACGTTGCCCGACAATTTTTATCGTAAAATTCCCGAATGTGTACACCGGTTGGCTAAGTATTAGGGTCTAGGGCCTTAATACGTACATCAGCTTTTATGCCCAATTTGAAGCAAACAAACTCCATAGATTCGATGCTACGTAGTTTAGGAACCAATTTGAATGCTTTACAGTCTTCAATCTCCAAAAAAGTTCTAGCCATGGACGCAATTTCATTTTCAGAAGTATCCGGATCAAATTCCAAGACGTGTAGCCATACCGTTGGTACAATGACCTTTACCCCAAAATTTTCCGAAAATTGTCTGGTACCACAGATAGTTTTTGTGCCCAGATTTTGAAGACGCCTGTTCCTAACTACAGGAACGGCAACACTGGGACTCATTAAAGAAGAAGTCACCACATCAGAAAAGGTTCCAGTAGAGGCCGGAGGTCTTTGCCTGGCTGGTTGTGAGACCGCAGAACTAATAGGTATAACAGTAGGCAACCCAGCACTAGGTATACCTTTTACGATTTTATCAGACGTTATTTTCTTGATAGTAGAGTTCTTTTCTTCATCGGATATAATCCGTGAAGCTGAATCTTTAGTTGACCTTGCAGGAGAACTTAAAGGCATAGACGATCGAGGATCATGCCAAGTTGTTGTTTGAGACAGGTAATCTCGTCAAGCAGCTTCTCAACCAAGGGCTGCGGGGCAGCATTGGCGCTAAAATTACAGTCCCTCATTACCTTAAGGAATAACTGATTCTTCATAAGGTCCCTGCAGTCACAACAGAACCACATAATGTTTGAGCATTTCCGCGTTTGGTTATATGCCACACGGTTTACTTCAGCACAACCATAGTGGAACATTTTGCTACAAAAACCTACATTAAATTATATTTAATAATTACAATTTTATATTATTATTTTTATTATATTTTTAATTTCACAAAAACTCGGGGAAAAAAAAATTCAAACGTCAATGACATTACCAGCCAGAGTTCCGAGTAGCCAAATCTGTTGCAACAACGACACAAACGGTCAACTAAAAAGCGCGACTTATCAATAAATCAGCTCGTACTGCTGAAAGATGAAAACCTACCTCCTCTAAAATGGCCACTCGGGAGAATTATTCAACTGTGTTACCGGTAAGGATGGAGTCATACGAGTTGCTGACGTAAAAACTCAATCTGGAGTTTACAAGAGAGCGGTAGCGAAACTTTGTCCTTAGCCTAATAAATCAAAAATTTGAATAACGATGTATATTCAAGGCGCGCAGTTTATGTGAAGACAACTCAGAACTCAACATAGTAAAACTGAAAAAATCAATCATAATTACTATTTACATTCCACCCAGCAAGGTGAGATGGGATATTGGCTCTTCCAAACCTTTCAAATCTGCTGGAGGGGATGATATCTTTCCAGCTTTACTTCAAAAAGATATTGAGGAAATACTCCCCAGCTTGGTCCAGGTGTTTCGGGCAAGTTATGCTTTTAACTATATTCTGAAACTATGGAGGAAAGTAAATGTGGTTTTTATACCAAAGGGAGGGGTCGTCTGGACACCCAGCCCAAGGCTTATCGGCCAATTAGCCTCACATCGTTACTATTGAAGATGTTGGAAAAATCCTGAATCATTAAATAAGATGTGAAGTCCTTGTTAATAATCCGCTGCATCGGGACCAGTTTGCTTATCAAACTGGTAGATCTACTGTGATGGCTTTCAGTGGTCTAGTCACGAGGATTGAAAGAGCGGTGGCTTTTAAGGAAATTGCCCTTTGTGCCTTTGTGGGCATTGAGGGAGCTTTTGATAATAGCTTCTATGCTTCAATAGGGAGGGCAGCTATGGAGAAGGGGGTTCCGCCTTCTACAACTAGGTGGAGCTCCGCTCCATGCTGAAACATCGCGATATTACAGCCAGGGCGAGTCAGTAAGCATCAGGGCCGTAAAGGGCTGTCCCCAAGGAGGTGGACTGTCGCTTCTTTTATGGTCATTGGTTATTGACAGACTACTGATCCTCTTGAGTAGCCATGGGTTTGATATGTCCGGGGCTATGCGCATGACGGGGCTATCAGCATTAGAGGTAAGTTTCATGGGGTCATCTCTGATCTCATGCAAAATGCACTCAATTTAATATGTCAGTGGTGTGACCAGGAAGGACTCAGTGTCAATCCAAACAAAACTGTCATTGTCCCTTTTACGAGGAGCAGGAAGCTCTCGCTTATATAGCTCCCTCGTTAAACGGTACTATTATTGCTTTTTCCAAAGAGGTTAAATATCTAGGGGTCATCCTAGATTATAAACTGAACTAGAAACAACATTTAAAAAAAATTCAAAATAGAGCCACAAAGGCTTTTTGGGCCTGTTAGAGACTCTACGGACGTACTTGGGGACTACAACCAAAAATGATCTACTGCTCATTTCCAACAATCACTAGGCCTATGGTCACCTACGCATCGCTAGTGTGGTGGCCTAAAACCGAACAAAGGACAGTGCAAACTTTATTGAATAAGGTTCAGCGTATGACCTGCATTACGTGCTCAATGAAAACATGTCCGACCGCAGCAATGGAGGCACTCTTGTGGAGTACAAGGGGACCATCTTTTGAGCGAGGGTCAATGGTGTGGTTTACTGATGGATCAAAAACGGAAGATGGGGCGGGGGTAGAGAATATAGGGGCTCTGGCTTAACGAGACATTACCCATCAATGAAGAAAAGTTATGTGACTCGATGTCAATAAATTATCGAAGACATACAATTTGCAAATTTTGATTCGATTCTACTAGGAAGGTCTTACCATTCAATGACACTAGCTGCATTTCATGACACCATCCGGATCAAATCGCATTTTATATACAAACAAATTTGGATCAAAATGTGTCTATGGTTTGCATGTAAAATGTGATTTGATCCGGATAGGTTGGTTTCATGAAATTCAGCTAATAGTTTGTCCTCCAAAAATGTAACTTAATTTAAATAATGAGCGAACAATAGCCTATCAGCCCAATAAAGAGGCCTTCAGATCAATGAAGCGAATACTAAATACATGGTGACTGCGAGAAGGCAGACTCGTGGGGAATTCATTTCAGGAGATACTCAATATGAAAAGGTGAATTAGTTTAAATACCTAGGATCACTGATCACTGAGCATAACTCCGTTTCTGTAGACATTTCATCGAGGATCGCAGCAGGCTACCGAGCATTTTACGCCAATATTAAAACGTTCAAGCCTCCTCATATATCGCGCAATGTCACCTTTGGTTACGAGTCTTGGACACTAACAGCGCAAAACATCCAGAAAATCGCTGTAACTGAGCGTAAGATAATAAGAAGAATTCTCGGTTCCATTAAAGAGGGAGCCACGTACAGAATGCGAATGAATTACGAGATCAGAAATGATCTCGATAAAGTCGACATTATCGGATTCATAAAATCGTCAAGGCTGAGATGGCTTGGGCACGTACTTCGTTCACAAAATCGGACCACTAAACAGGTCTTGAAGTCGGCACTAATGAAAGTAGGACTTCGTGTGAGACCACCTACCCGATGGATGGACAACGTTGAAAGGGACCTATACACACTCGGTCACCGTGTCTGGCGTTCTCTTGCGGCGGATCGAATTATTTGAAGGAGCATCGTTGAGGCGGCCAAATCCCTTCATGGGATATAGCGCCAGCGGAAGAAGAAGAAGAACATTAGCGACCCTTTAGTGTTAGTTCGTTGAACAGTTAATGAACTTAGAATAATTTCAGGTCCTCGTCGATGCACGATTTAATCCACTATAATATCGATGACCTGAAGATGAATATTTGTTTTCATCACTCCATGCCGACGACGTAGGTTGGCGCACTAGTGCGACCAAAGAATATAATCTCAACGATCGCACCTACTAAATATTACACAAACATACAGCTTGTTAAAACTCTAAACATCTAAAATTCAAACGAACAATTTGAATCAAGGTCTGAAATACAAAATTCTTAAACATCACATTGCTTTTAACTTTTTATATGTAATAAATTGGGCCGAATTAATTTTATAATCATTAATATAATCCATCAATAAATTTCACCAAAAAAAGTCACATCCATACACAAAATTTGTTGAACTTAAGAGTTGTTGCTGCAAAGTAACAGAAATTTATTTAGACAAAAAAAAGTCGTGAGAAAATCATAAGAAAAATTATAAATTCAAATGTTACAAAAAGCTTATACATTTTATAATATGTATTCATAAAATATATAAATCAGTCAAAATATTTAGATCACCTATGGTGGTTAGAAATTATTAGATATACATAACCTAACTTCTATGGATCGTTAAACTCCCAGAGTATGACCGACCATTCCAAATTTGCATATTAGTAACGTAACAGATAATTGATAGGCTTGATCGAGTCAATCCGATGTAATTAATGATGGAAATTAGTTTGGACCATGTTTGGTATATTAATTTACATAAAAAGGTTTTATTGACATTTTATCGAATATTTTATGGAATATTTAATTATACATTAACCTGTGTTATGATAACTTTAAAATATTACGGCTACTGCAAACATAATTCACTTGATTATTCATTCGTATGTTATTTATGTATGTATAATACCTACATGTATACGAAACATTGTACCTTATAATTAATCCGTACAACTCCGCATAACATAAGTGCAGATACATAAATTCCACATCATCTTAATCCTTTAAGGTAATATTTTATGTAGCACCGAAGTATTCATCATGTTTATTACTATACACTGTAATTATGATCAATTCAACGGTTTAGTAACATGTATTGCCGTTGCCAATTTGTTATTAATAGTATATCGATCTTCAATCAAATTATTTATGGACCGGATTGATTGTGTTCGACAAATTTTAGATTCAATAAAAAAAATTTGATTTCTATGCAAATTTTGTACATCATCTCATTAGTAAACGATATAAAATAGAAATTTCACTGCACTAAATTAACGTGTACTCATATAAATTAATGTTTTGTTTCGGTAAATTAATACACTATGTTTGTATAAATAATTAATTAAATTGTTAACGATGAATCCATAAAAATAAACAATAAAAAAAACCGCGAAGTATTAATGAGTCCATCAAAGCGACATATAGTATAAGACCAAATACAGTGTTGTTTAGAGATTGGCATGTGTGCGCGATATTTTCTGCTTATAATGTTAATTAGGTGGGTGGCGCACAAACTAATCCAAAAATTTTAGTAAATATACATAATTAACGGTAAGCTTTAAGTATAATTTCTAACATTGAGGAACGCCCCGTTCAAAAAAAAAAAAAAAAAATCTTCAATTCTTCTACATATAAGATCATACTGTAATTTACGTTTAAAATTCTATTATCTCTCTTTCTATCTATCTATCGTCTTTTCGTGGTTTGTTTGTTTCTTGTGCGTTTGGTAACAAACCATTTGAATAAATTAGAATAATTAAACAGGAAAGTTACATTTCCGAATGTGTACGTTTACAATGTATAATTAACAAAACGCTTTCAAATGATTAATTATAATATAAATTATGATCATGAAGTACGTAACACATAATATAGGGATTATAAAACGGAGCCGCACACTCTTATGATGTAATTAGTTTTTATTTAATTAATTATCGATTCGTACATTATAACTCTATAATCGGTGATGATTTATGTGGTTGTCAGCAGTTAAAGATGTCGATTTCTTAAAAGTTGATCCAACTCTGGGGTCTTCTTATTTACAAATCATCCTAATTTACATTTTTTACAAAATGATTGAAAACTTGTTTTTGCCAGCTCCATTGGTTTGCTACAAGCTACAAAATGTACTTAACATTTGAGTAAGGTTGAAATGAGGGTCAGTATTTTTTAAATATTCAGAATATCCTAGATTACAACATTTCTGATGTTCAAATAAATTTTGTTTTGTATAAATCTTGTTACGCTTTCCTTGTTGGTGTAATCATTTGCATATAATTGAACCGTTTTATTGAAACACAATTTTTTGTTAATATTTAGATTTGTAAATAAAAGTCAATTTGGTTTCTATAAAATAAATAAATTCAAATTTTATTGAATATTAAATTTAATAATTTCAATTTAGTATTAAGAGTCTTAACTTTAATTTTACCAAAATTTGTGATTTATATCCAGGGGCCCTATTCTCGAATTCCACCTCTGTTTAGCCGTAGTTTTTTATACTTAAAATCTGTTATTATTATATTTGTTCAAGATAGATATACCTACACAACACAAACACGAAATAATACTTCATATATTACATAATAATGTTAAACCAAAACGAGCCAAGCCATCAAGATGACTTTGAAGAAGGATATTACAACGCGGTTGCCGAAATTAATAAATTAATTCGGAGAGCTAATTTGGCGGCTGGAAACGTTTCAGTGGATCTAAACGAAACCCAAGGGGAACAAGCGCGAAGCTCAAATATAGAAGTGAAACTACCCAAGATAAATATCGCGCCAGTTTACGGCAACTACACCGAATGGCAGTCGTTCTACGACTTGTTCTCATCCACAATCCACGATAATGCCAATTTAAACCCAGCCCAGAAGTTTCAATATTCAAAGGGCTTGCTGAGAAATGAAGCTGCTAATCTCCTGAAGCATCTGCCTATATCGGACGCTAATTACATTGAGGCCTTGAACAAACTGAAGGCCCGATATGACCGAAAGCGTTATACTGTCCAGTCGTTCATCAAGGGTCTCATGGACGTACCATCGATTAGCAATCCGAACTCACAACAAATTCGCAGAATCATGGACACCGCAGATGAAGTGATAAGAGGACTAAAGGCAATTGGGCCTGAAGCTGAAACCAGGGACCCCTGGTTAGTATATCTATTGCTACAAAAATTAGATGACGAAAGCCGAGATAGATGGGCCAACGAAACGGCTAATATTGAATTTCCAACCTGCCAGCTGTTAATCGACTTCTTAATGAAAAGAGCAGATGCATTGGACTCAGTGAAAGGTTATCCCCGACGAACAGGTGCTCAGGTGAAGCCATTTACGACGCCTCATACCCTACGGAATCCTATATCCACCAATCATTTTCACATACCGCGAAATCATGTACCGTGTGTAAGGGGGATTACCATCTTCTATATCTATGTCCAAAATTCAAGGAATGGACAGTTGAGCAGCGCCGAGAATTGATGAAAACAGAAAATAGATGCTTTAATTGCCTCAATGCAGAGGCAACACTCATCCACCGATAACAGTTGTTTTACACTCATCCACCAATAACAGTTGTTCGTCCAGTGAAAAGACTTCCAGCAATAACCCAGCCGAATCATCGGACAATTTATGCGGACTGAGTCAACCTCCACCAGAAAATTCTGTCGAGAAAAAATTGTGTCTCCATTCTTTGTCATGAATTCCAATCTGCAATATTACCTACTGCCACAGTGAAGGTGAAGGATAGAAACGGCCTCTACCACTTTTGTCTGCATTATTGGATTCCGGGTCGCAGAATTCCTTTATAACAGAAACGTTCGCGCAAAATTTGGGACTGGAACGTAGAAATGGCAGAATTTGCATCCAAGGTCTCGCCGATCGGAAGCTTCTTACTACTCGAGGTATAGTAGATCTAGTTATATCACCCCATTTTAAGTCTAATTTTAGAGCGGAAACATCCACATATGTGATCCCGGCCATTACAACGACCAACTCAATACCGAAGGACGCCGACTGGTTGAAATGTAAAGGTATTGATTCAAATTTAGCATTAGTTGATATAAGTTCCAAAACAGTCTCCAAAATCGACTTACTGATTGGTGCTGACAAGTTTTTTGATATCTTGAAACCAGAGCAGTTAAAGGGTTCCGACAACAAGATTTATGCTCATAATACACAGTTTGGATGGGTGTTAACAGGCAATATACTCCGTTCTAATGAGTTAAATCAATGTAACATTTCTATGGTATCAGACAGTGAAAACTTAGATAAAACCATACGAAAATTCTGGGAATCCGAGGAAGTATTCATTTCAGCTCCATTATTGCCCGAACACCAGCTATGCGAACAATTATTTAAAACAAGCACTATGAAACTAAATGACAGCCATTACATGGTAAGATTGCCATTTAAAGAAGAAAGGACACCATTGAAAGAGTCACTACATATCGCTGTCAAGAGACTCCACAGTATGGAGAAGAAGTTCAAAAGAAACAGCAATTTGCAGAAGAATTATGTGGATTTTATGGGGGAGTACCAATGACTCGCGCATATGGTAGAAGTGGAGCCGCCAAAGGGTAGTTACGACCATGTTTACTTGCCACATCATGGGGTTTGGAGAGACTCATCGACCACCACCAAATTACGGGTAGTTTTTGACGCGTCGCCCAAGATTGTACAAAAAGATTGTATTTACCGTCGAAGCAGAAAAATGTACCGTCAAATTTGGATACATCTCAATGATCGACGATACCAGCGAATCGTCTGGCGAAATTCACCTGAGAAAGAAATAAAACATTACGAACTACAAACGTTAACTTATGGCATGTTCTCAGCGCCGTATTTGGCAAATCAAGTGGTCAAACACATCGCCGAAATTAACGCTAAACAGTATCCGAGTGCGCCTGAAGCATTATCAAGAGATATGTACATGGATGATTTGTTAACCGGTGCGCAAACCGTATTTGAAGCAGTCAAGTTAGCAAAACAACTGGCATCTCTAATGGCGGACTCGGGATTTAACCTTAGAAAATGGCATTCCAACTCTCCAGAATTTATGAAGGGAATAAAAGCTGCTGAAACAAATTCATCCCTTCCAAAGACACTCGCCGAAGATCCAACCGAAATAAAGGTGTTGGGGTTACAATGGCAACTGGCTGCGCAGATACATTTACATATCACGTTACGCTGAAAGATAATATACCAAACTTCAAGAGATCCATATTGTCAGAAGCTAGTCGAATTTTTGACCCATTAGGTTTGGCGTCTCCGTTTGTCATTAAAATTAAATGTTTCTTCCAAGCGTTGTGGATGGTAGATATAGGATGGGATGACAAATTACCACCCCAACTTCAAGAGCAGTGGGTGAAAATTCGAAGCAAAATGACCGATCTATCCACTCTGGCAATACCGAGATGGCTGTTTGTGACTAACCAAGAATACCAATTACATGGATTTTGTGATTCGAGCGAAACGGCATTTGCAGCTAGTGTTTATCTTCGAACAAGTCACAATGGAAGCTATGTTACTAATTTAATCGCTGCAGAAACGTTTCCTTACTCCGTTTAGAATTAAACGGAGCATTGTTATTAGCCCGATTAATCGAACGGGTCCAGCATCTCTTAAATGTACCAGATTATCAAATTTTTGGGTGGACGGATTCCACAATTGTTCTCGATTGGCTCTCTGAACCACCACGTAAATGGGAGACCTACGTGGCAAATCGAACGAGTGAGATTTTGAAAGTACTACAACGTTCGAAATGGCGGTATATCACCTCCAAACAGAATCCTGCTGATTGTGCCACCAGAGGATTAAGCCCAACAGAACTAAAAAATCATATGCTCTGGTGGAATGGACCAACGTTCCTGCAGTTAGAACCCGATCAGTGGCCAATTTCTACAAAAGCTGAACCCGCAAGTATTTTGGAAAAAAGAGAAAATATCCAAGTTATGGTCGCAAGCAGCACAACAATGTCGAAACCTGTAGCGAAACAATTGGTAGAGAAGTACGCCAGCTATGATAAAGCAATACGTGTACTAATATACATCAAAATTCATTTCCCTAAAATGTCAACAATCCAAACTGGCGTCCCCATTTATGACTCGAGTCGATTGGGTATCAGCTGAGACTGTGATTTTGCGATGTGCTCAAGCAGAGGTTTTCGCGGAAGATATTCAAGCGATCAATAAGACCGATTGTGTGTTATCGAGCAGTGCATTAAAATCATTGAATCCATTTATGGACAGTAATGGATTATTACGAGTTGGGGGTCGCATTTACAAGGCTATTGCACCATTTGATACACTTCATCCCATAATATTATCAGGAAAATCCGAAGTAGCCAAAAAGATCGTCTGGAAATACCACAAAACCTATTTACAATGCGTTGCATCTCTGCTCATGAGCCTCTTACGTAGAAAATATTGGATTATCCGAGCAAAAGATCTAATAAAATCGACCATTCTTAAAAATAGGCCTTGATTTTGCGGGTCCGATAAAGACATACGTGAGACGTGGAAGAGGTCAACGATTTCAAAAATCATACATATGTCTGATTGTTTAAGTACCAAAGCCGTACATTTAGAAACGTAAGTGATTTAAGAACCCAATCATTTTTGGGTCCGTTGAGTCGTTTCTTTGCTGGAAGAGGAGTCAGCACCGACATATTTGCGGATAATGGTAGCAATTTTCGAGGCGCAAGCACTAAATTAAAAGAACTTAACATTTTTATTAAAAATAATTTAAAACTTATATCTCATTCCATGTTGAAAGAATATCAGGTATCCTGGCACTTCATACCACCACATGCACCACATTTCGGTGAAATTTGGGAAGCGGGTGTCAAATCAGCCAAGACACATATAGATGTCACAGCATTTAGTTATTGAAAATTCATTTTTCGTATATCTGTACAATAAGTACATTGTATTAGAGTGTAAACATTATAACGGGAAATTGATTTGGCAATATTGTTAATGAGCTATTGGAATGCAAACTGCTGTTAAATGATGACAATGGAAAGATAAATGTAGATGATTCGTATTATATGCCGCACAGTGATACCTGATGGAAGAATATTATTAAAAAATGTAATAAATACGATTGAAATTCCTATAAATTTATTGTAACGTTCTTTATTTGAAAATTTGTTTGGTTTAAAATTTGGTAATTAAATTAGTAAAATGTTAATTGATAAAAATTATATTATATAGCAAACCCCGATGCACTTCGTTGCAACCAACCAAAGAAAGAAATGAAATATTCTAGATTTTTTTTTTATGATACGAATGCATTGTATTTCAAAATTATTAATGTCAATCCAAAACATTTGGATATACAATATTTTTCGTTTGCCCATTTGAAGCGAGCACAAACAAACAATTTGGAGTTCCAACTCTTGAGCAGGCCACGTATAGCTGTCCATGTGAAAAGCACGGCTCCTCCAAATTTAATCCGCATATTTGAAGCGTTTGTCCTTGCGCCTTATTGATGGACATGGCAAATGACAGACGCACTGGGAATTGCAAACGCTTAAATTCAAATGACATGTCTGTTGGAATCAGTGGAATACGTGGTATGAGCACAATTTCACCTTTCGCTGTTCCGGTCAATATTGTAGCTTCAATTAAATTCGGCATCAATTTGTTTACTGCCATTATTGTGCCATTGCACAGTTTTGGTGCATTTAAATTCCGCAGTAAAATAATTGATGAGCCAACCTTTAAATTCAAACAATGCGGTGGCATACCAGGTGGTTCCAATGAATTCAAAAATTCAATTGGATAATTCACTGCATTATCTGCATTCATTGCGCTATCAACAGATTTATATGATGTCACTGCACCTGGTAATTTTTCTTGAATCTGATAATGGATTGCATTGACGTGTACATTTTTCGGTGCCAGTATTGCGCGTTCTCTCAACCAATTGTGATTCCTGTAATTTTGAACAATATTTGGGAACACACTTTCAATCAACTCTGCCACAGAAGAGAAGACTTTAAGCATGCATTGATCTCATCCGCCGGTGTTGATCGTGGAACTACAGGCAATATTTGACGTAAATCGCCTGACAATAATATCAATGCACCACCAAAAATTTCATGATTCTGGCGTAGATCTTGCATTGTACGGTGTAATGCTTCCAGCGATTTTTTATGCGTCATTGTACATTCATCCAAAATAATAATTGCTGCTTGTTGCAAAACTTTTGCCATCGCAGAATTTCTTGAAATATTACACGTGGGATGTTCAATCACCTGTTAATTTGAGAATAATTATATTTTACAATAATATCGATTAAAAGCAAGTGCCAATGCAATTTTTCGTTGCGATCGAATGGCTGCCAAAATCAGTGATATCACAAATGTTTTTCCCGTACCACCAGGCGCATCCAAAAAATATAATCCACCGACTTCATTTTGTACAGCTTGCATGATGGTATCATAGACATCTTTTTGATGGTCATTTAATTTGGGAACATTCAAATTCACAAATGTTTGCAATTCATTGGGATATACTGTTGTTCACGTTGCAATTCTCGATCAAATAAATCATGCATTGGATAATTGGGTGGTGACAAACCTAATTGCCCTAATGCTTTATTTGCAATCGTTAGGCACATATCTTCAATCGCTATCAATGCCTCATTATACAGTTTCAATGAAATCAGCAAATCAGCGTTTCTTGTGTGATGACGCATTCCAATCAAATAGTCTTCTGCCATAAAATCTTTGTATTTATTCCACAATTCAAGTGGATTTGATGGAAAACATGTTGATATGATTATGGCATATAACATACGGATTTGATGTAGAGAAGAAGCAATCGATGCATCATGAAGCGTTAAATCCCAATGCGCATCATTTTCAAGTAAACCTAATTGTTCACATGCTTCACGATACGTCACACATAAATGACCATTTACTCTTCGCAAATGTTGAAATGAACGTGGTCCAACAACATTTACTAACAACAACCTCAAATAATAACATTCTTCATTGTTTGGATGAACTGTGTATAATCTTCCCATGGTATCTGCAAAACAAAACACCCGGATGGCCATCAACAGGTGTTCCTTGTTTACGTCGTTGCCATTTCTTTGCAGTCCAAGTGAAATAATGCGTTACATCTGAATACAGCAACGTTCTGGCAAATTCATCGCTTTCACACAATTGAAAGAATGCAGTTAATGTGGTTGCTGGTGGCTGTGCTACTCTCTGCTGTACATTTGCATCGGTAAAATACACACGCTGGCCATTTTCAAGATGAACAGCCAAATGAACAACAGCAGGATATCGCTCATGAATTGAAAATGAATAAATTCTCCAAATAGCTTCATTAGTGCTAATGTAGCGCCCCATTTGATATTGGGCGATTTCATCATTGCTATTGTCACCAGCTACTCCAAAAACAGCCATATCACTTCATATCTTCAATCGACTTCATAGAATTACAGTACTCAACATTTATGTGAGCCTAAAATACTTTTGACAATAGTGGAGAATAAGGCACAATCCAACGATTATCAACTTCAATGTCTTGATTGCGTATTTTAATTGTTATTGTATGGCCATTATCCTCCGGTGACCGACGTCGGTACAACGGGTATCCGTCGTCACCTGTAATTGTATCCGAAGTTAATGCTCTTGGATAACGTTTTGTATATTTTCCATCGATCATGCATGGTGAATTCATATTTATTTGACCGCAAGGGCCGTGGATCATATTTTTCGTGACAACTTCAAATAATTCTGGATCGCTGATTTCATCTGGAATTTCAGCTGATATAATGTTATCAATTTGATCGGGTGTTATTTTACGAACCAGCCATATCAAGATGTGCGCGTGCGGCAGCCCTCTCTTTTGCCTTTCAATCGAATACATCCAGCAACGCACCTCTCCAAAAATTCGCAATTTGATAATCAAATCCATCAGTGCTTTTACTTTCTGTCGAAATACACGTGCTGTTATATCGTGTCGATCTGTTGGATTCTGACCATCAAATAAATTGTTTTTTATGTCAGCCCACTGTGGATTGCATGTGAATGTTATGAATAGGTCGGGACGACCATATTTGCGAACGTATGAAATTGCATGTTGCGTATATTCGTGCATGTGGCGCGGACTGCCAACATATGTCGATAGTAATATTGTTAAACGTCCAATATCATTAACATTACCATCATTCACTATTGCATCTCGCAAGTGTATGTATTCTTTCGATCGCAATTTGGCTTGATTGAATCGAAGGTAATTAAGGCGTTCTGCTTCAATTTTCGCATACATGTCAACAGCGTATTGGTGGAAAAGTTTGCCACATCGCTTATTAAAGTTATCTTCTTGTGGGCGAATTTCGAATCTATACGAATAATAATTCATCCCACTAACTTTTTTTTCTACCTCACGACCTATGATGAATACATTATCAGAAAATTAAAATCATGTCTCCTTGTTTTGAAATAAATAAATTGAATTCATATATATTTTACCGGTTCGTGGATCTATCATTAGTATATTGATATGATAGCCGTCGTCACCTTTCCAGTGCAATAATGGATATTAATGCATCATAGCTGCGGTGAAGCTCTGAAACACGCCGTAATTCTTCATTTCTTCGATGTAGCACAATATCGCGAGATTGAAACTGGTCTCTTGGTGCATTAAATCGTCTCGCATGCTCTCCAAAGGGCGTTTTGTCAGCCCTGATAACGATTCTGTGATCATCAGATGGCATACGATTGAGAGCGGTTTTAAACAATCGAATTAATTCATTGTGCTGATGTAAGAATGTTTGAAGTTCAGAAACAATTTGTCGCCTTGCACGCGCAGCAATTGTACAACCGATCCAATTCACGATTTCCATCTCCGATAAAATAGATTTGCAAAAATTGATGGTCAGCATCAGGATATGGCAATAAGGAACCAGTTCGATGATAAATTGCACTGACCTTGAATCTGTAATATTTGTGAAATATAATTAGATGCTGGGTCAGAATTCTTGAACACATCAAAAAAATTGCTAAACGTTGGCATGAAATTGTCTCTTACAATTTTGGTCGCACCAAAAGAAGTCATTTGAAATGCCGCATTGTATTCTTGAATGTGACACAAAAAATGCTTAGATCTTTGCGACGTTCCAAAAATGAATGAATGAAGTGGATCGGAAATTTGGCTGCATCACAATGTGAACATCTCACCGTCATTCCACCAATATTGGCATGTTCACTATAATCATTTTCGCTATTGTAAGCGAAAGCAGCATATTCCATCTCTTGCACAGCACGACGTGAAAGTCGTGTCGTTCGTATCGATGCTGGATTTAATGGATTTGGATCTGCCGATCTATGACGACGTGCGTTTCGTAATTGTTGTACTTGATTTTGTTGTGAGTGTTCCTCTACACTTTGCGCTCTCCTTTGATTAATTCTATAGGTAGAATTACGCGGACGTCGACCTATAGTTGATCGTCTTGTTGGAGGCATTTTTTTTTCTAAATTATGAAATTAATTCAATATGAATTAAGGATTGTTTTTTTAAGAATAATTCAAAAAAGTATTGTTGTTGTGTGAGTGCTGTTATGCGTTGCATCCAATTAAACTTTCCCAAAAAATCATTAAAGTAAAACAAATTTGTTTTGTTTATTTGGAAAATATTTTGCACTGAACACACTTAAAAAAACGATTTGTGAATTGTGTATTTAAATTATGCTTTTCATTTGTGATCAATTGTTTTCTTCTAGGTGGACGATGAACGTTCAAAGGAGATAGACGTATTTGCGTCTGCTCCGTAAAGTAAAAGTTTTTTTTAGTGTATTTTTGTCTGGTTTGATAAATTAAATTTGTTTATCAATTTTTAGATAAGTTTAGTGTTTTTAAAATTTAATTTTTATTTTTCATATTTGTGATTTTGTGTATAATAAGTGATTAGTGTTATAGTTAAATGTTAATGTGAATTTGGAAAATGTAATCCATCGGGGTACATTTATCAGGTAATGTTTTGTATTTTTATAATGAAAAGAAATCAAATTTCTTGATTTCTAGATTAATTGCAGGAATTTAGCTTTAGTTTTGTGTAATTGTGTAAAAAATCCTAGTACATAAATCTTATTTTGATCGATTTTATCTCAAAATTAAAATTGTTCCAATCTAATATGTGCGTTAATATTCATGACTTTTCTTGTTTCATCTACAAATACTTATACGTATTTTTATTTTTATATACAATTACACACACATATCGAAGCTTAATATATAGAACGGGATTGTTGGTATAATTTTTATATATTATTTTGGTACATGCAGTTTAATTATTATTAATATGTATATTATATTTAGCTAGCGAGGCTGTAGAACGCTTTGAAAAAATAAAACAATTTAACAATGCAAATAAAATAGCAATTATAATATTGTTTGTAGCGTAGTGGTAACGCATTGTACTAGAGCGGCAAAGGTCTTCGTTTCGATCCTCATTTAATTTTTTTTTATTATTATTATTATTTTTTTTAGTATTCTTGCAATAACCAAATATTTTACTTTAAGGCCCGATTGTATGAACGCGGATAGACGATATAACCTCGGATTTAACGTCGTTTGCATTGTATGAACAAGAAAATAAATTCATGGATAGAGTTATATCCTCTGTTTCTATCTTCTCTTTTCGGTGGATAGAACAGAGGATACAAAATGTTGTTGTTGTTTTTTTTTTTGACATTTTAAAATGTTCACAGTTTGTTATCGTGTTATAGTGACGATAACATTGATTAATTAATAATTATACTTAAGAGATAAGATGGAGTCAAATAATAATCCACCGATTAAACGTATGAAAGAGGAAAAATATGAAAATTTATTTTCAATTACATAAACGTCAAAGAAAAAAGTGTTACCATTCAAATAAAAACTGCTCTAAAACTGCAATAAAACAGAGGATAGAAAAATATTTTAAATTGTTCATACAATAGGAAAAAAATAAAATTCTCGGATAAAGATATATCTGTACTCTCGGATTTTATTTTTTCTATCCTCGTTCATACAATCGGGCCTAAATTAAACATTCCGCTTTTTAGTTATTACAGTAATTACTAATTACACAAGAAAATATATGGTCCGCGTTTATGATTAAACACTACAACAAATTATTTAAAAACTTTTATCCAATTTTGATGTACATATAATAGCCCGATAACTAGACTGATTTCAAATAAAGAAAATGTAAAATAACCCATTGTTATTGTATAACCCGCGCTGCTAGGGGCAACGTGAGTTATATTTTGTATAACAAAATATTGAGTAGTCATTGGAAAATTATTCGTAGATTTCGTAATTTACGTCAAAGAAATACGTCACATAAATTTAAAGAACGTTCACTTTGATAAAATGTATTTCAAAATTCAATGCTATAGTGTGAAAACACAAAATGGAGCTATTTCTTATTAATTTACGATTATTTACATTTATTTCAACAAAATTGGATAAAACGTTGTATGCCACTCCTGAGCAAAGAGATATTATCCACTCGGGATAATATCCCACTCGGCTGTCGCCTCGTGGGACAAACTTATCCCTCATGGATAATGCCCCGTATTCTGGCAACTTAAAATCTATGTTATGTTATTTTATTTCCCCGCTTCCTATTTGAATTTGTATTGAAAAAACAAAAATAACATAACATAACATAAAATTTTGGAAGGCAGAATCGGGCCTAATATCTCGTTTTGCTCACTAGTACCATAGACAATCATAATAGATCTCTCATTTGACTAAAAACAGAAAATAAAAACAAAAATTTTCCATTCAAATATTATCGGTGTATTGCATATACGTATTATATTTGCAACGCATTCTAAAATTATTGCCTTATAAAATACACAACACAACGATACATTGGAATTATCAGAAGTTTTTGTTTTTTTCCTTTAGTTACTATGAAATGAGAAATCTAGTATGAATGTCTATGCTAGTACCATAAATAACTATTATATTATGAGTTGTAGTAAGCCATGAGAATTTTTCGGTAAAAAAAATTGTTTCTATCATAAACTTCAAAGCATGCTATATGTTCGAAACAATATAAGAATAAAATTAAATAAATTTCCTTAGGTTGATTGATATGGCTTAGTAGAAATGTTTTGGACTAGAGCGGCTAAAGTCTAGGGTTCGATTGTGGCCAAGGCATTTTAGTTTTGTTTTCAATTTATATTTTTTTGGCGTGATAACATCTTACACCGCATGTTCAGAAAATTGTCAAGAAATGTTTCCCTTGGTTGTGCTTGTGGGTAATTACTAATCAACTGTAAGCATTACCGTTAATTTAAAGGTATGATTTCTTAGGTTAGTCCTTAGACTTTATGCCTCACACTGACACATAATATTATCGAATGATTTCGCGCGATTTAAATCATTCAACAACTGTAGTGAGAGAATGGCTCATCCGATCCGAGCACTTCTGAAGTCAATTTTTGCGTAAAGAAACAGTGGTGGTTAATTTTTTTTAAATTAAAATAATTATCCTACACATTAATTTTAATTTTAATTGAATCTACAAAATAGCGATTTACAGGGATTGACCGCACTATATAGCGAGAGAACGCCCCATCTGACTTGAGTAATTCTGATTCTAATTTGTACATAAAAAATATGGCAGATAATTTATTTTAAATTAAAATAATTAATCTCAACATGTTATAAACGCTATCACGCAAAACACCTACGGCCGTGTTGATGATACAGCCCATCCCGATTTTTTAATTTTTTTTCTGTCTGTAAGGTTTTTTGTTTGATGCCCCAACGCCTGTAAAATCGTCCTTAAAAGCCCATACTCTTTGGTTTAAGGTCTATTTAAAGTACAATAATCCTTAAAAGCCTTTAGTCTCGAGCTATTCCTACTTGGCTAAAAAATAACGGTTAAAAAAATATCAAATGGTCAAATGGTGATGGTGGCAGTGGCCGCTTGACATCAACAATATACATATATAAATTGTATCCGTCTTAGGACGGGCTGTACCCCTTAGTATTTTAATATTTGAATATATGTATGTATAAGTATGTATATTGTATATATACACCCTGCGCCATTGAAATGTTCGGTTTGAATTTTTCAAGTAAATTTTGGAAATACCACCGTTTGCTTCAAAAGTAGATAGCAAAAATGATAGATTCTGATTATCAAAACAATTTTTACACTATTCCGAATATATTCAAATAAAAAGAATGGTAATCCGACATTTTAGGCCTACATAACGTCGGATAAGGAATATTACCGCCCTACCTCGTAACAATTTGGTATGTCTTTACAGTGTTTTTAACAAAGTTTTTTCAATTGAAAATGAGTTTTTTGTTGACAATGGTGATTTTTGTTCAAAATAAGGATTATCAGAAATAAAATAATTCATCTCAACCAAAATATTTTGAGAGAAATTGAACTTTTTAAAATCAATGATTAATAACCCAGCCCTTGGCTTTTATGATGGCCTTAAACCCGATCAGCATTGAATTCTAAAGTTTGATTAAATAATATATTGTTACTTCTTCAAACCAGACTTTTTCTATAAGTTTTTTCCGCTTTTTGGCACTTTTCAGCTTGTAATTTGTAATCTTCTTTCCCATGAAGGACTAAATATTTTCAACAATATTGAGGTCAGGACTATTTCCTGACCAGGGTAACGACTCAATCACTAAGCTATTTTTAAATTCGGCTACCTAAACAAAATAGACATTAAAATTAAGCATTCTTACTTCACAAATAACATCAATAACTCACGGAGAGTAATCGTCCTGGAAGAGTGGAATACCGATGTATTGAGTCGAGTCCTCAATAGTCACGATTCAGGTTTCGATAATTTTTTTATGTTTTCCTTCGCTTCCTGAACTATCCAGAAGGCATAGTGATCAAACTCCAAAGGCTGTTATGGCTCTCCAGGCCATAACATATGGTGAATTTTTCACTGTCGGCGAAATACATTATGTTAAATACCGTTTGCCTTTTCGTCGCCGAACCCTTTTCCTTACATCGGGTCCAAAGATATTGAATTTGGATTTATCCGAGAATATGAACCAACGCCAGTCCCTGGGCATTCAGTTTTTTCATTCTATTGCGAATTTGAGGCTTGCAGCTGCCATTTTTGCTGTCAGTAATGATTTTCTCGCAGGTCGACAAGCATATAAACCAAGTTCCTTTTCATAATATGAACTGAAATAGTGTCGGTTGTTGCTATTAGAAGCTAAATTCTCAGCTCCAAAGCCGTAGCAAACCTTTGCTTAAGATCTAAATATCTGAAATTCGATTTGTTGAAACAGAAGTTCTCCTCTTTGCATCAGAGCCAAATTATCGTTTGATTTTCGGAATAGTGCCTTAAAAACTTTCTAATTGCTGTTTTGCTCTAATTGCTACACTAAATTACTCTTGCAATTTGTGAATGTGCGTACGCTTTGCCTTTGCTTGCAAAATTTTGGCTTTTTCGTTAGCATTTAATTTAGAGCGACACTTTGTAAAATTAACTCTTTGACTACTTAATTGAAACCGAACGAATATTTCATCCTTAGTTTGGTTTTAAATACCTAATAAGGCGTGAAATATGCTGAAAAATAAAAAAACAAAAAAAAAATAGCGAATGAGGTAAAATCTATGAGAGAATTGCATGAAATAGTAAATAATCGAAATCGAACATTTCAATGGCGCAGGGTGTATATACATATATCTTGTTTACTTTTTCTATCCAACAGTGTGTTTAAAAAAAGAAAAGGCAAAACATGAGAGTATTTTGTTTAAAAGTTTTTGAATATTGTTTTGTTCCTAACTAACACCCTGTTAAGTAATATGTACTAATCAATTTACATTTTTATTAAAACTACTTTCAGTACCTTTCTTTCTCGATAGTTTGGTCCTTCTCATTATGTTTGTTTTGTTTATTTTCAATTTGATTTTATTGTGCAATAGTGCAATAATATACCCCACCAGAAGAATCAATGATTATTTTTAAGGAGAAATTGTGTGAAATAAAATGCAAGCAATGAAAAATTTGGAGAAAAATCCAATAAAGTTTCAAAAACCTTTGCAGCAAATAAACAGATTAGACTTTTGATTATTTCTAATTGGAATGACGAAGATACTTATAGGAATTTTGTTTCAAGTTAGATTAATTTGAGTATTTACATTTCTAAAGGGTGAATGCAACTGTTATATTATTCTAATGGTTTTAAATTGTTATTTTGTAGTTATTTTGAAGCAGCTTCCCTTGCTTCTATGGACACCTCGTCCCTGATATGTATGTATGTGGGTATAGATGCATAGGCGCATTATAGTATTATATACTATATAGCGACGTAGCGGGTTGACTTAAATTAAATCATTGTATGATTTAGTAATCCTAATAATCCTCTAATTTTTAATTTGGACATTTTATCAAGTAATGCTAAATAAATTAGTTGGTATCATAGTATTGAACTCTCTTTTTGGTATGTTTCATTATTCTTAATGTTTCTGTTGCGATCTTTGTATCGAGTTGGCATGAGATTTTCTTCATGACACATGTATACATAAGTTCATAAAAGAGGAAAATCGAATCAATTTCTTAACGTATGTTGCGGTATATGGGAATGGGTTGGTAAATTTCACACGATCTCGGAGTTTATAAATGGGTTTATAATAATGCAGATTTAATGTATTGATTGGTCCGAGTTTGCACATTATATAAAATTTTGATTCATTAAATTAGACTCTAACAGTTAATTAACTATGATAATATAAATAACTAACTTCGAGGATGAGGTCATTAAAATAGGTGTCTGATAGGTGTCTGATAATAATTGAATTTATTATATTTAGGCTCTGAGCTATTGGTTGTATGGTTTAAGTGAAATTTAAATTAAAAATGATTACGTTGTTAAGAGGTGTACAGAAATCTGACCCAGAAAATTAATAAATGTTTTCAGAATGCAGTTGTTTTGCTAATAAACTATAAAATTATATTTAGATAGTTAATAGATTAGATTTAAATTAACAAAAAAATTTCCAGGAATAACTTCTGATATCTGAAGCATCCAAGAGAAACAGATTACTAATATTAATATTAAAATTATGTGTAGTACTTAAAGATTAACTCATAACATGTTTATGAAAATTAAATTAAACTTAAATTTATACTTAATTAATTAAAAGTACGATTAGTTATTCAAAATTTAATGCAGATTTGAATTTTAGGAATTATTTTAAAAACTTGAATCAACTTTACGGGAGCTTAAGCAATAATTGAACATGTATTTCGAAATTGTGTTGTCTTGTGCTAACTTATTTAGTACACCAAAACCACGATTTGCGTCACTAATTGGTACCGTAGAAATGCGACGCAAAACAAATCGACGCAAATCGAAAATATAAATAAAAAATATAAAGTTTAACGACGCAACTTTGAAATTTATCGATGCAAATCGAAATATTATTCAAAATACTTAGTGATGAATCTTAGTGCAAATCTAGATGATGTAAATCGAGGTATTGGTATTAATTACTAACAAATTTTAATAACTATCAACTACTTCGGTGTCTGGAACCGGGTTGATTCTTTGTTACTAATATACTTTTTCCTGTCTCTCGTTTTTGTTGTTCGTAAAAGGGTGTACGGTGAACCCGGCATGTCCGGGAAACTTACCTCGGGTTTTATTTTAGGGTAATTCCTTTGTGAAAGGTAAAACATTTTATTTAAGTTACATATTTTATTTTATTTGATTTTTATTTATTTTTATCTATATTTATTGGATATGTGGTTCAAATATTAATATTAATTTAATTGTATACATTATTTAAAAATTTATGCGATGGACTTTTCTTTAATGATAATTCGATCAAACGACGCTCTAAAAATTACTTTGAAAATATTCGCTCCTATAATTCAGCATTTGCAATGGTTGGTTCTGAAGCTAAATTGTCTAATACTCTTTTGAACGGTGTATACCATTTTAAGATTCATAATATTTTTTATCATCGAGCTGGGACTTTAACATGCTGTAGAATTAGATCGCGTGAATGATTTTGTTCGATCCTTTAGATCAATGACCAAATATTATAAACAGCCTGAAAACATTGCTTCTGATGTTTTTATGGTGATAAAAGTTAATCGAGATGCAGATATACATACGTCGTTTTAATAATCTTGTTCAGACCGATATCGCAGTAATTTTCAAAAATGACGATAGTGAACCTCCTTTTGAGAGAAATATGGTTGTTTTTTCAAAATTGTCAAACGCAGTTCGTAGTATTTCGAAACAAAGGGGACACCACATAATAAAAACGCGCCTGTACTCTACCTCAATGGTGGTGTGGAAAGAAGTACATACATATTTTATAGTTTTATAATTAAGTCCAGGAAACACCACACTATTTTCGGTCTAATCTGCCATGTTACCAAGTGTTAAATCCTCATAAATTTTGTAAAATTACATAACGAAAACAAAGCTTATAAACTATAGTTATTCTCATCAAAGATTGACGGTGGTTGATTGGCACGGAGTATAGAAGTTAAAATGCTGCCGCGAAGCGGCAGCTCGGATTTGGGGCGCGAAGCTCCCAGGGGCAGAGCCTCTGATAATGAATAAAATTTAACCCTAGTAATGAACAAAAAAAACTCATCTGTGATGGCGGCTTCGATCCCGTTCAACTTTATAGTTGATCATATGAATTAATAGCACTAAGTGGCTTATACTGATGGTAACCCGATAATTGTGTACTTTTTTGTTTTGTACGAATTTAAAATCAACTTTTTAATTCGTCAAATATTGTTTGTAGCACGTTTGTTGGTTAATTTATATTTATGTATTCAATTATTTTTTCTGTTTTATTTTGAACACTACTTACAATCAGTTAATCACAGAAATCATTTTAGGTGGAAAGATTTATTTTATAAATTTTGAGAGATATGTACCAATCTTTGAAAACAAAAAGTCAAATCAAAGTTCCGCTTTAGAGCTTTTACGCAGAGAGGTCTCGTTCAAAAAATGTTAATCTATAACAGAACAAATAAATTTAAATGATTTAATCAGTTTGAACTTTTGCGTTATGTAGCTCGAAGTATTTGGCAGTTGTTCACAAATTTATTGAAATAAAGAAAGCATAATTTGAAAGTATGTATATTAAACCACCGGGACATCGACATCAACCCACATGTTTTTAAATTGCCGAAATTCTCGCATAATTAAAATGATGAAGCTTAAAACGGTCTGTGTGGTCAAACATAAAAACACGTACGTTCATATATATGTATGTAAGATACACCCCAAAAAATTCAAATTAAATCTCACTTAATCATTTTGATAAGCATATGTTTATACTGTTATATATGTACACAAACACACAGAGATATCAGATCTAAAGAATCTAGTTTTTTTTTATTTTATTTCAATTACGACTACCAACCATCATACCTCGTGCGCGGTTATAAATGGAATGCAAAGCTCTTCAAATGATGTGACAGAAATGATTATCCATTAATCCGCCTATTTTTTATTTATTTATTTTAATTTAAACTTATGTGTGTGGTACAACAACAGCAACAACGGAAAAATATTAATCGCTACATAGCTACTTGCCTTATATGCGCGCGATGACCATTTAGTTCTTTGTATATTTTAATGTTGTAAGATCTTGAACAAAAACCAATTAAAATGATAATGTGTAAGATTTCTCACTTTGGTTGTAACAAGTATTTCCTTTAATTAAAAAACAAAATCGATTTTATTTTTTAATCATAAATTGTAAAATTAATTTAGTTTTGTTTCAAAACTGATTTGGATCACGGACTGGGAGATATACGTATATACATTACATAGGAGGGAGAAGGGTTTATTGCCGGTAATTGAAAAACTTTATGCGTGCGTTGATTTTTTTTTTTTTTTTTTTTTTGAGTTCATTCCTATTTGTGGTTAACTGGTAACTGTAACATTTCAGCATGCGCGCTCATAACAACTTTATTTTCTAATAATTTACACATTGTAGCAGAACTAATACTAGATCCGTTAGAAAATAAATCCAAAAAGGGATGTAATGGATTTTTGCATGCAAACTAATTATACATTTTACACAAGACTTAGTACTTACAGAATATGTCTATATACTACATATGTATGTAACACAAAAAATTATGTCTGATGAACTCAAAATATCATCCATAATAATACATAAAATGTATAAACAACATAACGTCTAATAATAAATTCTAAATTAATTAATAAATAATTACAGCACACAGCATATAAATAAAAACTATAACCAAAACAAAATTAATAATTATAAATTTTAATTAAATTGAAATCGTAAACTATACAAAACACAAAAAAAAGAAAGAAATTAGCATGCAAGTTTATGTTCTTTTAGCGCACTATTGTTGTTGTTTTTAATTTCTTCAAGAAACTATCATCATCATATCATGATCATCCACATCTAGTTTAGTATATAGTAGAGTTTTTTTTTATGTTTTTTAGTTTTGATTTTTTTGTACGTTACCAACTTATTAGATACGCGAATATGAATGATGTGATCAGTGATCTTTCCGTAGGTCAACCTTAACCGTTTCGGTAAGTTACTATTTATATTGCAATTTAACGTAATTATCATTTTCTTAACGTGTACCTACTATTCACTCGCGTACCTTTACTTTATTTATAGATATGTACATACGTTATTGCGATTATTAATTCTACAATAAATTTTATAAAAAAAAAAAAAACTTTTAATAGTTTTTATATGCTGTAATCATGAAAAATTGTGTGTATGTCTGCAAACTATCGCTGATTTTTTTTTTTTATCTCTCAGCACACTTATTGCAGAAGAGTTTTTGATTATGATTTACATTTATCTTTGGGCTGTACGGTATAGGCGTACCCCTACAGGAAATTTATCAAATTCAATCATGGTAATTAAATGTGATAGTGCGGAGGCAAGTTAAATGAATTTCATATTTTCATGGTTTAATGCGATATTTCAATGGATCATTAAATTTGAATTATCGTTAGATAGCGTCGCTGATTAAAATACTTACCGGTTTACACGCAGGTATTAAAACCAGCTCCAATTATAATGAAAATGTAAGGCCGAAATGGTTCATAATTAATTATTTATTTAATAATTTTAATGCTCAGTATTCTTAAACTGTTTAATTACAATTGTGTGGCAAAAACTTTCATTTACTGGTGTTCCATTCATTTATAATACACTTGAACAAAATTTAAGCAATTTTATCATGATCATGCTCAATTAAAAATCTGCAACAAATACAGCCTCAATCCATTAATATTCACAGAATTTCGAATCTAACAATTTTCGATTCTCGAAAAAATTAAATTGAAATTTTTTTAAGGACGCCACTATGAAAATATCAATAAAAGTGGAAATGAATATTAGTTACTACTACTTATTGGATTTTCTTTCCAAATTAGTTCCTTAAAAATAAAACGAAAAAATGGCAGACCAAATAGCGCAATGGTGAATTATGCGATCGAATCCTTCGAAAATTTTAATTGATTCTTTTCAGACCTATAAGTTAGATAAAAAAAATGCCAAACCATTTAATCATTTAATCAGAAACGTCACAATAAATATGTTTTAGGATGAATATAAATATTTTTTGAAATGAGAAACAATAGAGGATGATCGATTGTAATTTTAATCATAATAAAGAGTTTTTACAGGCTATTTCCGTGCCCCATACCGTTCAACAAACCGACCTCAGCTGTTTCGGTCCCGAGATATCTATTCGTATACCGACCAGTTATCGTCGCAGGCAATAACCTATGTGCTTCCCAACGGTGGCCCAACTCAGAAAGATCGCTCCACTTCTCCCAAGATTTTCTAGGTGATTCGTTAATTAAACTCCTTAAATTAATTCTTAGACCCAATTTTAACTTATTCACAAATTGATTTGGGAAAAACAAATCCTTGTTTTATTTTCAATTTATTTTTAAATTTTAATTTTAATTATGGGAGCATTCAATTTTTTTAACGCATCACATGTTCCGCTTTATCATAAAACCGTTATACAAATGGTCCAGGAGCGTCAGTAGTATATTTTCAATACAGACTGGCATTAATGTATAATATATCACATTGATACTTTCAACCATGAGATTTAAAAAAATCTTATATAAAAGTTGAATGCTGAGAGAAAGGGGTAAAGTCAGTAAATCAAAAATTTAAAAAATACGCAGATTTTTTTATTTGACGTCTTAGCCAAACTGTTTGTAAAATGGTAGTTTTCACACTGAATATAATTGTGAATTCAGTAATTTAAAAGTGTGGTTTGTGTAATTAATAATTTATTTAATAATTAAAATTAAATAATAAAAATTTCTGAGTGTATATTTTTGGTTCAAATGTGCGCCATTTTGTTTGCATCGCATAATAAGTAGTTTTTTCCTTGTATGTTTTGAAATAAATAAAAAGTGATCTACATAAGTGGAAATAGTTAAAATCTCGGAAAATTGTTTAAATCTCAGGTGTGATTTTATTTTATTTTATTTATTTTCGAGTGAAATGAATTTTTTTGAACAATAGGAAAAAACATGTTCAAAAAATAAATAACGGTACTGCTCAAACACCGTTAGACAGGTATTTTCACATTACATGTATTGTTTTACATGTGATGGTGAAATGAGTAAAAAAAAATTGTGGGTATCTTTTTTTATTAAATGGAGTATTGCTTTGGTAAAGGGTGTAGACGCTTACGATTATTTTATCGTAAGGATAATTATTTATAATTCAAAAATGAAGAATTGAATTCACAACGATGTTGAAGTAATTTATTATTTTTTAGCTTCACAATATATTGAAAGCACATATGAATAAAACTCGACTATTCGAATTGAGTTTGAAATAACAAGTGAAGTTTTTTATTAACAGAACAAAAAATATATAGATTTTTATAATCCAGTTCAATGATAACTGTTTTTTATTTTAATGATGTTGATGATGATTAGTAAAACTATTTGTGTTGTCCGGCGCGACACAGTGTGTTACAGCATTTTATGTGTCGTTAGCATTGTCCCCACTTTGAACGGATGGTTCAATCTCTGTTGTCTCGATTGGCAACGGATATACCTCAGCGACCCGACCCTTTTTCCATTTAAGAGACAGTATATTGTCGCCACGAATGATTACGATTTCGCCAACCTCAATGTTTCCGTGATTTTCTTGCCCATTTTCGTCTATGTTGAAGCGATTGCAAATAGCCTTTGACTATCTATGCCAAACATGCTGCTTTAATTGAACAAGCATTTCCCATCGTTGTTTTAGTTACCTTCTTCTCCCTTATGTCAGTTTCTGGAATGCTCACAAATGGACGAACAATTAAAAAATGACCTGGTGTGAGTAAGAATATTTCTACAGCGTTGGATGTTTGTTTTGCACACAGATGAACAATTCCTCATACGTTAAACTAGCTGTTGCCATCACTCTGCAAAGATAAAATTTAGCCGATTTAACTTCAGCTTCATGCAGTCCGCCAAAATGAGGAGCACGTGGAAGGATAAAAGTACCAGTTGATATGGTCATCTCTGCACATTGTTTGAATCTCCTGTTCAATTTCATCGGACTGTAGCATCTTGTAAATTGCGTTTAACTCAGAGTTGGCTCCAACAAAGTTTGTACCTCTATCGGTGAAAACGTGTTTGTAAAGTCCCCTGGTGCTTGTAAATCTTGAGAAAGCGTTGAAAAATGCACGTGATGATAGGTCTGCAACGAGCTCCATGTGGGCCGCCTTGGTGGCTAGACAAACAAATATGAAGATATATGTCTTGGTTCGCGGTTTACCCCGACCCCTATGATGAACGAAAACGGGACAACAAAAATCCATTGCTGTATTGTAGAATTCCGGTGTAATTTTTACACGCTCAAAAAGGCAAATGTCCCATCAACTGCGAAACAGTGCGTGGTCGAAGTATGGCGCAACGTATGCATTGTCTACAATTTTTCTTTGCTAACTGTATACCATTTATTAGCCAAAACTGATCACGTACAATACCCACATGCAAATGTTTCCTATATAGATATGTGAGTAGTGATTCTGTTATAAAATGCCTAGGCGGGAGCAGAATGGGATGCTTCGCTGTATACCCGAGTGATGAAAACTGTAGTCGAACCTCCAATACGAATGATGCCAGCTTGATCTAGAAATAGCAATAGAGATTTTTTAGTCGATTGCATCGAGCGGTCGTCGTATTCGATCTTTAGGAGATAATTTTAGATTTTTTATGAAACGATTGACATACGGCATTGTAGCAACCACCTTTTGATAATCGTTTCTATGTTTTATACTATCCAGAATTTGTATAATGTAAATTGTAGCGCAATTGTCGAATCAGACCAATGAAACACCTTTTCCACGGTGAAATTTATTTTGTCTAAAACCTTGCGCATTAGTTGTGCAAGAAGAAGGACAGTGCATAATACTCGGATTACAGAACGAAATATTTGCCATACGGTATGGAGGTGCATATAGGTAAAGCTTGATTCCAATCGCCCTTTAGTTGCCACAATTTTTGAATGAATCGTTTTCCAAGGACAACTACCCGGAGTTCAATAGACCGATTGGATTGAAGATGCGTGCTACTTCCGAAAGTACAGTACGTTTTGTTATAGGTTCGTCTGAAGAAATTTGGACGTTAAATTTGGAGTAATCTTTCTCAGGTTTTCATAATAATCCCAAGGTTATTACGAAGGAATTGTCATCGCCAGTAAATATTTTTTCACATTCTGAATCTGGAATATCATGTAGTACCGCCTTTGAGCTTAAGCACCATGTTTGAAGAGTCATGGCGCCTGAATGAAGAATCGCTGCTATTTCGGATCTCATTTGTATGGCCTGTGTAATTGAGTTTGCGCCAGCCAACAGATCATCGACATAAAAGTCATTTTGTATGACAGAGCTGGGTGCTACGAGTGTATGTAATTTACCCAAACATGTAAGACGATTCATTTCATAACTCAGCGAAATGACCACAGATACCACACCGCAAAAATATTAATAATTTGAATAAAAATTCTACTACCTTTCCCTGCTCGCAACACACCCAGTGCTTCGTTGGTGATACTGCTGTTCCGAAATTTTTCTTGTTGTGGCTAATTGCCCCCCCCCCCCCACCCCGTGTCTGCCTGAGCTTACCACTGTTGCAAAAGGGGTAGAACCAGAATATTTGCTCGCACATAGGGGCTAGTACCAGAATAATTGGCGCGTATGCTTTTTCATCTACAGTCTAGATTCTGTGCTCGGCTCTGCCGGTTAGACTGCAAATCTCGTCTCGGCTATTGGTTTGTTTGTGTATTTTAGATTTCCCTCAATTTCTCCCAATCTGCTTCCTCCAATTTTAAAGTTTTTCTATGAGGGTAGGGCCTTGTGATTGGTTACCATGTTGCATATTTTACTTACATAGAACGCAATTTTTCTCTTATCATTACACTGAATTTGGGCAGAAAACTGTACCTAGAGCGAAATTTGAGGCGTCTGTAGTCGCCTGAAATGCCTTATAGTATCTGGATATAGAGATTTAAACCTTTTTTCAGATATTTGGACATATTGGAGTAATGGAATACATAATACTAAGAGACCCCTGTCCATTTGCACAAAATATTTTTTCAATCGTATATTTCTTTATAAACTATGTTGTCTGTTACTGTAACATCATTTTCTATTCCCTGATGTGGTGTTTCGAAAACTTAAATTTTTAAAGAATCTGATGTAACAGTTCTAGAAAATACGGTATAAAGTTGACCGATTGAGTTGATGATGCGGATTCGCTGGCAGGTGATGTGGCTGCGCTCACAGATGTGGTGGATAATTTTTTTAGCTACGCTATTCCTAAACTAAACATCAATATTTTTTTACTGAAATCGGTACAAAAAAAACACCGTTTGCATTAAAACCATATAATGATTATTAAACCTGTGAAGTTGGACACCTCTATATAATGTGAACAACTGCACAAATTTAACATACACAATATAACAAATAAAAAATCTAAAAATGAAGGCATCAAACCTTTTCAAATACTAAGCACAAACCAGCAAAAAAATATATACTTTAAACAAATTAAGAATTTTTACCAAACCAATTTGAACTTTCGTTGGTTTTTTAAAGAAAACTTTCTTTAGATTAAAACACAGATACAACATTTATCACATTTTTAATTAAGTTTATAGTTTTTGGCTGGTGCCAATTTTGATAGATTTACATGAATATTTATTTACTTTGAATGTTTGATTTTTGATCCAAAACAATGAAAATGATTTAAAAACACTTGAACATTTACTTAATTAATTAAAGACAATTTTTTTTCAAATGCTTTCTTTTCTAATCAAACGTGTAGACGTCTACTGTTTGCGAATATACCTTATACAATGAAAAGACAATGGGAAAAACGAAATGAAATAAAATGCTTAGAAATAACGACAATTTAAAGAGAGAATTTGTGGTATTCACAAAACAAATAATGAAATTCACTAAAGATTCTTTGATAATCATTAAAACCATAATATTGATTAATGCTGAACACTATTTTTTGTGAATTTCATTTTCGAGAATTTTAGTTAAAATCAACATAACACATGAGATTAATTATTATCTTAACCTACCAAGTGATTAACTTTTATCCAATAATTAGATATTAAATGGTTGTCAATGCATTATCCAACTATTTCTTATACAAACTGATTCTGGAATAAGTTTGGACTTATTCCATATTAAACATGAAATAATGCAAATAATTATTTTAGTACTTATTTCTAACAGTTGGAACTGCGCATTGTGTGCCATGTATACTGCTATTTATCTGTACTACGGCATAAAAATTTGTTCTAACGCCAATTTTAAAGATTATACCGATAAAAACTACCGGCGAACGAATTAATCTAGTTAATTTTGCAGAAATATTAATTCAGGCAATTACATCGCCATATAGGAGTGTGGTTGGCGTCTGCTACCATTATATCACAATAATTTTTAACTTAAGATATAACCTTCCTTATTAAGTTTAACAAACGTTTATTTTTAGTAAATATTGAAATTTAAACAAATGAATATATTTAAGTAAAAAATGAATCTAGGTGATATAATTTTCATAATTAATAATTTTATCAAAATTACGATTGCTTAACTAATTATATCAATTTTTCATGAACAATATTTCTTAATACTAAAGATAATTTTTTGATTTAAGTCACATACATTTTAGGTGATTTACACCAATTTTGGGGAAATTTCTATTGTGATTTTCAAAAAACACACTTTAATGATAATCAATTAATCACAATCACAGAAAAAACAGTAAATACAGTTTTGTGCATATCACATAAAAAATCATTTGGATCATTCAAATTTTAATGAATATAATAATAAATGACTTTCAAAAGTGGCATAATGATTTTAATAGCATTTTTTTCCGTGTTGAGTTAAGATATTCCACTGGAGAATTAACTTGCATGTTTTCATCATCATAGAACCGTCATCGGCCTTAACTGAATCGATTGCACAATAACATATTTCATTTGAAATAAGTTTTTGAAGAACATTATCGTTTATTAATCGAACATGCTCATTTTTCGGACATCATTTGTAGTAAATGATGAACCAAAAATATCTGTAATAAGATCATCGGAAATATAACCTGACGAAAATCTCCTCCTAAGACCATTACCTTTTCACCAAACGGTAAATCATTTTTCATTAAATCGCGAAATATTAAGTCCACAATTTCAAGTGCTATGCTTGAAGCCATTGGAGCTTCATCCCAAATTACACGCAATCAACAGATACTAAAAAGTCACGTTTTTTGCGAGTAAGTTGTGGAAATTTCACGGCATCCATATTGAGAGGCAATAAAAACATATGAGTGTTAGCTTCTGATAAGCAATTATGCCACTCAACGTTATCATTAATTAGGCCTCGTGCCTTAGCTGCTTCTTTAAACGTTGGGAATACACAATTATTAAAAGTTTTTAAAGTATCGAAAAATGTAGCCTCCGAGCCCTTCAGTTTAAGAAGTAGTAGCCGTAAATGATACAACTTAACATTTTTTGGAGAAACTGAAATGATTCTACCGATAGCTTTCTCCCCAAATGTGAATTTGGAGAGCGTTTTTGCCATTTATTGTTTTTATATATGTACATAATGCATCGGAATATCCTGATACAATATGTTATGAATGAGCGAAAAGGTCTGTAGAATTTAATTCAAAAAATGCGATTAAAGTTGTGACCCTAACAGATAGTGTAACAACATTATTTGATTGGCCATGATTTGGAAGCTCTTGGATATGCCAAGCAGCTTCCTGCGAACTAATATATTATTTCATCATAATTTATAACATGGCTTGTATTGTTAGCAGAATTAACCGCAACTCCAATTCTTGCGCAGTCTTGACCCTTTGTTATGTATTTGTGTATATACTTTATTGCTTTGACTGTTGAGCAAAGTTCAACGTTTATATTAGCGTTATATTTAAGACTCAGGAAAGGATTATAAGGGACAACAAACCGGTTATCAATTACAATGTTCGATCGTGATCTGGGTTGATTTTCTAAATTAGTAGGAGGAAGTCGCCTATATTTTGGATAATTATCTACGGAAATGTCAGTCTCACTGCAGTAACTTTTTGGGGATTGTTTTGAACATTTTCCAACAACCATGCAAACACAATTTCTGTTCAATTCTCCACATGGACCATGAATATTTTGTTTTATAATTATTTCATAAAGTCGTGGTTGTTCATTATGATTTGGAATTTCAGCGCAAATTATGTTGTCAATGTCATCGGATGTTCTAAATTTATCCTTATTTTTAAGCGTGAATAGACAATGTGCATGTGGTAATCCACGTTTTTGGTATTCACTTGTATAAACGTACGAAACAATAGTTCCAAATATCTGCTTTTAACAATATCATCTAAAAATACTTTTAGCTTTAAATTAAAAACTCGTGTAACTATATCCGGCCGGTCTGGAGGATTTTGAAAAGTTTTAAGTTCTTTTTTAATTTCTTTCCACGATGGATTACACGTGAATGTAATAAATAAATCAGGACGACCAAATTTGCGAACCATTGCCATATTATCTTGATATAATTTTGCCATAAACCGTGGCCCGCCAGTAAATGAAGAGGGCAGTATATACATACGAATTACCTACACTAACATTTCTATTTTGAGCTAAGTTATTGACATAACCTAAAAGACCTTGATAAGATTCCACATGAAGAGATCGCTGATTGGTTCTTATAAAATTTATTCTATTAGGGTCAACTCTAGCGTAGCAATAAACTAAGTATTGCTGAAATAGTTTCCCACCATAATGCAAAGGATTAAAAACGATGAAATGGACTGCAATTTTATGGGAATAAAATTGTAATGCTGTAATTTTGTTTCGGATTGTAGTGGCATATTCCGAAGAATGATTCATATTAGTTGTCCAGCCATATTATCCATTAGGAAAAAAAGTGGAAATATCATTGGATCAAGGTGTTTGGATAATGGATTAATTCTTTTCATGGTTCTAGAGTCAGCTGGATGTGCAGCAAAGTCGAGTGTAGCTGGTGTATTACCATCGCGACTTGAAACAAAAATCAATACAACATCATCAGTATTCGTCGGAGAATTGGAAACACGTTGATCATCGTGTATATTTCGAGTAAAAATTAGTGATACGTTATTTATAGTTATTTCACGATTGCAAGATGCATTAGCTGGATTATTCATACGAATATTAACAGCAGTATCCAAGTCATAGATAAATAACTCTGCGTAAGCAATTTCTCTACAGCGATCGTAGTAGTTTGCTGAATTTAAGGAGAGGGCAATAGGAATATTTTCAACTGATCGATGATACACTTCACCTGATATTTTAAAACAATACACGCTACCTGGCATGTCATGTATTTTAGCACCCATAGAAGAAAATGCATGGGCATTATTGTATTGACGAATAAATTGTCGAAAATTCGTACTTTTATTATCAGTTCTAACAAATAAATTTTTTAATTCAACGGGAAAATTTTCGTCTCCTGTTGGTAAATGTGATAATTTCGCATTATGATAACAATTGCTTTTAGATTCCATGCTAAAGAAAAGAGCACCGCAGTGACTACATTGGACAGACAATGATCCTAAGCAAAGGGTTTCTGGTACAGTAAAATTATCACTGCCAAGAACAGCGCACCTAAATAGTGATTGCCGTCTACGATTACTTTGAACAACTGCATTTCTGTTATCCATTCGACGCTGATTTAGTATTTCGCGATTATTTTTGTGACGTTCCATTGCACGCATGCGTAATTGTTCGCGATTATTTTCGCAATAACGTCTTTCATTTATCCTATACCTTTCACGATTTTGTGACATGATAATTAAATTCTTTGAATTTTAAAAACAAAATATATATTTTTATTATAAATTTTAAAACAAATATACATATTTCTAAGCCTGAAATAAAATCACAATCCAAAATAATACGTCTATCCGCAAGCAAAGCATACATTGAAATGAGAATAAAATTTGGAAGAAATTCAAAAAATATATTCTTGCTGTATGAGATTGTGTGAATCATCATTCATCAATCATTGCTGTGTTTTTTTATAAGTCTCGGTAGATCTATTCAGATATTTGTCAAAAAAAAATGGGAAATTGTAGCTACTTCTATCATCCACTTAAAAATACTGGCACTCGCAGCACTAAGAATTTGTGTTTATTTTGACAGCGCTACGTCATTTTTTCATTATTATTTTGTTTTACCAAAAGCATAAATACATGAGGAAAAGTGCGAATACATTTTATCCATATATACAAATGAGACAGACATCCTAAAACGTTTTTTTTTCTTTCAAAATGTTACTATGATCTTTTAAATTTTGAGTAACTTTTACCAAAAATGATAAACAGGTTCATTTTTCGATTTTTCCATTTTTTTCGGCAAACAAAAACTTTTGGATTGCGGTAAATAGCATTAAATAACACATTTTGAATATGCCTCTTCATAATGGAAGGAAATAATAATAAAATGAATACTTTTAACGTACATCTTCTGAATTTTAAAATAGAGCAAAATATTAAATGTAAATCAGCTACTAGTTTCCTATTGTCTAGATGTACTAAAAATTGACCTTGGTATGCTTCCATGCAAAATACAAATTGTTAATGTGTGTCTTTACTCATAAAAGGGAAAATCTGTAGTCTCGATAGGCATATCTGGATAAAAAGGAAGATTTTCATATACAATTAATAAGTTGTGTAATTCAAGGAAATGAATTAAAATCGGTGAAATGTTGAATAAAAAGTTATTCTTGATTCAAATAAACTGAATCAATTGCAGTTTAACCACAAAAATAGAGAACATCTGGATGCAATCTATTGAGATCTATCGAGACTTATAAAAAAACACGGCACATGAATGTGCATGCATAAATTGTGTTTTGTTTCGTTTATTTGTACATTCTCTTCTTTTTGTACTTTTCATTTTTTTTGTAGATAGATATTCTCAGTTCTCAGCAGCTCTTTATTTATTTTTATCGGAAATGAAACGACGATAGAGCATTTACACGAACTATGGCTACGCTTTTTCTTGGCTTGTGTTGGAGTAATCTTTGATGAACCTTCTATAAAATCCTGAAAATTCCATAAACTGTTTAATTTTTTTCGGGGTTTTCGATAATGGTAAGTCTAAAATTTTTTGGATTTTGTCCACATTAGGATTAACACCGTCTTGTGTGATAATACGGCCAAAGAACTTAGTATCTTTTCGTGAAATCACATTTATCTAATGAGTAAGACAAATGTTTCCGTTTTTAAGCCGATAGGTATTCTGAAGAATTCGAAATGACCCTTGCCGGTTGAAAACGCAGCTTTTCTCCTAGATTTTTCGTTCATTGAAATCTTATGAAAGCCGGTCTTTAAATCTATCGTTGAAAAATATATACTGACTTCCCAAAACTGTTCAATATTTCGTCAATCTGAGGAATTGAAAGCTACTCGTTTATCATTTTCTCGTTTAACTTACGGTAGTCAATCACGACTGTAATTTTCCGTTTCCCCGAAGGAACCGTTTTTTTTTTTGGGACCACCCAGATTCCCAAGGAGAGTGGGGACTTTTTGAATTACGGATTATTCTGCTGTTCAACATTTCCTGCACCTATTCCTCAACATCTTTTTTAAAATATTATGGGTATCGGTATTTTTTAGGAAATGCAGGGTTTTCGTCTATTTTGTGATAATTTTGTGCTTAAAATTAAAAATTGTTAAAATGTTTAAAAATTGTTTTGATTAAACTGTTCTTTTCCCTTTCGTTTAGGTTTTAACTGTCCGGATTAGGTTCTCGCTAATATTTCTATCAATTATTTTGTTTTCATAACCCGAAATTGGTTTTAGTGATTCAAAATTATTTACTACCAATTTTAGGACTGTCAGTCAATACTTTTACACTCGTCTTGAAATTATCAGCTTTGTTTAAACACGGTTGAATAATTATATCGTTGCCCAATTTTTCAAACCCCAACGTGATTATAAAAATCTCTTCTGGGTAATATTTGTCAAAATTATAAGTGTGATTGTTTAACAAAATTAAATTCGGTTTATAATCAATTTTGGCGTTTATCTTCGCCATTGCAAGCTTAGTTATACCGCTGTTTAATACAAGGCAAAATCGCAAAAAAAAATGTCTTCAGTGCCATATTTAATAATTTCTGATGTTAATAAAAATGAACCGTGATAGTGACTTAGACCATTGTAATGCACAACCAAATGCAAATGGGATTGAACAGGCATTTTACTGTTCAGACCAAGCGGAAACGAAGTCCAAGATGAACCAAAACGACAAAGATTGAACTAAGAACGGACTAAATATTTCTCAATAACAGGTTTTCCAGTTTGGAGGTCGCAGTTATTGAAGGCTTCAGCATAAAATAGGGACGAGGAGCCGCCGCCAATTAATTTAAGAGAGACATCAAATAAAGAACTTTTAGAAAATATCAAGAAATTAACCGACTCAAAATTTAAGTTAACATAAGCCTTAATAAATCATTTGATCAGGTGACACACGTACATACTAAAAAGTTAAAAGGGACTGAGTGTAACGTGTACCTATCTACCTAAGAAGAGAACCAGACCAGTTACCGAAGTTTGTTTTATGTATAGTGAACTTCAAGACTCGAAACAGTGCAGAAAGGTGAGAAATAACCATACAGTAAAACGCTGTAGAAAGGAAGTTTAATGAATTTGCCCAGTACATCTGAATTTGAAGCGTAAAACCAATCCAAAATTGTGACTTGAGCAACTAATGCTCAAAACAAATTATAACCAATGGACTATAAGAAGTTTAATGGGTCAACACACACCGTACACTACTAATGCCAGCAGTTTTACGCAACTTGAGCTATTCTGCACAAACATTATCTGAAACGTGCCACTCTGAAAAGGGGCAAAATAGAAACTGCAGTATAACATCAAATTAAGCCAATTTCGGCCAACAACAATAATTTAAATCATGATAATTTTAAAATGGAAATTCTGATAAAATACAAGAAAACGTGAGTGCGACCTTAGCAATAAATAAACGATTTGTACAAGCAGCGGATCAACGAAGTAATCTTCTTAGCAGGTAAATGTAGTTTTCCTTGTTTTTAAAATACCTTGAATGAATATTATTGCGAAAACCGACGGAACAAACTATAAACGAGCTCTTCGAATGTAATTAATACCATGAAAATTAGAAGCACACGCTCATGATTACTTAAGATTTTGTGCAAATTCCTAAGAAGACTACTGAACTATTGTTGACCTAGCATTAACGGATCCCTAACTATATCTGCAAAAAACAACATAAGCAGACGTTGGTATACACTATACTAGTAAGCTTATTCTATATATTTTATTAAATTAGACTTCCAAAACAATGTTTTACCAATCACAAAGTAAAAATTAGCAATTTTGGGTGCACGATTTGGCGATAAATGAATTAATATCCAAAATTAAATACTTTAAGTAAAGTTCAAATTTAACCAAATCGTATATTTTGAGTAAAATACCTGAGACTTTATATAATACCTAATCGGGTAAAACCTCATCCTACACTAAAACGCAAACAAGTATTTTATTAATTCGATTCAATTCGGTAAAAAAATGGAACAACAACACAAATCGATTTAATTAACATTTCAACCTTTTAGAAACAACAAAATAGTCTCTTATATGAAACTACATATCAAATAACCATTGACCTTTACATAGTTCTGTACTACGTATAGAATTTATGAAACAACCTTTTGAAATAAAAAAAAAAAATCAAATTATTGATTTCCTTTCAAACTTTCAGTAGTTTCACATCCACATAATAGCAGATCGTTTGGTTCAATAATAGAAAAGAATCGTTTTTTGTGTTGTTGTGTGTTGAAATCACAGACATTATTTAACCCCGTGATATGCAAGACCCATCTTTCTCTATCTACTTATGTACATATTCATTCAAATCCATCTGATTAATGATCTGATTTTTAAATAGACCTCTACGCTCATATAAATATTCAACATCGATGATCATGTAAATATATAGATCGATCGATCGATTGGTTTACTTGTAAGTATATAGATACGTATATAAAAATATAATAAGACAAAGTATAAGACTCAGAAGAAGAAGAAGTAAACTAAAATCTAATGTTTTTCTAACCTACGCATTGAGATTTAATTTACGTTTAGATTTAGATTTTAGAAGGTTATATTTATATGTATACGGCGAGCTTATACATATATAAATTTTGCCATTCATCCTTGAATTGAATCGCGATTGTGTAGTCGACTAAAGAGACAGAATAAATAAAAATAAAAAACTTTACTTTTTCATGTGATCTTTTGCCATCAACGTTGTCAAAAGTTCAATCGATATTTTATAATATCTGTAAACTAGTATTGGGGGTATTAAATGCTATAGATTGAATATTTGAGAAATTTCCGGTTGACATTTTGAGTTTTATTTTGTCGTTATAACCAACAAGACTTATTTTATACTAAACGTGATATGATTCTTCCGGCGAAAGAAACTTGAATGAAAATATCATACAACCGTTGCTCAATCTCAAGCAAATATAATTATGTATACGTTCTTATTATATTCTTATGTGTACATAGATCTTGATTTGAAGAATGAAAATTTTTTATCCAATTTTCCCCGTTCATTATACAATTTATTCATTATTATTGTTATTATTACGTATTTGAAATGAGGCAAAACTACAATCTATCTATATGCGGCTGGCTGTATAATGGTTTACATTTTGACTTTAAGAACCTCTCTCTATATATAAAATAAACTCTAAAAACTAAATAATAATAATTTTATTTCACAATCAAACACTGTGTATCTTTCATTAACCCTTTGCCGACGATGGTTGAAAATTAGGAAACTCTTTTTTGCAGCCTGTTTATCAGCAACAAATCACTCTGAAGTTAATATGTTGCACAAAAATCATTTTATACAATTTTCAGCGCTGGTAGCATACTTACAGGCGAGACGAAAGACCTAGACAACGAAAGCCCTCTATAAGAGGACATGTGAAGTAGGGCATGTAGATTAACCGATTTCCGAACAAACCGGACGTGCAATTTTACATGCGGCTTGGTGAAAAGAGATCCTGAAATGATTTTTCGGTAAATTTTTGGAATCTGGCCAACTAGGAGAGAACTTGGCTATGATGTTTGTATAAAATTCTGGAACATGGTAAAGTGGAAGGAGCTTGGCTGTACCTTAATCGGTAGTGATGAAATTTGACCTGTACATAGCCAATAGCCAATTTCTCTCCTAGTTGGCCAAATTCCAAAACTTCATTTCAAAATCATTGTATAATCCCATTTCTACCGCTAATGCCAAATTATCATTCCAGAATCACACCTCTATCGCACAAGTCGAATTTCATCACAATCGGTCCAAAACTAACCGAGTTCCCTCCCAACTGGCCATAACCCAAAACTTCACCCAAAAATTACTCCAGAATCTCACTTCCATCGAACATATCGAATTGCATCATGAATAGTTAAGTTGGTTAAGGAATAGTTAAGTTCCATTGTAGTTGGCCATACTCCAAAACTTTATTCAATCCATACTTTCATCTAATTTTCTGTCGTATTACAAAAAAAATTCTCATTCATTAAGGGTTAAATCTGTTCGTTGGTAAAGGCAGATTTATGGTTGCCTTCGTTCCTTCGTTCATTCGGTCTGATTTTTTTTTAAATTCAATTAAAGGAACAGGAACGAAAAATAACTTCATTCTCAAGGAATACGATTGACTAAAAACAAAATTCAGGCCAAATGAATGAAGGCAACCATAAATCCCCCTTAAGCGCATCACTTGAGAACTGAATTTTGTATTTTTAAATGTTCGTAATAATCCGAATAAGGTTTTTTATGGGAAAGACAAATTAGAAAAGTTGCCCGGAAAATTGTAAAATTTTGGAAAAACTGAAAGTTTTTTTATGGGATTTTTCTCACCAAATGAATTTTTGATCTAATCGAACTGCACAGCAACGCGGATGGCGGAATGAAATTGAACGGAATCGATTATCATAAACACAAGAAGAAAGAGAAAATGCAAACGAAGATGTTATGCATCGAATGAGAGATCATCGGTCAGTAGAATGTGCAATTGATTACAGTGCAGACCAATTCGTTGCTATTGGATGGATGTGCGTTGTGTACCCACATTGTAAGGCATTGAAATACAGAAACGAAACTATGAATTGTGTTGAGCAAGTGGCAAAATCAATTTGGTGCCATTGGTCCCACCACCAGAGCCATTGCGCTCATTTGTTTCTGGAACAGGAACAGATTCTAAACATTTCCTGACACAAATCCAGAAATAAAACAGTTGATTCCAAATGACTTCATATGGCGCAATTCTAGCACCATTTCCAACCAAACAACTGAAGAAGAGGTTAAAGAACGTATAAATCGTACCAAGGATCTATTAGAATCCTTTACTACTATTGAAAATGAAATGTTTGACTTAGATAATGCTCAAAAATCTGATGCAGAGGGAATTGAGGATCAATATTATCGTGTGATCGTTAAACTTAACACGTGGTTACGAAAGCAATCAATTTCCGGTACGCAGTTAGGTGAATCCGTTATAAACGCCACCCAAAGTTCAGTTAGTAGTGACCTAAAATTACCCAGGCTTAATATACCTAATTTTTCTGGTGACTATCGCGATTGACAGAGCTTCATTGACCTTTTTGTTACTACCGTTCATAAGAATTCGTCCTTATCATCTGTTCAAAAACTACAATACTTGAAAGGCTTGTTGAGAGGTAACGCTAGCGGATTAGTAAGAAATTTTTCCATAACTGAAGCCAATTATATTGAAGCCTACCAAAAACTATGTAAACGGTTTGATCGTAAAAGTGTAACAGCTAACGAGTTTATTAAATTATTTATGAATCAACCAAAGCTTTATCAAGCAAATGCCGTAACTATTCGAAAGCTACTAGATACCTCCGATGAAGCAACGCGTGGTTTGAAGGCACTTGGTACACAAGCCGAGTCAAAAGATGTATGGCTTATCTACTTGCTATTTAATAAACTTGATGACGATTCAAAGCAAATATGGAAACTATTGATCACTGATAATGAATTTCCTACATTGCAAAGATTTTACAAATTTTTAGCACACCATTCCATTGAGTAAAATTTAACCACCTAAACCAAATGCAGCTGTTAAGGGATTTCTTATTTGAGTGTATCAAATTTAAGTCCATGAATATTCTCGATAGACGAGATCTAATTAAACGGGAATCACGCTGTTTTAATTGTTTAAATTTATCCCATGGAGTTTACGAGTGTCGAACAAAAGGAAGATGTCATACATGCAACCGAAAACACCATACGCTCTTACACCATCAAACATCAAATGAACCATCAACCACAAGTGGGCATTTATTGAATAACCGAGAAATAGAATCACCGATTACTAAAACCCAACCAACTTCATCAACCGACGTTTCAACAGAAGAGAAATCAAGTACGCAGCTTAAAGTGAGTGTTTACCAAGCTCCTAGCACATCATGTTGTTCCATATTACCAACGGCGCTGATGAGAATTAAAGATATACAAGTGAATGGCAATTGTACAGATCCTGCTTGATTCAGAGTCCCGAACTTCCTTGGCTAGCGAAAATTTGATTCAACGACTGCATTTTCCACGAAAAAGTGCTCGTGTTACTATTTCGGGTATAGGTAAAAGCAAAGCGGGAACATCCAGAGGCAAATTCGTCTGCCTAAGTTTAAATTTGGGACTGCAATGAATAGTGCATTTTATAAAGGAATCATGCTTTATAATAAATTACCAAGTAACATCAAAAATAGTAATATTGGCTCCTTCAAGAAATCACTAAAGCAACTGTTATATAATGAATTTTCTGTAGAATATGACCGAACACACTGAGATGCTGTCTAATCGTAAAAAAATAATTGTTTTTTCATTATTTATGTTAACTTGTTGTTGCTAATCCTTAAGGAATTTAATCGGAATCTACGTATTTTTAATATAAAAAATTTATTGCATTGTTGCTGCGCTGTGTTGTGTTATTGTCATATTTGTAATTAAATTTAATTAGGAATATCAATTATGATTATTTTCATTTTTAACGTAATATTGTTTTTTGGTTTTTTTGCTATTTTATTGCTTTATTTTTTATTGAATTATGTGTAAATTGTATTTTCCGTGTGACTTTTTTGTTTTGGAAAATAATAAAAAAAAAAAAAAAAAAAAAAAAAAAAAAAAAAAAAAAAAAAAATTTAATTTGCTGAAATCATCTCGTTTAAACCAAACCACCTTGAATATTGAATGTTTAATCGTACCTAGATTGACATCTTACCAACCGGTTTCATTTATTGATCAGAAACTTGGGTAACCCGTAGAACACCTATACTTTTAGCTGATCCCAATTTGAACCAACCAAATCAAATCGATCTATTGATAGGAAGCGTTCATTTTTTCAATTTATTAACAACGAGAAGAATCACCGGAGATAAACCAGGGCTAGTAGCACACAACATAATTTTTGGGTGGATTGTCGCTGGTTCAATTACCACTAGCTACCACAAACCAGCCACTACTCACGCTTTACATTGCGAAGTTGATATTGATAACTCATTAAGAATGTTTTGGGAGCTGGAAGACGTTGCATCACCAAACCCGTTATATATACAGTGGAAGAGACAGCTTGTGAAGAACACTTCACCAAACATACCACTCGTTTCGATAAAGGTCAGTTTATAGTGAAGCTTCCATTTAAACCAACCGGGCCACAATTAAAAACAATTTTCAACGAAGCAATCAAATTACCAGATACCAAAGTTACCATGTGGACGGATTCCAAAATAGTTTTGGGTTGGCTGTCATCTCCTGCAAGGAGATGGAGTACCTTTATAGCAAATCGTACATCAGACATACTATCTTCGTATTCTCGGCAACATTGGAGATATGTTGATTCATCGACGAACCCAGCTGATTGCGCATCGCGAGGTATGATACCTTCAAAGCTAGTAAAACCACAAGGTGGAACGGACCTGTATGGTTAAGTCAAGATGCATCAGAATGGATGAATTATTAGCGGAAGAGAAGAAACCCACAGTAATAGTGTTATCCGCAATTAAACCAAAATTGCCAGAATTTCACATTTTAAACCAGTAGTAACCAGAAATTTATCGTTCGAAAAAATTGTTAGAGTTCTTGCATGGGTACAAATATACGTTAAAAGAAGTAAGCAAGGGACCGCTAAGCAAAGCAGAATTAAATTACTTACCGTGGATGAAATATCCTTAAGCCGTCGTTCAATTATCAAATGGATACAAAATCACCATTTTTCAGCTGAGATTTCATCATTAAAAGCCAACAAACAAATACCAAAAACCAGCAAAATTTGCAGATTACAACCATTTTTGGATGACGGTGAACTTTTACGAGTCAGCAGTACGTTAGCAGTATATGAAGCAAAACATCCACTAATTCTCCCTAAATGCAAGATAACTATATTGCTTGTAAAAGATCTGCATATCAAACACCATCTTTGCCAAACAAATTGCCTGATCAACAGCCGCAGAATAATAAAAGATCTAGTAAAAATTTGCCACACATGTCGGAGATTTAGTTCACAGCCGAATTATCAAATTATGGGAAACTTTCCTTCAGATTTCATTTATCAAACCAGGTGTGGATTTCGCCGGACCATTACAAATAAAGCAGATTCATGGCCGGTCTACCAAACTATGGATAACTTAAAATACCTAGCGATCTTTGTGTTTATGAGGACAACGCTATCCACATTGAAGTTGTGTCCAATCTAACACCAAGCAACTTCATTGCAACACTTCAACGATTTGTTTCACGCAGGGGATTATGTACCGATATCTATTCCGATAATGGGTCCAATTTCGTCGGAGCCAATAATGTTTTGAAGGAGATTAATGAATTTCTGAAATCTAATTCTAATAAAATATTTGCTTTTCTCGCCTTTGCTCTCTTCATCTTTCAAATAAGAATCTTTCGGCTTTTTATAGAAAAAATATATTAACAATATTGGCATTCACAACATTTTTCGACTTGTTAATCAGAAAAAATGAAGAGGCCAATCATTTATAATATATCTACCAATAAAATAGAAATCCTCCCCTTACTTTAACCCAAGAGTCATATAAAGTGTATCGACCCCAAAAAATAAAACCCTCCTTGAGTTTTCTATGTGGTAGTTTGGTTTCGTACTGAAAAGTTCGCACGAACAAAAAGTTAGGTATACTCTTCAGGCAGCTACGACCAAACTACAAAATCCAATTCTAGCTTCATACATTAAGTATGAGGCAAGAACGTACTGACTTAGCGAATTATATTCACTAAACTAAAACTCAAAGAAAACCCTCATTGCTGTTTGTTTTATGTCCACACAAATAATAGAAAGAGAAGTTTGTTTGTATTAACGAAAAATGTTGTGAATGCCATTATTGCTAATATATTTTGTCTATAAAAAACCGAAATACAGATAAATTTCTCTTACTGTTCTTTTCTCATAACATCAAGAAAATGTCTTTGAAGCTTAATTATGATTCTTCATATATGGATTTCACAACTTTCCACGCCTTACTAATTTCCTCCTGTTTATACTCACATGAGATACTTGCATAATTAAAGAATTCCCCTTGTTTCTTAGTATTTGACGAAAATCATCATAAACACCAAAATGACCCTTGTCAGTTTTCAAAACGTACAAATTGGAATTGGCACATTAAAGTCGTTTTACTTTGTGATTGAAACATTTTTAATTTCGATATTACCTTATTGAACCAAACAATATTTTAAAAATTAATATTCGAAAGTAAAATATTTCTTGATTATTAAATCTCGGAAATTTTGGTCGCAGTGAGGCTTCACTAAAAACAAGAAGATATCACACACTTGAGGTGCTAAAAATTCAATTAGCCCAACATGTACATTTATTTTTTATAATTATTTTAACGGAAATAATTTTAAAGTGAATTCAAATAAGCAATAAAGTACAGTTCAGATGCAACTGTCGAGTAGTTGCTGTTATCGAGTGCTGAAGTTTGTTCTGTAATTGTCATCCTTTTCTGGTAACAAACCGTAAAGTAAAAACGTTCGATGTTGAAAGGTCGAATGGCGGAAGGCCGAATGTCGAAAGGCCGAATGGGTCGAAAGGCCGAATGTGTCGAAATGCCGAATGTCGAAAGGCCGAATGTGTCGAAAGGCCAAATGTCGAAAAGCCGAATGGGTCGAAAGGCCGAATGTGTCGAAAGGCCGAATGTCGAAAGGCCGAATGTCGAAAGGCCGAATGTCGAAAGGCCGAATGTGTCGAAAGGCCGAATTTCGAAAGGCCGAATATTAAAAATATTTTCTTTCTCGTATAAAAATTGTTTGGTTGCATCAATGTCCAGTCCACTGTAGTGAGGTTTCAGTGTACATATATATTATCATAATAGTGTTTCTTTTGTTTTATTTTTCTTTATTTTTTAATATTTAAGGGTGAACGAAATTTAAACGTGTTACAGAATTTCTTTTATTCTTTATTAAGTATGTTTACGAGAAGATAGCACTTTATAGTTTAAATTACAGCATTCTTTTTCTATTTTATAAACAGGGTATCCCCGAACTTTAATTCGCCAGCTCATTCCTGACTCAACACTAAAATGCAAATAAATAAACGAAAATGCCTTGGTGACTTTTCCCATGCCTATCAGGGGTTGAAGTAATCGAGCTTTTGCTACAAATTGTTGTTTTGAATTTCACTCGTAGCTTAACAATAAAATAGACAATCACTTATTAAAAATGAATTGTTTTTCTATATTTTAAAAAAAATGAATTTATTTGGTTCGGACACACCTCGTATACAATTATTCTCAAAACTATATACGTTTAACAGAAACCAATAATTTCCATTGATATTATGTACCGAACAGAAAAACCCAGTTTAAATATCAGATCTTGAGGAATTTGTAAATTCATTTTTATTCTTTAGTGCGACTCTCAAGTGACAACAACTAATTTGTTTTTTAAGTTAAATAATTTTTAAAATATTAAATTGCAAGTGAATTAGACTTTGTATATTTGAAATTTGGAAATTCTTCATACAAAATTTTCGACAAACGTTTTTGTGTTTCTTCCAAGTTATTAAATATTTTTCTATTATTAAGTTTCGTTTGAAAATCTTTCTTGGCTGTTTTTCAAAATACTCAGGTAACTATACATATAAACTAAGAAGAGTTTTGTTTCAAACAATTTTATCATCTTTAACCAAATTCGAATATTGACGTAAGTTTATCTTTAATTTAGCATGGATATTTTTGAGTATAAATCGAACAAAGGAAGAACCATGTTATCCGTTGATGGTTATTTATTTACTTCGATCCAAAAAAATGAATTTAACTTATTATTGGGAATGTGAGAGGCGATATCACAGGCAATGTGGTAAAGAGAAAGAACATTTTTGTAACGCTCGAATTATAACTTTGAAAAAGGATGAAAGCCGTTGCTTAAAAAAAAATGCTACACATAACACACAGCAGCCAAAATCCCTTATTTTAAACCAGTACAGATAATACAAAAATTTGGCGAAGACAATTTTTGGATTGCAGATGGAACATTTAAGACAGTTCCTAACCTTTTAATGCAGCTGTATTCGATACATGTTCCGATTGGTGGCTGCAATTCTATAATATTTCCTATGATATGTGTGCTTATATGACAAGCAAATCAACAGAATGTTATGATCGTATGTTGGAGGAGATTATAGAAGTTGCTGCCCAAAACAATACATATATTATTAAATCCAACGTTTATTCTTACGGATTTTGAAATTAGCGCCGTAAATGCTTTCAAACGTGCATTTCCAACTACTATAAATAAGGCATGCTTTTTTCATCTAAGCCAATATATACCGTAGGAGCCAGTCAGTTGGCCTAACAGCAAGATAAGGCACGGATGTACAAATCAACATGGAGAGTCGTAAACTACTCGCGTTGGCATTTTTGCCCTCTGAAGAAATAAAAGACACTTTTCTGGAATTGAAATCCACAGTTTCAGACCAACTATGTACTAGGACTTATGATGTCTGATCGGAGAAAACCACAGCTCTTTCACCCTGCCTTTTGGTCAATTTTTAATCATGTTGAGAACGATATTCCACGAACCACCAATACGCTTAAATCATGGCACCGAAGGTGGAACACCATTTTAAATGAAAAACATTTGGGTGTGTTTCATTTTATTTAACATTTAATAAAGGAACAACATACAGTTGACGGCCAAATTGTGCAAATTTCAGCTGGAATGAACCTCCCACAAACGTCAAATGTTAAAAAAATCAATATTGATAAAGTGGTTAAAAGAACAGAAGCTCCTTTGATGAAATTAAACGGAATAGCGCATAATTTAAATTTTTAAGATTATTTTAAGTTTTATCAAATGTTAAGTTGAAGTTATCTATTAAAAGTTATTTATTAAGTTAACTTATTTCAAATTCAACTTTTATTCTTATATTAAAAATGAATTACAATTTACAGAAATAGATATGAAGCTTTAATTATTTTATAAAACTTTTTAAATTTTTATGGGTAACCAATGGGTAATATGACAAGTAACACCTACCGAATATCAAAGGTCGAACGTGTGGAAAGGGGGATTGGGGTATTTGCCTGCAAGACAAAATCTTGTTTTGCCGTTCGATCTTGTATTTTGAATTCTTACTGTATAAAATATAGTTTACCAAAATTTTGTTTTTTTAAATTTTGTTTTCCGAAATAATTATTTTGATTATTTTATAGTGAAATAATAAATATTTAGTGAAATAGTTTTTCTGGGATCGATATAAAATATTACATTTCAAAATGTTGCATTTACAAAATATTGCTTTTTTTAATTAATCTTGCAACTACAAAATGTTGCAACTACAAAATCTTTCAATTACAAAATCTTGCATAACAAAATAGTGCAATTATTTTCTTTTTAGTAGACATGTTTGCTGATCCCGGCTCCTACATCCCCTGAAGTTCATTTCTGAAGCCCCTCGAAGGGCTAAGCGGGGCAGGGGGCCGGGCGCAGCGACCTCCCGCGTGCTCGTGAGAGTTACCAAAGCCGTTAGCCTATACAATTCTAAGTTAAATTAGTCGATGTCATTTTTCTTCGATTTATTTTCATCAGAATAGAGAAAAAAATATACGAGAAATTGTTATGCAAGATTTTGTATTGCAATATCTAATAATTGCAACATTTTGTAATTGCAATATTTTGTAATGCAAAATTTTCTATGCGAAATTTTATAATGTATCATAATATTTTGTAATGCAAGATTACATACCCAAACCAATTTTTCTATGTCCCATATTTTAAGTTCATTTTTCACATGAGCAGGCATTTGTTTTAATTTTAATAATAAATTTAGGTACATACATACACACATTTTATTTAAAATTATAATTTCAGAAGTAAGTTTCTCTTCTTGAGATATGTTTGAAAAAATATAATAAAAATTAAACTAAATTTAATTGATTAGTGCTATAAATCAATGAAGAGCTATATTATTTACAATGCCTTTAAGGAAAGAAGAGTTTGTAAAACAAGATTTTGGAGAAAAGATGTTAGAAACAGTCTTTTGTAAACAGTCTTTTGAAAAAGAGTGATACGTGGCCAGCCCGTGGAAAGGCCGATTGGGTTGAAAGGCCGAATTTTCATTAAATTTTCCTTCACTTAATTGATTGACATCAATATTTAAAACCATTGAATTTATTTCATAATGTAAAATGTAAATCCTGTGTATTTAGAATACATATTAATGTGATCAAATTTTGTCGAAAAAAAATTTATTTATTTTTCTTTTTTATTATAATTATGTAATTAATTTTTATATAACAAAAAACTTAAGAAGATTTTAATATTTAAGGCGATTTACTATTAAACATTTTTATACAAAAATTTTGATGAAAATATGAATTTTGTTTTTTCATAAAAATATAAATTTTGAAAATTTTCATTCATAAAAAGATGAAAAATTAAAATCAATTTCGACATAAACGGCCTTTCGACACATTCGGCCTTTCGACATTCGGCCTTTCGACACATTCGGCCTTTCGACATTCGGCCTTTCGACATTCGGCCTTCCGACCCATTGGGCCTTTCGACATTCGGCCTTTCGACACATTCGGCCTTTCGACACATTCGGCCTTTCGACATTCGGCCTTTCGTACCTATTCCGTGAATTCTAGCAAAGCCCCTTCTGTACTTTTACATTTTCTAAACCCAACTGGCATGTTATGCAAAACATTTGTTTTATTCAAGAAACTGTCTACTCTTCGATTATGTTGATGATATTTGTTTAATAGCACAAGTACTATAAATAAATAAATTTACATTTTCCTGCAACTGATTTATAATGCGGGTTGGGTTTATCAATTTGATGTCATGTTCCTTTTGAATGTTTTTAAATGATGGAATAATTAAGAACTCATTATATTCTGCTAGCAAGGTTAACAAAGAATGCACCCAAAGTCTAAATAAAACAAATAATTTAGTTATTTTTTTTGACAAAATGTATTTTTAATATTTATTTAGAAAAAATGATGAAGAACTCTTTTGGCCGGAAGCTATATTTCGAACTAGGATCACTAAATAGCCTAGACTCTTATTCAAGTACAACAATTTATTATAACATGCTCTATTAAAGGGTTAAATTAAATCTTCGAAGATACAAGGCAAAAAGGAAAGACGGTTGTAAGTAAAAAAAAAAAACGCGAGTTGTAAGCGAGATTTGATTCTTACGCTGTTGTGTGGGTATTATAAATAAAATAATAATAACAAGTAATAATAATAATAACAAAGAATAAAAATAACAACAATAATAAAAGAGATAGATTAGCAGCTCACATGGCCTCTGGCATGTTTCATTATTATATCATTTTTCAATATCTTCTCCACAGTGCACCCGTGAATAATGCTGTGGAGAATTTTTGTTTTTTTGTTGTTTATGTGTATTCCTCTTATTTTGTTGTTGTTGGGTTATTATTTCACATTACATTTCGACATTAAGACAGATTTTAGTGGTTTTACAATTTTAATTAATTAATTAATTTTATAATGATTTGTGCTTAATTAATTAACGTATTTATAGAGTGAACGGAAGTCGCTCATTTGTGGAATTTTATGGTCTGCTTCGTATGGTAGACATAAAAATCGTAAATTTTTTATTTTAAGTTTAAGCGCCACCGATAATTCAAGTTTTTCTATTTACTATACCTACTATCGCCTCGGTATCAGTTAAAGGTATGTATTCGTACCTCGTTATTTTTTTTATTGTATTTATTTACAGATTTAGACTTTCTTTAAGTTTTAAATTTATAGCTATTTAGGTTCTATGTAGGCACATACAAATATTGTAATAAATATGTTTAATAATAAATAATTTTGATTTTATTATGATTTCGAATAACAGCAACAACAACAAAAAATTTGTTTTATGTAAATTTATCAAAAATATGTATATGTGCTTGTTGTTTCGAGGAGAAGAAACAAAACGATTTTATTCGAAGCTGTGCTCACCGCTGGATGCTTTAAACAAAACCAAAAAAAAAAAAAAAAACTCAAAATAATAACAATAATAGTAATAATAATAATAATAATAGTGCGCTGTAGTAGTGTTTCTTCTTCTTTTATACATTCTTCAAATATTTATTATTGTTATGAATAATAGTAATAATCATAAATTAACGAAAATGATACATTAACGTGTCATTTAAGAATTTTAAGTCGTTAAAACTGATACCGTACGATATTTTATGTCTTACTTACATATTATGCATCGTATACAGACGCTAGAAAATTAAAGAGATGAATTTATTGTCTGAATGATTGATATGTGATGTGATGAGTCAATAAGTTTTTATAGTTTTAGGTTTGGCTTGGGAGTTAAGATAATATTAAAAATCTCTAAAACATAGAAAGTTTTGAGTAGAAATCAGCGCGAACTCTACAAGCAATAAGGATTGACGTTATTTTGCCCACTTTAGAATTTGTTTTTCCAGGTTTGAACCATTTCTTTCGGGTAAGCACCAAATAACAATTTTTAGAGCTAAAAGCAACGAAGTGCTCTACTACAGATCTAAACCTGGAAATTTGAGCCTGATAGCTTTACAAGGCAAATATTTATAGACTGCAATTTTAATATATCGCATTCGATGTACGCGTGGAAAAGAGGTAGCAAAAGAAACAGTGTATTTAGTTGAACAGTGTTCATTAAGTCATTTTATTAAATAAAAATGTCAAATTTCTACTCGTGGAAAACATATAACTCTATCAGTAGTTTTAGAAAACAGACTTCGCAAAATGTGTCTTTTCCAAACAATGTACCATCATTAAATTCGACTGAATATAAGCTTCATAATCCAACGAGGAGTGTCAATAAATGTTTTTCTTCTGTAAGTAAAAATCTGAAAGAAAATTGTATTTACTTTTCCCACTATAACGAAACAAACGATAAACAAATTTTATTCCTGATTTTCACATATCTCGACGAATTAGGTTACCATACATTATAAATAGACCAAAGCATTGAAATTGTCAAAAATGAGCATAAATTTGTTAGGTCCAAAACCACGTTTCTCGACGTTTTGAAAGTTCCTGAGTCTGAAAAAGCAAAAACAAAAATGTCCGTCCGTCTGTCTGGTTCTAGATATCTGGATGCCTGTACCCATCGTATCTAGAGAACGGCTGGTCCGGTTTGAAAAGTTTTTGGGACCTGTACGTCAAGAGAATCGGATACCTACCATACTAATTGCTCCAAAATCCCTGGTATATATAAATATCACAGGCACACACTATTCCTACGTTTTCGTGATCGCCGAAACCAAATATGACCATAAAAAATTGTTCCAATTGCCCATTTTCTCGTTACCACCCCCCTGGGGGTCGAAATTTCAATTTGCATATAAAGTTGGAATGGATGTGCATTGATTGATGGTTGAAATTTCAATTTTTATGCAAAATTGAAAGGAACAATCTAGAATGTTCATATCACATTCCGTAGCTAGACTCATCGCGTGCTTTCTTGGTCCATCATCTGAAACTACTCGAAGTCTTAAGTCGCACCGATTAAGAACTACAGGTCTGTTTGTGTTGAATAGGCGCCTAAACCGCTGAACTAATCGTCATGAAAATTTTACCATGTATGAATTTCATCTCGGATTGAATTCTAGCGAACGATTTTTTTTTTAAATTTCGTTTCCTTCGGGTACCTCCCGAACAAAACTTCGGTAAATTTTCGGGTTTTTCATAATAACTTAGGCAAATTTTAGCCGAATTATATCTAATACCGTAAATAAAATTCGAATATATCCGAAACAATTTAAAATACATCTATTGCCCCAACACAGCGGCGTAGGGAAAGTCGTGTTAGATTTCGACCGTGTATGATCCAGTATTTTGTTCGAAGATGAGCTAATGTTAATTGTGTTCCTCCATGCAATGTTTGTTCATAGGCTTCTCGAATTAGTATAGTTTAGCTATTGGATGGTTCCTTGGAATGATAACTGGATGTTTCTCATCATAGCTCCAAGTTGTTGTATTTTCAACTCGACCGCCGACTCGTAATATATCTTGATCTAGGAATGGAGACAAAGATTTTACCTTACTTCTATTTGATATTCCTTTTTGGTTCATACGCTCGTGAATTTCAGTTTTGAAATGTTGTCTTTGCGATATTTTGATCAACAGTTGCGTGGATTTTCGTATTTTTTTCCGCCGTAGGAGCTTCTTTGTTAGTTACTACCTTTTTTCGGCATTTGTTGATGAATCTCGCAACATATGCTATAATCCTTTTTATGGTATTGAAGTTGGAGTATTTTAGGTATAATGGATCGATAACATTGTCTGATGTTACCGTAGCTGTACTCAATACTCGTTATTTAAGTTCCAATTGGTCTGGTATTTCCTCTATTATCATTGGCGTCAGCTGGATTGCTTTCTCAAAGATAACTTCAGGCCCGTTCCACCATAAATTATGTGTTATTAATTCTGTTGCTTCGGTACCTCTGGATGCACAATCCGCTGGGTTGTTAGTTGATTTGACATAAAACCACTGAGACGGAGAACTTAAATTCTGGATTTCCGATATTTTATTTGCCACGAATGTTTTAAATTTGTGGGGTTTCTTTTTCACCCACCCTATAACACGATCATTGAATCCATCCAAAAGTATGTTGTTGTATCGCCAAACTGCATGCCTTGCTGCACCCTATTCATTAAATTTGCAAGCAAACTTGCTCCGCATAACTCTAGCTTTGGCAATGTTAGCTTGGTTGCTATTGGTGCTACCCGTGTTTTTGATGTTAATAAAGTTGCTTTATTTGATGCCCTGTCATAAAAGGATACCACTGCTGCATAAGCCACTTCGGAAGCATCACAAAATCCATGCAATTCTCCTTGTAGAGATTGATCGAATTTAATCCACCTCGGAATTTTTATCTCCTCCAACCTTGGGATGGATTTGTAATATTGCTGACATGTGTTTTCGATGTTTCTAGGCAGTTTTTGGTCCCAAGTCACGCCAGAGATCCATAGCATTTGCATTAATACCTTGGCTTTTATCGTAGTTGGAGATAGCCAGCCTAGTGGATCAAATAATTTTGACGACTCAGATAACATTTTGCGTTTGGTCATTTCTCCAATTTTGACGTTGATATTCACCTTAAATTCAAACGTATCGGTGCCTGGATTCCAAATTAAACCAAATGTTTTTACTGACTCTGATTCGTCGTTGTTGTGAAATATGATAGGCTGGAAGGCTATCGAGTCCGGATTTACACCTTCTAAGGCCCGTTATACATTTCAGCTAAGCTAAGCTAAGCAATGGGAGCTAATTTTTTATCTCCCGGTTATAAATAAAATATTTTAATGGGAAGATATAAAATCATCAATGTATCTGTGTATAAGAGTAGTTATCAGCTGGAAAGTGCAAAGGGTTGAGCTAGGCGAGCTAACTTAGCTAACGAAAACTGTATTTCTCGCTTAGCTTAGCTGAAATGTGCAACGGGCCTAAGATTTGGAAACAGTTGGAGGTACATTTTCTCAGGTTAAATGCTCCAGATTGTAGCAATTTTATCAGTTCGGTATCGGCTTGTGCTGTCTGAGCTTCCTCTATATTGTGACTTCCTAATAATAAATCATCTACGTAGAAATCTTTCTTAATTATTCTTGCCGCTATTGGGTAGTTTTCTCCTTATCGGCCGCTAGCTGTTGTAGTGTCTTGATGGCCAAATATGGTGCCGAAGCCATTCCAAATGTCACGGTTGTCAGCTGGTACGATTTTATCATTTTGTCGGATGATGTTCTCCATAATTTTTTCTGATATTTTTGATCCTCCTGATGTATTCTTATTTGTCGATACATTTGCTTTATGTGTGTATGCTGCTTTGTATTTTCTCCAATATAGTAGAATTGACATCAGGTCCTCTTGTAGCTTGGGCCCCACGAGTTGTATTTGATTCAAACTGATATCGTTGCTTGTCTTAGCTGATGCGTCAAATACGACCCTTAATTTTGTTGTGGTACTGGTTGATTTGAGCACCGCGTGATGAGGAATATAATATTTATTGTCGTTATATTCCTTACTCTCAATCATATGTCCTTTATTATAGTACCGTTCTATACACTCCTGATACTACTTGAAAAATTCCTTTGCTACTGAAAAACGTCGTTCAATTTGAATGAATGTTGCTACGGCCCTTTGTTTGGATGATCCAAGAGATGGTACATTTTGGATAAAAGGAATTCGTACCGTGTAACGACCGTTCGTATCTCGACAATAATTCTGATGATAATGGTTTTCACATAGAGTTTCTTCCTCTGTCATCAGCTTCTTGGGTTGCATCTCTTCTACTTCCCAGAATTTCTTTAATTGCTGGTCGATGTCTGTTAAGGTAATCAATGACGTGATCTTGGAAGGTTTATTGTTGTTGGGGGTATTACCAAATATAATCCATCCTAATTCTGTTTGTTGGACAATTGGTTCTCCTTGTTTTCCTTTGCCAACCTGGTTCATCACAATGTTTGGATAATAATCGGCACCTAATAAGATGTCGATTTTATTTGGTTGATTATAATTCGGATCGGCCCACATCAAGGTGTTTAAGTGACGTCATCTTCTACTGTCAAAATGTTGATCAGGAAGTGGTCGTATTATATACGGTAATTCTACTGCCTCCATTTCCATGGAGAAGTTCGATGAAAATTGCGGTTGTACACGGAAGGTGACTGATCTTGTGGCAGTTGTGATTTCGCTTTCGTTTATACCTCCTATTTCCATATATGTTTTCTTCGTTCGTTGTTTAATTAGCTTGGATGCCTCCTCGGTAATGACTGAAATTTGTGAGCCAGGATCTATTAATCTTGGTTTCCAGTCTGTATTTCAACTAATGCCGTGGCCAATAATGTGGACATTAACTGCTCGTACTGGTTTACTAGATGGTTCATTACCTTTAACTGAACGGTTGTCTCACTTTTTGGAGTGTCATCTATCTTCGTGGTGAGCATCGTGCGTTGTGGTGGGTTATTGGAGTGTAATAAAGTGTTGTGGCGTCCCATACAAACTAAACATCGTATAGAAAGTGAACAGGGGTGGTGGTTCTCCTTTAAACACATGGACATGTTGCAAAGCCGCTCTTGAGCGATGAATTTGGAACATTCTAAGGTAGACCGTTGTTGGAAATTGATACAGTCCTTTAATTCGTGCTTTTTTTACACAATACACAGCTTCTTTTAGTTTGTGTTCTACATGTGTTGACCCTTGCTGTCTGTGGAGTGGATGCTCCAACACTGCGACTTATTGGTTTTGATTTTGTTGCTTCTAAGGCTTGGAATCTCCGTTCTAGGAAATTGAGAAATTCTTCTAGTGTTGGCATTTCTCTAGGATCCGCTATTGACATCTCGAATAGTTTTGATGTTTCAATATCCAACTTTTTTATTATTATTGGAATTATAATGTAATTCCAAGACAATGTAATTATGCCTAAGTTGTTAATGGCATGTAGGCTCTCGGTTAATAAATCATGTAATGATTTAATTGATGTTGCTGATTCCGAATGTATTGTTGGAAAATTCAGCATCGCGTTCATATGGTTCGACGCCATTTGCCTTTTATTTTGGTATCCGTTTACCAACAGCTGCCATGCATCACTGTAATTATCACTAGTGGTTTGAAGGTGGTTTATTAGTCTGTCCGCGCTTCCAAGTACCGTAGTTTTTAGTTGGTGCATTTTTATGGTGCCACTTATGTCGTCATTTTCATGAATAATCCTTCTAAATAGGTCATAAAAGGATGCCCATTTTAAGGGGTCCCCATGAAAATGTGGAATTTCAATCGGCCTTAGTTTGACTTCATGTTCCATTGATTTTTGTTTGTTCAGCACGTTGGTGATTCTGGACCTTAGTATCTCGAATTTGTTGATTAATATTGAGTAGTAATCCTCGGTGAAGTACGGCATCGTATCTTCTTCATCAGCAGTAGCGTCCACTAATAGTTCCTCATGAAGTTGCTCGATTTTTGCTATCCTGGCATCGAACTGAGTTAGCTTGTGTTTAAGTTGATCTTTGTAACCATCAGCTTCTAACAATTGTGCATCGTCTGCCATTAATCTATAGCACAAACGCATTTTGACCTCCTGCTCTTTATATTTGCGTATGTGCTCGCTGTCTTGCATCGTCGAATTTTGTACATCGTTGTTTTTTGTAGTCTCGTTGGCATTAGAGTTGCTTGCCATGACGATGTTAGCTGGTGTGGTAGAAAGGCTTGCTAGACTATTTGTTGTTGTTGGCATATCGGTTGATGGTTTGATGGATAGATAATTATCATCATTTGCCGGCATTTCCGTTACTGCTTTTAATTTCTCATTTAAATGTTGTTGAAAGTTATTGAAGAATGTCTCAAACGACTTTCGTTCCACCCAGTATATATGAGATGGATTGTCATCATGGCATGTATCTCTCATCTCTCTATCGGCAAGGATGACCCCTTCCCAGAAGGTTTGAATGGTGTTAAGTTTTTTCTGCAGGTATTCGTTTGTTTTTCTGCTCTTGCCATCTTTGTTGTAATTCGTTTTGACTTTTTGTATCAAATCAAAACGAATACTCTGTGTTTTGTAAAGTTGCTCCATTGCCTATTGTTTTTATGCGGCGTTGATGTGACGAACTTTAATTATCGAGAATTGTTTTGAATATTCTCGCACTTTCTTGATTCAACTGGTAGCCGTTTGTTGCTTGGCTCGAAGGACCAATGTTAATTTTCACTTTATTATCTAAGTCGTAAATTTGGACAAGCGATAAATTACAATATTTATGCAGCTAAAGAACTTGACAATGTATGGGAATTTAGCTGAGAATGAATCAAAATGTTTGAATGCTTTATTTTAACTATATTTATTACCCAAAATGTAAGTGTTTATATATAAAAATAATTTGCGAACAAAGCAAAAATTATGTGAAATAATTTGTATAAACCAGAAATTGGATTCTATCCATAAAGAATAATTTTACTTAAAGACACTTAGTTGACAATTATTGCATCGCTAGTTGTTGTAATTGTAACGTGCCATGATTAGTGCAATGTATTTGGTTTGCATGATAAACGTAATCTATGTTCAAATCTGTGATTGAACAATGTTTGGGACGACAAAAACACTTCCTGGGAAAAGCGACAACGTGGTGGGAATAAAGTAATTGCTCGGATGTAAGAATTTTGAAAGATTTTATCTTAGGCTCTTGCTTCAACATGAGACGGGAGCTAAATCATTTGAAGACGTTAGAACGATTGCAGTTATTGGCGGGTCAAATGTTGTGAAACATACCAGGAAGCAGCAAAGGAAAGAGGATTTCTTCTAACACGCCAAATCGTATGCTATGCCTGCCCAAATGAGACAGCTTTTTGCATATATTTGTGCCTTTTCCTCGCCATTTAACCCTTTGTATGCTTTAAAGGACATTCAATCCGCATTAAGAATACTATTATTTACTCTGGAGTCTTTCAACCTACCCAATGTGACAAGCGGATTACCTAATATTAACTATGCCCCATTCATTTTTGAAGAAGAAAACTGTCCTGTGTATTTCAAAAAATTGTTGGTGCAACTCAAGGTAAAACCAGAAATTCAAAATGTTATTTTCTTGATGGTCCTGGAGGTCTCGCGCAAGAAAGCACTTAGTTTAATGGACGAACATGCTATTTACTTTTTAAACTGCCTGTACCAATCGGAGAAACATCCATCTCAGGATTGAGAATGGAAAGTGATGGTGCAGAAGATATTCGTCGTGAAAAATTGATTATTACAGATGAGTGCACTATGGCATCCAGTTATGTTCTCAATACAATTGACAAGTTGCTGCAGGAAGTTATGCAAACAAACGTCCCGTTTGGTGAAAAGATCATGTTAATTGGAGGGGATTTCCGGCAATGTTCAGCTATTGTTCCATAGCTGAGTTTAGTATAGAAAACATGAAATGCGTTGATCAAGACTATAATAATTGGTTGTTATAACTTGGAGCTGGAATACTGGATTGTGGGAACAACTTACCACCTGACACTATTGAAATTCCCGTGACAGAAACTTTTGGAAAAGCAATTTCTTTTAATGAAATCCCTTTTCCGTATCGAGAAAAGTAATTTTATGCCCAAAGAACGTTGATGTGGACAGAATCAACAATTAAATTATTGGCTTGCTTCCTGAACAAATTCGAGTGTATTTAAGTACAGATGAAATCGATACAGAAGATGAAAGTGAGCATCTTAACTTTACACTAGAATATTTGAATTCCATCAATCCTTAACATACTCTATGAATCTTAACGTTGGAACTATAGTCATGCTACTTCCGAATCTGAACACTAAACAAGGATTTTGCAACGGTACACGATTAGTTGTGAAAGCATCAAAGATAACTTTATTGAGGCAGAAGTGTTTACTGGATCTCATATGAATAACATCGTTTTATTTCCAAGTCTCAAGGTCGACCAATGGACAAAGTTGGGATATACCTGTCGGAACCTGTATTTGGACACGGACAACTTTATGTTGCATTCTCAAGAGTTTGTCGTTCCTATGACGTCAAAGTTAAGATTCTGCCAACGCCGCAGCAGGGAAATCTGATTCATGGAAGTAGTAGCATTTTTACTAAAAATGTTGTTCAGAAAGAAATTTTTGATTTATGAATTCTAAAATTTTATTATATTTTATTAATTTACAATATACCTTACGTTTTCACTTTTTAAAATGAAACCGGGTTATTATTATGTTAAAAGAAGTCATACTTTCTTATGCTTTCTTTGGTACGAGAATTTTCCAAGCTGTGGCTGCAATTGGGAAATGGAACACTTCAATGTACTAATGGAAAAAACATGATTGAGATTCCCAGCAAACACAATTGTCCACCATACTTTTGGTGATTCTTTGAATCTCCGTAGTATAGATCAGTATTCAGTAAGAGCTATTGTTTGCTCGTTAAATGATAATTACTACCACATCAACAAAGAGGTGCTTAATTTAATTGACGGGGATTCCAAGGTGTATTGCAGTGTCGATTCAATCGTCACAATGGATCCTTCACAATTAAACATACCATTAGAGTATATTAATTCTATTGCACCTTCTGGAATGCCACCCCACAAAATACAAACTAATCCTGGAAGTTGGTGCAAAAGTTATGCTTATCAGGAATATGAATTTACAATCGGTTCGTTGAATGATGTCGGTATGGTAACTGAATTATTTAAAAAAATCTGTAAAACTAGAAGTTATTAGGTGTTGGAAAAGGTAATGTTGTTTTTATGCTAAGTATAAAGATGATAACTACAACTGATGATAGCTGCAATTGCCATTGAGACTCGCATTTGTTATCACTACAAACAAAAAAATTAGGAGCTACCTAAACCAGTATTTACTCACGAGCAGCTGAAAGTGGCTTTTAGTCGTGTGAGGGCTCCCACTAGAAAACGTAGATATAACATCGATAAAAACAAAATTGAGAAAATCCATTTTTAGGAAAACAGGAACACCTATAGATTGGTGACTTAGTGGCAGTAAAAGAAAAATTTGTATTCCAAATTCCTTGGACTATAGAGCATACGCCAAATTAATATTTTGACTGTAGGCCCAACAAAAAACTTAACAGTCCCAAACAATAAACGAATATGTTTACATGAAACTAAGTATATTCGGATTAGCGAAAACTAATCTGATAAAATTCTGATTTTTTATTTTTTTTTTTGCAACCATTGTGTCGTCCCTATACGTACCAACGTACAAAGTTACAATGTTGTGTACCACAACAACTATATCTTCCGCACTTATCTCTCAATATTTAGTCCGCGCATATAATTTTTATGCTTCTGAATTTCCAATTAAATATAGTTTCGTCGTCGTTACGTTGCCTTCGTTGTTATTGCTGTAATTTTTATTTATGGAATTTTGATCAGATTAAAACACAAGAAGGTACAGAGAGAAAAAAGAGATTCTTCTTGATACTTCTTCAAGTTATACTTTTCTATCATAATAGTAATAATAATTTTCCTTCTTCTTTTTCTTCTTCCTCGTTTTCATCTTCTCTGTAAATATATATATGTACATACATTATTATTATTATTATTATTAATAATATTAATAATCAAAAATTTTAAAAGAAGATCAAGTAGAAGGAACGTAACAAAAAAAAAAAAAAAATTATGAAAGATAAATTTGTAGACCGAGCCAGCATCGCGCAGCATCAGCAGTAACAGCAGCAGAAGCAAAAAATAAATTGTTATATGGTTAATATGATCGGTTTGGTTAAAAAGTCGAACAAGAAGAAGAAAAAAGAAGAAGAAACAGATGAAGCATATAAGAAAAAATTAAAATGATCAACATAAATCTTAAAAATAGGAACAATAATCGATGGTTGATGTATCGAAAGACGTGACATGACGTGACTGACTACCTTTTTCCGTTTTCTTCTTATACAATGACTGGGATTGTTATAATGTGTACATATTCTCTTGTATACCGATGGACTGGCGATTGTTTGTACCACAAACATACATAGTTGGGTTTCTATAATGCCCAGTTATTCTTCAAAGTAACTTTTAATTTATTATTTATTTAATTTGCGTTTAGTATTTTTCGTTCGCCTGTTTGTAAACTATAAGATGAGTATAATACAGTCGCGGTTATATAAATTGTTACGATATACTTTGTCTTTATATGTGTGGTACGCCTATTTTAAAGCATCAGCAATAAATCTGGCGATGGTATCTGATTGAAAAAAAAAATTAAATCGTTTCCAATTTATCATAGACAAAGGCTATACGATCATTCATAACGCTAATAATACCATGATTCAATCAATTTTTTTTATTTTTTTTACTTTATTAAAACCTTAAGGTTAAAATATTATAACTTCTTGTTTATAGGTATGTACGAGTATGTACCTATATAAGATGTAAGTCCATAATAAGAATACAACGAATAGACGTGAGCAACATAAGCAAAGTGATTAAAATATGACATGCCGGTGTAATAATTTTAAAATACAGTGGATGACATATTACGAGTATGTTGGATATGCTCGCTCTGTACTATGAAAATTTTGTTTTTGTTTATTGTTTGTTAGGTTTTGTTGAAAATTGTGTGCGCCACGATGAAAAATAATTCTTTAATTGCTCGTAAATTATAAGGTAAAGTAAGACGAGCAAATAATTTTTTTTTTTTATGGCTCAATTATAAGTGGTTGGTTATACGACGAATACGAGTAGCAGTTGTAGTAGGTTGTTAATCAGTTAGAATGGAAATTGTCCAAAATTATAATGCGCCGTCACTAATTGGTGACATTATTAATTGTCACGTTTATTGCACAGAGCACAAAAAAAAATCCCCGAAATTCTCAGAATTCTATGATGCGAATATTGTGGTTTTATTTATGTTTTGATTTAGTTTCTGTTTGTTTAGTGTACAGATTCCGCAAACTTTGCGATAATTTGATCGATTAAGCAAAAAAAAAAAAAAAAACGTTGAGCAAAAAATAATTTTTCTTCTAATCTGTAACGATAAAATTTCTTTTAGTTTTTTGTTGCTGTTTGATTGGTCGGTGAAGTCTTATTGCAGTAGCAACACTATACAGATAAAATGTAGCTAAACTAGTTTGAATTCTAAGAAGAAAATATTAGAATGGAGTTCAATGGCTAGGTAAAAAGAAGAAAACTGAAATTAACAGTTCAAAAAACGTACAATCGCTTTTATTCTAAGAATTTTTTGTAATTATTTGATCTATTTGTTCTACTTGAAAATGCGCTATCAATATTGTCTTATCTTATCTTATACAGTGTGGACCCCTTATTTGATTTTATCTGGTTTAAACACAACTTCATTGTCCAGTTAGTTTACGCATGCTAGTTAAGCACAGCATTACAGAGTCAACATTCATGTATATTTAGGGTATCCAAATTGCTCAAGTTTCATTAGTGCTCGTGTATTGACCGATTGTCGAAATTTAAAATCAAACTAACTGTTTCGATATCCTTATATACGGGATAATGACACTTTGTTCAATATCACTGCCATGATCGTTCAATGTCTTCTTCCTTAAGAAAATTTCCAGCGTTTTCGTGCCCGTCGTAAAAGTAACCAAAACTTTAAAACAATATCTTCAGAAAGAAACGTTATCGAAATTTCATGAATTTGTATATTTTTCGTTTATTTTAGTACATATTTGTACCACTTCAATTTCAATTCAAGACGTTCAGATCATCTCAATCTTTTTGTGACATTTCATTTCAACTTCATTTCAAGACGTTACATTTTTTGACATTTGCAAAGTTTGCTTTCATTGGAGTAGATATATTACTCGTATTTTATATTTAAATTTGAAGTGTATCTTCTTGATTCAATCAATCTGAGTCTGTGTGCTACTGAGCAAGCATCCTCTCTATCTCTGCCAATGCATCGGTATTGCAAGACATCTTCTCCGTAAGCTTTGCACAATTCAGTATATCGAGCTGAAGTCCACAACGTTGAGGCTACAAAAATATCTTTTGAACAAGGGAGTTGTGGTCAATTTGATTGAACCTTGTCGCGTTATTTTATTATTTGGCTTTGTGAATGTATTTACGCGAGAAGTTTGTGCTAGCAATCACCAACTGTAGAGTAAACTCGGTGGTTTTTTTCCTATTGTTGTTTGATGCAGAGTGAAAAGAATTTGGGCTAATGGTGCTTCGATATGTCCCCGCAGAAGTGATAGTTCGAGAATTTTGTTCAATACCGTTTAGAGCACCATGAAGTTCACAAATGTGATGTTAAAGAGAAGTACTTGAAACCAACTGAGGTAACAAATCCGATTAATGACAGGCATGCAATCAATCGCGATGGTTACATCAGTTGCTTTTCAAGAAACCGAGGCCAAATCTATATGTTTATTCATCTTAAAGATGTGACAGTCAGTAATCGACGATGTTAAGTACCTGGAACCGATTAAAATTTGACGACTTGCAGCTGTATACAAAATCACAATATCACCGATATACACTTTTCCTTATCTGTTCTCATTCTTTTATCACAACGCAAGCGGTATTCGTTCGAAATCGAGAGACATATTCCTCAATACTTCACGGAAAAAAATAAACTGGTCCTCAGCTAAGAAAACGGATTTTTAATTCAAGAAAATGTACTTTTTCTTGATTTAAAAGTTAATTTTCTTATTTCTTTCGAGTTTTTCTTCATGTAAGAATTGTGTTTCTTGAAATGAAGAAAAATTCGAAAGAAATAAGAAAATTAGCTTTAAATCAAGAAAAAGTACATTTTCTTGAATTAATAGTCCGTTTTCTTAGCTGAGGACCAGTTTATTTTTTTCCGTGTTCTGATGAGGAATATGACATTATCATCATAATTGAGACTTGGCTGAATCAGTCTTTTAAATCGGAGGAGTATTTTCCAAATTCGTATGAAATATTTCGTCGTGACAGATAAGAAGATGCTAACATTAATCGGTTGGGTGGTGGAATAATAATTGGAGTCTCAAGTCTATTAAAATGTTAATCTGTATTTTATACGAATGAACTGAATTATTAGTTTTGAGAATCCAATTCTTCTCTCAACAAATATTATTATGCGTGCTATATATTCCATCTGCTGCATTCAAGTTATATGATCGGCTCGCCAATGTAATTGTAAATTATTTGGTACCTTTAATTAAACCTGATGACCAGATAATCTTCATCGGTGACTAAGATTAATTGGATATTTTTGGACATGGATATTATTCCAGTTTCAACTAACGTAACCGCACCTCTCATTTTGGTTACTATGTTTGGTTTGGGTACTAAGCAATGCAATTCTTTTACCTCTAATAGTTTTAATAGTTTAATGTCTTCTTATTTAGATTTTAGAAATGGAGATTATGTTAATCTGAGGAACTTTCTCGATTGGATGGTTTGGGACACTTTGCTGTTACCAAACAACGTCGATTGTTGTGCGGATAATTTTTATCGTATCTTAAATGTCGCAATTGATCAATTCATTCCACGTAAATCGACCGGGAAAATTAAATATGAACCGTGGTATAATAGATCACTCACAAATTTAAAAAATCGAAAGAATAAATTGCATAAAATATTTAAATCGAATGCATCTGAGTTAAACTACCGGTTATACAGCAATCTACGAACGGAATTTAATATATTGAACAAGTTATTATGCAATTGCTATGTTATGCAGATCGAAAATGACGTAACAAACGACCCTAGGCGGTTCTGGTGTTATATGGAGGATAAAATGAAATCTAGTGGATATCCTGTTCAAATGCATCTAAATGGTATAGTTTCAAATGATAACCAAGCGACATGCAATCTATTTGCCGACTTTTTTGAAAGAATGTATACTAGGAATCACACAAGTTGCTCCTCGGTTAGTTGCGATAAGACAAGTATTAGCTCGAACTTAACTTTAACATATCAGGATGTTTTAATATCTTTAAATCAGCTAGATTGTAAAAAGGGGGCCGAACCTGACGGTATTCCTCCTTATTTCATGGTGAGTTGCGCTGATGTCCTTGCGGCTCCATTGACATTGATTTTTAATCTTAGTCTTCGGTCTGGAGTATTCCCCAAAGTATGGAAAATATCATCGATTATTCTAATTTTTAAGTCTGGTTCACGTAGTGATGTTCGAAATTATCGTGGAAGTTGTTTGAAAGTCTAGTTAATGCCCGATTATGTTTTATAATTAAAAACGTTATAACGACAAAACAACATGGCTTCTATAAAGGTCGATCTACGGTTACAAACCTTGAAATGTTTAATAATTATGTTTCAGCGGCGCTTTAGTTAGGTTTCCAAACTGAAGTATTGTATACAGATTTCAGTAAGGCCTTTGATAAGTTAGATCACGATTTCTTAATTAGTAAACTCTATTAATTTGATTCAACTTAAATACCAGTGCAATGGATACGATCATATTTAACTGGTAGAAAGCAGTATGTTAAAATCAACAACTCCATTTCCAGAACGTTATTAGCATCGTCTGGAGTACCCTAAGGTAGTCACCTGGGCTGGGACAACTCCTTTTTAATATTTTTGTGAATGACATGATTGGTTGCCTGTCTAACTCAAAAGTTATTTTGTACGCGAACGATTTAAAAATCTATAAAACCATTAGGGGCATTTCTGATGCATTATCATTTCAAATTGATATCAATAATTTCGTTGAATGGTGTAGTACAAACTCCTTATGTCTTAATATTTCCAAATGCAAAACTATGACATTTAGAAGAGGTCGGAATGTTATCTTAACCGATTATATAAGCGACGGAGTACTGGTCGAACGAGTTTCTATAGGGTTAGCCCCTTAATTTTGCATTACAAAATCTTGCATTACAAAATCTTGCATTACAAAATCTTGCATTACAAAACCTTGCATTACAAAATCTTGCAAGTACCAAATCTTGCATTTCACAATCTTGCATTTCAAAATCTTGCATTACAAAATCTTGCATTACAAAATCTTGCATAACAATTTCCCGTACATTTATAGAATCGCGCGCGATTCTATAAATGTACGGGAAATTGTTATGCAAGATAACAAATCGCATTGACAAAATTCTACTGTATAATGACAATTATACAGTAGAATTTTGCTTGAGATATCAAAAATCAAATATGTCCAGGATTAAATATTCTTAACCAGAATATTATGTTAAGATCTTCTGGAAAATGGAGATTTCCGTTTTAATTTTAATATTAAATCTTCATTAATCATAAAAGAAAATTTAAATTCTGGAAAATGAAGATTAAATCTTCTTTATCCAGAATATTTTGTTGAAATATTTTGAAAAATAGAGATTCCCATTCTAATTCTAATATTAGCCGCATTTCTTGACGCATAGTTATCCGGATCGCTATCTGCACAATTTGTTTAATTTTATTTTGTTTAATTATATTGAACTTTTATGAATACGCAATAAATATTATGTTAGATAATAAAGACAGGTACAGATACTAAAACTGCAAAATTTTTTAAATGCAAGATATTGTATTTGCAAGATTTTGTATTTGCAAGATTTTGTACTTGCAAGATTTTGTACTTGCAAGATTTTGTAACTGCAAGATTTTGGGTTGGCAAGATTTTGATTTGCATGATTTTTAAAAAATGCAAGATTTTGTACTTGCAAGATTTTGTAATGCAAGATTTCGGGGCGCTTCCGTTTGTATAATTATATACAAATCGACACTTCTGTTGAACTCGGTTCAAAATTTGTTCGATTTTGAGATATCGAGGAACGTTTTTCAGAGAACATTCTCCATTATTTTAAATTTTAATTTTTTTTTTTTTTTGTAATGACTTTTATTGTATTTCATGTTAACGTATGTCGATCAGCCCTTCCTTTTATTTCAATAAATAAATTGATTTTAATAAACCCATAATGTCTATCATTTACTATCATCTACCGAAACACTTATGGCCATGTAGACGATACAACCCATCCCGATTTTTGTAATACTCGTTTGTAACTCAGAATCGTTACTTTTTCTCAATACTCAGTGTCGAGTCGAGCCCACGTTATTCATAAGAATGCAACAACTATAATTCAAATATCTTTGCGAGAGAATTTCGAGTCCGAAAAAGCAAAAAAAAAAAAATCCGTCTCTCTGCACGTTCATGGTATCTAATAAGGATAGCTTGCCCGATTCGTACTTTTTTTTTCAGTCTGTTTCAATGGTCAAGGTGGAGAATTTAAATGTTTTAATGTTTTATTGAAATATGTGACATACGAATTGATCCAAAACCACATGGTTATTAGCACTTTAACTTGCTGGTTTGACGGTTAATTTGGGCGTTGAGTTTGAGGTTGAGTTGAGGGGTGAGTTGGAGGTCGACTTACGTGTTATGTTGGAACTGAGCTGGAGTTGATTTGAGTATTGAGTTAGGGTTGAGTAGTTCCGTTGAGGATTCATTTGGGGGTTACGTTAAGGGTTGAGTTAGAGTTAGCTTAAGTTAGGTTCATGTAAGCTTGTACTTTTTCAGACCATGTTGATTTGGGGCTTGAGTTGAGCATTGTGTTTGGGTTTGAGTTAATGATTGAGCGGTCGAGTTGGGGTTGACTTAGGGCTGAGTTGGGGTTGAGTTTAGGTTGGTTTAGCAGTTCAGTTGGGTATTTATTTTGGGTTGTGTTGATGGTTGAGTTGAATGTTAGCTTGAAGTGTTTTGAGTTGAGTTCATGTACGCATTTTCAGACCTTGTTGATTTGAGGATTGAGTTGAGCGTTTAGCTTGCGGATAAGTGAAGGTTGAATAGGAGTTCGTGTTGGGTACTAAATTAGGATTGAGTTGAGTTCATATACCCTCGCAGACTTTAGTGTTAAGTTTGGAGTTGAGTTGGGGTTGAAATGAAGGATGCATTGTTAGGTTGTGGTCGAGTAGGATGTTGAGTTGGGGTTGAATGAGGGGTTCAGTTAAAAGTTAATTTTGGGGTTGAGTCGACGATTTGAATTGGATGTTAGATTAAGTTGAGTTCATATAAGCATGCAGTTTTCGAATTGAGTGTATTTAGGATTTAATTTCAACTTTGAGTTTTGGGCTCAGTTGAGGGTTAAGTTGGGATTACATTTCGGGGATCGGTTGACGTTTGAGTTAGTTTTCGAATTGGGGTTGAGTAGGAGTTTGAAGTTGAGTTCGGGTGTAAGTTTTGATTGTCTTGAGGGTAGGGTTGGGATTGAGTTGGAGGTTGAGTGGAAGACGAGTTAGAATGATTGAGTTGGAGAGTGAGATGAGGTAATGTAAGGAATTATGGTGTTCAGGTAGGGATTTATTTGGGAGTTGATTTGGAGATTAGATTACGTAATTTCACGGACCGATGTTCTGGTCACCTTGTGAGCTTTTAGCCCGTTATATTTTCCATTTCTATTTAATTTAAAATTACCTAATTAAATTAATTTTTTTTTTTTGTAAACGGGACGCCCAACATATTCGAGGATTTTAGTCTTCTCAAACTTGATGATATATATCGTAAAGAATATATCTGGGAAACACATATATTTGTGTAGATTATTTAGAACTAAGACGTAATGAACAGCGATCAAAATCGCATTAGCTATATTTCATGCTCGAGGTTTATTAATTAGATCCAGTTATACGTCTCTAGTTTACTATTAAAAATCCTTAAGAATTTAAATTACTCTTTTAAGAGAGTAACCACACTGTTCAAAATTGAGCAACCTGACAAATGGCTGCTATAATTTTTTACTTAGTGTTTCATTTAGGACGGAGCATCGCTATGGACAATTCGAGAAAATAAAACACAAAAAAACTGAACCCATAATTAGTAACCGTTTTCCCATCTCCTTGTCCACATAGCATTTCATTTTCTACATCTCTTACCGCCTGCCTCCTCAACGTAATAGTACTTTTCCAGTAATTTGCTATTAAGAATTATATACGACATTTAATACCAAGCGAATTTATTTCTCAGAAATAATAACTTTAAGGTAGGCGACTTTATTAAAGCAATTCACAAATAATGTATCGATCAACATTTTGATGAAATTTCAATAATTAAAAAAAATGTCAATAAATCGTCACAGAAATGTCAATAACACAGAAATGAAAATGTCTCTTGCTCGGGTCAGAACCGAGTTAGCGTTGCGTTAAACATCGAATCATTTTCTTTCTTCGTTTAAAAATTTTATTAAATTTTCATTTAATTTATTTGGATAATTCGTGAATTTTTGTGGTATTTTGCGCGCAGTTATTGTGTGTTTAAGTGTTTTTTTATTTTGTTTTAACAAGGATATATTCCAATTATTTTCTAAAAATATTTGTGTCTAAAAATGCCGTATTTTGAGCGAGCTGAATTAAATTCGGCTTCTTCTAAAAAAATTTGAAGACTTGAAGGAGGAATCAAGGGTGATTAAAGAAGACAATAAAAAACTGAACAGGGCTGTGATTGTTTTGCAAAGTGAATGTGACGTTTTGAAATATCAAGCGCAAAGTTTAGAGGTTGTTCCTGATAATATGGCATCCACTGAAAGTGTTGTACTGGTTGAAAATCCTACGGATGAATCAAACCGCAGCAAAGTTGGAAATCAGCAAAACTCAACTACAAGCTGTAATAATGTTGAAGTTGAAAGTCAACAGGGCCAATCAACCAGCAGTAGCGCGAATTTAACAGTTACAAAACGAAGAACTGGTAACAAAAATATTAAAATTTGTGGATCAGCCCAAACCGCTCATACTGGCATAACCGAGACGTCGACTCCAACTCTCGCTGTCATTTCATCTGCAACAGCTGCCATGCGTCGTCCATCGTACGCCTCAATAAGTGGAACTAAACCATGTTCTCTGCCTAACGGTATCCGGATGTTTAAACCGAAGTTTTGGTTTCATATGTCGCAGTTCGATACCGCTGTTGAAGACGCTGCTATTGCCGATTTTGTAAATAATAACTTTGGTATTTCTAATGCTGTGGTTACCAAGCTAATACCAAATGGGCGTAAACTTACCGACATGGAGTATGTCTGTTTCAAAGTGGGAGTTGATGCCGATTTAACAGCTAAAGTTATGTCCACGGTGAATTGGCCTAATGATGTGTGTTTTAGACCCTTCCATAATACAAATTTTCGGCAGCGCCAATCACATCGTATGCAAGCAATGGGGAAGGGTGCATTTCAGAACCAGCAAATATCGACCCTGACCAGCGATCATTACGCAACAAACTGTGCCCAATTTGGCCAGTAAGCTCCGATCGTTCCAGCTTTACTTCAATTTATTACCACAACGCCTCTATCATCCGAGGTAAAGCCAAGAATTTTCGCTTAGGCGTTCTGGACATGAATATGATATCATAATAATATGTGAGACCTGGCTTACTGTCAATATGTATTCTGGTGAATATTTCCCTCCGGACTATGTCGTTCACAGGAAGGACAGATATGATTTTGACACCAGGCTTAAAGGGGGTGGGGTATTGATTGCGGTTAAAGTTTCCATTCCTAATGAGTTGGTTGTCTGTCATCCTAGTCTTGACGTCATTGCTGTTTGTATTAAGGTGGCCAGTTCATCTATCGTCATCATCGCAGTGTATGCTCTCTATGGTTCGAATTTGGAATATTTTGAAAGGATAATCAATTTCATCGACTCAGTTGTGATGCCTTCAGTGCGTCCTAATGATCAACTTGTAATTGTGAGCGACTTTAATCTGCCCGACATATCTTGGTTTGATGTTGATGGTGTCTTTACATCGCTTTCTACTGGCCATTATACATTATAGACTACTTTGCTAGCATCTCAAACAAGCAACAGTCAAGGGAAACTCCTGGACCTGTTATTTGCCAATGACGTCATGCATTCTGAGGTTTCATCATGTTTGGATTTCACCGGCTCTCAGAGCATCTACCACACACCAATTACGATAAATATTTGTCATATAAATTGTTCAATTGATTCCTTTTCTAACAAGTTTTATTTTAATTTCAGAAATGCCGACTACGCTTCCTTAAACGAGTTCCTCAGCAATTCTGATTGGGACTTTTTGCATCGTGGCGGTAATTTAAATGACATCGTTTTGATGTTTAACGACATTCTCAGAAGTGGTATTGAAAGACACGTTCCGTTGGTTTTAAAAGAAAAAATCGGCTTTCGGGAGCCCTGGTATAACAATAGATTGTTAAATCTGGAGAATCGCCGCAATAAGTTCCATTCATTATATACAGGCGGTACGGGGTTCAATTTTATCCCAAATTTGATAATGCTCGCAAAGAGCTTAAAAGTTTAAATTGGTTTTTATATAACCAATACGTTGTGCGAATCGAGGAGGAATTGACATCAAATCCAAAGGAGTTCTGGAGTTTTATGAATAGTAAGAGAAAAGTGGTTGGTTTTCCTACTCCTATATGTCTTACCAGAACTCTGTCGCTATAGTCAACCCTCGGAGATCTGTAATTTATTTGCTAGCTATTTTGCCTCAGTATACGAATCAGCTACGATGTCCCCTACCCTTCCTTCATGCGCTAACAGTTTCGTAGAATTTAATTATTTTAAATTTACTGAGCAGGAAGTTTGCGATTGCTTGCTTAATCTTGATGTTAAAAAGGGCGACGATGTTAAAAATACGATGGTATTCCGCCGATCTTTATTAAGCATTGTGCCGAGAGTTTGTCCCGCCCAATTACCTTCATGTTTAATGAAAGTTTACGTATTGGGTTTTTTCCTGAGCCTTGGAAAATTGCCTGCCTCCATCCCATTTTCAAGGCGGGTAGAAGAAACGAAGTAAGTAATTATCGGGGGATTTCCATTCTTTCCGTTATACCCAAACTATTTGAATCTATGGGTCACAAGGTCATGGTTTTCCATACCAAATCATTAATTTCTTCTGCTCAGCACGGGTTTTATCCAGGCAGATCCACAGTGACTAATCTGGTTTCTTTTGTGGCAAATTAACTGGATGTTATTTATACTGATTTTGCGAAAGATTTCGATAAGATTGACCACTCGGACCTGATCTCTAAATTAAAGAACTTAAATTGTCAGTGCATCCCAATTGAATGGTTGTAGTCTTAACTTTCCGACCGTTGGCAATCCGTTAGGATTTTGGATTCTAGTTCACAGCTATTTCGCGTGACATCTGGCGTACCTCAAGGAAGTCTTATTGGCCCTTTATTATTTATATTATTTATCAGCGATATTGTTGACTGCTTTGAGTTTGCCAGCTGCCTCCTGTTTGCCGATGATATGAAAATTTTCGACTGGGTCAACATCGTGTCCGATTGCGTAAAGCTGCAAGATGATTTGGACAAATTTTGCAGTTGGTCTATTCGCAATAGATTGGGACTCAACGTGAGTAAGTGTAAGAGTCTTTCATTTTATCGTACCCGGTCACCTCTGTCCCATCGTTATCGTCTGTATGGTGAGGATGTAGTCAGAGTGGAGTTTATATTTGATCTGGGTATAATTTTTTCAGCTGATGCCACCTTTACTGGACATATCAAGACCATTATACTTAAGGCATACATTATGTTGGGTTTTATTAAGCGGAACTGAAAGGACTTCATCCACCCGATTACTCTAACATCACTGTATGGTTCTTTTGTTAGTTCTATTTAGAATATGCATCGCCGGTGTGATCACCATCTTATCACTGTCATTCGGATAGAATAGAAAGTATTCAGAAGCAGTTTGTTTTGTATGCACTTCGTTGTCTACCGTCTACACGGTCTGTTGAATATGTTCTTCCTCCCTACCAAGATCGCTGTAACCTATTGAATCTGCACCGATTAGATTGTCGACATGTGAATCGATTGTACTGAGCTGCTTTCACACTTAAATCTTTACGCTCCGGTACGTCAAATGCGTCCACGCGATGAACTGTTACTCATTAACCAGGTATCAACTAATTACGGTCTTTCGAAACCACTTTTGAGAGCATCGCGAGAGTTTAATTCAGTTTATGATGTTTTTGATTTCAACTTGTCCAGAGAGTCGTTTAAGAAAGCTTTATTTAAATTTTTATGTAATAATAACTAAATAGTCGGCGTTTTCTATTTATCTTTTATTCCTTCTGTGTTGTATTTCATTTTTACAAATTAATTTTATAATTTTTTTTAACATGTTTGTATAGCCGATTGTAATCACTGTAGGCTATACATGATAATAAATAAATAAATAAATTTAAAAGCTTACCCAAGTAACATTCGTTAGAGCTGATAGTTGCGAGGTTGCTCTACTGTAGTTCTAGAAAAGCACGTGGGTTGCTATTGGCACTAAATAAGAAGCAATTGATACCCTAAGCTTTAATAATAAAAAAGGTAAGCTCTATCAGGTAATTTTTTTGCACTATTAGCTTTAATCGTTTTAAGAGCTGGTAGTTCTATTTAACAGCTCTTTAAGCCAGTTTAGAGCTCAAAACAATACCGTAGTAAAGCACGTCAAATTATAGAGTTACTGGTTTTTATTTATCAATTAAGTAGCACTATCATCTACAAAGGAGCTTATTTAATGCAATAAGCTTTACATTTATTACCTCTAATAGTGCGTAAATTGTCGCTCATTTATAGCTAATTTGTTAATTCTAAATAAAATAGAAACATTTTTAAAAGAGCTTTGAGTTATATTTTGCATTGAATTAAAGTAGTAACATGATTTTGTAACTAATAAAGAGTTCTCATAGTTTTAAAAGAAATTTGATTTTTTACTGTCAAAATCTGATCACATAAATTTCATCTCAACGTAAAACTTAAAATATTTAAAATGTATAACTCCAAATCGTGGAAAAGGTATAAACTGAGTATAGTGCATATAGGTATCAAATTCGGAAAAGCCATAAAGGCATATGTATATGTAATAAACCTTCAAGTATAGGTTCATTAAACCAATTTTTCAATCACAAAACTCCGAAACAACTCATGCAACTCAAAACATACTAACAAACATTTGCAAAGAAAATAAGGATCCGTTCGAAATGGTACAATAATCTAGGTCCGATTACGATTTAGGAACAAATCATACAAATTTAAGGGAAGAACTGAGAAATTGGGCATTACAATGCAACATCACATCAGACATCAGGCACATAGATTTCTATAGATATAATTTATTTTTAATTGTTGACAATATTATTTGCCACCAGCAAAGTATTTTAGGTAAATTTAGAAATTTATATTCCATATTACAAAGTAACCTATATTCACTTTGTCTTAACGATGCATGTGGAACAATTATTGGAATATTTTGGAAAGTGTATTAACCATATAGAAAAATATTTCTTTGAAAACTTTGATATTTCCTCGAAAAACAGTTTAACATATTTTTGTACTGTATTTTGTTAAAATGACCCCCACGCAATGCGTCAATTTACTTCAAATTTTGTAAGCAGGTGGATGATGGATTGTCACATTTTGTCATCAAAATACAAAAAAATCGTCGGTAACCGCCTTTGAGAAAATTTGTTTGGAACTTTTCTCTTCCACTGCAACCCCTATAAATGTTTGTGAGAATGAGAGGCAAAACAAAAATAACAAAAATATATGACTGGAACGACGGGAGGATGGAAGGACGGAAAGATGGAAGGACGGACACGATATTTTTTTAATCGATGTTTTGGAGTCCTAATTCGTCGAGAAATGTAAAAATCTGGAACAAATTTGACAAATATACACATATATAACAAATATAACTTCGTTATAGAGGGAAAAGTAAAATTGTTTGAAACAGGAAGGAAATTACTCATCCGACCAACTCATGAGATGTCCTTGTAGTGTAAAGTGCAGCAGATCCTTCCACACCACAAATAATTGCAAATGCTCCAATTGCTATTAACATGCTCAATTTAAATTATATTTCAAACATCGATTAAATTACAAAAAAAAAATGCAATTTCCCGTTTCCATATTCCTACGTACGTTAAATGTACATACACATATATTCAATTATACCTTAAAGCCTATTTCACCAAACCAATCGCACTGATTAAGCAATTTAACCAAGAGCACAACTATAAAACAAAACTACAATATTTTTTAATAAACCTGTCAAAAATACTCTCCGACATCCACATCGTTATGCACACAAAATAATTGTGTATAAAACGTGAAGAGTTATCCAGTGTGCAACTTTTGTGCGCCGTACACATTACATACTCTACTCTATATCTTCAAGTCTTAAATTATAAAATATGTATGAAAAAAAAAAAACTTCAAGATTCGTTTTATTTATTTTACTTGTACACAAAAAACTATTACTTTTTAAGCGTAATCGTAAATAAAATAAATACGAATAAAATAAGAAAACTGAAAGAAAAAAAAAATCAATAAAGACTATCGCACTTGTATATCGATGACCTCAAATAAATAATATTGTAAAAAAATCTTAAAAAAAAAAATACAAACTTGTTACTCTCTTAAAAAGATGATTGTACACAACAACAACAACAATAACCACTAAGTTATTTTTAAAGAAATCTGTTAAAAATTAGTTCGGAATTTTTTTTTGTTATGGATCGCGCGCAAACACATATCTTTTTCTATACATAGGCCAAATATTTGCTTGCATTGGAATGGAGCTTGAATTTTGTCGGTTCTGGCCTTTTATTGTGTTGGCATCAAAATTATATTTTATGAGATAAGATAAACGTGGTCTTATACAAGATATAGTTTTATATTCAATTAGTGAATAGATTAAGATATTACGAAGAGGAGAAATTGTTTATAGTTTTGCAATTCAGTTTCAATCTGACAACGATTGTGAAAAATAAATCATCTTTCAATCATCTCATCAGGCTATAGCGACTGAACTGCTAACATTATTACATTGATTTTCCACCTATATATAGTAATCACCATGCACTTGTGGTATTAGTGAATTTTACTATTCCCCTTCTAAAAACTTTTAACGTTATGCGTTAAATACAATAAAATTGAAATAGTTAAAAAAAGGGGAATTGTAAAATTCACTAATACAACAAATGCATGGTGATCGCTAATACCACAAGTGCATGGTGTTTCCTTACGGCAACCAGAAGTAGCACTTCAGCCTTAGCTCTTTAAGAGTGAAATTTATTATAGCCTTCTTACCGCTAGTAAAATATAAGGGAGCCGCTGGTTCGGGACCGATTAATGTTAATTGCGAGCCAGCCTTGGCTAGGGAATCAGCGATCTCATTACCTTCAATTTCACAATGAGACGGTACCCATATGACAGTAACTCTATTGCTAGAACAAAAAAGGTTGATGAAATGTTTACAGTCGTTAACAAGCTTGAATTCAGCACAGCTTTACTATCCATACAGAAAAAAATATTTTTGTTGTTAACGGCAAAATGCATAGCCTCAATAATACTATGAGTCAAAGCTATTAATTCTGCCTGAAAGATAGCGCAGTGCGAACCTTGACTACCAAATGATCTGAAATCAATCAGAGAGCATTAAGTTCCAAATCCAGCACCAATTTCAGAAAAGAAGGCAAGAGACTTCGAAAAAGTTTTAAGAAATTGCTCCGAGGACCACAAAAATCTCTATTGCTAAGCCACCGAGTAGAAATTTTCAAAGTTGAACTCAGGCAGTTGCCTATCATTAATTGTAGAAACTTATATATCTACCTTATTGAATCCAATATAAAGCATAATCAAAATTTTTTTTGGAGTTATCATAGATCACTTAGTATTAAGTTTGACTACCCCAGATCAATGTTTCTTCAATCTAGAACATCGAATATTCAAATAGAGATTTGTAAGCTTTTTGCTGATCATTTCAGTGCAGTATATGTACCGGTTGCTCATGTTTCTATCACTTATTCATTTTGTAATGCTGTTGGTCAGATGTCTATAATTTTTGAAGTTGAGGTTTTCACCATATTGAATACATTAATAAAGGTGCGGGCCCTGACTTGCGGGCCCTAATTTGATTCTAAAAAATCTCAAAGATGTTTTTGTGGTCCCGATCATGGTTTTGTTCAATTTGTCGATTAGTATGTCTTGTTTTCCTTCTAAATGGAAAGAATCATTTTTGTTGCCTATCCACAAAAGAGGTGATATAGCGGACATAGAAAATTACAGGCATACATATTTCCATTCTAAACATCATAGCAAAAATATTTGAGAAACTAGTTTACAATACTCCATACTCCAATGCATCTCACGCGATATGCCGCAGAGCAAGCAGTGCCTAGAATTAAGGTGTTCAACTGGGGCAAACACAAAATAGACTCCATAGCCAGAAGGGAAGTAGAAGACATAGCTCTAGTAATGGCTCTACCAGCAGTAGCTTGCAATCCATTAAGCTTAATTAAATAAGCCTTTAATTCAATCACTGGTGACCACCAAACAATGGAAGCGTATGAGAAGATTGGTAAACCAACGATTTGTAAACAAATAATAACATTTTGGGCTCAGTCCCCACGATTTCCCAAAAGTTCTTCTACACTGCCAAAAAATGGCAGTAACCTACTTAATTTTGTAATCAAGGTGGTCAATTCTACGAGAGTTTACTATCCTAGAAGACACCAAGATGTTTTACATGGCCAGATATAGTAAACGCTCTTCCAAAAAGAAAAGGAACAGAGAAAACTATCTACGCCTAGTAAAGGAAATTAAATCAGTCTTAGACCGATTAACGCGTAAGCCCTTCTCAATACACCATACCTCGAATATAAGTAGGGCCTGTTGCATTATGTTAGCCAATACATTCAGATATTTGCCAGAAACTGTAACAATAATATCATCAGCATTATTTTGGACAATGAAGCCAGAATGCTGTAGTTTAACTAGTAGCTCGTCAATAAGCAAAAGCCACACCAGAGGGGAGAGCACTCCACTCTGTGAACAGTCTTTAGCAATCTTGACAGAAATGGATAAGCCATCCAGGTCTCAACAATGCGAGACTTAAGCATCGATTTGATCCATAAACAATAGAGCGATAAATACGAAAATTGGTACAGGCTTTAGTAATCGTAACAAATGAAGTGCATACTGTTAAAAGCTCCCGTAATATCCAGAAAAACACCCACAAGAAACTCTTTATTATTGAGGGACTTTCGACCTTAGCGATAAGTTCGTGTAGAGCAGTTTCACAGGACTTACCAATTCTATAAGCATGTTGCATGTTACTGAGTGGAAAGAGTGGCAAATAATGATCTCTAATAAATCTGTCGACGATCCTTCCTAAAGTCTTAAGAAAAGTTTAAGACAGAATAATAGGCCGAAATAACTTAGGGTCCGTATAATAGACTTGCCAACCTACGGGATAAAAAGATCTTAAGTCTTGCTCCAACATTGTGGAACAATACTATATGCAATGCACGTTTGGAATAGATGAAGTAGATACTCCTGAATATATAGGGAAAGCCATACTGCTACAGTGCTACCTACAACCAAGTATGGGTTTTCATAATATCATAAAGCGACCTGGCTGTACTTGGTTTTGATGTTGTATGTTTCTCAGATTCATAGGACTCCAATGCGTCACATCGATCACTTATGAACTTGAGAAATCCGTTGAAAGTTAGATACTTAAATAATTCTGGACGCTCTGGTTTTCTTCATCCAGCAAAGCAAATCTTAGAGTCTTAATAGATCGATTTAATTTTCTTTTTAATCACGGTGATTTTGCTTGTTGCCATTGGCGGCGAATTTTATGTAGCAGTTTATTAACTTTTTCAAAACTACTTATACACTGAAAACGCCAGGGTATATCTTTTAAATTTTCTGCTGCCGTATCAATATCTGCTGGTGTGATAAGAGGAATATTCAATAGACATTTTTTTTCGACTAGTCTCCTGAATTGATCCCAATCAGTTCACTTGTTTGTAAGACGTTTCGGAATTTCTGTTCTTAACACGTCGGTACTCACTGTTACTATTACCGGCGAGTGATCGGAGGCCAGATCATAGCAATTGGTTGCCTTCATATACGTATGTGGAATGCCTTTAATTACACAGAAGTCAATTAGATCAGGAACTTTCTTTTGATCCGTGGGCCAGTAAGTGGGGTGACCAGCAGATTAATAATCCAGAGTCTGCTCCTCTATAGCCTCGTAAAGTTGTTTGCCTTTTGATGTCGACAATCTCGATCCCCATTGCATTGCAAAATATTCAAAACTTGCTGCATTTTAATTGCATGTTTTGGAGGACAGTAAACGGCCGATATTACACATTTTCCAGACCATTCTTTTAGGCATAGATATTAGTTGTTTGAATGTGCTATTTTTCATACTTGATGTGTTCATAATGCTTTATTCTTTTTTTTTATCAAGACGGCAGTTCCACCGTGTGCTTTTCCGTTCGGGTGTTGGGTGTCGTATACTGAATATCTGTTAATTTTAAAAAAGTTTTATTCGTGAAGCGTGTTTCTGATATTAGCCTGATATCTATACTGTGCTAGATGAGAAAGGCTTATAACACAGCTTTATGCTGTGAAAGACCATTCGCATTAGGACAGTCATTTTTGGTTTTTGACGATAATTTGCATTAGTGGGTTCATATTTTGCATCATCATGCTCATTTGTTTCTCCATCACCATCATGAAACTTTGGATCGTTTCGGTTAGTTTGTTTACGGTTGCATGAATTGAGACTTCTTCTTCAATAAAATTAACTTTTGCCTTCGAAGCGGCACATTGCAGAATGTTTGCATAGGAAATCCCAGGTTGCGCAAAACTGCTGACATTTGTCCCCAAATTCCCGGTATGTTGGAACAACTGAAGTTCTTGGCGTCAAAGTTCTTTGGTTGTAATTTGCCTTGAGCACTCTTGCTCATATCGCAAGTACACTGGGCACCCTCTATAGTTTGCGGTGTGATTTTCGCCACAGTTAGTACAGCGTTTCACTGTAGAATCGTTTTTCACCTTGTTGTACTGTTTTGAATCGTGAAGTTCACCACATATAACACAAACATTGTGTAAGGTACAGTAAGCTTTGATGTGGCCATATTCTTGGCACTTGATGCACTGCACTGGTCCGGTCCTCTTCTTGGGTTCCTCAACCGTGATTTTAGGATAGAGTAAATATATTAGGTTATATATATCGCGCCCTTTCCTTTTCCCGCATCTGGCTCTAATTCTAGGCGAAACATAGGTTGAAGTATCTTTTCACGGTTTAGGATATTTGTAATAGATTTGGCATGAAAACCTTTTCCCCTAAGAGCAGAGTGTATCACGCTTACATCTACTAAGCTCTCAATTCCTCTTAGGATAACAGTTAGCCCCTTTTGACTTTTTAACTGGTATGTGTAATACCGTTTATGGGCTTGGTTGAAATAATTTACTAATAATATAAAATTTTTAATCGGTTAATCACTTGATTTTTCCACAAGCTCATTATTTGATGCCTCTCTCAAGTAAATTGGTGGTGGCTTTTCGTTCTTAGTTACACCTGCCCGCCAGTGGTGCTAAACGATACAAATATTCCTCAACAAACCAAGGTCAAATACTTAGGTTTGCACCTGGATAGAAGGCTGACATGGAAAAAACACATTGAAGCAAAGCGCAATCAAATAAAAATGACGTTTTCCAAAATGTATTGGCTGATGGAAATCAAATCTCAGCTGTCATTAGACAACAAAATTTTACTATATAAAATGATAATCAGACCTATGTATATGGACATATGGTATTCAGTTATGGAGATCCACCAGCGCGTCAAGCAGAGAACTCCTTCAACGAACCCAAGTGAAAATATTTCGTATCAATGCTCCATGGTACATTCCAAATAGTAATATACATACATGCCGACCTTGGAATTAAAACCATTAAAGAAACAATTAAAGAATTCAGTTCGAAATATTACTCAAAACTAGATGCGCATCCCAACGAATTGGCCAGGAATATACTAAAACAACCGCGATTTAGGCGACTAAGAAGAACATATCCACTCGAACTGATGAACCTGTAAATTTATTAAGATTCAAATAGGATGAAGACAAGGTGAATTACAAAAAAATAACCAGACATTAAAAATTCATAATGCATGGCACCTTACCAGCATTGGAAGATATTTTAGGCGCCGTTTTAGTTAAACTGATTATAGACATTATAGATATCGGCAGGAATTTCATTAAACATTCATACATCTTAACGAAAGAGCAGATAGACAAATACCAATCAAATTAATTCCGTAAGCATACCGCTGATTTTATTTTTAAGAATTTTGCCTTGTTAAAATTCCCAGTCATCAAACGGCAATCAACATCACAAAAACCCAATACTAATTTGAATACTAAGGCATCACTAACATTTGGCTCTCCGTATAACCTTAACGTAAATATCTTGTGGTTTTGAAAACTATTCTTGTAATAAAACAAAATAAATTTTTTTTTTTAAAATGTCTTCTTATCAAGAACGAATTAGTCATTTTTATTAACGTCAATTCCATTTCGTATATTATATGTACATATATTTCGTACGATGTCAGTTTTAAACAGTCAACATATTTTTAATTATTATCATTTCGTGAATCGAATATTTGATTGATTTTCTTTATAAACAATGTTACCTCCCTCCCTCCCATTTCAATTTAAGACAATTCATTGTCATTTATATTATGTATAAACAGCTAAACGAAACTGTGTTTAACCTATTCGGGAGTGGGGTTCAACAACTATTTTTTAACATCACGAATAGTACAGCACAAACGACCTGTGCAGGTTACTAATTAAAATTCAATAACAATCAGTCCACAGTCGTCGGTTTATGTACACACAAAAAAAAAATGTTCGCCAAATTTTACAAAGGAATTGTTGTAATCAGTATTTTGTCATTGACTTTGGCTGCAATATGGATTTGTAATTTGGTTTTGGTTTCGGTCGATTGTTGTCGCAGCCCAAAAATAAAATGTCACTTAACCAAATAAATATATTTTTGTAGTTGTAGTAGTTTGTTAATGTTATACGGTTAATTCATTCAAGTCATAAATTTAAATTACATTTTTTTCAAGTTTTATACGAAATCATTGTAGATACACAAACTTGTGCAAATTATTGTATCTGTAATAGACAGACAAGAATTCATCAAGGATTGATTTGGCCTGAACTGCACAAAATTTATGTAATTTGCTTATTTACGATTTCCGGTAAAGAAGATGTCATACACCTAAGTACTTGTCGATTTATGTGCGAACTCAATTTCAAATCTAGAAAGTAGAGTGAGTGGTTGAGCGCAATAATTAAATTAACGATTTCAACCTGCTGTAGCTGTTTATTCCGATTTCATTATCTTTTACATAAATTCATTTGTTTTTTAATCGTTTTTCTGCCGCGTAGGTTTTTCTACTGGGTGCCACATTAATTATATTATACTGTAAAAAAGTCTATACATATTTATGTATACTACTTACATAGGAAAAAAATCGAAATAAGTGGCGTTCGAAGTATTTTCTGATATTACTTAACTTTTTGTTTGTCAGAAACATCTGTAACAGAACTGGCTAGATACTCGATACTCAGATAAGCAGATAAGCAGTTATTTTTTGCGAATTTGCTAGAAATGTTATACACGATAATTTAGCAATCCAATTTGTTTCTGAATTTCAGAAAATGGGTTACTTTAACCAGAACCATCTTGAAGTGAATAGAGCCGGCATGTGAAAAATGAACTTAAAATAAGGGATATAAAAACACTAAAAATTCATTTATTTTCATAGTGTTTATATCAAAAAACGCGATTTCGATTGACGATAAAATATGAATTAAAAGTTAATCCCAGTTAAATATTTTTTTAAGAAATCGCTAACAGACAACTCAATGTCTTACTCATTTAAAACACAGATTCTCAAATTTCCATATTTTCCGGCAATAATCAAAAGAAAATAAGGAAAATTAAATTAAAAAACATTCTACAACAACAACAATGTGTATTAAAAAGAGAAAATTCAGTTTATGACGACATCATATCTCCACATCTAAAACCAATGGTAAGAAAAAAGACAACACGTCTCCGTTCAACAATCAAAATAAAAATAAATCACAAAGAGCAACACAAATAAATTATAATACCCTATAAAGGACATTATGACACTTTTCCATAGTAAACTTGCGGTCAATGATATTGGCAGATTTATCGATAATGCAGTATTATTTAATACGTGAAAACATAGTTCGGGATAACTTCTAAAGATGTCAGCTTTAACAATTTTTAATTTTTGGTAAATAAATCAAAAATAAAATTAATTTTTTTTATAATTCATGTCTAGTTGTAAGTTTTATTCGTGTTTTTTGCTTTTGTTTATATTTTTGTTTCGATACAACAAAAAAAAAATTTTAAAAAAAACTACTAGTGCCATCTTAAGATTTAATCTATCTATCGCCGTTTTTTGACAGCGAAGACCTTTATAGGTATTATAATTTATTTGGAGCAAAGCAAAAAAAAAATAAATAAATAAATCGATACAATGAGTGCGAAGAAAACAAAAAATCAAAACAATCTAGCATGCTTTGCAAATTCAAAATAACTATAGAAACATATTCGAATTCAAATTTGAATGGAGGCAATGAAAGAGATGATTATTGAATTTTTTATAAACGAGTTATGTTGATGACGTAGTATATTACAAAAACAACAATATTTAAAATTTCATAAGTACCTTATTTTCATGACGATTTTCACTTAGAAATAAACATTTTCAAGACTCGATTTTTCAATCAAATAATATTTCATGTTTCATGAACATTTTCATATAAAAACAAAACAAAAGCTCACATTTCTAATAAACTAAAACTGTAAATGAAAATAACCGTTTCCCCATATAGTTTCATAGTAAAGGAAAAATTGTTTGTACCTTATTTTAAGCTTAGTAAAAAATACAGTCGATACTGGAGGCTCTTATTTATGCAGTAGGCTCTGCTTTAACGCACTTTAGCGTTTGTGCTGAATACAAAAATATATTTTACTTTGCTAAAATAATCGAGTAGTTTACGCAAGCAAATTTTCGATTGGCAAATCCGCCATATTTTCAGAGTTGCGAATTGCTAGAGTATCAAGTATCTGGCCCAACATCATCTATTTTAATGTTTACGTACGTATGTTTGCCACGTTTTTATGGCATCATTACCCGAATCGAGTAGCCTTAGCGAAAAACGGTTTTGTTTTTTTTTTGGCGGACAAAAAAAGCTTCGTACCCAGATTTGAAAAAAATAATCACAGTTAGCTTTGATCATTAACTCAAATATTACATGAAATTGTTTTTATAATGGGTACGAAGCTTTATTTTCGGGCGATAGGTATCGCATTTCTAACTTTTCCCATCGTCAATAGAAAATTTTAAATTATAAATTTTAATTCAATATTTTAGTTGGTTATCAGTAGTAGTAACTAATACATCGTAATCAAATACAAGTAATCCCGTTTACATATATGTAGTAGTTTATGGTGTTCTGTTTAACAGGATTTGGTTAATAACAGTGAAAGTGGCGTGAGTGGTCGGAAATGAACGTTCAAACAAGAGAGACGTGTTTTGTTTCTCCTTCGTTCTGCGTAAATTACATTTTGTTTTAGTTGATTCAATTAAGTTTTGTTATTTAATTTTGGTAAATTCAGTGGTCAACAAAAGTGCAGTGTGTTAATTAAATAATTTAATTGAATTAAGTTATCTATTTGGTTAATAAAATTTATCAAGTGATTAATTAATTTGCGTCGCATAATAAGTGGTTTCTGTGTCTGTGTGTGTGTTTGTGAAGTTAACAACAGTAACGACGAGAACATATGCATAGATGTATTCTTATATTCTATGTGTTGTGCTTGTTTCTATTATTAGTGTTATCTATAGAGAAAATTGCCAAGGGTTTGTTTATATACCTAAAAAAATACTCGTAAGTAAAAATATGTTTTTTAGTCATCCAAAATGAAAAAGATTTAAAATTCAAATAGTTTGTTCATAATATTCAAGTCAAATATCAAGCTTTAAAAAAAACGCTGGCCCCATTAAAATCAATTAAGTAATCCTGTAATAAAAAATTTAAGCGGCCTAGTTAAAAGCTTCGTAATTTTGAAAAAAAAAGCTTTTAAAACAGGTCGTTTAAATTTTGGTGGCCAATACATAAGTTTTGTAAGTTTTTTTTTCTCAATTGGTCTACTAAAACTAAAACTCATTGGAAACAGGTTTTTAAAAGGAAACGTTTCAAATTCACTAACCCGCGTAAGTGACCGGACAAAATATACACAAATTAAAAGCAAAATCTTAATAATAAAAATTCACAAAGTTTAATAGACATCTTATAATCAGTTTGAAAACTTTTGTAATCTTATGTTATATTTGCAATTAAATAAAGTAAATTTATTACAGTGGGAGTCTCTTTTTGTAAAGCTTAATAGAATATTTTTACCTAATTAATAGTTATTCTTGAAATTAGGTTACTACGTTAAAAACTTTAATTTTACTTATAAAAACCTAAGATAGGCTGGTCACGAAAATATCAATACAACCATTTTTGAAAGAGCTTTGCATTTTCTAAGCAATTTTCCAAATGTGATTTTTTGAAAATACACCCTTAAAGTTGGCTCTCTTTCTCTGTGCTTGACTTGGCCAGTAAAAATTCAAAACGTCTTTTATAAAATATTCTATTAAATAATCTAATTTAAATTTCTTAGAGATATGGAAGCTTTCCAAGCAAATTACGTTAATTTGCTGCAGATTAAATATATGAAATGTATAATGTTCTCATTGTTATATGCTTTGGGGAGGTTTCATTAAATTGTTGGCAAAATTAAATTCTAAACAATATACAAGAAAGCTTTCAAAAATGAGAAGCGCGAGAACAATTGCGTGTCGACATAAAAATTTGATGTGTTGTTGGGTTATCTCTAATTAGTAATTTAAACAAAGCTTTCTAGAAAAATGTATGATTTGGAAGATTGGGTAAACTACAGATATGTCAAATAAATCTGGAAATAATTCATATTTTTTTTAATTAATTTGTATATTCGAAAAGCTCGCTACAGAAAACAGATCTAAATAGACTTTAAATAAAATCACTTGTTAACGGAAAGTTTGTCATGGTGTTCTATATATTTTTTGAGGTAAATAAACTTTTATGGGCTTACAATTTTGCTTAGAATGTCTACTTTTTAATGCCGTATGGTGTTTTTATGGCGTCCTTGGTTTTCCAAAATGGCGGACGATATCTTCTAAGCAAGTCTTTAATTTTTAATAAAATTGTTATAAAAACGTAATTTTAACTCTTTTAATTTACTGAAAAGAGTTTTTGGAGTCATAGATTACACATTTTTTATTATTTTTTTACAATTCCAAGTTGGCGGACCCAAGATCATGTTTTTATCGATTTTCATAAACGTTGAAAAATTAACATTTATGGCGGCCATCTTGGGTCCGTCGTCTTGAATTTTCAAATTCTGACCGTAAAATTATGATCACCGACTCCGAAAACCCCCTAGACCAAGTTTTTATTGATTTCTATGACGACGAAAAATTAACCTTTTTTTGGCCTTATTCGACCACCCACTTGTGTCCGCCATCTTGAATATTAAAATTCTAACCTCAAATTAGTGATCAGCGACCCCGAAAACCTTCTAGGACATGTTTCTAATGATATTTATGAACGTCGAAAAATTTGCCTATTTTGGCGGCCATCTTGGAAATGTAAAAAATAATAAAAAATGTGTAATCTATGACACCAAAAACTCTTTTGAGTAAATTAAAAGAGTTAAAATTACGTTTTTATAACAATTTTATTAAAAATTAAATACTTGCTTAGAAAATATCGTCCGCCATTTTTAAAATCCAAGGACGCCATAAAAAAGCCGTACGGCATTAAAAAGTAGACATTCTAAGAAAAATTTTAAGCCCATAAAAGGTTTTTTTATCTCAAAAAATGAAATGTGCAGAGGGTGGCCGATTTGACAAAGAATGTCCCAATATATATTGAGGTCATTTAACGTTCCAGCGTCTTTTAAAATTTATTCCAATGTGACTTACAAATTTGATCTTTGAAAACTAAATAGCTCAGGAACCGTAAATGACTTTTTATTTACATACCTGGCTGAGATCACAATAGAAAATGCGAAATCAAATGAGTGAAATAGAATAAATATTTATTCTTGGCATAAAAGACATAAACTCGCTTCTCTACCTTTTTTGCAACATATGACCCAGGTCCTATGACTCTTTTAAACTATATTGTAAATCAGTTAGTCTAACTAAAATGTTTTGATTTTTAGTTAATTACTACATATTTAAATAGCTAGATTTAGATTTGGAGATTGAGAGCGTTTGATTTAGATATTGACTTTTAACTTAGCTTGACAATCTTTTGAAAGTAAATAATAACGATTACTTATTAAGAAAATCTATTTTGAAGGCTTGTTGACATTAATGGAGTTCAAAAACGATCAAATTTGGAAAGGTTTTGAAATCGCAGATTTTTGAAAAACCTTTTTGAACTTTACTAAATCAAAATACATTGCCTTAATGAAAATGTATATCTTCAATATTGCCAAACCAAATTTAAACAGAGCTTTTGTTCCATTAATATTTTACAAGGATTATTTTGGTTTTAAATCGGTTTTGAAAATCTTTCATTAATTTGTTTCTAAATAAAAAAACGAAAGTTCATCTGAACCAATTTTCATTCATTAACTAACTTAATCATTTACTAACCGATTCATTTACTACCCATTCATTGATTTTGAATTGGAAACTTATATTAACTTTGAATTGGCAAAGCTTTAAGTAGCTTACCTATTTCGAAAATTACTTAGAAAATGTTATAATGTTTAGAGCTTTTTAAATATATGTTACACAAAAATTCGATGAATAATTTTTCAGGAATATTAAATTAAAAGCTCAAAATTTTAATTTTTCCAATTGATTTGTGGAGGAAACTTGATTAAGTTTTACTATGGCCAAGATAATTTTTTAGTCTTCAGTAAGCATCTGCTGAATGAAACGACTGAAATCTATTTGTGTCCAAAGCTTTTAGAATTTCGATTTTTTGTATTTTGGTTTGCAAATTTTGTTGTATATGTGTGTGTTAATTCTTATTGCTATTTTTATAACCTGGTTAAATAATTATACAAAGGAGCTTTGGAACAATAAAATTGGACGAACAACATTTTGGTTTGGTAACATCAAACAAATAACATCTTGATATAAGCTATTTTTTTAGAGATAATGAGAAAACGTGACTAATTGAGTAAGCTTTTAGAGCTTTTCGTTGAGTTTTTTTTGGAATTTTGCTAAATACGTTTGAAATATTCTGACCAGATAATAGCTAATTAAAAACAATAATAGGCTTTTAGAGATAAATTATACGCACCCTCGTTAAAAGCTCAGTAAATCATAATAAAGGAATATGTAAAAAAAACAAATTATTCTAGCTTATTTTAAAATTAACCCAAAGTCAAACCCGTGTCAACACTCAATGGTGATGCATAAATTTGCAAATCTGTCAAGAGAACTTTTAAATACTAGTACATTTTATTGCTTTTATTAATTTTAGTTATTAAAATGTTGCATTTTACAATAAAAAAGCTTCCTTAATATAACATTGATTGAGTTAAATATTTCTGGTAAATACATTGATATTTGTAGAGCATATTGTTCTGTTTCATTTTTCTACTCTTCTTAATATGTGTTTGCCTGTGTGGTACAAAACGGGAAATTCTTTCGTTTACCACAAGTGTATTGTGTTTTGTGTATATGCAGAACAAATGCGTGCATGTTCGATTTAAATGAGATTCTTATACTTCGTATAATCGAACACGTTTGAATCGAATTCAGAAACAGCTATACGCAATACAATATAATAAATTATTTATGCATGCCATCAAAACCAACACTAATGTACAACAAGCCTGATTCCGTAATGAGGTACACAGATACCTTCTTACATTAAATCGCTTATACTTGGAAATATTGGTGTGAAACTTCGTATGTTTTGTTTTGTCTACAATTTATATAGTGTATCCGATCACCAATACTTTCATGTATAAGCGAAAAATAAATTTATAATATTGGTGGTAGTCAGGCTTGTAATTATTGTTGGTTTTGAATTTTTGATGCCATGCTTAATACATGGATTGGTTATCGAAATGCATCAAAACGTGGAACATAATAATAACAATTTATGTTTGCATATGTTTGCGATGGGAATGGAAAATGTGCATTGCAACAACAACATTGTAAAATTGTATTCCAAGCTTCAGCGTTTGGATTGGTCTTGCTGTTTACACTTCATTTTTCATTATACCTTCACTCGATCGTGGAAGGACTGCTTGTATTCAAAACTGATTTTACGCCTTAAATCTAAAATATAAAATAGCAAAAAGTACTATCAAGATTCCTATAGTTAAGTATGAAATTGTGTAATGATGAACGTCATGCTTCCTTTATCAGTTCTAGTTCCCTTTCCAGATCGACAGCCTTGCTGGCATCAATTTAAGATTATCATTTATTGTAATTGTGTTTTTTATTTGTAAAGTGAACTCCCTTAGGCTGATGGCCCCATCTTGAGAAATGATTTACTAGAGAAAATACTAGAGATGCTCGTCCATTAGCGTACAACCTACATTTATCGAGACTAATTCAGGCCCCTGAAAGCTGTATGAGTCGATGCTGGATTCGCATATGATATCAACAGTCCTTTTATTGGGAATTACGTATATCTAAAGATTTGGAGCATGCATTTTGATCAAATGGCTAATTGAATCTGTTTCTTTAACATTGCATATTGTATCAAGCGTTATTTTCGTTGAAAGATTGCTACTTCCCACTGGGTTTTGTTAGTCAATGTGCTGAAAACTGGCGATATCTCGCATAGAAATTGCATAGGTTGGAATATTTGACAACGATTCACTATTTCTGTTGTTAGAGTGGAAAATTTTTGTCGATGATTGGCCACTGCTATATATTTTGAGTGTTGTTACGATATAAAAGTCAGGAGCTGGGATTACAGCTAACATGTTATATTCCGCTGCAAACAGCGGTATGATAATTTCAATTATTACGTTTCGCTGTATTACCCTGCTACGCACATCCATGCTTTGATATATATGAATGAGGTCATGAATGTCGTGGCCAGAGATGGTTATTGATACTGGTGAAATTTTTTTAGAATTAATGTCGTTTCGATCACGCTCATTAATAATAGGTGAACTTTCCTGGTATGTTCGATATTCGTTCAGTTGTATCACTTCCGATCTTAACCTCGAGGTTAGAATTATGTTTCACTAGCTTAATTGTGTTATCGATTATTGACGTCTTGTTTTTCATTAATGCCATTAGCTGACTATCACTATTGTTGATGTTCTCAAATTGGGCTTCATTCTGCTTAGCCTCGCACTGGGTGAAAATTCCAGACATGTTCTCTAATATAATGTCTGTAGGTCTCCAAACTACGATTTACGGGTCGTTCTTCCTTATTGCTTATTAATAGGAGATCATTATCTGAAGTTGTCCCAGAATTACGCCGCAGTTCAAACCAGGCAATCCTTTGAAAGTTGCTGCCAGTCCACCTTGTACTTGCTTAAAGGTTTTGATCTCCTCACACTAGCTCGTTATGTTGTAATAGATCACTAAATTCCACTTCATTTCTACCAAATCGAGGTTATCTAGATCGTCGAAATATATGCCTATCGAGTAATTAAATGGGGTAACCTTGAAGCCGCATACTACAAAAAAAAATCAGTAACTTTTATGGTAATTTCGTAAGAGAAGATGACGCGGACATAAAATTTTCTCATATAATTTGTAAATTTTTTCCCCTCCATACCAACTTAAAAAACATAATTTTTTTCCTCATATGAAAAAAAGACTTATGTTTTTTTTAAGTTGGTATGGAGGGGGAAAAAATTACCGAAAAGTTGACAAAAGTTTATGTCCGCCAAGTTCTTCTGTTGCGAAATTACCAAAAAAGTTACTGAATTTTTTTGTAGTATGAGCTGAACTTGCCATATTATGCAGCAAATTAAGAGTACCGCTAATGTAAGATGATTTACCTTAGATCCATTCTTTGCTTGCCTGTGAGGCTGCATTCTTGGTTTTTGGTTGTCCTTTATGGGCAGCGGTAGTCTATGTTCTATGAACTTCGGATTGTCTCGCTGTGTGGTTGTTCTCCCTGGCACAGTTTCGTCTAGATTTTGTTCGGTTGGTAGCTGTTGAGTTATCTTTGTATATTTAACTACTGCTGATTTAACAGGATCATCCTCCTTGCATAGTATGTTAATGTAGTCCTTTAACTCGTTAGTTCTCCCAATTGGAGGCTAACTTATTTTGCAACCATTTTGGCCTTCATTGTAGTTGTGAGAGATAATCCGTATTCCATTTTTTCCAGAACTTTTGACAGGGTTTAGTCAGAAAATTCCATTAGGTCACTATAAGGAATGTGAGGAGCTAGTAACCTAGAGCTTAAGCATGCCTCTATTTGCGCCAGAAGTGTTGAGAGTTCTTTAAAATTTAATGTAAGAGTTCCAATTACTTTGCGCAAGTGTTGTTTTGTTGATTTAACTCCGACTCACCATACTCCTCCAATGTGAGAACTTTCGAGGTTAAAAAATGCCACTTAGTACCAATCTGTGCTGTTTTACCCTTAATTACCGCCTCCTAATGGTTTACATGCCTTTGTAGTTGTTCGTCTGTTCCAACAAAATTTGTGCCGCAATCACTGAATATTTTCAGACAGATTTCTTTTCTTGATATGGACCGTCGGTATGCGGCTAAAAAGGCATCTGTTGACAAATCACTTACAAGTTCTTTTAATTTTTTTAATTTTGGTTCAAAAGCTTTCTTAGCGACATGTTCAGTTCTTCTGGTTTAAAATGGGAGATGTTTCTAGTTTTTGATTTTGCATTAGATGGAAATCGTAGACAATATACAAACCGTTGTAATGATGAGAATCGATCGAATTTAATTACTGGTTTTTTCACTGTTGTTGTAAATGTCTTTATTGATTTTAGTTCCATGCCGCCTGCTCGGGCCTTTTAGCGAAGTTAGCCCTTCCCACCAAATTATATGGGTTAATAATTGAAGCTCTGGAATCTGTATATGTTGTTGTTGTTGATGTTCAATGCACGTATGACATTTTTTAGCAATTTAGAAAGTAGCAATGCAGCATTCAACTCTAATCTTGGTAGCGATATTGTTTGGTTTAACAATGCAACCTTTGTTTTGGCAGAAATTAACATAATTTCATTATTTATTTTACTGTATATACCACTGCAGCATATGCTTGATTACAGGCGTTACAAAACCCTTGTAAATAAATTTCAGTACCGCTTGTGTTATCCAACGGTGTATTCTAATTTCCTTTAACTGTGATAACTCCATTTTACCATCTGTTTACAAGATTTATGTGGAGTTCTTCATCCTATCCTATACACCATAAATCTTGAAGAAGAATTTCGCCTGGATCACCATTGATGCTAACCATTCTTCTGGGTCGAAGAGCTTTGGTGCCTCTGATAATATTGTTCGTTTGGATATTGCCTTTTCGTTGCTGCACCATTTTCTGAGGTTAAAACATCCACTGGAAAGAAGCTTTAGTTTTTCCTTTCGCGTATCTACCGCTTCTGCTATTGTAGAAAATTTTAAACGATTTTTAAAATTATTGGATGTCTTGACGCTTCATCAATGGTTAATTATTGTAATGTTTTTGTAGCCAAATTTGCAGAAGCTGTTCCATATAATCTTTGTGGGCTATTTTGATCTGCTTGAACATTTTCTCGATGTCTGCTGCAATCACATCACGATGTTTCTTCCATCTGACTTTCAATCTCGTAGTTGTGGTATTTTTTTTAATGACAAAATGATGTGGCAAGCAGTAAACACGAGAAGCTTCATGAATTTGTGATATTGATTCCTAAAGTCTTCATCATTCTTGAATATTTTTCTATTTGAAGCAATCTGTCTGCTGATTTGCCTTTAGATTATCCTATTTGCACATAATTGATGTTGTCAAGTGGTATCCGAACCTCAAATCGTCTATTTTTTAATCGCTTGTGTGTTTCTTCATAGTACTGTTCACATCCGATCTATTCAGCAGTTAGGCTTCGTTTAGGATTTCTCCATATATGTCGGCGCCTATTAAAAGATCAATAGGTCTTGGAGTATCGAAAGTAGGGTCGACTAGGAATACTTATACTCTTGAGGTTCATTATCTAAGTCCAATAAGTTCTTGTCTAAACGTCCTTTTGTTGCTGAAATTCTGTAAGCTTCAGATAAAACCCTTGTTCTTGGCAAGCCTAGTTGTGTTGCTTGCTCGGTGACGAAAATCGCTTGTGAGCTTGGATCGAATAGTGCCCGTAATATATTGAAACCACCAGTAAATGTTCTTTACTTTTTCTAGCGCTGTTGCTTAAAGTACTGAGCCACAATCCTTGTCCAACGTTAATATGTTCAGCTTGGCAATACTGTGTACTTGGTTTTTCACCTGTAGCAAGGTATGATGTCTGTCGTTGCAGGTAAAACCACGAATTTTACTGTCGCAACTTGTTGTCGTATGGTTCTTTCGGAAATACTCAGGTCTTTGAAATGTGGCCATGAATCTGTTTTGTGATTTTTTTAACAGCATATGCAATTATTACATGGTTGTTTGGTAGCTATGAAAGCGCGTTTTAGCGGTTGTATTTGAAACTTTACTCTCCCATTTATTGGGTTGGTATTGATTTGTTGCTTAAAAGAATGGAACAATTTTCTAGAAATTTCAAAAGTTGGCTTGTTTCTTGAAATTCTCTTGGGTTTTCTTGAGATAAAATATTTAATATAATTCCTTATGGTGCTAGATACTCAGTTGTTGTGTCTTGTAAGGATTTGATCGCAGCTACGAATTCCGTGTTGCTACTTAGTATGCCAATTCAATAAAGTGTTGGTCAGATTAGATACGAGTAATATCCTATTGTTGAAGCGGTTTTCTAAAATCTCCCAAGATACATCGTAGTTGTCTCCAGTGGATTCTAAATGGCTAAATAATTTCCCAGCTGACCTCTTCTACGTGACTTTTAAGGTAGTTCATTTTATAGCTTGTGGTAAATTGATCATTGTCATGAACTAACCGTTTGAACGTTTCTGAACTCACTGCATGTAGTCCCCGTGAACATGTGGGATTTCTTCAGGTAGTAAACAAACTGCTATAATGGTTTTGGTTTGCATACTTGTTCTTCTTCTAACAATGTTGTTAATTGAATTAAAATTTTTTTGGTATGAGTTGCTTAAAATTTCGTAGTTTTTATTTACGAAATATTTTGAATTAGATTCCTGTTATTCGGATGTTTTTTAATTTCAGTTTCAAAGCTGGTCTGGATCTGTTACTACTTGCCAGTATGTTTTCAGCCTATCGGATTTCCCGATATAAACCTCTAATTTGGATGTCTTGTTGCAGTTAAAGTTGCCTGAATTGTGGAGATTGGCTGAATTGAAGGTTAAACTCATCCTTTGACGCCTCGTGTAATTGACTGGGCCTGAATTTGCTTGTTGATCCCTCCTGATTATCTGTGGCTTGTTGATTATCTGTGATTTGTTTATTTCAGTGGTGGTTGAAATTCTCAGTTGTAGCTGAGTAAGTTTATTTATTACGCAGCTAGTTGGAGGAAGAACTTCTAAAGTGAGTTCCTGTTCCGCGATGTACCTTCGATGGTTGCTGCTTGGTGTTTTTAACTTTGAATTTGCCGGTTGTTGCTTGCCGTATGCTTCGATGAGTGCCAGTTTTTTTTAAATGGCTTCGAAAGACCATATGTATAATTCTAGACTATTATACTTAAGTTGTAACTTTGAGATAGCCTTGATTTTCAATATTAACTAATAGATTACCTCGGGTGGGATCTATTTAGTCAGCGAGAATAAACAACTTGCTGTTAAAAGTAGAGTTAAATTCGTTCTGCTCTATTTTATTTAATGCTCATCTTTTATACATATATGTACAAATAAATGCTAGTAAGCAACACTATAGTTATGATAAAAATATAAAATAAAACATGATACTAGATCCATAGATTTCGAGTTTAACGTTATAATGTTGATGAGTCAACATTAGGTTGTGGAAAGCCTCTGGTAATATATCAAAGTATTTCTAATCTATTTCGCGAATGTCATTCTTAAACCAAAGACGATCAAACACATTACCAAAATAACCGGTCTATACGTTCATAAAATAATTTTGAAACTTTCGTGTAGGAGTTGGATATGAATCCACGTAACTCGATGAATTTGAGGTCGATGCGGAGCAGATGTAGAAAATGATGATGATAGAGCTATTACATTTTTTACTCCGAGACTTGCAAACTATTCTTGCTCTCGCGTTGCTATTTTTCGATGGTATTCCGGATGTTCCAGGCGTAGGTTGGAATTTCTTCCAACTTAGGCTTGGAATTTGGTAATTTAATACCGAAAGCTTTAAAATCAATTTAATTCGCCCAATTTGTTAACACCTTAACGATCGAAGCAATTGTTGGTTTTGTAGTATTTCTAAGGCAATTACAAGAAATCAAGAAAGATTTGGACAATCTCTGTGAGCTGTTACAATTGGAACTGCTGTTTGTTAGAATTTTGCTTTGGACGCAAGCAATAAAAGTTTATTAAAACAGTTTACAACCGATTTTCAAATATTTTGACATAAACTGATTCTTTATTATTGTTTTAAATAATTTTTGATCACCTAATACGGTCAAACATAATTGAAATCTGGGGATTGAATGAAACCACCGTTAATTTGATTTGATACAAATTTAATGCTTATACATATAACTGTTTGCTAATTATATAAAATAAAATAAAAATAATTGCTTACCACATTCACATGAAATACTATCAAGAGCGATTATTTTCAAAAAATTTTATGGCGAACCAGAAAACAAACTCTTAATTATTAACAATCAATATTTTATGATAATCCTTCCATTCGCTTATTACACACATAACATTTAAACGGGTGATAATCGTAAATCAAACAAATAATCGTTAAATCTCCAACTAAAACTCAAAATGTTTTTAATGACATCGTATTAACAGCTAACAAACACCCAAAATATATTAAACCGGTCGATACGATATAATTTTATCTGCATTTTCTCTTCTCATTTACATAATATGGACAAACAGCCGAGCTGCGTAAAAATCGTCCACCTTAATTAATATCAACCATCTGAATATTTTTTTTTTAAATCAAAAGTTTGGTTAAACGTAAAAAAATTTTTTTAATTTAAATTTTGCATAATTTAATATTACATCGGGCGTGTACATAAACTACAAATCATCTCTCTCCCCCCGTAATGATATCAATGAACTCTTAAATTGTATCTACATCTTTAAATTGTTGTTGTTGTGTTTTTTGTTTTGAGCGAAAATTAAATTAAAATTACAAAATATTTTTTTAATTTTAACGGAAATGTATGTGAATGCGAAGAGGTTAGACCAGATGTTAGATCGGTTTTGATTGATATACATGTAGATATGTATTCATATAAGTATATAAATTAACCGTAATGATGATTTCTTTTATCACCCGAGTTCAGATTCGTATTTCGTACATATGGAATGAATCTCAAATACATGACGAATTGTATCATTAATAAAAATCAATTTTTTATATTTTGATGTTGGCCACGCGAGTATACAAAATTTCCAAAATTATTGCAAGTCTGCATAAACCTATGTACTATATATCGTAAATATATGTAGTTTGTAAGAAAATTTATAAACGATGACCACAATATGAACCTTCAAGGTTTAATAGGTTTAAGTTTTTGTTCGCCTTAAATCTTCACAAATCACAAATCCACGTACATTCATGCTCGTATATTCATAAACACGAATTATTAAAATAAAATTTACCCTTATAATTTACCAATTCTTGTTTCATGTCTTATAATTTTCTTATAAGCTAAAAATATAAAAACACAATTTTTTCTTTCTTCATTCCATGAAATGTCATGAATTCGAAGGTCAAGAATCATTTGACTTTTACCCTTTCGTAACCTTTCTTTAAAATGAACAAAAACAAAAAAATTGATTTTGTATTTAAATTTTATTTTTACATTTTTATACTTTTCATTAATATTCTTATATAAAGTTTAAAGATCATTTTTGCTTAACCCTATCCGAGGCCGAATTACTTTTGTTTCCCTGGGTGAGTTTGGTAGAACAATATTAATCCATTCAAATATTTTTATTTGCCAATATCTTTATAAAACAGTTGTTTAATTTTTTCAAAATAATTTTCGACGATTGATACTGTGCGGAAAAGTGTTTTTATCTTCGCACTTTTTTATGTTAGTTGTCTTTAGTGAATCCCTCTCCGCGTATTTATATAAAAAATATCCTTTGTACCTCAGGCGCCAAATGTTGTTTACTTTTCTAGAGGTCAACAAAAAAACAGTTGCACGGCCACAAACTATACTTGATCCTCACGTACGGTTATTGGGGCCCACGAAATTTATCAATCGTTTGAATATTTCTTTAAAGTCAAGATTAAACAGATGGTAGTTCAGCTTAAGCTTAAAGTAGACCACTCTTTCAAAATTGTACAACGAGACATTTCTAGGAAATTTTTAAGAAAAGACGGTGGTCTAGTTTTTAGAGAAAAAAGAAATCGTTCCTGTTGCTACATATTAGATATTTTCTTATGACAGACCCAACAATTTCTTTTCGGTTGCTGAAGGCGAAAATCAGAGTAATTACACATAATCTGACTCCATAGAAATAAAGATGGCTTAAGGTTCTGAAAGATATTTAGAATTAGAAGACAATTTGCTGAACTGATTTTAGTGTTTGCTGGGTCGATTTATTTGTACCATACATTTTGCACTTCAAATTCAACCTTTCACAAATCAAATTAAGCCTTTTGACCAAATAAATTTAACCTTTTACAAATAAAGTTTTGTTTAGAAAGGTTAAATTTGATTTAAAAAGGGATGATCTGACTTGTTCAAGGGAGCTAATACTAATCTGAAAAAAAAACAAGAAATTGTAGAAACTTTCTTTCTAGAAAAATACCTGACCGCGACGGAAAACAATTTCTTGTTTCCCTAGTTAGGAGGGCTTTTGTCTTTAGAAAAAGAATCAACTGATACTTGAGCCCAACCAGTCAGGTTATATAAAGAATCCGTTCGATTTATAGTTTCTCATTTACCGAATCATTTTTATTATCAGTCAATGGTAAATAAAAACTAAATTTACCGGTAAAACCGGTTTATTTTGAAAAACTATT